>JAPXFY010000025.1:48754613-48776764 GCA_030674185.1 Monoplex corrugatus | reverse complement strand
CTGCAATCCCGCTGAGTGTGGGTCACAACTGCGGCATCGTCGGCAAATAGCATGTCTCTGATGAGGGCTTCACGGACCTTTGTCCTTGCTCTGAGGCGGGCGAGGTTGAAGAGCCTGCCATCTGATCTGGCCCGCAGGTGGATCCCTTCTTGCGCTGTGCTGAACGCATACCTCAGGAGGAGAGCAAAGAAGATTCCAAAGAGGGTTGGGGCCAGGACGCAGCCTTGTTTCACACCGCTGAATACGTCGAAGGGCTTGGAGAGGTTTCCGTTGAAATGCACCGTCCCTTTCATGTTGGAGTGGAAGGACTCAATCAAGCTGTGCAGTTTGGGCGGGCAGCCGATTTTTCGGAGAGCCCTGAAAAGGCCATCTCTGCTGACTAGGTCAAAGGCCTTGGTGAGGTCAATGAATGCAACATACAGGGGCATCCGCTGCTCTCTGCACTTCTCCTGGATTTGGCGAAGGAAAAAAAACCATGTCTACTGTGGATCTCTGCTCGAAAACCACACTGTGATTCCGGGTAGACACGTTCAGCCAGTTTCTGCAGGCGGATTAGGAGGACCCGAGTGTAGACTTTGCCAACAATGCTGAGGAGCAAGATACCTCTGTAGTTGTTGCAGTCGCTCCTTTCGCCCTTGTTTTTGTACAGGGTGATGATCTTGGCGTCCCTCATGTCCTGCGGTACAGCTCCCTCATTCCAAACATGAGAGAGGACTGCGTGCAAAGAGTGCAGAAGAGAAGTCTTGCTGTGCTTGATGAGTCTGGGGGAATTCCGTCGTTGCCAGGTGCCTTGCCTGATGCCAGGCTATCAATGGCCTTGCTGAGTTCGTCCACAGTTGGCTCTGCGTCAAGTTCTTCCCTTTCCGGCATGCACTTGATGGCATCGAGGGCTGAGGGGGACACCATGTTCTGTATGGAGTAGAGGTCGGAGGAGTGTTCCGCGAGTGTTGGCTAGGATCGCTGATTAGTTCCACAGTGGAGGATTTGAGGGGGGCGATCTTGCTCTGTGTTGGTCCCAGTGCCTTCTTGATGCCATCATACATTCCTCGGATGTTGCCTCTTTCAGCAGCACTCTGTATCTCTTCGCTGAGCTCTGTCCAGTACTCGTTTGCGCAGCGCCTGGCGTTAAGCTGAACCGTGCTCCTGGCAGCCCTGAGGATTTGCAGGTTCTTCTCACTGGGTGACCGCTTATACTCGGTGAGTGCGGCGCACTTGGCCTCAACAGTGGGAGTCATCTCTGATGATTTGGCCTCAAACCAGTCATGGGACTTCAGAGTTTTCTTCCCAAAGGTGGCTATATCAATGCGGTGCATGGTGTCTCGTAGCGTTTCCCATCTCTCTGTGGCAGAGTCTCTGGATGCAATGCATCATTTTCTCTCTCAAAGGCCTCTGCGAACTGTTCTACAAGATCTGGCTGAGACATCTTGCTGACGTCAATGCGAGGGTTCCCTTGTTTCTTTGAGCAGTGGAACTTCTTTGGTTGCAGCCTGATCTTGCAACATACCAGAGAGTGGTCTGTGTCGCAGTCTGAGCTGTGATAAGAGCGAGTGTGGAGAACGTTTTTGATAGTGGCACGTCTTACTAGGATCAAATCCAGTTGGTGCCAATGTTTTGAGCGCGGGTGCCTCCAGGAGACTTTGTGTTGAGGCTTCGTCTTGAAGAAGGAGTTGGCGATGCACAGTTCATGGCAGGCGCAAAACTCAAGCAGTCGCTGTCTATTCTCATTCATTCTCCCTACTCCAAAGGAACCAAGGCAAGAGGGCCATGAGTCATTGTCTGCACCCACTGTGGCGTTGAAGTCGCCTAGAAGAACAAGTTGTTCTGTCCTGGGGATGTTCCTTATGGTTGATGCAAGATTTTCGTAGAACTCATCCTTGGCGTCTGGAGAGGCGGACCAAGTTGGGGCATAAACGCTGATGAGAGTGACATAGCCTTCGGTGGTGTTGAGGCGGAAGTCAAGAGCCGCTCTGAACCACTGCTGCCTGGTTCAATCATGTTCAGCAGGCTGTTCCTTACTGCAAAGCCTACTCCTTACTCTCTTGGGGCATCAGAACTCTTTCCTTGCCAGAAGAAGGTGTAGTCCCTTTCCTTTAGTGTTCCTGGGTCAGCCAGCCGTGTTTACTGCAGAGTGGCAATGTCCACATTGAGCCTCTTTAGCTCGCTGTTTATGACGGCGGTCTTTCTGGCGTCGCTGATGTCTTGCGGATCTTGGGAGAGCCCAGGCATCATTGTTCGGACATTCCAACAGCCCAGTTTCACTGCTGATCCTTTTCCTGATCCGTTTCATGAATTTGAAATTTTCTTTTTGCCTGGTGCGGTAGTTAACGACCTGCTTGTCAGATTTTCTCCTAATCTTCATGCACCCAATCAAGAAGGCAGCTCGTGGCAGGACAGCACCTGATTGGCTGGGGGCTGCCCAGCTTAGGCGGGCGGTAGCTGTCCAGTAAGACACGAAGGTCTCTCCCACTGTCAAAAGCAACCCCTGGCGTCAGCTCTACGCCAGTTGAGCAATGACTTATCACCGGTATCTGTTGCTTCCCGTGTTGTGCCGACACTAGTGTTAGTAGCGAGGCTGGAGTGTCCTCTCCAGGTCGTAGGTGCAGAGTGTTTGTGGATGAATGGACGGATGTAAGCCTGGGCAGTGTAATATGGAAGACAGGCTGTTGCCCGTGGAACGTGTCCCCCCTCTCCACCTCGCTGACAGATCCAAAGGAACAGCAGGGCTGTTACGTTTTGGTGCCAACGCTGCCGCAGGAGCTGCCGGAAAGTGACAAAGTTTGCTATCCAACCGCCTTAGGGGCCCCACACCAGATTTACTGTCAGGGTTTACTCCCTTAGCTAGATGGCTGCAAGTAGCTCTTCAAAGCTGGCGCCCTTTGATGGATCTAATTTATTTCCACCAGGGTTTCTAGCCATCCTCCTCACCATCCTCCTGAGAGGACTGATGGGGGTGCTGGTTTAGTCGCCAGAAATTCGACCCTGTGACAGGGTAGTACTGGGTTCCAGGTTACCAGTAGCGGATACATCTATCCGACCTGACCTGTACCTCTCATGCCTAGATATATTATGATAATAAGCGTAGAGTACAGCCCTGTCACGTAGTCTCAATCCTAGGTGGAAATCCATAGCATTATCACCTTCATCAGCATCATCAACATCACATTGTAAAAACTGTGCCAGCTTCTGTGGCCATATAAGCTGGTGTAGAAAAACTGGATAATAAAAAAGAAGGAAAGAAAGAAAAAAAAACGTGAACACAAAGGAAATATCTTCAAAACAAAACAAAGTATGACAGACCCTCAAGACCTTGCCAACACGTAGGGTTTATGTGTGCAGACTTATGGCACTGGCCATGATTATCTTGGATCCTGTGTCCTTCACATGGTAACTGCTGTGTTAGTACAGTGGAATTTCTTGAGCCAGGGGACACTGTCTTGAGAAATTTTAAAGTGAAAAGTCGATGTCATTGTGGTGAAGGCACCAGCTCCTATATGGCAGTGTCTACGTGATCTGTGACAAAGTCTGGACATCACTGTAACCAGAACCCTGCAACACATCCACATAGATCCAGCCAACAACTGCACTGGCTTCCAGTCAAGGATCAAATTGAGAACAAGATTTGTACATTTCGGTTCCAGTATCTAAATTCAGACAACATTCCAACAACACTAGTTATTAAAGAAAGTGGTCATAAAAGTGTGAGGTGATAATCCTCACTACACTCAGGTCAACTGTTTAAGGGCATGTCCCACCTCTCTCTTCCTCTCATGCATTACCTTCCACAATCCTTTACAGGATCAGGTACACACTCACAGCAGGGTGGACTGCAGACAGCTTGCACGTAGTTTCCCCAGCCAGGGTCACACCCGTGTGCGCTGACTGGAAGGTTGCTACACTTTGTTGTCAGTGTGTAAATTCAGACAGCAGGACTACATAACCAGCACCCTGTAACACATCATGAAGACATGTCACCAGGTCAGATCTGTCTATAAATGTGTCTGCAGTCATGTGTTATTACAGTCATACTACAACACATCATGTAAACCTGTCATCAGGTCAGATCTGTCTATAAATGTGTCTGCAGTCGTGTTTCATTAAAGTCATACTACAACACATCATGAAGACGTGTCACCAGGTCATATATCTCTACAGCTGTGTCCACAGTTGTGTTTTATTACATTCATACTACAACACATCATGAACACCTGTCACCAGGTCAGATCTGTCTACAACTGTGTCCACAGTCCTAAGTCCTGTTTTATTACAGTCATACTACAACACATTATATAAACCTGTCACCAGGTCAGATCTGTCTACACCTGTGTCTACAGTCCTGTTGTATTACAGTCATACTACAGTAGAACCATGTGTATGTTCACATTCACATTCAATAGTATTGCCGCCTTCTGGAAATTTAATATGAAATCCAAAGCAAGTGTGACTGCACGCGTTCAAGGAAACAGAAACCAGAAAAAAACACGAAAAAAGAATAAGAACGCATATTTAATACAATCAGAGAAGGCAGTGTAAATGTTCAGCCATCTGGCCTTTGTCAAGCGTGAGATCACAAACAAACAAACACCAGATACAAAAATTAGAAGAAAAACTTCCCTGCTGCTCCGTCCAGTGTGAGAAAAGGAACAAACTGACCAAAAAGACATCATGGTGTGTTTTAAAAAAAATATGATGTCAGAGCGGGAGTGAGATGAATTCTGAAATTTGAAAAAAAGAAAATACATGCACACACACACACACACACACACACACACACACACACACACACACACACACACACACACACACACACACACACACACACATACACACACACACACACACACAAACACACACACAAACACACATACACACATACACACACATATATATATTTAATATCCTTATACAGGATCTTCCTAAAGCTTTTTCAAATCGTGTTGTTTTAGTACAGTATGCTGATGATATATGCACTTGGATGAATATCACTTTAAAAAAGACATCTCCACAGAGAACACGGAATTACATCAGGAAATTGTATCAAATTAATCTTGATAATCTTGGAAACTATATGTTAGAAAATGGTCTGTCTTTGTCGGCAGAAAAAACTAACATGATGCTGTTTGATCCTGGTGGTAACTCAAATAACTTGCCTACTTTCAAATTGCTTGGTGAAGTGTTAAATTATAAACAGGTCGTAAAATTTCTGGGAGTTTACATCACGTCGAAATTAAGCTGGAATGTTCATTTTGATTATGTTTTAACAAAAGCACGAAAAACCTTAAATTTTCTAAAGATAATAAGCAAATTACCCTGGGGATACAAATATACTGATTCATCTGTCAACAGCGCTGGTCAGGTCTAAATTATCCTACGCGCAAGAAGGTTATTCAATGCACCTAAATATTTACTAAAAAGGATTCAGAACTTGGATGCAAAAGTCTTAAAACTGCACTAGGTGTACCAATTCATGCTTCTACTCTGGAAACGTACAAAGTTGCTGGAATTCTACCTCTAAACAACCATCATGAGCTAGCTACAGCAAAGCTTGCAATTAGAACTACTTCACAAGCGAATAATTTTGTGAGCAAAGAAATTAAAATCAAGTCTGATATTGACTTTCCAAAACGAGCAAAAAACATATCATCACAAATTACAACCGCAACTTACATATCTGACCTGATCAAACAATCCAGCATAACTATGGATGAAATAGCCGAGAAAACAACGTTAACACCTATCCCGCACTCAAACAGTCTCTGTCTGTTGTTCATCCTCTGCACCCGCTACCCTCCAGTTTGGTGTGCCCCAAGGCTCTGTTTTAGGTCCCATCCTATTTGTGCTGTACACACAACCCCTCTCTGAAATTATGCGACTTCACTCTATGTCCCATCATAGCTTTTCTGATGACAACCAACTCTATACTTCTGGTTCCCTCCCACAACTGCCCTCTATAATCAGACAAACCCAAGGCTGCATTTCTGATGTTCACTCCTGGATGACTGTAAACAAACTTCAACTCAACCCCATTAAAACTGAACTTAGCCTTATCTCTCCCACCACATTGGCTAAGTGTTCTTCCCTTCCTCTGTCTGTCTCTCTGCTTGGATCTGACATTCCACTATCTTCCACTGTCCGCAATCTTGGAGTCACTCTTGATAACACCCTGTCCTTTGAAAAACACGTCCAGAATGTTTGCAGATTATGCTATCTTGAGATACGCAGAATTTCTTCTATTCGCAATATCCTCTCTGTCGAAGCCACCAAAACTCTCCTCTGTGCCTTTGTTCTCTCTCGTCTCGACTACTGCAACTCCCTCCTCTCGGGCTGTCCTTTCTCTCTCATTCAAAAGCTTCAAAAAGTTCAAAACAATGCTGCTAGGCTCATCTTCAGAAAATCTCGTTCCTCTCATGTCACTCCTCTTCTAAAATCTCTTCACTGGTTACCTGTTGAAAAGAGAATTCGCTACAAGATTGCTTTGTTATGTTTTAAGTCTCTCAACGGTCTTGCACCCCCTTACATCTCTGACCTCCTCCATCTGTACACCCCCTCTCGTCAACTTCGTTCCTCGGCTGATACTCGTACCTTCCGCATACCATTCTGTCGCACTAAAACTTATGGTCAACGCTCCTTTTCCTATCAGGCCCCCGTAATCTGGAATCAGCTCCCTGTCTCTGTTCGCCACTCTGCAACTCTCACTTCTTTCAAGTCCTCTCTGAAAACCCATCTCTTCCAGTCCCTCTCATGATACTTATAAAGACTCTACCACCTAACTTCCCCAAATCCCCCCTTGTTGTCTTTTGAGCCTTGAATGTCGGCTGGTGTGTGTGTGCGTGTGTGTGTGTGTGTGTGTGTGTGTGTGTGTGTGTGTGTGTGTGTGTGTGTGTGTGTGTGTGTGTGTGTGTGTGTGTGTTTGGTTGTGTCTGCGTGATACCTGTAAGCGCTTAGGGCTCTTGTTTTCATCAGATTAGGCGCTATATAAATGCTCTTTATTATTATTATTATTATTATTATTATTAAATGCTAAAAGCCACGTTTGATCTCGATTATGCAGACGTTAAAAAAGATGATAATGTCAACATTACGCTATCCACAGCTTGTGAACACATCGATGAAAAATACCGTACCCACCTCCACATTTTTACTGATGGGTCAGTCTTAGCAAATCAGAGCGCTGGAGCAGCGTTTTATGTTCCAAAATTTAACATTAAAAAGTCTTTTTTCATTGGGGCAAATGTATCTATATATACAGCAGAATTGGTCGCTGTTGTTCAAGCGTTGCATTATTTAATAAGCCTTCGGCCTGTGTCTTTCAAAGTAATTCTGTTTGTTGATTCAAAATCTGTATTATATGCCTTACAGTCTTTTGATACAGCCACAAGACCTGATTTAATAATTGAGGCAAATCATCTAATACACTGTTTAAAGATAAATGGCTCGGAAATCAGTTTATGCTGGGTGCCTTCTCACGTTGGTCTTCACGCAACAACGTAGTTGACAGAGCAGCTAAATCCGGTGCACTCCATTCTGAAAATCCATAGAATTACATGTTAACACCTCGGTAAAAGAAGCTTACAACTCGCTAGAATTAGCATCATGGATTCCATTTCATGAACATTTAAATGAAAAATTTGTGTCGCAAAAAAGAATCAAACTTTCAGTTCAAAATATCTGTAAAAAAATGCAGTATTCTTCATTAAAATCATTTGAGATTAATTGTTACCACATATTTTCGTATTCAACTGAACGCTTTGAAAACAAAATATTGTAAAAACGTTTTATGTATTTGTGGTGAACAATTCACATTGTATCACTGTTTGTTTTACTGCAGAAAGCTTCGTTATTTTTTACCAAAGATGTTTACGCAAGGAAACTATCTTGAAAAGCATTTTAAAGAAGTAATATCAGATCAAGTTCTGTTAGTTAAAATTTCAGAATCATTGGTTCACAGTCCTGTTAATGCGTTACTTTAAGGTTATCATTTCAGTTATCATTATCTTATTTTGTTTTGTATTGCTTTTTATGACGATTTTTCTTTTACATTTGATGTTAGCGTTGTTCTAGTTTCATTTCTCTGTTCATCCATATCCTTTTTCTAAAGACCTTGCCAATTCCTTTTAATTTTTTTTCCGTCTCGTATCTGTTCCCTTCTTTCCCCTCCTCCCTCCTCCCCCCCCCCCCAAAAAAAAAAATCATCCTCCATGCCATTTTTACCCGTCTAATATCACTTATAGTGAAAAGACGTTAAATCAAGGAACGAACATATATATGTATATATATATGTATATACAAACATATATATATATACATATATATATATATATATATATATATAAAGTGACAGAGAGAGACAGAGAGAGAGAGAGGGTGAGAAAGAGAGAGAGAGAGACAGACAGAGACAGAGGGGGTGATTAAGAGACAAAGAAAAAAACAGTGACACAGAGAGAGAGAGAGAGAGAGAGAGAGAGAGAGAGAGAGAGAGAGAGATAAACAACGAAAAACCAAATACCACTGTAGAAGGACATGTGTAGCACTTACGAAACACATAAAGAAATGAAAATAAAGGGAAAGAAAGATGCTTCTTGTACCTTCTGATATTGATGTCCACTTAAACACACGAAGTATGACAGACCCTCAAGACCTTGCCAACACGTAGTGTTTATGTGTGCAGACTTATGGCACTGGCCATGATTATCTTGGATCCTGTGTCCTTCACATGGTAACTGTTGTGTTAGTACAGTGGAATTTCTTGAGCCAGGGGACACTGTCTTGAGAAATTTTAAAGTGAAAAGTCGATGTCATTGTGGTGAAGGCACCAGCTCCTATATGACAGTGTCTACGTGATTTGTGACAAAGTCTGGACATCACTGTAACCAGAACCCTGCAACACATCCACATAGATCCAGCCAACAACTGCACTGGCTTCCAGTCAAGGATCAAATTGAGAACAAGATTTGTACATTTCGGTTCCAGTATCTAAATTCAGACAACATTCCAACAACACTAGTTATTAAAGAAAGGGGTCATATAAGTGTGAGGTGATAATCCTCACTACACTCAGGTCAACTGTTTAAGGGCATGTCCCACCTCTCTCTTCCTCTCATGCATTACCTTCCACAATCCTTTACAGGATCAGGTACACACTCACAGCAGGGTGGACTGCAGACAGCTTGCACGTAGTTTCCCCAGCCAGGGTCACACCCGTGTGCGCTGACTGGAAGGTTGCTACACTTTGTTGTCAGTGTGTAAATTCAGACAGCAGGACTACATAACCAGCACCCTGTAACACATCATGAAGACATGTCACCAGGTCAGATCTGTCTATAAATGTGTCTGCAGTCATGTGTTATTACAGTCATACTACAACACATCATGTAAACCTGTCATCAGGTCAGATCTGTCTATAAATGTGTCTGCAGTCGTGTTTCATTAAAGTCATACTACAACACATCATGAAGACGTGTCACCAGGTCATATATCTCTACAGCTGTGTCCACAGTTGTGTTTTATTACATTCATACTACAACACATCATGAACACCTGTCACCAGGTCAGATCTGTCTACAACTGTGTCCACAGTCCTAAGTCCTGTTTTATTACAGTCATACTACAACACATTATATAAACCTGTCAGATCTGTCTACACCTGTGTCTACAGTCCTGTTGTATTACAGTCATACTACAGTAGAACCATGTGTATGTTCACATTCACATTCAATAGTATTGCCGCCTTCTGGAAATCTAATATGAAATCCAAAGCAAGTGTGACTGCACGCGTTCAAGGAAACAGAAACCAGAAAAAAACACGAAAAAAGAATAAGAACGCATATTTAATACAATCAGAGAAAGCAGTGTAAATGTTCAGCCATCTGGCCTTTGTCAAGCGTGAGATCACAAACAAACATACACCAGATACAAAAATTAGAAGAAAAACTTCCCTGCTGCTCCGTCCAGTGTGAGAAAAGGAACAAACTGACCAAAAAGACATCATGGTGTGTTTTAAAAAAAATATGATGTCAGAGCGGGAGTGAGATGAATTCTGAAATTTGTAAAAAAGAAAATACATGCACACACACACACACACACACACACACACACACACACACACACACACACACACACACACACACACACACACACACACACACACACACATACACACACAAACACACACACACACACACACACACACACAAACACACACACAAACACACATACACACATACACACACATATATATATTTAATATCCTTATACAGGATCTTCCTAAAGCTTTTTCAAATCGTGTTGTTTTAGTACAGTATGCTGATGATATATGCACTTGGATGAATATCACTTTAAAAAAGACAACTCCACAGAGAACACGGAATTACATCAGGAAATTGTATCAAATTATTCTTGATAATCTTGGAAACTATATGTTAGAAAATGGCCTGTCTTTGTCGGCAGAAAAAACTAACATGATGCTGTTTGATCCTGGTGGTAACTCAAATAACTTGCCTACTTTCAAATTGCTTGGTGAAGTGTTAAATTATAAACAGGTCGTAAAATTTCTGGGAGTTTACATCACGTCGAAATTAAGCTGGAATGTTCATTTTGATTATGTTTTAACAAAAGCACGAAAAACCTTAAATTTTCTAAAGATAATAAGCAAATTACCCTGGGGATACAAATATACTGATTCATCTGTCAACAGCGCTGGTCAGGTCTAAATTATCCTACGCGCAAGAAGGTTATTCAATGCATCTAAATATTTACTAAAAAAGATTCAGAACTTGGATGCAAAAGTCTTAAAACTGCACTAGGTGTACCAATTCATGCTTCTACTCTGGAAACGTACAAAGTTGCTGGAATTCTACCTCTAAACAACCATCATGAGCTAGCTACAGCAAAGCTAGGTCAGTCTTAGCAAATCAGAGCGCTGGAGCAGCGTTTTATGTTCCAAAATTTAACATTAAAAAGTCTTTTTTCATTGGGGCAAATGTATCTATATATACAGCAGAATTGGTCGCTGTTGTTCAAGCGTTGCATTATTTAATAAGCCTTCAGCCTGTGTCTTTCAAAGTAATTCTGTTTGTTGATTCAAAATCTGTATTATATGCCTTACAGTCTTTTGATACAGCCACAAGACCTGATTTAATAATTGAGGCAAATCATCTAATACACTGTTTAAAGATAAATGGCTCGGAAATCAGTTTATGCTGGGTGCCTTCTCACGTTGGTCTTCACGCAACAACGTAGTTGACAGAGCAGCTAAATCCGGTGCACTCCATTCTGAAAATCCATAGAATTACATGTTAACACCTCGGTAAAAGAAGCTTACAACTCGCTAGAATTAGCATCATGGATTCGATTTCATGAACATTTAAATGAAAAATTTGTGTCTCAAAAAAGAATCAAACTTTCAGTTCAAAATATCTGTAAAAAAATGCAGTATTCTTCGTTATATCATTTGAGATTAATTGTTACCACATATTTTCGTATTCAACTGAACGCTTTGAAAACAAAATATTGTAAAAACGTTTTATGTATTTGTGGTGAACAATTCACATTGTATCACTGTTTGTTTTACTGCAGAAAGCTTCGTTATTTTTTACCAAAGATGTTTACGCAAGGAAACTATCTTGAAAAGCATTTTAAAGAAGTAATATCAGATCAAGTTCTGTTAGTTAAAATTTCAGAATCATTGGTTCACAGTCCTGTTAATGCGTTACTTTAAGGTTATCATTTCAGTTATCATTATCTTATTTTGTTTTGTTTTGCTTTTTATGACGATTTTTCTTTTACATTTGATGTTAGCGTTGTTCTAGTTTCATTTCTCTGTTCATCCATATCCTTTTTCTAAAGACCTTGCCAATTCCTTTTAATTTTTTTTCCGTCTCGTATCTGTTTCCTTCTTTCCCCTCCTCCCTCCTCCCCCCCCCCCCCCCAAAAAAAAAAATCATCCTCCATGCCATTTTTACCCGTCTAATATCACTTATAGTGAACAGACGTTAAATCAAGGAACGAACAATATATATATATATATATATATATATATATATATATATGTATATACAAACATATATAATATATACATATATATATATTATATATAAAGTGACAGAGAGAGACAGAGAGAGAGAGAGGGTGAGAAAGAGAGAGAGAGACAGACAGAGACAGAGGGGGTGATTAAGAGACAAAGAAAAAAACAGTGACACAGAGAGAGAGAGAGAGAGAGAGAGAGAGAGAGAGAGAGAGAGAGAGAGAGAGAGAGAGAGAGAGAGATAAACAACGAAAAACCAAATACCACTGTAGAAGGACATGTGTAGCACTTACGAAACACATAAAGAAATGAAAATAAAGGGAAAGAAAGATGCTTCTTGTACCTTCTGATATTGATGTCCACTTAAACACACGAAGTATGACAGACCCTCAAGACCTTGCCAACACGTAGTGTTTATGTGTGCAGACTTATGGCACTGGCCATGATTATCTTGGATCCTGTGTCCTTCACATGGTAACTGCTGTGTTAGTACAGTGGAATTTCTTGAGCCAGGGGACACTGTCTTGAGAAATTTTAAAGTGAAAAGTCGATGTCATTGTGGTGAAGGCACCAGCTCCTATATGGCAGTGTCTACGTGATTTGTGACAAAGTCTGGACATCACTGTAACCAGAACCCTGCAACACATCCACATAGATCCAGCCAACAACTGCACTGGCTTCCAGTCAAGGATCAAATTGAGAACAAGATTTGTACATTTCGGTTCCAGTATCTAAATTCAGACAACATTCCAACAACACTAGTTATTAAAGAAAGGGGTCATATAAGTGTGAGGTGATAATACTCACTACACTCAGGTCAACTGTTTAAGGGCATGTCCCACCTCTCTCTTCCTCTCATGCATTACCTTCCACAATCCTTTACAGGATCAGGTACACACTCACAGCAGGGTGGACTGCAGACAGCTTGCACGTAGTTTCCCCAGCCAGGGTCACACCTGTGTGCGCTGACTGGAAGGTTGCTACACTTTGTTGTCAGTGTGTAAATTCAGACAGCAGGACTACATAACCAGCACCCTGTAACACATCATGAAGACATGTCACCAGGTCAGATCTGTCTATAAATGTGTCTGCAGTCATGTGTTATTACAGTCATACTACAAACACATCATGTAAACCTGTCATCAGGTCAGATCTGTCTATAAATGTGTCTGCAGTCGTGTTTCATTAAAGTCATACTACACACATCATGAAGACGTGTCACCAGGTCATATATCTCTACAGCTGTGTCCACAGTTGTGTTTTATTACATTCATACTACAACACATCATGAACACCTGTCACCAGGTCAGATCTGTCTACAACTGTGTCCACAGTCCTAAGTCCTGTTTTATTACAGTCATACTGCAACACATTATATAAACCTGTCACCAGGTCAGATCTGTCTACACCTGTGTCTACAGTCCTGTTGTATTACAGTCATACTACAGTAGAACCATGTGTATGTTCACATTCACATTCAATAGTATTGCCGCCTTCTGGAAATTTAATATGAAATCCAAAGCAAGTGTGACTGCACGCGTTCAAGGAAACAGAAACCAGAAAAAAAACACGAAAAAAGAATAAGAACGCATATTTAATACAATCAGAGAAAGCAGTGTAAATGTTCAGCCATCTGGCCTTTGTCAAGCGTGAGATCACAAACAAACATACACCAGATACAAAAATTAGAAGAAAAACTTCCCTGCTGCTCCGTCCAGTGTGAGAAAAGGAACAAACTGACCAAAAAGACATCATGGTGTGTTTTAAAAAAAATATGATGTCAGAGCGGGAGTGAGATGAATTCTGAAATTTGAAAAAAAGAAAATACATGCACACACACACACACACACACACACACACACACACACACACACACACACACACACACACACACACACACACACACACACACATACACACAAAACACACACACACACACACACACACACACAAACACACACACAAACACACATACACACATACACACACATATATATATTTAATATCCTTATACAGGATCTTCCTAAAGCTTTTTCAAATCGTGTTGTTTTAGTACAGTATGCTGATGATATATGCACTTGGATGAATATCACTTTAAAAAAGACAACTCCACAGAGAACACGGAATTACATCAGGAAATTGTATCAAATTATTCTTGATAATCTTGGAAACTATATGTTAGAAAATGGCCTGTCTTTGTCGGCAGAAAAAACTAACATGATGCTGTTTGATCCTGGTGGTAACTCAAATAACTTGCCTACTTTCAAATTGCTTGGTGAAGTGTTAAATTATAAACAGGTCGTAAAATTTCTGGGAGTTTACATCACGTCGAAATTAAGCTGGAATGTTCATTTTGATTATGTTTTAACAAAAGCACGAAAAACCTTAAATTTTCTAAAGATAATAAGCAAATTACCCTGGGGATACAAATATACTGATTCATCTGTCAACAGCGCTGGTCAGGTCTAAATTATCCTACGCGCAAGAAGGTTATTCAATGCACCTAAATATTTACTAAAAAAGATTCAGAACTTGGACTGCAAAAGTCTTAAAACTGCACTAGGTGTACCAATTCATGCTTCTACTCTGGAAACGTACAAAGTTGCTGGAATTCTACCTCTAAACAACCATCATGAGCTAGCTACAGCAAAGCTAGGTCAGTCTTAGCAAATCAGAGCGCTGGAGCAGCGTTTTATGTTCCAAAATTTAACATTAAAAAGTCTTTTTTCATTGGGGCAAATGTATCTATATATACAGCAGAATTGGTCGCTGTTGTTCAAGCGTTGCATTATTTAATAAGCCTTCGGCCTGTGTCTTTCAAAGTAATTCTGTTTGTTGATTCAAAATCTGTATTATATGCCTTACAGTCTTTTGATACAGCCACAAGACCTGATTTAATAATTGAGGCAAATCATCTAATACACTGTTTAAAGATAAATGGCTCGGAAATCAGTTTATGCTGGGTGCCTTCTCACGTTGGTCTTCACGCAACAACGTAGTTGACAGAGCAGCTAAATCCGGTGCACTCCATTCTGAAAATCCATAGAATTACATGTTAACACCTCGGTAAAAGAAGCTTACAACTCGCTAGAATTAGCATCATGGATTCGATTTCATGAACATTTAAATGAAAAATTTGTGTCTCAAAAAAGAATCAAACTTTCAGTTCAAAATATCTGTAAAAAAATGCAGTATTCTTCGTTATATCATTTGAGATTAATTGTTACCACATATTTTCGTATTCAACTGAACGCTTTGAAAACAAAATATTGTAAAAACGTTTTATGTATTTGTGGTGAACAATTCACATTGTATCACTGTTTGTTTTACTGCAGAAAGCTTCGTTATTTTTTACCAAAGATGTTTACGCAAGGAAACTATCTTGAAAAGCATTTTAAAGAAGTAATATCAGATCAAGTTCTGTTAGTTAAAATTTCAGAATCATTGGTTCACAGTCCTGTTAATGCGTTACTTTAAGGTTATCATTTCAGTTATCATTATCTTATTTTGTTTTGTATTGCTTTTTATGACGATTTTTCTTTTACATTTGATGTTAGCGTTGTTCTAGTTTCATTTCTCTGTTCATCCATATCCTTTTTCTAAAGACCTTGCCAATTCCTTTTAATTTTTTTTCCGTCTCGTATCTGTTTCCTTCTTTCCCTCCTCCCTCCTCCCCCCCCCCCCAAAAAAAAAATCATCCTCCATGCCATTTTTACCCGTCTAATATCACTTATAGTGAAAAGACGTTAAATCAAGGAACGAACATATATATATATATATATATATATATATATATATATATATATATATGTATATACAAACATATATATATATATACATATATATATATATTATATATAAAGTGACAGAGAGAGACAGAGAGAGAGAGAGGGTGAGAAAGAGAGAGAGAGAGACAGACAGAGACAGAGGGGGTGATTAAGAGACAAAGAAAAAAACAGTGACAGAGAGAGAGAGAGAGAGAGAGAGAGAGAGAGAGAGAGAGAGAGGAGAGAGAGAGAGAGAGAGAGAGAGATAAACAACGAAAAACCAAATACCACTGTAGAAGGACATGTGTAGCACTTACGAAACACATAAAGAAATGAAAATAAAGGGAAAGAAAGATGCTTCTTGTACCTTCTGATATTGATGTCCACTTAAACACACGAAGTATGACAGACCCTCAAGACCTTGCCAACACGTAGGGTTTATGTGTGCAGACTTATGGCACTGGCCATGATTATCTTGGATCCTGTGTCCTTCACATGGTAACTGCTGTGTTAGTACAGTGGAATTTCTTGAGCCAGGGGACACTGTCTTGAGAAATTTTAAAGTGAAAAGTCGATGTCATTGTGGTGAAGGCACCAGCTCCTATATGGCAGTGTCTACGTGATTTGTGACAAAGTCTGGACATCACTGTAACCAGAACCCTGCAACACATCCACATAGATCCAGCCAACAACTGCACTGGCTTCCAGTCAAGGATCAAATTGAGAACAAGATTTGTACATTTCGGTTCCAGTATCTAAATTCAGACAACATTCCAACAACACTAGTTATTAAAGAAAGGGGTCATATAAGTGTGAGGTGATAATCCTCACTACACTCAGGTCAACTGTTTAAGGGCATGTCCCACCTCTCTCTTCCTCTCATGCATTACCTTCCACAATCCTTTACAGGATCAGGTACACACTCACAGCAGGGTGGACTGCAGACAGCTTGCACGTAGTTTCCCCAGCCAGGGTCACACCCGTGTGCGCTGACTGGAAGGTTGCTACACTTTGTTGTCAGTGTGTAAATTCAGACAGCAGGACTACATAACCAGCACCCTGTAACACATCATGAAGACATGTCACCAGGTCAGATCTGTCTATAAATGTGTCTGCAGTCATGTGTTATTACAGTCATACTACAACACATCATGTAAACCTGTCATCAGGTCAGATCTGTCTATTAATGTGTCTGCAGTCGTGTTTCATTAAAGTCATACTACAACACATCATGAAGACGTGTCACCAGGTCATATATCTCTACAGCTGTGTCCACAGTTGTGTTTTATTACATTCATACTACAACACATCATGAACACCTGTCACCAGGTCAGATCTGTCTACAACTGTGTCCACAGTCCTAAGTCCTGTTTTATTACAGTCATACTACAACACATTATATAAACCTGTCACCAGGTCAGATCTGTCTACACCTGTGTCTACAGTCCTGTTGTATTACAGTCATACTACAGTAGAACCATGTGTATGTTCACATTCACATTCAATAGTATTGCCGCCTTCTGGAAATTTAATATGAAATCCAAAGCAAGTGTGACTGCACGCGTTCAAGGAAACAGAAACCAGAAAAAAACACGAAAAAAGAATAAGAACGCATATTTAATACAATCAGAGAAGGCAGTGTAAATGTTCAGCCATCTGGCCTTTGTCAAGCGTGAGATCACAAACAAACAAACACCAGATACAAAAATTACAAGAAAAACTTCCCTGCTGCTCCGTCCAGTGTGAGAAAAGGAACAAACTGACCAAAAAGACATCATGGTGTGTTTTAAAAAAAATATGATGTCAGAGCGGGAGTGAGATGAATTCTGAAATTGAAAAAAAGAAAATACATGCACACACACACACACACACACACACACACACACACACACACACACACACACACACACACACACACACACACACAACACACACAACACACAACACACACACACACAACACACAACACCACAAAACACACATACACACATACACACACATATTTATATTTAATATCCTTATACAGGATCTTCCTAAAGCTTTTTCAAATCGTGTTGTTTTAGTACAGTATGCTGATGATATATGCACTTGGATGAATATCACTTTAAATAGACAACTCCACAGAGAACACGGAATTACATCAGGAAATTGTATCAAATTAATCTTGATAATCTTGGAAACTATATGTTAGAAAATGGCCTGTCTTTGTCGGCAGAAAAAACTAACATGATGCTGTTTGATCCTGGTGGTAACTCAAATAACTTGCCTACTTTCAAATTGCTTGGTGAAGTGTTAAATTATAAACAGGTCGTAAAATTTCTGGGAGTTTACATCACGTCGAAATTAAGCTGGAATGTTCATTTTGATTATGTTTTAACAAAAGCACGAAAAACCTTAAATTTTCTAAAGATAATAAGCAAATTACCCTGGGGATACAAATATACTGATTCATCTGTCAACAGCGCTGGTCAGGTCTAAATTATCCTACGCGCAAGAAGGTTATTCAATGCACCTAAATATTTACTAAAAAAGATTCAGAACTTGGACTGCAAAAGTCTTAAAACTGCACTAGGTGTACCAATTCATGCTTCTACTCTGGAAACGTACAAAGTTGCTGGAATTCTACCTCTAAACAACCATCATGAGCTAGCTACAGCAAAGCTAGGTCAGTCTTAGCAAATCAAAGCGCTGGAGCAGCGTTTTATGTTCCAAAATTTAACATTAAAAAGTCTTTTTTCATTGGGGCAAATGTATCTATATATACAGCAGAATTGGTCGCTGTTGTTCAAGCGTTGCATTATTTAATAAGCCTTCGGCCTGTGTCTTTCAAAGTAATTCTGTTTGTTGATTCAAAATCTGTATTATATGCCTTACAGTCTTTTGATACAGCCACAAGACCTGATTTAATAATTGAGGCAAATCATCTAATACACTGTTTAAAGATAAATGGCTCGGAAATCAGTTTATGCTGGGTGCCTTCTCACGTTGGTCTTCATGCAACAACGTAGTTGACAGAGCAGCTAAATCCGGTGCACTCCATTCTGAAAATCCATAGAATTACATGTTAACACCTCGGTAAAAGAAGCTTACAACTCGCTAGAATTAGCATCATGGATTCGATTTCATGAACATTTAAATGAAAAATTTGTGTCTCAAAAAAGAATCAAACTTTCAGTTCAAAATATCTGTAAAAAAAATGCAGTATTCTTCGTTATATCATTTGAGATTAATTGTTACCACATATTTTCGTATTCAACTGAACGCTTTGAAAACAAAATATTGTAAAAACGTTTTATGTATTTGTGGTGAACAATTCACATTGTATCACTGTTTGTTTTACTGCAGAAAGCTTCGTTATTTTTTACCAAAGATGTTTACGCAAGGAAACTATCTTAAAAAGCATTTCAAAGAAGTAATATCAGATCAAGTTCTGTTAGTTAAAATTTCAGAATCATTGGTTCACAGTCCTGTTAATGCGTTACTTTAAGGTTATCATTTCAGTTATCATTATCTTATTTTGTTTTGTATTGCTTTTTATGACGATTTTTCTTTTACATTTGATGTTAGCGTTGTTCTAGTTTCATTTCTCTGTTCATCCATATTCTTTTTCTAAAGACCTTGCCAATTCCTTTTAATTTTTTTTCCGTCTCGTATCTGTTCCCTTCTTTCCCCTCCTCCCTCCTCCCCCCCCCCCCCCCCAAAAAAAAAATCATCCTCCATGCCATTTTTACCCGTCTAATATCACTTATAGTGAACAGACGTTAAATCAAGGAACGAACATATATATATATATATATATATATATATATATATATATATATATATATATATATATATATATGTATATACAAACATACATATATATATACATATATATATATATATATATAAAGTGACAGAGAGAGACAGAGAGAGAGAGAGGGTGAGAAAGAGAGAGAGAGACAGACAGAGACAGAGGGGGTGATTAAGAGACAAAGAAAAAAACAGTGACAGAGAGAGAGAGAGAGAGAGAGAGAGAGAGAGAGAGAGAGAGAGAGAGAGAGAGAGAGAGAGAGAGATAAACAACGAAAAACCAAATACCACTGTAGAAGGACATGTGTAGCACTTACGAAACACATAAAGAAATGAAAATAAAGGGAAAGAAAGATGCTTCTTGTACCTTCTGATATTGATGTCCACTTAAACACACGAAGTATGACAGACCCTCAAGACCTTGCCAACACGTAGTGTTTATGTGTGCAGACTTATGGCACTGGCCATGATTATCTTGGATCCTGTGTCCTTCACATGGTAACTGCTGTGTTAGTACAGTGGAATTTCTTGAGCCAGGGGACACTGTCTTGAGAAATTTTAAAGTGAAAAGTCGATGTCATTGTGGTGAAGGCACCAGCTCCTATATGGCAGTGTCTACGGATTTGTGACAAAGTCTGGACATCACTGTAACCAGAACCCTGCAACACATCCACATAGATCCAGCCAACAACTGCACTGGCTTCCAGTCAAGGATCAAATTGAGAACAAGATTTGTACATTTCGGTTTCAGTATCTAAATTCAGACAACATTCCAACAACACTAGTTATTAAAGAAAGGGGTCATATAAGTGTGAGGTGATAATCCTCACTACACTCAGGTCAACTGTTTAAGGGCATGTCCCACCTCTCTCTTCCTCTCATGCATTACCTTCCACAATCCTTTACAGGATCAGGTACACACTCACAGCAGGGTGGACTGCAGACAGCTTGCACGTAGTTTCCCCAGCCAGGGTCACACCCGTGTGCGCTGACTGGAAGGTTGCTACACTTTGTTGTCAGTGTGTAAATTCAGACAGCAGGACTACATAACCAGCACCCTGTAACACATCATGAAGACATGTCACCAGGTCAGATCTGTCTATAAATGTGTCTGCAGTCATGTGTTATTACAGTCATACTACAACACATCATGTAAACCTGTCATCAGGTCAGATCTGTCTATAATGTGTCTGCAGTCGTGTTTCATTAAAGTCATACTACAACACATCATGAAGACGTGTCACCAGGTCATATATCTCTACAGCTGTGTCCACAGTTGTGTTTTATTACATTCATACTACAACACATCATGAACACCTGTCACCAGGTCAGATCTGTCTACAACTGTGTCCACAGTCCTAAGTCCTGTTTTATTACAGTCATACTACAACACATTATATAAACCTGTCACCAGGTCAGATCTGTCTACACCTGTGTCTACAGTCCTGTTGTATTACAGTCATACTACAGTAGAACCATGTGTATGTCACATTCACATTCAATAGTATTGCCGCCTTCTGGAAATTTAATATGAAATCCAAAGCAAGTGTGACTGCACGCGTTCAAGGAAACAGAAACCAGAAAAAAACACGAAAAAAGAATAAGAACGCATATTTAATACAATCAGAGAAGGCAGTGTAAATGTTCAGCCATCTGGCCTTTGTCAAGCGTGAGATCACAAACAAACAAACACCAGATACAAAAGTTAGAAGAAAAACTTCCCTGCTGCTCCGTCCAGTGTGAGAAAAGGAACAAACTGACCAAAAAGACATCATGGTGTGTTTTAAAAAAAATATGATGTCAGAGCGGGAGTGAGATGAATTCTGAAATTTGAAAAAAAGAAAATACATGCACACACACACACACACACACACACACACACACACACACAACACACACACACACACACACACACACACACATACACACACAAACACACACACACACACACACACACAAACACACACACAAACACACATACACACATACACACACATATATATATTTAATATCCTTATACAGGATCTTCCTAAAGCTTTTTCAAATCGTGTTGTTTTAGTACAGTATGCTGATGATATATGCACTTGGATGAATATCACTTTAAAAAAGACAACTCCACAGAGAACACGGAATTACATCAGGAAATTGTATCAAATTAATCTTGATAATCTTGGAAACTATATGTTAGAAAATGGTCTGTCTTTGTCGGCAGAAAAAACTAACATGATGCTGTTTGATCCTGGTGGTAGCTCAAATAACTTGCCTACTTTGAATTGCTTGGTGAAGTGTTAAATTATAAACAGGTCGTAAAATTTCTGGGAGTTTACATCACGTCGAAATTAAGCTGGAATGTTCATTTTGATTATGTTTTAACAAAAGCACGAAAAACCTTAAATTTTCTAAAGAAATAAGCAAATTACCCTGGGGATACAAATATACTGATTCATCTGTCAACAGCGCTGGTCAGGTCTAAATTATCCTACACGCAAGAAGGTTATTCAATGCACCTAAATATTTACTAAAAAAGATTCAGAACTTGGCCTGCAAAAGTCTTAAAACTGCACTAGGTGTAC
>JAPXFY010000025.1:48734613-48749613 GCA_030674185.1 Monoplex corrugatus | reverse complement strand
ATGTATGTGTGTGTGTGTATGTATGTATGTGTGTGTGTATGTATGTGTGTGTGTGTGTGTGTGTGTGTGTGTGTGTGTGTGTGTGTGTGTGTGTGTGTGTGTGTGCATAAGGTCACGTACTATCTGTATATACGTGCACATGTTCACACAGTTACCTGGTAACATTAACGCTGGATGTTTACCGTCAGTATTCAGTTCGAGACCTTGCACAGTAATAAATCATCCACCTTGCCTCACAACAGGTGATGTTAAATTTCCAATAAAGAAACAAGATCAAAATGCTTTATAATACCCAGGCAGAACACTGACGTACACAGGTTGCACAGAATGCCATAAATTATCGTCTGTAGTCATGTGTATGTCTGTTGTACAACGAAAAACCTGCAGCCATCAAATGAATTTAAAAAAACGGATTCTGGAGAGCACTGAACAATTGGCTGTATAAATGTGGTCATAACACTGAACAATTGACTATATAACTGAGAGCATCACACTTAAGAGTTGACTATATAATTATGCCACAACACTGAACATTTGACTATGTAAATGTGACACAACACTTAACATTTGACTATATAACTGTAACCACAACACTTAACATTTGACTATATAACTGTAACCACAACACTGAACATTTGACTATATAACTGTAATCACAACACTGAACAAATGACTATATAACTGTAACCACAACACTTAACATTTGACTATATAACTGTAACCACAACACTTAACATTTGACTATATAACTGCAACCACAACACTTAACATTTGACTATATAACTGTAACCACAACACTTAACATTTGACTATATAACTAACCACAACACTTAACATTTGACTATATAACTGTAACCACAACACTTAACATTTGACTATATAACTGTAACCACAACACTGAACAAATGACTATATAACTGTGACCACAACACTGAACATTTGACTATATAACTGTGACCACAACACTGAACAGTTGACTATATAACTACGACCACAACACTGAACAGTTGACTATATAACTGACCACAACACTGAACAGTTGACTATATAGTTACGACCAAAACACTTGATTTAGTTCTGCAATGAAATACGGGATGCTTCAAAGACAGTACAGTTCTGTTTCTCAAATTTATTAGTAATTTTATTGTGAGTGATATTTTTGACGAATTTTTTGTACGTAATATTTGTTAGTCCTTTGATGTGACTGTTTTTTGTGTTTTTTGTGTGAAATGCTTTTGTGTGATATTTATTGGTCATTTAATTGCGGGTTACTGGCGCCTGAAAACCTGTGCTTTGGGTAGATGGGGCTCATCAGTCTGGGAAGACAGCTCATCAAAGAGAAGGAAAACTCTGATTTCAAACCTCCGCTGCCTTGCGGCTATACCCACTCATAGAAAAGGCTTCGGGAGTCAACCCTGAGGAAAAATCCGGAGTTGGAGTCCCTAAGGCAGTTCGCCGTTGTCTACAACCTCGTTCTGGCAACTCCTGCGTCGCCCCTGGTACCAGGCGTACAGGCCTCCGTCTTTCCCCTGGATTCTACTAGTGGCGAGGAGAGGGGGGATCTGCTGCATGGGCAACAGCTCGTCCTCCATATTCACTTGCCCAGGCCTGCACCTGGAGAGGTCACTCCAGCTTCGCTGGTAACACAGCATCGACACAACACGGAGAGTAGCAGATACCGGGTTTTTTATGCCTAGGCTTTTTTGGTGTAAAGCCAGGCGCCAGGGGTTACTCTCGATGGTGGGAGGGATCCTCGCATTCCATTGGGTAGCTACCGCCCGCCTCAAGCTGGGCAGCCCCCAGTCAGTAAGGTGTTACCCCGCCACAACCTGTTTGCTCCTATGGGTGCTTGGAGCTTAGAGGAAACTCGACAGGCAGGTTGTAAATACCAGGCACCAGGCAACACAAAGAAGAAAAAGAAGATGCCAGCTCTTCTGATATCAAGCTGGAATGTAAGGACAATGTGTCCTGGATTTGACAGCGACCTACAGCTGTTAGACGACACACGGAAGACGGCCGTGATAGACAGGGAGCTTCAGCGACTCAACATCGACATCGCTGCATTACAGGAGACAAGGCTACCTGGGGACGGATCACTGCGTGAGAAGAACTACACGTTCTACTGGCAGGGGAAGAACCCAGAGGAGCCACGTATTCATGGTGTGGGCTTCGCTGTAAAGAACTCCCTCCTAGCAACCGTAGAGCTCCCCACAGGAGGTACGGAGAGACTGCTCACTCTGAAAATGATGACCAGTTCAGGCATAGTCAACTTCATCTGTGCCTATGCCCCAACATCAAGCTCCTCACCTGACGTCAAGGAAAGTTCTATGAGGCCCTGGATGCTGTTGTCAGAGGAGTTCCCAGCAAGGAAGGTCTCTTCATATTGGGAGATCTGAACGCACGCGTAGGTGCTGATTTTGAGGCGAGGCCAACCAGCACTGGACATCATGTTGTTGGGAAGCAAAATGAAAACGGTCAAAGACTCCTGGAACTTTGCTCCTACCACAAGCTGGCCATCACCAACACCTTCTTCAACAATAAGGAGAAGCACAAGGTGTCATGGCGCCACCCCAGATCCCACCATTGGCATCAGCTCGACCTCGTCTTAACAAGGAGGTCGGACCTTAACAATGTCCTCAACACGAGGAGTTTCCACAGCGCTGATTGCGACACAAACCACACCCTGGTACGCAGCAAGATCAAGCTTCTACCCAGAAGACTGCACCACTCAAAGAAGAAAGGTCACCCAAGGATTAATGCCTGTCACACGTCCGATCCGACCAAGGCCAGGGAGTTTGTAGAAACCCTGAATGTAGCGCTCAAGAGTGGCTCAGAGATCCAAAACGCTGAGGAAAAGTGGAATCACGTGAGGGACACAATCTATCAGTCTGCCCTGAGTATATTTGGGAAAAAGAACGAAAGAATCCCGACTGGTTTGAGGCAAACTGGCAGGAAATGGAACCAGTGGTGGAAGCAAAACGCAAGGCTTTACTTGCGTATAAAAACAACAATACCCAAACTACTCGTGACGCTTACAGAGCTGCCCGCAGCAAGGCTCAACAAACTGCTCGGCGATGCGCCAACGACTATTGGCGACAGTTGAGCACAAGTATTCAGCAGTCTGCAGATTCAGGCAACACTGGCAGCATGTACGCTGGCATCAAACAAGCGACTGGTCCAGCAGCCTCCAAGTCAGCTCCCTTAAGTCCAAAGCAGGAGAAAGCATCACAGACTCTGCAAAGCTGATGGAGAGATGGGTAGAGCACTTCCTGGAGCTGTACTCCACGCAGAACTCTGTCACCGATGCTGCCCTGAATGCCATTGAGGACCTGCCTGTCATGGAGGAGTTGGATGCTGAGCCAAGCCTTGAAGAACTAAGCAAGACGATTGACGGTTTGGCGACGGGAAAAGCCCTGGTGAAGACGGAATACCTCCAGAGGTCATCAAGTGCAGGAAGCCTGCTCTTCTCAACGAGTTGCATGAACTTTTGTGCTTATGCTGGAAGGAAGGCTTCATTCCGAGAGACATGAGAGACGCCAGGATAGTGACTCTATATAAGAACAAGGGCGACCGCAGTGATTGTAATAATTATCGTGGAATCTCTCTCCTCAGCATTGTTGGGAAAGCATTCGCCAGAGTCATCTTAACCCGTCTTCGCCTTCATTGATCTCACGAAAGCGTTCGACCTGGTCAGTCGGAGTGGTTTTTCCAGGACGCCCACAGCTACGCTTTGTAGACGCATGCAAAAGGGACCTTAGAAGCTCAGGGATTGACCCAGGCTCTTGGGAGACTCTGGCGGAAGACAGGGCAGCGTGGCGGACAGCCGTTCAGCAAGGCGTTGTGAGTCCCAGTGCGGCTTTAGGGCCGGAAGATCGACCATCGACATGATCTTCTCTGTCCGGCAACTACAGGAAAAGTGCCGCGAGCAGCATATGCCCCTTTGCCTCGCCTTCATTGATCTCACGAAAGCGTTCGACCTGGTCAGTCGGAGTGGTCTTTTCAAGCTTTTGAAGAAAATCGGCTGCCCCCCAAGACTATCAGCTGTCATCGAGTCTTTTCACGAGGATATGCATAGCACTGTGTGCTATAATGGTGCCACTTCAGAGCCTTTTAGAATCAGCAGCGGAGTGAAACAGGGATGTGTTTTGGCCCCAACTCTGTTCGGGATCTTCTTCTCGATGTTGCTGACCCCTGCCTTCTGCAGATCTGAAGAAGGGGTATATCTTCATACAAGGACCGATGGAAAGCTCTTCAACATTGCCAGGCTTCGTTCCAAAACCAAGGTGGAAAAGAAGACCATCAGAGAAGCTCTCTTCGCAGATGATGCTGCGCTGGCTTCCCACAGTGAACAAGATCTCCAGAGGCTCGTTGATCGCTTCGCCCACGCTTGCAGGAGTTTGGTCTCACAATCAGCTTGAAGAAACTGGGATCATAGGCCAAGGCTGTGAAGAACCACCATCTCTACACATTGGAGACTACGACCTCAATACTGTCCACCAAGTTCAGTACTTGGGGTCCACCATAAGTGACAACCTCTCTCTGGATGCTGAAATCGGCGCCAGAATTGCGAAGGCCTCATCTGTTATGGCTAAACTGAACAAGCGGGTCTTGTCCAACAGCAGTCTCACTGCGAACACCAAAATGCAGGTGTACAGAGCATGTGTGTTGAGCACACTACTCTACTCAAGTGAAGCCTAGACCACATACGCCAGCCAAGAAAAGAGGCTCAACATTTTCCATCTCCGCTGCTTGCGACGCATCCTCGGCATCCAATGGCAAGACAAGGTGACCAACACAGAGGTCCTCCATCGTGCGGGCCTACAGACCATCTTTGCCCTTCTAAGCCAACGCCGACTACGCTGGCTTGGCCATGTGCGTCGAATGGAGGATGGACGCATACCTAAAGACGTTCTCTACGGCGAATTGGCAAATCGGAAGCGAACTCCAGGACGCCCACAGCTACGCTTTGTAGACGCATGCAAAAGGGACCTTAGAAGCTCAGGGATTGACCCAGGCTCTTGGGAGACTCTGGCGGAAGACAGGGCAGCGTGGCGGACAGCCGTTCAGCAAGGCGTTTGTGAATGCGGAGAGGAGGAGAGCGCAAAGCGCAGATGAGAAAAGGGCTCTTCGCAAGCAACGTTCCAGAAACCAGACAATAGCGACTCAATTTGTATGTGACAGATGTGACAGAGATTGCCACTCAAGAATCGGCTGCACAGCCACAGCAGAAAGTGCACGTCATGACCACAACGCCTCCTGGTGCAGACTATCATCTCCTGAGATGTAAAGAGGCCGACGATTTAATTGCCAGGCAGGTGTCTTATCTCTCAGACCTGGTTTGACGCAGGATACATTATGACAGGAAGTATACAGTACAATTCAATTACAGACTCAGAGTGAACAGAAACCCATTACTCCATCACTATCATACCCATTCTCCCCATCATAGCACGGTGAAAAAAGAGATCAGCATCTGTGGCCCTTCACGTTCTGCTGTCATGGTGACCCAGCTTGAGTGGGCTTGGAGGTGTGTTGGAGAGTCCAAGTGAGCGACATAGGGGTAGTGATACACGATTGCTACAGGAATTGGTGCAGCAAAAAATGAAATGTATGAAAAAGAAATAAAAGATGTATTGCATATTGGTAAAGAATATAGACTGATAAAAAAGTGTGTGAAATATACTGTTCACAATAAGTGTACACACCTTGTTGATACTGCCTCTTTGTTCAGAACAAAGGACCAACAAGGAGAAGAAAACAATGTCCCCTCCAGTCTACACAATGTATTGCCATCAGATAGAGATGTCACCAAGACTGGTTTAATAAACTGGTCATTTTCAACATCTGCAGCAAACAAACACAATTACTCATAATGTTGATAAAGATCTCAAGTTGATGATGAATGCCAACGACTATTTTTTTTTTATTCTATGAAAAGCATATCACAAACTGCAACTAGTTTTCCAAAAGTAGATTACAAACATGTATCAGTTGATTCCTGTAACTGGTCTGTGAGCGATAAGACGTTTTGATTGTAGGTATTTTTGAAGATGTGCGGTTGCCACACCCAGCAGAAAATCAATGGCAAACATTTTGCAATCAGTAGCTTACATGCCAGACTTCACAGGGGTATGTAACCCATGAAATCCTTCCAAGGGTGGGGAGGGGGGAAGGGGCAAGACAGGTATAGATGTGCCCACAGTGTATCATGACATTCGGCACGTTACGACTCCACCTACCCCTTCCAAAGTGTCGTTTGGCTTATTTCAGGGGATTCCATGTGGCAAACATGCAGATTTAAAAACTGTCATGTTTCAGGCTGACTGAAAAATCTGGTCTGCAAAAATCTTAAGGAGGGCAAGGGAAAGAGGGTTTTATGTCTGGCCCACAACCTACAAGAGAAATCATCAGTTTTTGCTGAGCAATATTTTGAAACTCAGACAGCAGCAGGCTGCTTACAACAAGATGATCAAAGAGCTTGGTCTTGATGGAAATCTCTTCATGAAATACATTCATGTGTTCAGACAGACTCTGGTGATATATGACTGTTAACTTTTGAGCCAGGATTTTACACTTCTGTTCAACTTTTTCTTGTTTTGCCTGTGTCCCACATTACTATTTTGGCAGAGGAGCAATTTAGCAAGAAATAAGTTCTGCCCACTTCTTGGAAAATTCTGCATGTAAAACGTGAAAGCATCGCTGTGCGAAATTCAAGTCAATGAGTTTACGCAGAGACAAAAAGATTCACACATTTTTTATTAATTTCAGTGCGATGTTGGCAGGGGGGGGGGGGGGGGTGTTCTATGGAATGTCTGCTTAATCTTGCAACAAAACATTCTCAACTGATGAAGTGTCACTGTGTGCTTGTCTAAAAGTGAACTACGTAATATACCTGACGTCAGATTTTTACGTCAGTGCCAGTTCAGAAGAGAAAGAGAAAAGATGGAAAAGAACACCAGTATGGACAGACTATAATAACGTTGTCTTTTTTCCCTAGGAAATATTGTGCAAACACGTTTGTGTGTACACATGCAACAACACACACACACACACACACCACACCCCGCGCGCGCGCACACACACACACACACACACACACACACACACACACACACACACACACTTTTTCAAGGTTTTGTCTCTTTATTGCTAGAATAGTTTTTACAATAGTAATTTTCAATTGAAAAGCAGTTATTGTTAGAATGATTTAATTATTTTGGCATTTTCTCATTTTGTTTACAATGGTGACTGAATGGTGTTGATGTCAACGGTTTTTCACTGGACGACACTTACAACAATGTCATAGTTCACACTTTTGGTGGATGACATTAACTACACATTATTTACTTTTTCTAATCCATTGATAAGTGTGGGTGGTGGAGGTGGGGGAGTGGAGGGGATCTATGGAACACAGCAACAGACATCCTGAGATATCTTAAGATCTTTGTGGCAAACAATTAGCACTGAACTAAGACAATTACATCCTATAATGTACGTGGCAAGAAATTTAACCTGAACTAAGACAGCCATATCCTAAGATGTGTGTTGCAATACATTAGCCCTGAACTTAAACAGTCCTGAACTAAAACAGTCCTGAACTAAAACAGGCATATCTTAAGATGTGTGTGGTTGTAAATTAACCTTGAAATACGACAGTAGCTGATGTTTACACACCTGAGCTTTTTGAGATTCAGAAAAAGTCACTAAAGTATTTCCAAAGGTTTCCCTCACTGCTGATTTCAGACAGACCAGGTGGCTGGTTTATGTGTCCAGGACCATGGATCAGAGAAATGTAACACACTTGATGATGACTGTGTCTGATATCACGACAGGGGATTCTACATTCTCTGTAAGAAATGTGACATACATGATGATGACAGTGACCAGCATAATGATAGGCAGCACAGCTTTATTAGCAGACATCCCTGATTTTAATGATATATTGCCATTACTTGAGATAGCAGATTGGATCAGTATTATCTGTCCACCCATCTTTGTAATCCTGGGAGTGTTTGGCAATGTGATGACTTTCATCATTGTTCGTAGATTTCGAGCCAACCGTTCTGCCTTGGACTGTTATTTCCTGTGTCTGGCAGTGTCTGATCTTTGTAACAACCTCACATGGACTCTAGATTTCTGGATCTTTAAATTTACGGGATTTATTCTGCGTGGTGTTCATGGCGCTACATGTAGGATAAGTTATTTCATTACTTATGTAACCTCTGACTGTTCTACTTGGCTTGTGGTGGTGATGGTGACACACAGGGCCATGTCTGTGGTGTGGCCACATCGTGTGAACGTACTGTGTACAGCAAAAACATCCTGGGCCGTCATGTGGGCGTCATCATCTTCCTCAACTTGATGCATTCTCATGTTCTGTATGGGAAAGCTGCAGATGGGATGTGTGATTCCTTTGAAGTCTACAATAACTATCACGACGGCTTGGCGTCAACTACCTGCTTATGAATTGTCTGCTACCTTTCATCTGTCTAATAATTGGTAACATGGTGCTGGTGGTGAATTTAAGAAGATCAATGAAGGAAGCTGGTGACCTGTTGACCTCCACAGACACACAGCAGAGACAGAGAGAGAAAAAGGTGAACTCCATCAGTCTGACTGCTCTCGTTGTGTCAGTGTCATTCATTGCCTCCACATTACCTAAAAACATTGTTGCTTTGATAGTAGAGCCAAATGTGCACATCATTGTCCTTACAATTCGCTTTTTATTACTTTGTATTGACGTTTACGTTTATTTGGAGTTATCTACATTTTTCAATGAACTTCTATCTGTACTGTCTGACAGGCCAGAGGTTCAGAAAGGAATTCCTGAAAATCATGAGTGGATTAGTCTTCTGCATGAGGTCCTCCAAAACGTAAATTGGTGACAAGTTTTGAAGATGGGAACATTAAGATGGACAGCCAACAGGTCAGTGTTTTAATATTGCGGGGCTCGGACTGAGATAGAATCAACCAACCCTCATTAACCCTTCATCCCCAGAGGTTTGAACACACAACCCCTGCGTCATTACGATGACACTATAACAACTTGTTGGGTGTTCATATTGTGTCATGACAATGACACTCTAATACCTTGTTTGTGTTCATATTGCGTCATGACAGTGACACTATAACAACTTGCTGATGTTCATATTGAGTCATGACAATGACACCGTAACAACTTGTTGATGTTCATATTGAGTCATGACAATGACACCGTAACAACTTGTTGATGTTCATATTGAGTCATGACAATGACACCGTAACAACTTGTTGATGTTCATATTGAGTCATGACAATGACACCGTAACCACTTGTTGATGTTCATATTGCGTCATGACAGTGACACGATAACAACTTGTTGATGTTCATATTGCGTCATGACAGTGACACGATAACAACTTGTTGATGTTCATATTGAGTCATGACAGTGACACTATAACAACTTGTTGATGTTCATATTGCGTCATGACAGTGACACGATAACAACTTGTTGATGTTCATATTGAGTCATGACAATGACACTGTAACAACTTGTTGGTGTTCATATTGCGTCATGACAGTTTCAGTTTCAGTTTATCAAGACGATGTACGTCTCCGCGTTCGGAATGAATTCCATATGCACTAACGTTACAGGTTCCATGTGATGGTGATCATGGCACAAGCCTTACCTTGCATATAAACCCAAGGACAGGCCAGGTCTTGAAGACTATGTTTTGCCTAGTCTATATTTTCATACTATTATTGTATCAGCCTATCATAAGAACAATCTTGGTAACGTATAAATGGCATATGTATCTGTGTATCGTATCATCAAAAAAGGGAAAACACACACACACACACACACACACGCACACACACACACACACACACACACACACACACACACACACACACACACACACACACATACATACATACACACACACATACACACATATATATAATATATATATATGTATATATTATATATATATATACACACACACACACACACATATATTATATATATATATAATATATATATATATATATATATATATATATATATATATAAGCTACGCACAAAAAGTTAAGGATCACTATGAGAAAACAGGTGCGTAATAAACTCAGTTCGCTACTGTTATTTATTTCTCAGTCCAGCCAAATTGTTATGAATTCTTGTTCAGCTGTAAGTGGGCGATGTTGTGTTAGTGCGAAAATTGCACGGGATTCTCTACTACTGAGCTTGGCCGCAAACGGAAAAAGCGGAAACTTGCGAAAAAGGACCTTGTTTTGGACCGTTCTGCCTGAACACATTGCACAAGCCAGATGGAAAAAACCATTATGCACGTGCAAGCACTGCTGTTTATGTGTGAGATGCTGTCTCTTGCTTGGCTTTATAAGAAGACATTCCACCAGTAGTAGGCCTGATCTGACAATGCCTCCACGACGAAAATTGAGCGAGTTTGAGAGGGGACGAGCTGTTGCATGGTTCCAAGATGGTGTTCCCAAGCGAGAAGTGGCCAGGCAACTTCAGGTGTCCATCTCGGTCATTGTCAGACTGATTCAACGCTTCACAGCCACTGGGAGGGTCCATGAAAGACGCAGATCTGGTCGACCGAAGAAGACAAACCCACGTGAAGATCGTCTCATTGAACGACAAGCCCTGCAGACAAGAACAGCCTCTTCCAGCATCATTCGAAGGCAGCTGAGGGTGGCTACTAACATCAACATCAGCCAGCAGACCATACGGAACCGCCTTCATGGATTTAACCTCCGTTCTCGTCGCCCAGCTGTACGGCCACGCTTAACTCCAGCCCATAGGGCAGCACGCCGCGCCTTCTGCAGACGTCACGTGAGGTGGACACGTCAGCAATGTCCCAGGTCCTGTTCAGTGATGAATCACGCTTCACCATGAACCACAACGACGGCCGACTGAGGGTCTGGAGGCGCCCATGGCAACGCTTTATTGACACCACTGTCCAAGAAAAGGTGGCCTTTGGTGGAGGTTCTGTAATGGTCTGGGGGGCCTTCAGCCTTCACCACAGAACACCTTGTATCATGTACAGGGTAACCTGACTGGCCTCCGATACCGGGATGAGATCCTTCGACCGCTGGCTGTGCCTACACTGCAGCAGATGGGACCGACGGCTGTCTACCAGGATGACAATGCTCGCCCCCACAGGGCAAGGGTGGTCAACGACTTCCTGCAGCAGTCTGGAGTCAACAGAATGGAGTGGCCAGCATGCAGTCCCGATCTCAACCCAGTTGAGAACCTCTGGGATGAGCTGGATCGCAAAGTGAGGAGCAACCACCCCCCTCCCAGGGATGCCCAACACCTCTACCAGATGCTGCAGGCTGAGTGGCAGGCGCTTCCACAGAGGATCTTCACCAACCTGGTCAACTCGATGAGGACTCGCTGCGTCGAGTGCCAGAACAGCCATGGCGGTTACACGCATTACTGAACTTTTGGGAGCATCAGAATGCCCTGTCTTGTGATTTCAATGACTTTGGGAAATCAAATTTCGATACGTACCCACTTTGATCAAATGTACACACCAAACGATTGCTCGAAATTGAAGGCAATTGTGTATCGTTATCACTAAAGCATGGAATTAAATGTTTGCCAAACTTCAACGCATTGGCTTTCTTATTTTGAAAGTTATGAATTTTTGTGCAAGTGATCCTTAACTTTTTGTGCGTAGCTTATATATAATGTAAAGTAAATAAATAAAAAAGAATTAAAGGTCTGAATCACCACACGACTGGCTACATTGCAAAAACTCGTGAAACATGACAGATAGCCCCACTCTCCCAGTCAATACACAAAGCCTCAGCTGTCCATCAACCAGGTGAAGACAAACTGTTCTCATCAATGGCACTTACTCTCAACCTGCATACCTGACCTGTGGTGTTCCACAAGGATCTGTCCTTGGCCCTGTTCTTTTCACTCTTTATACCTCCCCCTGTCCACCATCATCAACTCCCACTCTATAAAACACAACTTCTATGCTGATGACACCCAACTTCAAGACAGTGACTCACCTGATAATATACAGCGCCTGTTTACTCGCACCACTGAGTGTTACTCGGACATTAAGAACTGGATGACGTTCAACAAACTTCAGTTTAATGACGACAAGACAGAAGCTAGCCTCATTGGCACCCGTCAGAAACTTTCTCAGCTGCCTCCTCATTCTCTCCCATTATGTAACACATCAGTCCCAATTTCTGATTCAGCTAAAAACCTTGGTGTCTGCATTGACTCTACCCTCTCCATGAACAACTTTGTTTCTCAAACTGCCAGATCTTGCTACTATCATCTCCATCGTATAAACCTGATCAGGAAGTATCTCTCTGTCGAAACAACTGCAAAACTCGTTCTCTCATTCATAATGCCTCGCATTGACTATTGCAATTCACTCCTGTCTGGTCTTCCTGCCTCCATCTTTCACATTCTACAGCGCATTCAAAACAATGCTGTACGCCTTGTACTCAAAAAGAAAAAAAGCTGACCACATATCTCCTCTCCTGGCACAACTTCACTGGCTCCCTGTATCAAAGCGCATACAGTACAAAACTAGACACCATGTGCTACAAAAGCCTTAATAACGCAGCCCCCGATTACCTGTCAAGCCTACTTGAGATCTATGTTCCCTCACGTACCCTCCGCTCTGCCTCCGATCCTCTGACTTTTCGCTTTCCACGCACTAAGCTCAATACCTATGGTCCACGAGCCTTCTCTGTTTCTGGTCCGCTCTCCTGGAACAAACTTCCTCTCTCAGTCCGTCAGCAACCTACTTTTGTCTCCTTCAAGTCCGCTCTCAAAACTCACCTTTTCTCCTCTGCATAAAATCCTAACCTCACTCTACCCCCCTCTGCAGCCTGTCTCCGCTCGGAGGGGAATCACATTGTTATAATATATAATTGTATATGATATGCTCTCTATAATTTTCCATTGCTTTTATTCTTGCTTTTATTGCTTTTATTCTTTCTCCCCATTTATAGCCATGCGTGTTGTGTGTGTGTGTGTGTGTGTGTGTGTATGTGTGTCTGCGTGCGTGTGTGTGCGTGCGTACGTGCGTGCGTGCGTGCGTGCGTGTGTGTCTGTTTCAGCGCTTAGATTTGATTTTATCAAGATTTTGCGCTATATAAATATTGTAATTATTATTATTATTATTAATATTTCCTTCATCATAGCCCCACTAGTCTGTTGTTCATTTCCGAGGACAGAAAAGATGACATAGATAGGTAAATAAGTAAGTAAGTAAGTAAGTAATTAAGTAATTAAGTAAGTAAGTAAGTATGTAAGTAAGTAAGTAAGTATGTAAGTAAGTAAGTAAGTAAGTAAGTATGTAAGTAAGTAAGTAAATATGTAAGTAAGTAAGTAAGTATGTAAGTAAGTAAGTAAGTAAGTAATGACAATGACACTCTAACACTTTGCTGAAGTTCATATTGCGTCATGACAATGACGTTTTAACCACTTGCTGACGTTCATATTGCGTCATGACAATGACAGGCTGACCACTTGCTGACGTTCATATTGCGTCATGACAATGACAAGCTAACCATTTGCTGACGTTCATATTGCTTTATTGCACAGCCGATCACTAGAGCCATGTCAGGGCTAACACCACGTTAAAAACGACTTCAAGTTAAATTAAAAAGACATCAGTTAAAAACCAAGCTCACAATTATCTTTTCACGTCTAAAATGTATTTCAAAATCTTTGTTATATGTATAATCATAAAAGACCAAACCTATTTAACTCTTGTAAAAAACTTCAAAATTGTATCTGGAGGGACGGCTCTGAAGAGATTCTTTAAGGAGTCAGCTGTATACGGCTATGTTATACATTGTGCACATGCAAGCATTCACTAAGGTGTTTGATGCTCCGTGACCCGCCAGATGATATATGCCTTGATGCTTCTTCATTTTTTATAACCTGCATAACACGGTCTGTTTCATATGATTCCCAGGAACAGATGGGAGAATGTGTTTAATGTCAGGGTGGATTTGGAGAAGTTTGTTGTCTGTCTGGTTGTTCCAGTCCTCCTGCCAGAGATTGTTCACGTACGTTTGTACTTTGGCCTTTGGATTTGTGTAAGGGATGAAACATTTAGACATCTTTTGACTTGTGGCAGTTTTGGCAAGGCAGTTAGCCTGATCATTGTCTCGAATACCAACGTGGTCAGAAACTTAGGCAAAATCTGAACGAATGGTCCAAAACAAACAAACAAACAAAACACCCCAAACAATCAATCAATAATACATAGAAAGAAATAAACAAATAAGAAAAGAAGCGATAAAACGAACAAAAACAGAAACAAACAAAAAACAAACAAACAAACTAACGAAGAAACAAACGAACAAATGAAAATAAGCCACGAAGGAACCAATATATTAAAAAGACAGAAAGAAAGGAAACAAAGAAACCAACAAAACAAAAGAAACAAAGACAGAAAAGAAAGAAAGAAGCATGCCAACCAAGTAATCAACGAACCAACCACCCGACGAACCAACCAACCAACCAACCAACCACCAACCAACCAACCAACCAGCCAACCAACCAACCAACCATCGAACCAAACATCGAATTAACCAACCAACCAACCAACCGAGGTACCAATCAGCTGATCAACCAACCAATCAACCAATCAACCAACCAACCAGCCAACCAACCTACCAACCAACCAACCAACCAACAAACCAACCAACCAACAAACCAACCAACCAGCCAACCAACCAACCAACTAACCCACCAACTAACCATTTACCAACCAACCAACCAACCAACACCAACCATTCACCAACCAACCAACCAACCAATTAACCAACCAACCAACCAACCAACCAACCATTTACCAACCAACCAACCAACCAATCAACCAACCAACCAACCAACCAACCAAACAATCAACCAACCAACCAGACCATAGATTGCAGACGATGGGTGTGACCTTTTCAGTCTTGTGGGAACCAACCAGCCTCCAAACAGTGGAAGCTGCAAACGTCTGTCAT
>JAPXFY010000025.1:48714613-48732113 GCA_030674185.1 Monoplex corrugatus | reverse complement strand
GTCTGATCTTGATAATCTTGGAAACTACATGTTAGAAAATGGACTGTCGTTATCAGCGGAAAAAACTAACATGATGCTATTTAATCCTGGTGGTACTTTAAGTCACTTGCCTACTTTCAAACTACATGGTGAAGTGCTACATTACAAGCAGGTTGTAAAATTTCTGGGAGTCTTTATAACATCGAAATTAACCTGGAATGTCCATTTTGATTATATTTTAACAAAAGCAAGGAAAGCCTTAAATTTTCTAAAGATAATAAGCAGATTACCCTGGGGAATGGATACAAACATACTACTTCATTGTCAACAGCACTTGTAAGATCTAAATTATCCTATGCACAAGAAGTGTTCTTCAGTGCACCAAAATATTTACTAAAGAAGATTCAAAGCTTAGACTGCAAAAGTCTTAAAATTGCACTAGGTGTACCAGTCCATGCTTCTTGCCTGGAAACGTACAAAGTTGCTGGAATTCTGCCTCTGAACAACTATCGTGAGTTAGCGACAGCAAAGTTTGCCGTTAGAACTTCTTCACAAACGGACAATTTTGTGAGTAAGGAAGTAAAAATCAGGTCAGATGTTGACTTTCCGAAACGAGCAAAGAACATTTCATCACAAATGACTGTTCCAACTTACGTGTCTGACCTGGTCAAACAGTCTAACATAAATCTGGATGAAATAGCTGAAACGCCATCCACAACGATCTTCCCTACATGGGAAATGCTAAAAGCTACTTTTGATATTGATTATACAGATGCTAAGAAATATGAAAATGTTAACATTTCGATATGCAGAGCAAGAGAACACATCGATGAAAAATACCGTACCCACCTCCATATTTTTACCGATGGATCAGTCTTAGAAAATAAATGTGCTGGAGCAGCATTTTATGTCCCAAAATATAAAATAATAAAGTCATTTTTCAATGGGGCATATATATCTATCTTTACAGCGGAATTAGTCGCTATTTTACAAGCGTTGCATTATCTAGTAAACCTTACACATGTATTTTTCAAAGTAGTTCTCTTTGTTGATTCAAAATCTGTATTATATGCCTTGCAGTCTTTTGATACAGACACAAGACCTGATATAATTACTGAGGCAAATCATCTTATACATCGTTTAAGGATAAAAGGTACAGATCTCAGTTTATGCTGGGTGCCTTCTCACGTTGGTCTTCACGGCAACGAAGTAGTTGACAGAGCAGCTAAGCAAGGTGCACACAATTCTGATAATACTACAGAATTACGTATTAATACTTCCGTAAAAGAAGATTGCAACTTGCTAGAATCAGCCTCATGGATTCGTTTTCATGAACATTTCCATGAAAAGTTTGTGTCACAACAAATGATAAAACTTTCATTTCAAAATGTGTGTAAAAAATTGCAGTTTTCTTCCATATATCATTTGAGAACGATTGTTGCTGTTCATTTTCGTATTCAGCTAAACGCATTGAAAACAAAATACTGTAAAAATGTCAAGTGTATTTGCGGCGAACAATTCACACTGTTTCACTGTCTATTTTACTGCAAAATGCTACGTTCTTTTTTACCAAAAATGTTTACACAAGAAAATTATTCTGAAACTCATTTTAAAGAAGTAACTTCCGATCAATTTTTGTTAGTTAAAATTTCAGAATCGTTGGTTCACAGTCCTGTTAATGCATTACTTTAAGTTTATGAAGTTTGTACTTTAGAGTTAAATTTTCCATACACATTGTTGATGTTAAATGTTAGTGTTAAGTCATTGTTCCATTTTTCTATTTCCCACCTACTTATGTCTATAACTATGTCTCCTCTATGCCCCAAAACCAACCAACCCATCTCTCATCTCACTTTTTTTTTTTTTTTCCCCGTCTAATATCACTCATAGTGAAAAGACGTTAAATCAAAGAACGAACACACACACACACACACAAATGCACACACACGCATACACATACACACACATACACACACACACACACACACACACACACACATACACACACACAAAGCACAGACACAGACACAGACACACACACTCACTCACACACACACACACACACACACACACACACACACACACACACACACACACACACACACACATACACACATACGCACAAAAGCACACACACACAGCCATACAAAAGCACGCGCACACACACATACACACACTCACCCACTCTCACACACACACACACAAACACATAGACACACACATACACACACACGCACACACACACAGACTCTCTCTCTCTCTCACACATATATATATATATATATATAATATATATATATATATAGATACATAGATAGATACATGGATGCATAGATTCATAGATACATAGATACATAGATACATAGATACATAGCTACATAGATACAAAGATAGATAGATAGAATTGTTTTTTTTTTATTATTGTTATGATTTAAAATACACTGGTGTTACTACTATTGTTATGTTATTATTATCATTGTGGAGATTGTTGGTATTGTTGTTGTTGGAGGTTGACACATAGTTACTTAACGTGTAGGCCTATCTGCCTTCATCTCATGCTTTGGTAATGCGCTGGATCAGTGACATAAGGAAATCAGTATTTGATGACAATTCTTTTTTTCATAACTTCTGTGACAACGGATGTACCACGGTTAATCTGTTTTCTTCATTGTATTAGATGACAAGTCTTCCCACCTCCTTTGTTCTTCCTCTACATTCTTCTTTCCCTTTGAATCAATGTCTGCACTTCAGTTTATTACCTTGCAACTATTTGCAATATTGTCATTGTTGTTTTTTGTTGTGATTGTTAAGGGTTGACATGCATTTGTTCATTGCCCTTGTCTGTTATGCTTTTGCACAGCTTATAAGCCACGTGCACACTTACACATGCACACACACACACACACACACACGTGTATATATATATATATATATATATAATATATATATATATATATAGTATATATATATTTTTTTTTATCACACCTCATTACTATGGCTTGTGTCACGTTTTGTATGTAATGGTTCATCTTTCATTCAGTATGATTTTATTGTGTGTGTAAAGGCGCAAAGACTAGCTGTGAGACAGGTCCAGTGAAATCCAGTGCTGTTATCCTTCAAAATAAAATGTTCTCAAGTCTGACAGAAAGTTTCCCCATTGTTGATTACTTGCTTGATGAGTGCTGGGGCGTTGTATTGTATTCCATAATTCCATTACTTTAGAGATTTCACTTCTGTTTTCTTCTTTGATCATCAAAAGAGTTCATCTATGGAAGAGAAACAACTCTGTTTTGGGACCACACCTACACTGGACCACATGGTTCAGTACCTATTCCTTAGTCAAGCATACTCACAGGCCAAGATCCTGTTCTACAGATTTAGTTCAGAGAAGATGTTTTCATGATAAGAGTGTTACTGACGTTCTTACAAAAAGATAGGCCCATATAAGTCTCAGAAATCCACAAAATAGTTTTGACATTACTACTGCACTTCGTACTGACTCTACTTGTTTTTTTCTTTATTTTTCCAAACTATGATGCACACGTGAGACAGAGAGCGAGAGAGAGAGAGAGAGAGAGAGAGAGAGAGAGAGAGAGAGAGAGAGAGAGAGAGAGAGAGAGAGAGCTGACGAGCATACTGTGTCTGTATAAACTTTGAACTGTCTTTAAAGAATCATACACTGATGGCCACACACACACAGGTAGATGCAGCAGCACAACCCCCCCCCCCCACATACACACACACAAACAAACAAACAAACACGCACACACAATTGAAGATTACCATATCAAACTTTATTTGTAGGTTGTAGACAATACGTTTAGTTACAGTTTTTCTGAGTACAAGTTGTACTGTTTGTTAAGAATTCACACAAGTTGTACTGTTTGTTAAGAATTCACACAAGTTGTACTGTTTGTTAAGATTTCATACAAGTTGTACTGTTTGTTAAGAATTCATACAAGTTGTACTGTTTGTTAAGAATTTATACAAGTTGTACTGTTTGTTAAGAATTCACACAAGTTGTACTGTTTGTTAAGAATTCACACAAGTTGTACTGTTTGTTAAGAATTCACACAAGTTGTACTTTTTGTTAAGAATTCATACAAGTTGTACTGTTTGTTCAGAATTCATACAAGTTGTACTGTTTGTTAAGAATTTATACAAGTTGTACTGTTTGTTAAGAATTCACACAAGTTGTACTGTTTGTTAAGAATTCATACAAGTTGTACTGTTTGTTAAGAATTCATACAAGTTGTACTGTTTGTTAAGAATTCATACAAATTGTACTGTTTGTTAAGAATTCATACAAGTTGTACTGTTTAAGAATTCATACAAGTTGTACTGTTAGTTAAGAATTCATACAAATTGTACTGTTTGTTAAGAATTCACACAAGTTGTACTGTTTAAGAATTCATACAAATTGTACTTTTTGTTAAGAATTCATACAAGTTGTACCGTTTGTTAAACATTCATACAAGTTGTACTGTTTGTTAAGAATTCATAGAAGTTGTACTGTTTGTTAAGAATTCATACAAGCTGTACTGTTTGTTATGAATTCATACAAGTTGTGTTTTTTGTTAAGAATTCATACAAGTTGTGTTTTTTGTTAAGAATTCATACAGGTTGTACTGTTTGTTAAGAATTCATAGAAGTTGTACTGTTTGTTAAGAATTCACACAAGTTGTACTGTTTGTTAAGAATTCATATAAGTTGTACTTTTTGCTAAGAATTCATACAAGTTGTCCTTTTTGTTAAAAATTCATACAAGTTGTACTTTTTGTTAAGAATGCAAACAAGGTGTACTTTTTGTTAAGAATTCATACAAGTTGTACTCGTAGTACGCCCACTTTCATCCCATGGCTGATATGTAAAACCTAAAAACTGATTAATATAAATTCATCACATTCAAAGCGGGACAAAGGTACACACACATACAACAATGTTAGAAAGATAGACAAAGGGTTAACATGTCCTGGGTGTACTTCACACTGACAACCCCCCTGATGGACAAAGGGTCAACATGTCCTGGGTGTACTTTACACTGACAGCCCCCCTGATGGACAAAGGGTTAACATTTCCTGGGTGTACTTTACACTGATAGCCCCCATCCCTGATGGACAAAGGGTCATCATGTCCTGGTGTACTTCACACTGACAGCCCCCCCCCCCCCTTGATGGACAAAGGGTCAACATGTCCTGGGTGTACTTCACACTGATAGCCTTCCTGATGGACAAAGGGTTAACATGTCCTGGGTGTACTTCACACTGTTAGCCCCCCTGATGGACAAAGGGTTAACATGTCCTGGGTGTACTTCACACTGATAACCCCCCCTGATGGACAAAGGGTTAACATGTCCTGGGTGTACTTCACACTGATAACCCCCCTGATGGACAAAGGGTTAACATGTCCTGGGTGTACTTCACACTGATACCCCCCCCTGATGGACAAAGGGTTAACATGTCCTCAGTGTACTTCACACTGATAGCCCCCTGGCCCCTGATGGACAAAGGGTTAACATGTCCTCGGTATACTTCACACTGACAGCCCCCCCACCAATGGACAAAGGGTCAACATGTCCTGGTGTACTTCACACTGACATCCCCCTGATGGACAAAGGGTCAACATGTCCTGGGTGTACTTCACGCTGACAGCCACTTAACCCCTGATGGACAAAGGGTCAACATGTCCTGGGTGTACTTCACGCTGACAGCCTCCCTGATGGACAAAGGGTCAACATGTCCTGGGTGTACTTTACACTGACACCCCCCTGATGGACAAAGGGTCAACATGTCCTGGGTGTACTTCACACTGACACCCCCCTGATGGACAAAGGGTCAACATGTCCTGGGTGTACTTCACATTGACTGCCCCCCACCCCTCATGGACAAAGGGTCAACATATCCTGGCTGTGCTCCACACTGACACCCTCCACCCCATGATGGACAAAGGGCGGAGTGTTTCCCAGTCTCCAGGTCAACATGTCGTGGGTGTACTTCACACTGAAACCCCTCCCCACCCCCTGATGGACAAAGGGTCAACATGTCCTGGTGTACTTCACACTGAGACCCCTCCCCCTGATGGACAAAGGGTCAACATGTCCTGGTGTACTTCACACTGACAGACCCCTGATGGACAAAGGGTCAACATGTCCTGGTGTACTTCACACTGACAGCCCCCCCCCCCACCCCCTGATGGACAAAGGGTCAACATGTCCTGGGTATACTTCATACTGACAGCCCCCCCTCCCCCTGATAGACAAAGGGTCAACATGTCCTGGGTGTACTTCACACTGACAGCCGCCCAATCCCTGATGGACAAAGGGTCAACATGTCCTGGTGTACTTCACACTGATAGCCCTCCCCCCCCCCCCCCCATGATGGACAAAGGGTCAACATTTCCTGGTGTACTTCACACTGATAGCCCCCCCCCCCCCCCCATGATGGACAAAGGGTCAACATGTCCTGGTGTACATCACACTGACAGCCCCCCTGATGGACAAAGGGTCAACATGTCCTGGTGTACTTCATACTAATAGCCCCCCTGATGGACAAAGGGTCAACATGTCCTGGTGTACTTCATACTAATAGCCCCCCTGATGGACAAAGGGTCAACATGTCCTGGTGTACTTCACACTGATAGCCCTCCCCTCCCCCATGAAGGACAAAGGGTCAACATGTCCTGGGTGTACTTCACACTGACAACCTCCCCTTCCCCTGATGGACAAAGGGTCAACATGTCCTGGGTGTATTTCACATTGACAACCTCCCCTTCCCTTGATGGACAAAGGGTCAACATGTCCTGGGTGTACTTCACACTGACAACCACCCCCCTCCCTCCCCTATGGACAAATGGTACAGTTTTTCCCAATCTCCAGGTCAACATGTCCTGTTTCCCAGTCTCCATGTCAACATGTCCTGTTTCCCAGTCTCCAGGGCAACATGTCCTGGTGTACTTCCCACTGACAGCCCCCCCCCCTCCCCAGATGGACAAAGGATGGAGCGTTTCCCAGTCTCCAAGTCAACATGTCCTGGTGTACTTCAAACTGACCCCCCCCCCCCAATTGGACAAAGGGTCAACATGTCCTGAGTGTACTTTACACTGACACCCCCCCCCCCCCCCCAATGGACAAAGGGTCAACATGTCCTGGGTGTACTTCACACTGACAACCCCCCCCCCCCCCAATGGACAAAGGGTCAACATGTCCTGGGTGTACTTCACACTGACACCCCACCCTGATGGACAAAGGGTCAATTTGTCCTGGGTATACTTCACACTGACAGCCCCCCTGATGAACAAAGTGTCAACATAATCTGGGTGTATTTCACACTGATATACCCCCTGACGGACATAGACTGGAGTGTTTCCCTGTCTTCAGATCAACATGTCCTGGGTGTACTTCACACTGACAACCCCCCCTTCCCCTGATGGATAAAGGGTCAACATGTCCTGGGTGTACTTCACACCGACAGCCCCTCTGATGGACAAAGGGTGAAGTGTTTCCCACTCTCTAGCTCAACATGTCCTGGGTGTACTTCACACTGACAGCCACCGTGATGGACAAAAGGTGGGGTGTTTCCCTGTCACCCTGGTCAACATGTCTGAAAACTTATCAATGCCTGCATCCCCTTCCAGATATACACACGTACAACATTACATAATTATGCATTTTAAAGATCTTGTAAGTCATTTCACTTGCTGGATTATCAAAACATGGAAACATCCAGTACATACGCTCCACTTCATGCAGAGTATGCAGCAATGTACCACCTACACAGTGTGGGTAAATAAAATAATCGATGCAAAGCTATACAAACAAAATACAAATGATTCCTAGCAACAAACCAAACAAAGTACAAATGATTCCTAGCAACACACCACACAAAATACAAATCATTCCTAGCAACAAATCAAACAAAATACAAATCTTTCCTAGCAACAAACCAAACAAAAACAAGTTCCTAGCAACAAACCAAACAAAATACAAATCATTCCTAGCAACAAACCACACAAAATACAAATCATTCCTAGCCACAAATCAAAGAAATACAAATCATTCCTAGCAACAAACCACACAAAATACAAATCATTCCTAGCAACAAACCACACAATATACAAATCATTCCTAGCAACAAACCACACAAAATACAAATCATTCCTAGCAACAAACCATGACATATTATCAGGAAATAAAAATATCCAGTCTTATCATTTACTTGGAAAGAAGACTGTGTAAGAAAGAAATCGTGCAGGAAGAGCTAATCCAAGCACTTCATACTCTTAATGAAAACTCGTCACCATGCTGTGGTAGACTGATTCTTTTCCCTAAATCCCTGTTTAGCTAAACATACTTACCACATCGTTACATTACTACTATCACTGAGTAGGCCACTCTGTCTGGCCAGATCTCAGTCAATAGACGTCCCTAGGCTCAAACTATTCCTTTTAACCAATCAGCACCCTCCACGCTCAGTTAGCCCGTCCTAAGCCACTGCCTTTCATTCCATGGCATTTCAGAACAGTTTTCTTGTTAAGACCAAAGCAATGCAAGTCAAGACGGAAGGACTCAAATTAGGATCTGACGCGGTAAGTATATTCAGCTACACAGGGATTAAAGAAAAATCCTCAGTTACATCCCCATCTAATCCAGAACAAATTCAAACAATGAAGGAGCGGCGTGTTGCCACCTTGGTTTGAACGTAGAGCCTAGGGGTGAAGATGATAAAGTTTGCCACCACACAAGAGGTTCCAAAAGAACCCCCTGCACAGGCCATGTCATGATCCCTATGCTCATGTCTGATAACGGATTCTGTGAACGCCATTGCGCAGCTACTAAGACCTGATGTCTCTGTGGGGAACAGAATGGAAAAGGCCAAGAAGTGGCAAGAGAGCGGATCTCATGAACCCAAGGATTTAGTATGTCCATGGCTTTACCGGTGGACTGATACATCCGAGACACCGTTAGAGAAATCCGTTGGGACACTGTTTCAAAGGCAATGTCTTTGTTGTAATTCTCATTGGACATGAACAGACATCCAAATGCAATGCGCCGGTTTTTGGTGCAAACCCAATAAAACTTGAAGCAGCGTTCTGGGCAAAAACAGTGGTCTTCATCCAACTATTTCAAAATTCTGGATAAGGCGTAAATGGACAAAAGAGTTGAAGATTCATCTTGAAGTTCATCTTTTGCCCTAAAGTCTGGAGGGAAGAACGGGGAGATAGAGCCATCTGGATGACAAGCAATATCCTATGGTGCACCAGTAAGGCCACGTAATTCACTTGTGTGTCTGCCAGTGGTCAGAGCGAATAGAATGTCCATCACATCTGTTGGCTAACAGAGAGATGCTTAGGCTAGTAGCTCAAAATGACGTTTCCTTAGGGCATCAAGGCCCCAGCCAGGGTTTCTATTAGGGTTTAGAGTTCTGGACATCGAAAAGTGTCAAACCTCGAGATATGGACCAGAGGAGGAAGTTCTCCGAGAAATGTAGGGCCCATACTTGTTTGATTGTGATGATAAAAGCATTCAGGAGAAATAAGAATGCCTGGACTGCTGGGAAATCAATCCACAACCTTCCAGTCATCAATGGGAAGCGTTTAACTCCCATGCCTTGAGACTGGTTTTTATACAGGTTTGGGTTTTCCTGTGGTTCTACCCCACCCAGACTTTATATGTAATAGTGGGCACATTTGCTCAGCACAAGCATAGATAATGCTTGAGAGGAAACAAAACATTCATAGGGTACAGTCTTGATAATACAGAATTAACTCTTCCTGTACGTTAAGGGTTTTCAGACTGGATGCAGGGTTCATCTGCGACCTATTTAGGAACAGGGGGTAAGGTCAGTAAAACACTTGTAGATATGTTTGTATTCAACATAGAACAAAAAGGTTGTTACTAGGTTGTGCAGAATTAAATTCTAAACAACATACAGGTAATAAAATTATGATAATCTTCATTATATAAAACTTGACCTGTGAGATTTGCATGCATACTATTTGACGCAGATAATTTTTCATGCATTCAGTTAGTACTAACTAAGCTCCAGCCGACCAGGTAATCCATATAGCTCTAAAGTCAAAGAAGAAAAAATATTCCTCAACATCCATAAATGAACACAGCACCTAAAAAAGTTCATTGTTCATATAATATGAAGTTACATAACACTGATCATTGTCAGGTCACGCACCTAAAATAACACAAAACTACTGTTATCACACCACTGTCCATCCTGGGCTTGCACTGGTGTTAGGCCTACTTTGAGCAGGCCTGCCTCTATCCTTGTCACTCTCCCCCCTACAACCCACATCACCACTGTCACCAGGAGAATCAGCCGATCTGCCTTGTCCCTGCCCCAATGTGTCTGTAGATGATGTAAAAAAAAACAGAACGGGAGAGGAGTGGTCTCTTTGCAGAACTAGAAGGCCCTTCACGATTGTCAACACTCGCTTCTTCTGACTCGGCACTTGATGCACTCTCAGAGCTATCATCATTGTCACTGGCAGCTATTTCATCATCACTTTTGTCAAAAATTTCTGAAAAAGTGCGACAGCCTGAGCAGCAGTGATCCTAACAGGACGCCGACTGCCTGACGCCATAGCAACTCCACTTACGAAAGTGAAAACATATCAACAAACGAGGCGCACACACAAAAAACCCACACGGAATGACAAAGCAAAATGACTGAAAAGGAAAAGGAAGTATCCGACTGTCGTTATCTGCCGTCATGCAGTTGTATGTCGTCAAATGGGGAAGAAACGCAAGTACAAAGTGACGAACCATGCTGAATATTACATGACAATGTCCGAATAGCTCAAGAACAGTTGCCTGTTCGTTTTATACACCAGTCTGTACACAATAGTTTTCCCCTGTCAACGCTTCAGCCTTCACAGTCAACAGACCTTAGTCTGCTTGTTCACTTGTTCAGAAGCACAGAGCAACAGAGACAAATCTTTAAGAGAGACAAATCCATAGCAGAGACAAATCATCAACAGAGACAAATGATAAACAGAGACAAATCATTAACACAGACAAATCATCAACAGAAACAACTCATTAACATAAACAAATCATTAACACAGACAAATCATCAACAGAGACAAATCGTTAACAGAGACAAATCATTAACAAAGACATATCGTTTACAGAGATACATTGGTAACAGACAAATCATAAATCATCAACAGAGACAAATCATTAACAGAGACAAATCAATAGCAGAGACAAATCATTAACAGAGACAAATCATCATCAGAGACAAATCATCAACATAGACAAATCATCAACAGAGACAAATCGTTAACAGAGACAAATCATCAACAGAGACAAATCGTTAACAGAGACAAATCATCAACAGAGACAAATCATCAACAGAGAAAAATCATCAACAGAGACAAATCATCAACACAGACAAATTATTTACAGAGACAAATCATCAACAGAGACAAATCGTTAACAGAGACAAATCATCAACAGAGACAAATCATCAACAGAGACAAATCGCTAACAGAGACAAATCATCAACAAAGACAAATCATCAACAGAGACAAATCATCAACAGAGACAAATTATTAACAGAGACAAATCATCAACAGAAACAAATCGTTAACAGAGACAAATCATCAACAGAGACAAATCATCAACAGAGACAAATCGCTAACAGAGACAAATCATCAACAGAGACAGGTAGAAAGAAACTCTAGGGAGAGCTAGACAAAGAAGGTCTTCAGAGAAGTAACCCCCTTTAGACAAGTGTTTCGGCCCTGAATTCCTTACACTCTCGGGGGGCCGGGCCACATCCAGGTCATGACTCCTGGATGCCCTTCTGCTGTTGTCTATTTTTTTTTTTTTTCCCACGCCGGGGATCGAACCTGGGCGATTCTGCGCTTCAGAACTGCGGTACGCGGTTTTACCAATGTGCTAACGGGGCACACATCATCTGTAGGGAATTTAATCCTTATGAAGTTCACTTTTTTCGTTATATGATGTCTCCGTATGTGTCAAGTTTGTGTTCCAGCGTACTGTTCCCTATTAGCGCATTCAGCTTAAGGACAAGTTCCTCATCTAATTTCTCCCATTGTTCTTTTGCACCGGCAGGCGGCAAATTGAGTTTTCCACGTTTGGCGTTAAGAGCTTGTGCAAAATCCGCATCAGAACCGTCAGCGTGGATGTCCTTGGCACTATGGTTTAATTCCTGGCCTTGGTCATCCAACGTCTCACCTGCTATCGCAGTGCGCTGCTGCTGGTTCGTATGTGTCTTCAAACAGCCCATTTTTGTCCTGTGGATCTTCATGCCGCGTTTGGTGGTGAATCTCCTTCCACACGCACACGGAAATTCCAACTGGTCATTAATCATGGTCCGTTGTGCGTTTCCAGTCGTGATGGAGTCAGTGCCGATGGATTCATCATTCTCTCCCCCTTTCGGTGAATCCTGGGAGACAAATCATTAACAGAGACAAATCTTCAACAGAGACAAATAATCAACAGAGACAAATCATCAACAAAGACAAACCGTTAACAGAGACAAATCAGCAACAGAGACAAATCATGAACAGTGACAAATCATTAACAGAGACAAATCGTTAACAGAGACAAATCATTAACAGAGACAAATCATTAACAGAGACAAATCATCAACAGAGACAAATCATTAACAGTGACAAATCATCAACAGAGACAAATCATCAACAGAGACAAATCATCAACAGAGATAAATCATTAACAGTGACAAATCATCAACAGAGACAAATCATCAACAGAGACAAATCATCAACAGAGACAAATCATCAACAAAGACAAATCATTAACAGAGACAAATCATCAACAGTGACAAATCACCAACAGAGACAAACCAACAACAGAGACAAATCTTCAACAGAGACAAATCATCAACAGAGACAAACTATTAACAGAAACAAATCATCAACAGAGACAAATCATCAACAGAGACAAATCATCAACATAGACAAATCATCAACATAGACAAATCGTTAGCAGAGACAAATCATCAACACAGACAACCCGTTAACACAAACAAATCATCAACAGAGACAAATCGTTAACAGAGACAAATCATCAACACAGACAAACCGTTAACACAAACAAATCATCAACAGAGACAAATCGTTAACAGAGACAAATCATCAACACAGACAAATCATTAACACAGACAAATCATCAACACAGACAAATCATCAACACAGACAAATCATTAACAGAGACAAATCATTAATAAAGACAAATCATCAACAGAGACAAATCATTAACAGTGACAAATCATTAACAGAGACAAATCGTTAACAGAGACAAATCATCAACAGAGACAAATCATTAACAGTGACAAATCATCAACAGAGACAAATCATCAACAGAGACAAATCATCAACAGAGACAAATCATTAACAGAGACAAACCAACAACAGAGATAAATCATTAACGGAGACAAACCAACAACAGAGACAAATCATTAATAGAGACAAATCGTTAACAGAGACAAATCATTAACGGAGACAAATCATCAACAGAGACAAATCATCAACAGAGACAAACCAACAACAGAGACAACTCATCAGCAGAGACAAACCAACAACAGAGATAAATCATTAACAGTAACGAATCATCAACAGAGACAAACCTTCAACAGAGACAAAGCTTCAGCAGAGACGAATCATCAACAGAGACAAATCATCAGCAGAGACACATCATCAACAGAGACAAATCATCAACAGAGACACATCATCAACAGAGACAAATCGTTAACACAGACAAATCATCAACAGAGACAAATCATCAACAGAGACAAATCGTTAACAGAGACAAATCATCAACATAGATAAATCAATAACAGAGACAAATCGTTAACAGAGACAAATAATTAACAGAGACAAATCATTAACAGAGACAAATCGTTAACAGAGACAAATCGTTAACAGAGACAAATCATTAACAGAGACAAATCGGCAAATGTGACATCAGTAAACAGAACATTTACAGAAACCACAAAGTCTCTTTATGAGATCGCTTCTTACAAGAGAGAAAAAAGCTCAATGTCAAATGTATCCGTCAAAGGAATAACAAATATACCGACATACGAAATTTTCATGTTTTACCTTGTTCAGCCTTAAAACACAAAGCTGCATACTGTAGTTAAATGAAAGTATAATTGATACAGAATCACAATGAAGGGTTGTGGTTGTTGTACAGAACAATATGTTACTGTCTTGTACTGATGTAATGAACTCACACCATCCTTTATATAATATGCTTTTTTAATATCAGGGGCTGTTAAGGGCTGGGGAGTCAAATGGTAAACTGTCACGTCATTAATTAGTCATACTCGGCACTACACACCCACAGCTGTTTAATGGTATCACAGAATAGACATATTGAAGAAAATCCTGACTTGTTCACTGGCATCTTGAGGATATCAAACCATTGCCAAAACACTGCTCCAAATCAGACTCACTACATCACTTTGATGGTAGGAAAAGAAAAAAAATCATTAACAGCAGTTAAAACAATGAACAAAAACTTGGCTGGTTTGCTATATTCTATATGCCAAAGACGCTGCTAACATATAAAAAGCATCAGATGCATTTTTGGTATGAAAAATTGTTTTCATTTCTCTAAATATGTAAGCAACTTATAATATTTTAACTGTTGGAGAACGTGAAAAAAAATGATGGCATAGTAATTCACTGTACTAAGAAAAAAATGTCCTAAGCTGGGTAAATTGTTTTCTGTGAGTGCCTCTGTAAGAAATCACAAAATAGAAAATCACAATTCTAGTTCTTGCTGATTAATTGATTTAGTTCAGTTTTTACGTCAACACCTACCTCAGGTGATATGACCGACGGGGATAACCATCCCAGGGAAGTGGGGTAAGGGGGACATATGTAATCCTATACCGACACAACCAGAACAACAATGGTGTTAGGATGGAACAGTGAGAAGGCCAGTTTTTAACCCTTTGACTCCCACATACATGTACTGTCCACCAGCATGCTGCATTGTCAACCATGTTAGCAAAGCAAAAACTTAACCCTCTGACTCCCTCATCCAGGAAACAGGTGCAAAGCGTAAGGGGAGTCAAAGTGTTAATATTTTTGCAGTTGATGGATAGGGTACAGGAGTCAAAGGGTTAAAGTAACGAACCCCAGGATTCGAACCTACAACCATTAATATGTGTCAAAGGGTTAACATTTTTGCAGTTGATGGATAGGGTGCAGGAGTCAAAGCGTTAGAATAACACACCCCTGGATTCGAACCTACAACTATTGATATGTGAATCCGACGCTCAACCAACTGAGCTACTGAGGTCCGCTAGTTCTAACAATCATCTTCTTCAAGTATATCAATTTTCACTTGACAGCGTCTTCATGGTGTCGTTCGCGTTCTTATTCAATTAAGTGGTGTCTTTGTGTTGTTGTGTCCTCGGAGAGGGAAGTGGAATGTATGACGGTGGAAGAGCTCTTATCTGAAATATGAACACACACACACACACACACACACACACACACACACACACATACACACACACACACACACACACACACACACACCACACATACAAACACACACACATATCATTATGCTTATTATATATCATATCAGCAAAGGGTATAAAGAATTTTAACAAAAAACAGTGGCATATACACACACACACACACGCAAACACACACACACACACACACACACACACACACACACACACACACACACACACACACACAAGCACACACACACACACACCATTATGCTTATTAAATATTATATCAGCGAAATGTAGAGAGAACTTAAACACATATAACACTGGCATGTAACACACACACACACACACACACACACACACACACACACACACACACACACACACACACACACACAAACACATGTGGATGCAGGTCAATATGAAAAGAAAAACTCCTTTGCGCTGTCTTAATTATACGCGTAAATGTTATCAATTAGAACTCGATAAAATAGCACGATATATGGTAGAAAATGGACTACATCTATCCGTGGAAAAAACAAAGATAGTTTTGTTTAACAATGGAGCTAACCCAGCAAATGTTCCCACGTTCAAACTGGGAGATACTCTTCTTCAGTATAATGAGTCGATTAAATTCTTAGGAGTTTTCCTTACAGCCAAATTATCTTGGAATCAGCATATTGAATACTTATTAACAAAAGCTCAAAAAAGTTTAAATTTCTTGAAAATAGTTCGCAAACAGATATGGGGACAAGATGCATCAACACTTGTTCATCTCTGTAAATCGCTTATTAGATCTAAATTAACCTATGCCCAAGAAAATTTATATTCTTCAGCGCACCAAAACGCTTACTCACAAAACTGCAGAGCATAGATTGTAAAGGTTTCAAACTTGCGCTGGGTCTTCCAATGCATGCCTGTTGCCATCGTACATACAATGCAATCAAATTGTTGCCACTTGATGAACAAAGGAAAGTCGCTTCTACTAAATTTCTGTTAAGAAACACTACCATAGAAAACAGCATCAAAACAGAGACAAAAGTAAGATCAGACACCGACTTTCCAAAAAGAGCTAAATCAATATCCTCACAAGTCACGCTTGCAACATTTTCAGCTGATGTTATGAAAGGCTCTGGAATTGATTTAGACACAGGTCCTGTAACTTTAAGACCTTCGTTTTCACCAGTACCCAATTGGGAACTTCAAAGAGCACGATTTGACATACACCACGCTGACTTAAAAAAAGAAGATAATATCAACTTACTGGCAAGTCACGTTAAATGTCATATAGAAGACTTTTATTCCGATCACTTGAAAGTTTACACTGATGGTTCAATAATTGAAAGACAAGCAGGCTCAGCGTTTTTAATACCTGCTCTCAAAATTGAGAAATCTTTCTACATAGGATTTTATAAATCTATCTTTACTGCAGAACTCTTTGCAATCTTAATGGCTTTGAATTGTATGATAAATCTTCCTAGGCCAATTCCCCAGATACTTTTTTGCGTTGATTCAAAATCTGTACTTCAAGCTCTTGAATTATCAAAATTACAAACAAGATCTGAAATGATATTGGAAATTACTCACTTGATTAATAGTTTATCCTTAAGAGGCACTGATATTACTTTCTGCTGGATGCCATCTCATAGTTCTTTTCATTACAATGATAAATTATGGTTGATAGGGCTGCCAAACGGGGGGCAAAGAGCTCACCAGATTCAAACCATATACAACTTTCCCTCTCATTGCATGAGTGTTATACCTTAGTGGACGCCTACGTATGGAAGCAGTTTCAAGATAAACAGAAAAAGTATGAAAAATGTTACATGAATTTTGAAATTAGCAAAACACCTAAGCGGTTCCCTGCCAGCAGAAGTATACAATCCCTTATGTATAGGTGGAAACTTGATGCATTCAAAACAAAATACACCAGGAATGTAGTGTGTCTGTGTGGAAAGAAGATAACACATAGTCATATTCTTTCATGCGTTCGGGTAAAACGACATATACCTACGTTATCAACGAAGACAGTTTCTGAC
>JAPXFY010000025.1:48707113-48712113 GCA_030674185.1 Monoplex corrugatus | reverse complement strand
GTTGCCATGAGGTCTGTGTTCTTGTTGCGTAACACATGGCTAATGTATTTCGGTCTTCTCTTGTTGATGTCTGCTAGTGGTTTTCTGGTGGTATCAAGTTCTTCCAGGACATTTTCGTTAGCTCTTCTGTCTGTCCATTTGAAACGTAGCAGTCTTCGATAAAACCACATTTATGCTGCCTCAATTCTTCTGCAATCAGTTTTTCTCGGGGTCCAGGCTTTGCAGCCGTAAATCATGACAGGCCAGATCAAACATTTTAGAAGTCCAACTTTTTGAGTCCATTTGATATGCCGCTGCCTTTCCAGATGTTGTTGAGTTGGATCGTGTTTTGTTGAAGCCCCCTACTAACTCAGTTGCAGAGCCAGATGGTATGAAAACCTCCACCTCCAGCCCAGTAAGGAGATTACCACAACAGCCTTCCAACCACAGACCCCATGAACACTTACAGCACTAACCCAACCTGAACTGAATTTAGGCAGGCAAGGAGAAAGGAAATCATAATTGAGGTCAGCCTGTGTTAAGGGCATGAAGTGCAACAAAATCGGGGACAATTTTCACAATGATGTAACGACTGGTGGTACTGTGACAATGGAGATGATGATCATGATATCAAGGAGTTCTATCTAGGCCTGAGACTGCATGACAGGGCTGTACTCTATGCTTACTTTCAAAATATATCCTGGCCATCAATATCAGGTCCGAGAGATGCAGACACATGCAGTGTTGGTCAGGAAATTTGAGCAACTCTCCATGCAACCTTAAACTGAACCAGGTTCAAATTGTGGGTCCCAGTCCTCCCAAAGAGCCCATAGCAAGCTCAGTACTAGGTAGGAGCCAATCAAGGATGAAAAATCCCATAATAACATTTGGTGTTGGAGGACCGGTGGAGGTTCAAACTTACAACGTTCCACTCAATAATCCTTTGCGTTAGCCACTTTGCCACGCTGGCTGGATACACTGTAATTTTCACCCAGAAATACATAATCCATTTTGTCTACGTCTTGATGTAAAGATCGCCTGTGGATCCGACACCAGAATTCCAATTTGAAGTTCTGAGTTCAACCCTGCCACTAGTAACACCTGGTCAATAACGGACGGCAGATTTCTTCCTATTTTTCAGGTCAACGTATGTGCAGATAACAAATACCCGAACCAATTTCACGTGCATACCCACACAAACATCAAAAACACACGTTAAAAAGATCCTGTAAACCATGTCACTTTGGTGGTTTATGGAAACACAAACATACTCAGCATGTAAACCTCCGAGTATGACTGCCTGCATGGCGGGGTCCAAAATTGGCACTGCACATACAAGCCCTCTCGTAGACATGTATATGAATGCATGTTGGGTTGCTGACCAACGAATGCGGAAGAGGTTTACCTTACGTCCACAAATGAAGTTTTTGTGAGAAAACACAACGGCACGGTCCCATCCATACAGAGCAGTGTCAGGCAGTGTGAAGCCATCTGCTGTCCCCTGAACAGCTCCACATGGAAAATACTTGGGATCTTCTTTCACTGAGAATCTGCACCTGTTTCACAATTCACAAGACAATGCTAAGGAGCTAGAAAATAAACAGGCCAGAATGCTGCCACTAAACAAAACACCAAGGTGGATACAAATCACCCTGGAAGATGTGTTTGTACTGTGTCTGTTTGGGGTTTTGTTTTCATGTGTTTGGATGGTTGGTTGGTTTTTTCATTCAAGGCAGGTGGTGGTGGTGGTGGTGGTAGTGTGGTGTATTTCATGCAATATTGTTTTGATGCATGACTGATCAGGTGTCATGTGGCTGCACAGTCTGAATACTCCATCTGAAGGGAATATCCTGTCACATAGCTGAGCATACTCGTTTTTTCGGTGTGGGATTGTACGGGGTATATGCTGGGTATTGTCATCTGTCATTTTGTACGGGGTATATGCTGGGTATTTTCACCTGTCCATTTTGTACGGGGTATATGCTGGGTATTGTCACCTGTCCATTTTGTACGGGGTATATGCTGGGTATTGTCATCTGTCCATTTGTACGGTGGTATATGCTGGCATTTCACCTGTCCATTTTGTACGGTATTATGCTGGTATTGTCATCTGTCCATTTTGTTACGGGTAACATGCTGGGTATTTTGAGATCTGTCCATTTTGTACAGGTGTATATGCTGGGTATTTTCATCTGTCCATTTGTAGCGGGTATATGCTGGGTATTTTGATCTGTACATTTTGTACGGGGTATATGCTGGGTATTGTCATCTGTACATTTTGTACGGGGTATATGCTGGGTATTGTCACCTGTCCATTTTGTACGGGGTATATGCTGGGTATTGTCATCTGTACATTTTGTACGGGGTATATGCTGGGTATTTTGATCTGTCCATTTTGTACGGGGTATATGCTGGGTATTTTGATCTGTCCATTTTGTACGGGGTATATGCTGGGTATTGTCATCTGTCCATTTTGTACGGGTATATGCTGGGTATTTTCATCTGTCCATTTTGTACGGGGTATATGCTGGGTATTGTCATCTGTCCATTTTGTACGGGGTATATGCTGGGTATTTTGATCTGTCCATTTTGTACGGGGTATATGCTGGGTATTCTCATCTGTCCATAAGGTGCTGAATGCTGACACTTTTACAGGATCTGTAATGTACGTATTTGGTATTTTGTTTGGATATGTACGCCAAGTGGATTCACTGAGTCGTGCATATGTTGACCATGGCGATAACAAAATGTCCACCTTTTCCCACCAGGTGCAACATGGCCGGATCATCATCAGACTTTCCGACTGGGCGTCAGACAGCCTGACCACAGTGACTTCTGTGCCAGTTGGCTGCCTGTCAAAGTGTACACAGACAGGGCATTGAAAAACAGTCACGAAATCCCTTTCAAACCAGATGTTTCAAGCAAATTCACAAACAGCATTCTACGTGCCATTTTTTCTGAATAACATCAACAATAACAAACACACACGCTCTCCTTCTTTCTATCATTTTTCTCCTACTCATACTTCCATGTTCTGTCGTCGAGGTCAGTGCCAGGAAATATCCAAAAGCTTTCCATTCCACACTGCTGAAATTTACTGAGTCAGGTTAGTCTCTTCAGACAATTCTAACGTTGGTCAACTGGATTGAAAAAGGATTTTATTGTACTGCGCATTTTAAAACAATAATGGGACTTTCACGGGCTCGTGAACAATTTAATACAAAATATGATGTAAAATATTTTAATTTCGTGATGTAGTTGCAACTATGCTTTGGTAATAATACATATGTATATGTTTTCTCTTTAAAATTGAAAAAAATATAAAGAAATTTGATAGATAAAATGACACAGATATAAAAAATACAAAGGACCCATTACTGGATAAAACTCAAGACCCTGTCAGTGCAATATTCACCCTATACAAAATATAATCAATAAACAATAACAAATCACTTGATCAATAAGCAGATACACAGATTTAAGCTACACAAGGTAACAAAGATTATTAATATCTTTAATTCACATCAGTCCTTATGGCAAACGTAAGTCTGTGAAAGTTATGATTTCAAAAAAGGTTTTCTGTTTTTTTTTTGTTTGTTTGTTTGCTTGTTGTAGTTCTTCTTTTCTTCTTCTTCTCCTCCTCCTCTCTTCCTCCTTCTTTCCTTCTCCTTCGTCTTCTCCTCCATCTTCTTCCCTCCATCTTTCCTTTTGTTTCCTTATAAATGTGAAACAAAACTAAGGACACAGCAACTGTCTGAGAAGGTCAACTGTTTGTAACAAAAAGGGAATTAAAGTTACAGCCTGAACGAGGAGTGGTTTTCGATGTATACAGGCTACTTACACAGTACAAATGCAGTCGGAGAGAGAGAGAGAGAGAGGAGAGAGAGAGAGAGAGAGAGAGAGAGCGAGAGAGAGAGAGAGAGAGAGAGAGAGAGTCACCTTGCCATGTCATATGAAATTACCTCTCTTTTACAAGCAATGTTACCTAGAGGGGAAAACACTTACACAACCCTTATGCTATACAAAGAAATAAATCAGGGCAAACAAATCAACATCAATAACAACAAAACACAAACAAACAAACAGTCCATATCAAAAAAAGCTCGTACAATTCAATCATCATACATCAGAAACAATGATTGGGAAAAAAATCCATAAACCAAGAAACAAGCAAAACCGATTTCAAACTAACCTCAAACAATTCATTGACCATCATTGCTTGGTCAGCAACAACGATGCATCATAGTTACCCTCCACCCTCTGTGCTGTCTTCCTGTCCTCACTAAGCCCTGATATCCGGCCATGCTTCGGCTGGAAACGCCATCTAGGCATCAGTATCTTTGTAAAAGGAAACAAAAACCAATACAAGATCATAAGAGTAATAACTTTTCAACAACAACAAAATTGACCAGTCGACGTGTATAGTGGTTAACACAATTGATTACCGACTGGAAGGTTGTGGGTTCGAATCTCCATCAGTGCCTTCAAAAATCGTTATGGGATTTTTCGGCTTCAACCGGTTCCTACCCAGAGTTGGGCGTGCTAAGTGCTAAGTGCATGGGCTCATTGAGAAGACTGGAACCACACAGTCGAGTCTCATCCACTTCACGGATGCGTCATTGAGGGTGTTGTTCAAATCTTCTGACCAGCACTGCAGGTGTCTTTATCTCTCGGGTCTGGTTGACGCCAGGATATACATAAGCGTAGAGTTCAGTCCTAGATGGAACTCCATAGTTTCATGATTATCATCCTCAACGACATCATGGCATTGTAAAAACTGTGACAGCTGTGGCCATTTAGGTAGCGTAGAAAATGGGGCGAAAAAAAGAGGAATCTTCTGGCACTGTTTCCACTGATGGAGTAGCAACAGATTGCCCATGAATCTTGGTAGAGGTTTTGACAGGTGGGGAAGTCACGATATGAACAACATCACTGGACCCTTTATGTGTCCCACAAAAGCCAGGCATGAAGGACGAGGAATTCTGACGACAAGTGTAGGGTGGATGTAGATGGAAAGCTCA
>JAPXFY010000025.1:48694613-48702113 GCA_030674185.1 Monoplex corrugatus | reverse complement strand
CTCATCCCAGAGGTTCTCAATCGGGTTGAGATCGGGACTGCATGCTGGCCACTCCATTCTGTTGACTCCAGACTGCTGCAGGAAGTCGTTGACCACCCTTGCCCTGTGGGGGCGAGCGTTGTCATCCTGGTAGACAGCCGTCGGTCTCATCTGCTGCAGTGTAGGCACAGCCAGCTGTCGAAGGATCTCATCCCGGTATCGGAGGCCAGTCAGGTCACCCTGTACATGATACAAGGGTGTTCTGTGGTGAAGGCTGAAGGCCCCCCAGACCATTACAGAACCTCCACCAAAGGCCACCTTTTCTTGGACAGTGGTGTCAATAAAGCGTTGCCCTGGGCGCCTCCAGACCCTCAGTCGGCCGTCGTTGTGGTTCATGGTGAAGCGTGATTCATCACTGAACAGGACCTGGGACCATTGCTGACGTGTCCACCTCACGTGACGTCTGCAGAAGGCGCGGCGTGCTGCCCTATGGGCTGGAGTTAAGAGTGGCCGTACAGCTGGGCGACGAGAACGGAGGTTAAACCCATGAAGGCGGTTCCGTATGGTCTGCTGGCTGATGTTGATGTTAGTAGCCACCCTCAGCTGCCTTCGAATGATGCTGGAAGAGGCTGTTCTTGTCTGCAGGGCTTGTCGTTCAATGAGACGATCTTCACGTGGGTTTGTCTTCTTCGGTCGACCAGATCTGCGTCTTTCATGGACCCTCCCAGTGGCTGTGAAGCGTTGAATCAGTCTGACAATGACCGAGATGGACACCTGAAGTCGCCTGGCCACTTCTCGCTTGGGAACACCATCTTGGAACCATGCAACAGCTCGTCCCCTCTCAAACTCGCTCAATTTTCGTCGTGGAGGCATTGTCAGATCAGGCCTACTACTGGTGGAATGTCTTCTTATAAAGCCAAGCAAGAGACAGCATCTCACACATAAACAGCAGTGCTTGCACGTGCATAATGGTTTTTCCATCTGGCTTGTGCAATGTGTTCAGGCAGAACGGTCCAAAACAAGGTCCTTTTTCGCAAGTTTCCGCTTTTCCGTTTGCGGCCAAGCTCAGTAGTAGAGATTCCCATGCAATTTTCGCACTAACACAACATCGCCCACATACAGCTGAACAAAAATTCATAACAATTTGGCTGGACTGAGAAATAAATAACAGTAGCGAACTGAGTTTATTACGCACCTGTTTTCTCATAGTGATCCTTAACTTTTTGTGCGTAGCTTATTACAATGTGATTCCTCTCCGAGTGGAGACAGGCTGCAGAGAGGGTTGAGTGAGGCCAGGATTTTATGCAGAGGAGAAATGGTGAGTTTTGAGAGCGGACTTGAAGGAGACAAAAGTAGGTTGCTGATGGACTGAGAGAGGAAGTTTGTTCCAGGAAAGTGGACCAGAAACAGAGAAGGCTCGTGGACCATAGGTATTGAGCTTAGTGCGTGGAAAGCGAAAAATCAGAGGATCGGAGGCAGAGCGGAGGGTACGATAGATCTCAAGTAGGCTTGACAGGTAATCGGGGGCTGCGTTATTTAGGCTTTTGTAGCACATGGTGTCTAGTTTGTACTGTATGCGCTTTGATACAGGGAGCCAGTGAAGTTGTGCCAGGAGAGGAGATATGTGGTCAGCTTTTTTCTTTTTTAGTACCCTATCTCACTACTGTATTTTTCTGAACCCTGAACACGATCACGTATCCATGCACAGTTAAGCATGCTGAAGGCTCAGCACACAAGTGGTTAGGCAAAGTGGGTGGTGTTTGTGACTGTGAATATCATTCTGGGAAAAACATGACAGTCTATAATGCTTGCAAATGCCTGCAAATAAAACATGAATCTTGTCTATTCTCATCCGAGACCAAAATGCATACCACAATAAAACTCAATATCCGTTTTCTCCTTACCTGATGCAGATACTGGCTTTGAAGTGTGGGGGAGTCAGTGTAAACTGGCAAAGTTCAGATACATTCTGTTCAATACGAGCAATGGCTTTCGGATCTATGGTGTATGTTACCTCCACAACAGGCTCGGTGTGAGGTGGTAGCTCTGAACTGGCGTTCAAGCGTTCCATTTGGGCTTTGAGTGAAGGACTGATTTCACAAAGTGACTGATCTGTAGAGGATTTCACCACACAGCTGACAACACGATGGTTAGACATCAGCTTTGCACGCCGATCAAGCAGCAAAGTTTTGACAGCAAGAGCAGAATTCTTGGCTTTGGACTTGGCTTCAAGTTCCTCTTCTTTCACACGTCTTCTACGGGTCTTCAGTGAGTTTTCCAGCTGGTCAAATAGCTTGTCAATCTCTGTGATGGTACGTTGACTGTGTTTCTCAATATCATCTATCTGACGATCCAGCTCAGAAACAGCTTCTTCAATGCTCTGTTTTCCCTGGAGCAGGGCTGATAGCAGTTCAGTCAGCTCGTCTCGTGATTTTCCTGCTGCCTTTTCCAGCTCTGTCACACTGGAACATGAATGATGCTTGGTCGTGGCACACAGCAAACAAACAGCTTCTTGGTGGCTTTGACAGAATAGCTGTGAAGGGTTGCCTTTGTGTGCAGCGCAGTAATCCGGCTGACTGGTAGCTAGACGTTCTGCTGTCATGGTGGCCAAGTCTTCAACTTTGTGATGGCTTGTGGCTGCAAAACGCTTGTGGACATTCTGGCAAGACGAGCACATCATCTCTGAGCAGTGCAGGCAGATAGAAACAGCAGCTGACTGCTGGCACCCTCCACACATGTGATCCTGGCTTAGAATGCGCATACATTTTATCAATGCGGCCAAAGTAGCGTAAGTGGGAAGACTGTCCACCATCCTACTTAAGTTGCCACGGTCTGTCTGCTGCGTTTCCATGTCGCCAAAGATGGCACATCGGCACAGAGGACACTGGTGTTCACCACTAGAGGACAGCCATGACACAAGGCAGTGACGACACAGAACATGTGCACACGGAAGAAGTTTGGGTTCTGTGTACTGTTCATGACAGACGGAACACTCTGTTTCTGTTTCACTATCGACAGCTCTCTCTGTTTCTGTTTCACTATCTGCAGCACTTGGCTGGGCTGTTGCCATGGTTACAACTGCAAGACAAAAAAACAAAAACAAAAATCAACTAATAGTTTATAACAGAATGATACACACATGGAATCTAGCTGGCTTATCAGGATGGCAATGTTTTAGACTCCTCTTGGGACTTTCCTCGGTTTGCAAACGTCTGTCTCATTGCCCCGTCTGTTTTGACACTCATTGCTGGCTGACCTGCCCAACCCTGTCACACTGCAAGTCACAGTTAAAGACTTACCAACCAGTTCACCCAGGACTTCCACTGTTGATATCGTCAGTGCTCATGTACCAACATGTACTTCAACATCCCCTGTGTAACATGCATGTGTACTTACCAACCAGTTCATCCAGGCCTTCCACTGTTGATATCGTTAGTGCTCATGTACTAACATGTACTTCAACATCCCTTGTGTACATGTAATCATGCATGTATACTTACCACCCAGTTCATACAAGCCTTCTACTGTTGATATCGTTAGTGCTCATGTACCAACATGTACTTCAACATCCCCTGTGTAATCATGCATGTATACTTACCAACCATTTCATACAAGCCTTCCACTGTTGATATCGTTAGTGCTCATGTACCAACATGTACTTCAACATCTCCTGTGTAATCATGCATGTATGAATACGTTTATGACCACTGGGATCTGTGTGTATATGCTTAACCCTTTCATTCCCGCACCCTGTACACCAGCACCCTGCACTGTCAACCATGCTAGCCAAGCAAAAACTTAACCCTTTGACTTCCTCACCTTTCCACCAGCTTCTGGCAGCAGCTGGTGGATAGGGTGAGGGTGTCAAAGGTGTTAAGCATATACACACACGTTATGTGTGTGTGTGTGTATGTGTGTGTGTGTGTGTGTCTGTGTGTGCGTATGTATGTATATAGCTCGATAGTAAGCATAGAGTACAGCCCTGTGAATATACTAGAAATAGAAAGCAAAGGTAAGGGGCTGGAACTAAACAGCAGGAAGACTGAGTCATGGTGATCAGTAAAAAACATGAAATCCCCTCATGCTAAATGAACAGCAAACGGCACAACCTTGACACAGGTTGATAAATTTAAATACCTGGGAACGATCATTTATCAGACGGCAGATGCACATCAGAATAGCCAGAGAATTGGCCAAGCCAAAACAGCATTCGGGAAGATGACAGGCATTCTTACCAACACATATGCCTATCAATTAACATCAGGAAGAGAGTTCTTGAATGTTATATAGAAACCAATACTGTTGTACGGATGTGAGGCGCGGACAGTCAACAAAACAAAGCCAGAACAAGATTGAGGCAGCTGAGATATAGTTTCTAAGAAGAATGTTGAGAGTTCCATGGACAGCAAAGGAAACAAATGAGACAGTCTTTATGGAGGCAGACACAAGTAGATCACTCATAAAGAAGATTAGGAAAAGACAGGCAACATTTATAGGACATTTTATGAGGAAGGGGGATTTGGAGCACCTGGTCACGGCGGGAAAGCTGGAGGGAAAGAGAGCACCGGGTAGACCCAGGGAGAAAATGCTGGACGAACTTGCAGAGTGGCTGGGGACGAGGGGGGTGGGAGAGATGCTAGGGGCAATGAGAGATAGAGACAGATGGAAGTCCATGATCACCAACGCCATGCGGCAGGGCACCTGATGATGATGATGACACACAAAGACGACTGCACACCTCCTACTTCAACAACATCACTGATGTCTGTGGTCTGGGGATCCAAGAGGTCGCCCACAGAGGTCTCAATCGTGTGGCCTGGAGAAGACTCGTGACGTTGAGCCGATCCCAGCGAGAGAGTGAAATGAGATGATGATACACAAGAAGAGGCTTGTGTCAGTGGTAGTCTGCATATAATTATGTTGACCTATGACATGGGAAACTCTCCACCTTTTACTCACCAAGGGGGTATTCAGATAGGATTGAGCCCAGCAATCCCCTTTATTTTCCCTTCTTTCGCAGATGGTTTCATATCAACTAGGGAGAAATATGAGAGAGAGAGAGAGAGAGACAGAGAGAGAGAGAGACAGAGACAGAGACAGAGACAGAGACAGAGAGAGTGTGTGTGTGTTTGGTTGGTCTTCGATTTAATGTCTATTCACTAAAGTGATTTTAGACAACAACAAAAAAAAAAAGGGGGGGGGTATAGGAGGAGTGAAGAGGGTATGTGTGTGTGTGGTTTCATATTAACTAGAGAGAAATGTGTGTGTGTGTGTGTGTGTGTGTGTGTGTGTGTGTGTGTGTGTGTGTGTGTGTGTGTGTGTGTGTGTGAAAGAGTTTGTGTGTGTGTATGTGTGTGCGTGTGTGTGTGTGTGTGTGTGTGTGTGTGTGTGTGTGTGTGTGTGTGTGTGTGTGTGTGGTGGCCTGTCTGTGTTTGTGACAAAAATATGCTAACAAGATTTTCTCAGCAGTCTCAGTTCGGAACAAATCTTTAGCAAATCTGAGTAAAAGATGTGAATGAAATGTCAAAAGTGTGGACCAAAGTGGACTGAAAATTGCACAAGATTTGAAGACAAAATATTAGGGTTAAAGATGACATGGGCAAAAAAAAAGCCTTAAATCAGCATTTTTTTAAGAAAGTGTGTGAACAGCATTTTCTTAGGGATTTCTGATATTTCAAATACGTCTTCTCTGTTATAATAGTCTTCAATAGCGCTGGCCTAATGTCAAATTTCATTTCAAGTGAAGATTTTCCCGAGTTACAGTGACCTTGAAAAGTACAAAATCTCGCTCTTCTACAATAATGTTTTGTATAAAAAGACAAAAAACTGTGAGAATGGCTCCACAAAAGCAATTCTACATTGATTTTCTTACGCCCTAAGTTTGGAGTTTCGGAGTTTGTAAAGGACGAATTCATTGCACTTGGGCATTCCATATGTGCTCCACCCAACTCTCCCTGCTGACTCTCTGAGCCTGTGCAAAACCATATCAACTGGCAAGATCTTGAAATGGGGTGGGGTGGGGTGGAGGGAATGTATCTATGAAATAATAAGTCGACACCCCCAGAATGATGGAAAGTTAAAACAGCCTGTGAACAGGACAGATTTTAATGTTGCCAGCCGGGATGGAACTGGAGATCACATCCTGAATCAACGACTCTGTCAAAACAACAAACCAACCCGCGCGAAACAAAACAACAACAACAACAACAGAGCAACTTCAGTTTTAGTAAGCAAATTGATTGAACCCACAAACACTTCCGTTCAGAACATTGCGCTCTAACAACTGTAACAACAACAACAAAACGCGCAGACTTGCACGCCTACCAAACACAGAGTATACAGATTGTGCAGCAGCATGCCACTACTCAGTATGGACAAAACATTGTGCATAGGCCTACACATTCTACAAAACTCGAAACCGAAACTACACCTGACGGCTTGCCAAACAAAGGAGATCGCTCAGTGCATAAACCATCGCATCGCTACAGGTTCGAGAGTTCTCTGCCTTGCACTGATAATCGTGATCTAAAACACCCACTACGTGGCAATATTGAAACAGTAACTGAGCAATATTCTTTTGAGGTTTCAAACACAGAGTTACGTGTAAGTTCTCCTCTAGTGGTTTACATTCCTAAGCATGGATTTAGTACTGACCTCGGTCTGGTGTCCAAGATCATAAATAAACTTCCGTCGTTTCGCGTGATTTCTACGACGAACATATCAAATACCAGGAAGCGAAACTTCAGTGTACAAAACAGTGCATCAACCTTTCCCTTCGGTCAGAATTGCTGAGTTAGTAAACTATTTTGGTAAATAGGCACCATTACCGATTAATGAATAAAAGCATAGTGGTCACTTACCTGGGGATGTTTAAATAGTAATACGTGTAATGTCAACGACAGCCACTATCAGGTGACGCGTTAGACTGCGCGCGCCTGTCTGCGAGCGTTGAGGCGATACGGCCACACTGCGAGCTGCAAGTGGCTGCTATTTTGGGTACCCACGAGCACTCAGCTGTCTGTTGTTTACACTGTGAAGCGCTGACATCACCAGGTGATAACAAAGTAAGGGTTAGCAATACGTAGGTCAGTCTTTAGTCTAAGTGAAGGCAGAACTGAATCCCAGGTGCCAGAAGTTGAGACCCTAAGTCCGTCAACTGAGCCACTAAAAGTGTGTGTGTGTGTGTGTGTTGTGTGTGTGTGGTGTGTGTGTGTGTGTGGTGTGCGTGTGTGTGTGTATATGTGTGTGTGTGTGTGTGTGTGTGTGTGTGTGTTTGTGTGCATGCTTGTGTGTGTTTGTGTGTTTGTGTGCGTGTGTGTGCGTGTGTGTACTTGAGTGTGTCTGAAGGTATGCATGTGTGTGTGCGTGTGTGTGCGTGAGTGTGTGTGTGTGTGTGTGTACTTGAGTGTGTATGTAGGTGTGCGTGTGTGTGTGCATGCTTGTGCGTGAGTGTGTGTGTGTGTGTGCATGAGTCTCTGTGTGTGTGTGCGTGAGTGTGTGTGTGTGCGTGAGTGTGTGTGT
>JAPXFY010000025.1:48669613-48679613 GCA_030674185.1 Monoplex corrugatus | reverse complement strand
TCTTCTCTCTCTCCGTCTCTCTCTCCTTTCTCTCTCTCTCTCTCTCTTCTCTCTCTCTCTCTGTCTTTCTCTATCTCTCTGTCTATCTCTCTCTTCTCTGCCTGTCTGTATATCTGTCTGTCTGTCTGTCTGTCTTCTCTCTCTCTCTTTCTGTCTCTATCTCTCTCCCTGTCTATCTCTCTGTCTATCTCTCTCTTCTCTGCCTTCTGTTATTATCTGTCTGTCTTCTCTCTTTCTCTCTCTCTCCGCTCTCTCTCTCTCTCTCTCTTATTTATATATCTCTCTCTCTCTCTTCTCTTGATTGTCTATCTCTCTCTCTCGCTCTCTCTCTTTCTCTCTCTCCTCTTCTCCTTCTCTTTCTCTCTCTCTGTCTTGTCTCTCTGTCTCCTTGTCTGTTCCTCTCTCTCTTTCTTTGTTCTGTCTGTCTTTCTCTGTCTGTCTGTCTGTGTCTCTCTGTCTCTTCTGTCTCTGTCTCTCTTTCTCCTGTCTGTCTATCTCGCTCTTGTGTCTCTCTGTCTCTCTCTCTCTCCTATACTCGCTCTTCGCCCTCTCCCATCTCCACTACACACACTCTCTCTCTCTCTCTCTCTCTCTCTCTCTCTCTCTCTCTCTCTCTTAATTGTGTTATTTAATTAATTCTGTGAGCTCACGTGCGTTTGCCGTAAAATGTATAACTGCCTGGTTGGAAATGATTAAACAAATGAGTCATGTCCAATATCATTTGTTTTATTACACATTAGTTTTATTACAGCAAATAAAATCGTCTCTTTTTGTTTTTGCTTTCATGATAAACAGTTTTACATAAATGCGTGAGTCAGCCACAGTGTCTGCTGACGTAGACGTCTATGGCAAGGGCTTACTACTACTACTGCTACTACTACTACTACTACTACTACATACTACTACTACTACTACTATCTACTCCCGATAATAATAATAATGATAATAATAATAACTATAATTCTTATTTCTGTTTAAAGCCCAGCCGACGACATGGCCCCCGTTGGGTTGCCGGGGGCTCTTTCAGTATAAATAGTATCTCCACCTTCTGGAAATTATGTGCTAGAAATTTCCTCTTTTTCTGTCACTCTCTTTGTTTCTGCCTTGTTGCCTTGCTTTCTGTCATTTCTACTTATTTTCTGCCATAATGGTCCATTCACCTGTATTTTTTCGATAAAGTCTTTCGTACTTTTTCTTTGGATTGATAATTGGGTACATGTATTAAGTGCATTTTTGGCTCTAAGGAGGTGAGAAATGCGGAAGCAATTTTAGGTAATTTATGCCTGTTTTTATGTATGTTTTGGTGTCCATTATGTATGCTTATATTTGTATTCAGATGTGTTTTTTTAAATCTCCCCTGTGCGATAAATCGGATGGAATGATCCTACGCCGGATTGTCCTTAGATTATGTGCGCGAATGCATTGATATGTGTACTTAATTTTCTTTTTTTTTTCCGTTGAAGTTTTGTGTTTTGAAGCGGTTATAGCCTGATATGGCTCTGCGCAGTCGGCTGGACTTTAAACAACAATAAAAGTAAAAAAGAAAAAACAAAGCCGACGCATAGAGCCATTTCAGGGCTATAACCAAGTCAAATCTTACACAGTACTTCAACAAGTTTAAAAAATGAAAAGAAAATTAAGCACACATATTAATGCATTCGCACACATAACCTAAGGAGATGTTTCTTGCGTTGACCACTCCGTCCAATTTATCACACAGGTGATTTAAAAAGCATACCTGATGATGATGATGGTGATGATACAACTACTACTTATAATAATAACAATAGCACATGACATGAGTAGTTACCTTGTTTAGTACCAAAAAAAAAAAAAAAATACATATGTGACCTCCCACCACGAAATCAGTCTTAACTAGCATTTGGGGCATTTTGAGATATACATATCACTGGAAAGTGTACATTCTGCTGATTATTTTGGTACTTGAATAAAGCTTGTACTAAAAAAAATTGTAGAAGTTATGCATGTTAAAATCATTAAGTTGTTATGATGGCCATTTTGAGAAAACGGTCTCTTAAGTTTTTGTGTGCTCTCCTACATATTTTCCTTAAATTTCTTTATTTGGTGGCTTTGACCCAGTTTGTTTCTAATTTTCGCTGTCATCATCTGAAAGGTGTATCAAGGAACTTTCCATCAGTATATTACATGTAGGGGTACTGTACAGGTTATGGTTCATAATAAGAGACAAAAATAGGTACTTTTGGTAGGAAATTGTGTTCTTTCTGCTGCGATCAGTGCATTAAAATACCATTTTAAATTGATTAATAATATTTTTTCAGAAAAAAAAATTTCTGTAGGGGATAGATTAAGTCTACAGAAATCAATTTTGAAAAAAAGTCAAAACACCCCAGATAGACCCTCAGTCACCTTTTCAGCTCCTAGTGCTGTTCGACTGACTGCGAGTTAAAACTGATTTCGTGGTGGGAGGTCACATATGTTTTTTATTCTCCATGAAGGGGAAACACGCGAAAACAGAATAAGAATGTGTTTTAAGAGACAAAGGAAGACAAAGGTGCAAAAAATACGGCCAGCTGGCCTTTGTCAAAAGTACATAAAAGAGAACAAAGAATAGAACAAAGAACAGACAGACAAATTTAGACAAATGACGGCAGCAAGTTGTTATCTTTTATTCCTTCATTTTATTCAGTTGCTCTTTTTGAAAATATATGTACACAAAGGAGATTGGTATCGAAGGAGGTGTTGTGTGTGTGTGTGTGTGTGTGTGTGTGTGTGTGTGTGTGTGTGTGTGTGTGTGTGTGTGTGTGTGTGTTGTGTGTGTTGTGTGTGTGTGTGAGTGTGTGGGGGTGTGTGTGTGTGTGTGTGTGTTGTGTGTGTGTGTGTGTGTGTGTGTGGTGGAGTGTGTGTGTGTGTGTGTGTGTGTGTGTGTGTAGTGGTGTGTGTGTGTGTTGTGGTGTGTGTTGTGGTGTGTGTGTGGGAGAGAGAGAGAGAGAGAGAGGAGAGGGAGATGTGTGTGTGTGTGTGTGTGTGTGTGGTGTATATGTGCGTATGTGTGTGTGTGTGTGTGTGTGTGAGTGTTATGGAGGGGTGTGATTGTGTGTGTGTGTTGTGTGTGTGTGTGTATGGTTTTGTGACTGTGTTATTGTATGTGTTGTGTCGTGCGTTGTCTCAGTTGTCTTGTTTGTTCGTGTGTTGTGTTGTTTTGTTAGTGTGTGTGTGTGTGACTGTGTGTGTTGTGTGTATGTGTGTGTGTGTTGTGTTGTGGTGTTGTGTGTGTATGTGTGTGTTGTGTGTGTGTGTGTGTGTGTGTGTGTGTGTGTGTGTGTGTGTGTGTGTGTGTGTGTGTGTGTCGTTGTGTGTGTAGTCTCTGTATGTCTGTCTGTCTGTCTGTCGCTCTGTCTCTGTCTCTGTTCTGTCTGTCTCTGTCTCGTCTGTCTGTCTGTCTGTCTGTCTGTCTGTCTCTCCTTCGCATCTACTTTCTCGTTCTTTGTCGCTGTGTGTGTGTGTGTGTGTGGTGTGTGTGTGTGTGTTGTGTTGTGTGTGTGTGTTGTGTTGTGTTGTGTTGTGTTTTGTGTGTGTTGTGTTGTGTGTGTGTGTGTGTGTGTGTGTGTGTGTGTGTGTGTTTTGTGTGTGATTTATCATGCCTCATAAATGCCCTATAAATTTATATGTATACAAAACAACACACAACAACCCCAACATACAACACACACACATCCACATATATATTATAAAGAATGAGATCTTCTTATCAGATATGGTATCAGAACCATCCGGGATTTTTGTCGTTTCTGTTTGTTTTGGTTTTGTTCTGTTTTTCTTGAGCAGTTTTGGCTTCCACTTTGATACAGACTAGATTGTCATGGTTGTTTAAACAATGGATCTACCATTCGCTTCCACTTTGGTACAGACTAGATTGTCATGGTTGTTTAAACAATGGATCTACCATTCGCTTCCACTTTGGTACAGACTAGATTGTCATGGTTGTTTAAACAATGGATCTACCACTCGCTTCCACTTTGGTACAGACTAGATTGTCATGTTTGTTTAACAAGGATCTACCACTCGCTTCCACTTTGGTACAGACTAGATTGTATGGTTGTTTAAACATGGATCTACCATTCGCTTCCACTTTGGTACAGACTAGATTGTCATGGTTGTTTAAACAATGATCTACCATTCGCTTCCACTTTGGTACAGACTAGATTGTCATGGTTGTTTAAACAATGGATCTACCATTCGCTTCCACTTTGGTACAGACTAGATTGTCATGGTTGTTTAAACAATGGATCTACCATTCGCTTCCACTTTGGTACAGACTAGATTGTCATGGTTGTTTAAACAATGGATCTACCATTCGCTTCCACTTTGGTACAGACTAGATTGTCATGGTTGTTTAAACAATGGATCTACCATTCGCTTCCACTTTGGTACAGACTAGATTGTCATGGTTGTTTAAACAATGGATCTACCATTCGCTTCCACTTTGGTACAGACTAGATTGTCATGGTTGTTTAAACAATGGATCTACCATTCGCTTCCACTTTGGTACAGACTAGATTGTCATGGTTGTTTAAACAATGGATCTACCATTCGCTTCCACTTTGGTACAGTTTAAATCGTTAGTTTACTTATCTATTTACTATTTATATCACAATGGATCTACCAAGTGAAAGTCGAGCTAGATTACATCGCCACTAAGTGAGCGCGACACATTGTTTTGCCTATTTTTGTTTTCTTTAGCCCTGCATTTCTGTCATCTGATGACTTCAGTTAAGAAAATTCAACTATGCTGGCACGTCCATGTATCAAAATCCAAACGCCTCACTAGATCAGTCCTTCGCGGAACTGTTTATTGTGGAGTTGGAAAGCAAGACAGAAAGAAAAACAACAACCAAAATCCGATGGACTGACGATATTGCTGAAAAGACAGAAACCATTTCCAGACACCCAGGCTTTGGCACAGAACCGACAGAGCCGGTAGAATCTCATGAACAATTCTTACGTGTGACGCCCCAATGACTCTTCACGGAGTTCAGGGAAAAGAAGGAGGAGGAGGAGGAGGAAGAGGAGGAGAAACAGAAGAAGAAGAAGACGAAGAGAAGAAGAAAGAAGAAGAAGAAGAAGAAGAAGAAGAAGAAGAAAGAAGAAAAAGAAGAAGAAGAAAGAGAAGAAGAAGAAGAGAAGAAGAGGAGGAGGAGAGAGGAAGGAGAGGAAGAGGAAGAGGAAGAGGAAGAAGAAGAGAAGAAGAAAGAAGAAGAAGAGAGAAGAGAAGAAGAAGAAGAAAGAAGAAGAAGAAGAAGAAGAAGAAGAATAGAAGAAGGGGAAAGAGGAGGAAGAGAGAAAGGAAAAGAAGAAAAGAAGGGAAGGAAGAAGAAGAAGAAGAAGAAGAAGAAGAAGAAGAAGAAGGAAGAAGAAAAAGAACAAGAAAAATAAAGGAGAAGGAGAAGAAGATGATGAAGAAAACGAAGAAGAAAAGAAAAGAAGAAGAAGAAGAAAAGAAGAAGAAGAAGAAGAGAAGAAGAAGAAAAAAAAGAAAAAGAAAAATAAGAGAAGGAGAAAAGAAAAAAAGAAGAAGAAGAAGAAGAAGAAGAAGAAGAAGAAGAAGAAGAGAAGAAGAAGAAGAAGAAGAAGAAAAGAAGAAGAAGAAGAGAGAAGAAGAAGAAATAGATGTAGAAGAGAGAAGAAGAGAAGAAGAAAGTGGAAGAGGAAAAGAAGAGAAGAAGTCAGCACAAGAATGAGAATAAGATCATCGAGGAAGAGTGAGAAGAAGAAGAAGCAGAAAAAGAAAAATACGGAGGAGGAGATCAAGAACAAGAAGAAAACGTCAGGAAAAGAAAAAGGACAAGAATATGAACAAGGATAAGATTAAAGAGGACGATTGAGAAAGAAAAAAAAAGAAGAAGAAGAAGAAGAAGAAAAGAAAAGAAGAAGAGCAAGAAGAACAAGAAGAACAAGAAGATGTCAGGACAAGAACAATGACAAGAATAATAAGAAGGATAAGATTAACGAGGAAGATTGAGAAAAAAAAGAAAGAAGAAGAAGAAGAAGAAGAAGAACAAGAAGTAGAAGAAGAAGGAGGAAGAGGAGGAGAAGAAGAAGAAGTCAGTACAAGGACAATAATAAGATTAACGAAGAAGATTGAGAAGAAGACGGAATAAAAAAAAAAGAAGAAGAAAGAGGATGAGAAGAAGAACAACAACTAGGAGAAGTAGCCAGGACAAGAACAAGGACGAGAACAAGAACAAGAACAAGGATAAGATTAAAGAGGAAGATTGAGAAGAAGAAGAAAGAAGAAAAAAAGAAGAACAACATATGAAAGTGGATTTTGTTTCAGAAGTTTGCCAGGGATTACTAATTTTTTTTCTGTGGATTCTTGGAGTACTCATGGGACCCTGATTTATGGCATCATCCAGAACATTAGCGTCTGGAACACCAGTTAAGATCTGTTAAAGGAACAGGGGTGGGGGAGGAGGGGGGTAGGAAAAGACCAATTCCTATCCGATATGTGATTCAAACCACTATGTCACACAGTTCTGAGGACACAACTAAAAGAAAAGTGTGTAAAAGGAAAGTGCAGCAATAATAATCTGTAACGTATGAAACGACTCCAGTACAAGAGCCCTCTGTCTGTCTGTCTGTCTGTCTGTCAGTCTTCTGTCTGTCTTCCTGTCTGTCTCTCTTTCATAGTCTGTCTGTCTGTCTCTTTGTCTCTATGTCTTTGTTTCTCTGTCTCTGTCTGTCTCTCTTCTCTTCTTTTCTCCTCTCTCTCTCTCTCTCTCATTCTCTCTCTCTCTCTCTCTCTCTCATTCTCTCTTTCTGTCTCTTTATATCTTTCTGTTTTTGCTCTGTCCTCTGTCTATCTGTCTGTCTGTCTGTCTCTCTATCTCCCTCTCTCTATCTCTCTGTCTGTCTCATTCTCTCTTTCGGTCTCTCTCTATGTCTCTTTGTCTCTGTCCTCTCTCTCTCTCTGTCACACACACACACACACACACACACACACACACACACACACACACACACACACACCACACACACACTCTCTTCTCTTCTCTTTTCTTTTCTTCTTCTTCTTCTTCTTCTTCTTCTTCTTCTTCTCTCTCTCTCTCTCTCTCTCTCCCTTCCTTCTCTCTCTCTCTCTCTCTCTCTCTCTCTCTCTCTTCTCCTCTCTCTCTTCTCCTCTCAGTCTTGCTCTTATTTCTCTAGTCCATGTGTATACCCCAGGTATTAAGTTGCTCGACTGCTTCGGGACAATGGCACAGCTGAGTAACTAAACAGAAAAGCCTGTGTGTTTGAGGTCAAGGCGACACGTCATGTGAGTTCCGATAGTGTTTGCTAAAGCAGTTGGTGTACAAACAACACAGGTATTTCACCATTTTTCTGTCTCTGTCCCTGTCCTTGTCTCTTTTTGTGGCTGTGTCCTGTTGTCTTCTTTCTCTCTGGTCTTCTGTCTGTCTTGTCTCTCGCTTGTCTCTCTCTGTTGTCTGTCTGTCTCTGTCTGCTGCTCTCTGTGTTCTGTCTGTCTGTCTCTTGTCTCTCGTATCTGTCTCTGTCTGTCTGTCTCTGTCTCATCTCTGTCTCTGTCTGTCTGTCTTGTCTGTCTGTCTCTGTTCTCTGTCTGTCTGTCTGTCTCTGTCTGTCTCTGTCTGTCTTGTCGTCTGTCTGTCTGTCACTGTCTGTCTGTCTCTGTCTGTCTGTCTGTCTGTCCTGTTTCTCTTTGTCTGTCTGTCTGTCTCTGTGTCTGTCTGTTCTGTCTCTGTCTCTGTCTGTCTGTCTGTATCTGTCTCTGTCTGTCTGTATCTGTCTGTCTGTCTCTCTCTGTCTCTCTGTCTGTCTGTCTTTGTCTCTGTCTCTGTCTGTCTGTCTGTCTCTCTCTCAAGACCTTGCCAGTGCTCAGAGTTTTGTGCAGGCCCAGGGTATCCTGCCTGATAATTGCTGGGAGATTCGGTTGGAGCGCATATGGAATTAACCGAGCGCGATGAGTTCCTCTTGAAGAAACTGCGAACTCTTTCAGTTTTGTTTCTCTGTCTCTGTCTGTCTGTCTCTTTGTCTCTCTGTCTCTGTCACTGTCTGTCTGTCTGTCTGTCTATCTGTCTGTCTTTCTGTATGTCTATTATATGTCTGTCTGTCTGTCTGTCTGTCTATTCCCTCGCGTCTCTCTCTTACTCTCTCTGTGTGTCTTCTCTTTTCTTTTTCTCTCTCTCTCTCTGTCTGTCTGTCTCTGTCTCTGTCTGTCTGTCTGTCTGTCTGTTCTCCTCCATTAACTGATTTACTTGAAATGTGTATGGTCAAATAGTGGTTGATGTCTTTAATCACTAGTTGTTTTTTTTGTTTTTTTTTTACTCGTGAGTCAAATGAATGATGACAAATATTGAATGGCAATCTGGTCGACCATAAATTTTGACCACGCTGATTACTTTGCTGATTTGTTGATATAGCTGATCAGTTGACTGATTGGTTAATTGATGAGTGAATTGATCCCTTGTGTGAATGACTGATTGGTAATTTGGTCCGTTGATTGCTTGTTTTGGTCTTCACATGGTTGAGTGACGCGCTGATTGATTGACTGGCTTGGCTGACTGAGTGAATGATTGATGAATTGATCGAATGGTTGTTTGATCGATTGATCAGTTGAAACTGATCATTTTTGACATGTAACGAAGAATTGGTTTGTGATGATTCAGTTGATTGTTTTATTATAAGTTGATACAATCGTTATTGCATTAATGGTTGATTAATCCATCTATCTATCTGTCTGTCTGTCTATCTATCTATCTATCTATCTATCTATCTATCTATCTATCTATCTATCTATCTATTATCTATCTGTCTATCTATTTATCTGTTATCTATCTGTCTATCTATTTATCTGTCTATCTATCTTTCTATATATCTGTCTGTCTATCTATCTATCTGTCTGTCTGTCTGTCTGTTTGTCTATCTGTTTGTCTATCTGTCTGTCTGTCTGTCTGTCGATCTGTCTATCTATCGACTGACCTACCTACCTACCTACTTACCTACCTACCTACCTACCTACACACTTACCTATCTACCTACCTATCTACCTACCCATCTATCCCAAGTGGGGATGCCAGAGGCTCTTTCAGTATGAATAGTATCCCCACCTTCTGGAAATTCTGTGCTAGAAATGCCCTTTTTCTGTCACTCTTTGTTTCTGCCTTGTTCCTTTGCTTTCTGTCAATTCTTCTTGTCGTTTTCTGTCTTGCTGGTTCATTCACCTGTATGTGTTCAACAAAGTCTTACATACTTTCTCTTAAGATTGATAATTGGGTACATGTATTAAGCTCATTTTTGGCTCTGGGGGAAAGGAAATATGCAGAAGAAAGTTTAGGTAATTTAGGCCTGTTTTTATATATGTTTTAGTGTCCTTAATTATGTTTAAATTTGTATTCAGGTGTGTTTTTTAAATCCCCTGTGCGATGAATTGGACGGAGTGGTCAACGCCAGGGGCATCTCCTTAGATTGTGTGCGCGAATGCATTGATATGTGTACTTAATATTCTTTTCTTTCTTTCTTTTTTGTTGTTGTTGAAGTATTGAGTTAGTTTTGAAATGGTTATAGCCCTGATATGGTTCTACGCAGTCGGTTGGTCTTTAACTAATAATAGCAATAACGATGGAACGATTGATTGATCCATTGATCAGTTAAAACTGATCATTTTGATATATATTTATTGGTTGTGATGGTTCAGTTGATTGTTTTATTATAAGTTGATCAAATTGTCGTTGGATTGATGGTTGATTAATTTGCTTATAGCCGACTGCCTAAATGATTGATTGATTGACTCGTTAATCAGTAAATGAATGGACGGGAGAGCGGAATGATTGGTTTATTACCTGAATGATATGAATGGTTTATTGTTGAGTGCTGGATAGATTTTTGATTGCTTGAATTAGTAATCCCGCCAACGCATGATGAACATGCTGACCGCCCAACTGAAGGATTATTAGTTGGAACAAAAGGTTATAATCGAAAACATAAGTACAGTTATGTACTGTTT
>JAPXFY010000025.1:48657113-48662113 GCA_030674185.1 Monoplex corrugatus | reverse complement strand
AGCATTCTGTCCCTAGGTCTACCTGGTGCTCTCTTTCCCTCCAGCTCTCCCGTTGTGACCAGGTGCTCCAAATCCCCCTTCCTCATAATATGGCCTGTAAATGTTGCTTGTCTTTTCCTAATCTTCCTTATGAGTGATCTACTTGTGTCTGCCTCCATCAAGACTGTCTCGTTTGTTTTCTTTGCTGTCCATGGAACTCTCAACATTCTTCTTAGAAACTACATCTCGGCTGCCTCAATCTTGCACTGGCTTTGCTTGCTGACTGTCCACGCCTCGCATCCGTACAACAGTATTGGTTCTATATAACATCACTCACATCATTATAGCAGTACGATATATAGTCCCAGGCTCTGGTCAGTGAAATCTCTGGCGCAGAAACGAGACAGAAACGAGCGGGCATGGCAGATTAGAATGGGAAGAGTTCTCACAATTTCTGATGCTAAGCAGTTTCTTCTCTCAAGCAGTAAGCCATGTTTCCGATATATAGTTTGTTTGACTTGGCCTGTCTTAGCTCGAGGTGACATGAATTATTTATTAATAAAACCTAACGTCAGCTATTTATACTACGGTATTCTGTGTTCCGGAAACTTTCACTCAATCCTTATTTTTCCAATCCCACATTTGTAAACAAGATTTTAAATTGACTTTTAGCCTATAAACAAAATGATTTTAAGACCTGTAACTGCAATAGTTATTATCAGAGTTAGAGTCATTTTGAAACACTTATTTTTCCCGCGTGGGGATGCCAGGGGCTCTTTTGGTATAAAATATTTTAATAGTATCCCCACCTTCTGGACATTCTGTGCTAGAAAGTTCCTCTTTTCTGTCATTCTCTTTGTTTGTGCCTTATTCCTGTTCTTTCTGTCATTTTTTTCCTATCATTTTCTGCCATTCTGGTCCATTCACCTATATGTGTTCGATAAAGTCTCACGTACTTTCTTTTAGGATTGATATTTGGGCACATGCATTAAGTGCATTTTTCAGTTCTAGGGAAATGAGATATAGGGCAGCAATTTTAGGTAATTTAGGCCCGTTTATATATATGTTTTAGAATCCTTAGTCATGTTTCAATTTGTATTCAGGTTTCTTTTTTTTTTTTTAATCCCCTGTGTGATAAATTGGACGGAGAGGTCAACGCCTTAGATTATGTGCTCGAATGCGTTGGTATGTGTACACAATTTTCTTTTCCTTTTTTTTCTTCTCCTGTTGAAGTATTGTGTATGTTTTGAAACAGTTATAGCCCTGATATGGCTCTACGCAGTCGGCTGGGCTTTAAGCAACAGTAACAGTGACAGTAATTGTGTGGTTTGTTGTACTGTTTATGTTATCGAGATGGGGGAAAGATAAGGAGGGAGTAGTGTGTGTGTGTGCGTGTGTGTGTGTGTGTGTGTGTGTGTGTGTGTGCCTGTGTGTGTGTGTCTGTGTGTATGTCTGTGTGTGTGAATCTGTGCATGTGCCTGTGTGTGTGTGTGTGTGTCTGTGTGTGTGTGTGTGTGTGTCTGTGTGTGTGTGTGTGTCTGTGTGTGTGTCTCTGTGTGTGTTTCTGTGTGTGTGTGTGTCTGTGTGTATGTGTGTGCCTGTGTGTGTGTGTCTGTGTGTGTCTGTGTGTGCGTCTGTGTGTGTGTCTGTGTGTGTGTCTGTGTGTGTGTGTCTGTGTGTGTCTGTGCGTGTGTCTGTGTGTGTGTCTGTGTGTGTGTGTCTGTGCGTGTTTCTGTGTGTGTGTCTGTGTGTGTCTGTGTGTGTCTGTGTGTGTCTGTGTGTGTGTGTGTATGTGTGTGTCTGTGTGTGTGTGTGTGTGTGTGTGTGCTGTGTGTGTGTGTGTGTGTGTGTGTGTGTGTGTGTGTGTGTGTGTGTGTTGTGACACAGTCATGCTGTATGTTAAATATGTGTATGTTTACTTGTTTATGTTTGACAGTGGTTCAGCCTGTAATGCTATATGTAATATTGCATGTGAAATGCTCAGAGCTCAGATTCTCTGTTAGCAGACAGCAATATAAATATTTTTAATTAGTATCAGTATCATCATTATTATTTCTTTATTATGATCATTATTTATAGTTATTATTGTTGTTTACTCTGTCAGGGAATGCACATTATAAACACTTTATTGTTATTATTATTGTTATTGTTATTGTTATCATTATCATCATTGTTATTATTGATATGATCATTATTATTAATATTTACTCTGTTAGGCAATGCGCATTATAAGTGCTTTGTTACAATCAGTATTTTTTGTTATAGTTATTATTATATGTTATTATTATTACTATTACTATTACTATTATTATTATTATTATTATTATTATTATTCTCAAGAGTTATATCCTTTGATTATAATAATAGTATTATTATTATTATGTATTATCATTATCATTATTATTATTAACACTATTATCTAAAAAAAACTGTCCCACACTCTGTGACCAGTGAAAGGACGAAGTAATGGGAGGGAGGGAGGGGAGAGACAGAGACAGAGACAGAGACAGAGACAGAGACAGACAGACAGACAGAGGCAGAGAGAGGGGGAGAGAGAGGGGGACACAGACAGACAGACGGACAGAGACAGAGAGAGGCAGAGAGGAAGAGAGAGAGGGGGGGGGCAGAAACAGACAGAGAGACAGATATACAGACAGACAGATAGACAGACAGAGACAGAGAAGAAAAAACTTCTGTAATCCCTCCTAGAGTTTCCTCCATAACGCCAGTCACTAAAAATCGACTCATTGCTCCTGAGCTTCCTGATAGGAACTGAAGGAAGCTGAAGGATCGGATAAGGAAGGGAAAAAGTGGAATCTGCAGGTCATCATCATCATCATCATCATCATCATCATCATCATCATCATCATCATCATCATCAGGTGCCCTGCCACATGGCGTTAGCGATTATGGACTTCCATCTGTCTCTATCGCTTGTTGCCTCAAGCATCTCTTCCACCCTTCTTGTCCCCAGCCACTCTGCAAGTCCGTCCGGTATCTTCTCCCTGGGTCTACCCGGTGGAGCGTATACGTTTTGCGCGCGTTTTCGTAGTTGCTATAATGCGCGCGTTGTCAAGTTGCCGCTATAATGCGCGCACTTTATTAACCGTGATGCGCGTATCTCTATAACCGCAATGCGCGCACTTCTCGCACACACACACACACACACACACACACACACACACACACACACACACACACACACACGTATGCCTTTTATCTGGAATCTGCGCACTTCTCGCACACACACATACACCGGCCACACACACACACACGTATGCCTTTTATCTGGAATCTGGATACAACTTTATTAAATTTTTAAAAAAGCACAGGAGTTTTGGTTATTATTATAATCAAGAAAGGAAAAACTAATATATTTCTGAAATCAGACAGCACACGCACGCATACAGGTATGGTTGGCACCGGCCGTTGGCATACATATTGTATTACACAATCCTAAAATCACCCAATCATACATTACAACGAGCATAAGAATTCCAATAATATTAATATATCTCTCTCTGTGTCTCTCTCTCTCCCCGTCTCTCCCTCTCTCTGTCTTTCTCTCTCTGTCTCTGTCTCACCTAGCAACACACACAAAGTTTTTTCAGCCAACCTCCGTTCGCCTTCGCCAGTGCATAATAGCAACTAACAACTCTTAAAAAAACAACATACCATCTGAACGTCAGTTTGCCCATCCATTCACAGACATTGGGGTGCGCATGATAAAATCGGTGTGGTCAGACCCAACGTATGTCTACATCATCTAATCATATGGCAGCGGGAAGGTTTTTCCATGCCATTTGTTGGACGAACTGCTTTCGAGTGATGGTTCCACGTTCTCGACTTCTTTTTATATGGTTCATCTGTTGTCGCTTCAAACGTGCCTGTCGACTTGGTGGCCTCAATGGCATCACTCCGATCACTCCAGCACGGGCACTTATCGTGTTCATTTTGGTGTAGGAGCCCTTCTGAACGTCTTTCACTTTGTCCATCCATTCGCAGATATTGGGGTGAAAATGGTAGAATAGATCTGCGAAATGGCTATGAAATGACTCACATGCGTTTGTTGTGCGTGGAGCGTCCAAGTTTGGGTCTGCCCATAACTCAGATGGAAAGATTGCTTCGGAGTCGTCAGATCCAATGTATGTCCTCAGCATGTAATCGGCGAAAGCAGTACATCTCGCATCAGCCGGTGTGTCGTCCAGCATGTCAAAAGCAAAGCATTCTTCCACTTCGCCCGGCTCAATGAAGCTCAGGCCAAAGAATCTCTTCAGCCAGACCCCAATCTCCGAATCAGGTTTCTGATACTCGTCAGCCAAACCGAGTGATGCGATCTTTCTGTACCAGGCTTGGCTGAGATGAAAGTGACAACCTTTCACAGAAATGTTCGGCCACACCACTCACTGCTTGGTGGGAGGCTTTTTCAAAGTCCAGATGGATTTGTTCGAGTTCAAGCTCCAGATCATAGTCCAGTGCGATGGCTTTCACATGTCGAAACATTTCAATGTAAACTTGTTCTGTCTTTGACGACAAAAGAGCGTACACACAGGGTACGTAGGTATCAGCCTTGAGCGCATGCAGAGTGTACATTTGGAGAAAGTGCCGGGGACAAGTTTTAAATGTACCATCTCCAAAAACCCGTGAGTCTCTATCACACAGCAGCACCATGTTGGACTTTGTTGTGATGATTATGATCCCCTTCTCTGCGTCGTTCACATGAATCATGTTTTCGTTTCTGCACGATCTCCTGTCTTGCTCATCCACAATGCTATGTGTCTCTGCGCGATCCTTAGGTAGTTTTGGCAACTGCTTTCGCCGCTCTTGATACACAGCCTTTCGGGCACGTTCCATGTCAGTGGAGTCGATGAGCTCGTTGTCTTGTGGCAGTTCCTGTCGCATTAGCTTGGCGGGACGTTCAAAGAGGTCATCGGCACCTCGCCGCTTGCACCGTTTGCGAAATTCGTCGACAGCCAGTTGCTTTTCATTTTTAACTTCATGGTCTGAGTGTTCCTTTGTGA
>JAPXFY010000025.1:48634613-48642113 GCA_030674185.1 Monoplex corrugatus | reverse complement strand
TGTCATGGAGTGTAGGTCATCATCACTGCCTTTTCCACATTTTAGCATCGTGAATTACCGCCAGGCAAAATGAATACGCTAAGGCAGAGTAATTGATTGCACTACTCAGTCCATAGGAGCATACACTAAGCTCATATGGCTGTCCACCAAAAAAACGTTACATGAGTTTCAGTTTCAATTTCAGTTTCAATTTCAGTTTCAATTTCTCAAGATGACGTTTCCGCGTTCGGAATTAATTCCATATGTACTAACGTCACAGGTGCCATGTGATGAAGAAGATCCAGAATGATCACGGCACAAGCCTTAAGCCCGCACATGAATGAATGATCAGGCCAAGTCCTGAGGTCCTACCTAGATACTGCCATAACCGGGAGGTCGTAGGGGAGTGAGGTGGTAGGGACCTCAACTTTTGCCGAGGCCAGCACCACGAAGGCTGTGCCCATCCCCTCTCCCTCGCTTCAAATTCGTATTCATATTCACATTTTTTTTACCAAGACTTGAGAAAGACAAGAAGGAATCGGTCTTCAATGTTTTATACCAAGGCATCCGGGAAATACCCTGCTCTTCACGATTTTTAACTGCCCTGGGATCTTTAATGTGCGCAGCCAGAAGGCATACGGGTCCGATAGTTCCCTGAATTTAATCGAAACAGTATTATTGGATCCATTCGTCTGCCCATGAATGACAATCCATTTATTAACCCTTTGACTCCCACACCCTGTCCACCAGCATCGATAATTGTCAACCATGCTGGTAAATAAAAAAATTAACCCTTTGACCCCTAACCCTATCCACCAGCTTCATGCAGTTGGTGGATAGGTGAGGGAGTCAAAGGGTTAAGTTTTTGCAATTGTGAATAGTGTGCGGAAGTAAAGGGGTTAAACCTTCTGACTCGATCAAATCAACGTCACCAAAAGTACTCAGCACTCCTTTCAAAACTACACCTTTGCCCTTATATCATAGCACTAAGGGTTTTACCATACGCTATCTGAGCTTTCTCAGGAATGATCCTTTCCTCAGAAAAACAAGCAAACAAACAAACAAACAAACAAACAAAAAACCAACACGACTCATGACATACATAGAATCTAATCCACTGTCCACTGACACAGGACACCGTCACAGATTATTTGCGAAGTCATGCACGAGACAGGAAGGAGTCTGTAACGGTCGTGACGTGTATTCTATATCGTCCATGTTTTAAAATGAACCACCGGAAATCGAACCGAAACGATGTTGATTCAATCGATGTGAACAAAACATAACGTGGGGCTTGCAAGACGTAATTATTTTAGCGTCGTCTTCTCTCATTGGCAACATCACCGAATCAAGCGGCATGAGTATCCATGAAGTCAGCAGGGCCAGCGAAGATCGGAACAAATGGAGGAGGATAAAACCCTGTCGGTGTCACTGACTGCAGCGGCACCTGGTGATGCCGACAGATGGGACAGATGAGACACAGGTAGTCTGTCAAGCCAGTGAAATCTAACTCTAAATTAAACAAAAGAGTTATTTAAACAGAAGGTTTGTCAAGCCAGGGGAATCTAACTCTCTAAATTAAACAAAAGTTTTTTTTGTTTTTTTTAAATTGTTTTATTTCATTTTTTGACAAAACACAAATAAAGACAATAGTTGCTGAACATAATTACTATATCTTTCACAAAACTGAACATTTAAGCAAAAGGTTTATTTAACAAACAGTCTGTCAAGCAGTGAAGTCTAATTCTCTAAATTAAACAAAAGGGTTATTTAAACAGAGGTCAGTCAAGCAGTGAAGTCTAATTCTCTAAATTAAACAAAAGGGTTATTTAAACAGAGGTCAGTCAAGCAGTGAAGTCTAATTCTCTAAATTAAACAAAAGGGTTATTTAAACAGAGGTCTGTCAAGCAGTGAAGTCTAATTCTCTAAATTAAACAAAAGGGTTATTTAAACAGAGGTCAGTCAAGCAGTGAAGTCTAATTCTCTAAATTAAACAAAAGGGTTAGTTAAACACAGGTCTGTCAAGCAGTTAAGTCTAGCTCTCTAAATTAAACAAAAGGGTTATTTAAACAGATGGTCTGTTAAGCCAGTGAAATCTAATTCTCTAAATTAAACAAAAGGGTTATTTAAACAGAGATCTGACAAGCAGTGAAGTCTAATTCTCTAAATTAAACAAAAAGGGTTATTTAAACAGAGGTCTGACAAGCAGTTAAGTCTAGCTCTGACAAAAGGGTTATTTAAACAGAGGTCTGTCAAGCAGTTAAGTCTAGCTCTCTAAATTAAACAAAAAGGGTTATTTAAACAGAGGTCTGTCAAGCAGTGAAATCTAACTCTCTAAATTAAACAAAAGGGTTATTTAAACAGATGGTCTGTTAAGCAGTGAAATCTAACTCTCTAAATTAAACAAAAGGGTTATTTAAACAGATGGTCTGTTAAGCAGTGAAATCTAACTCTCTAAATTAAACAAAAGGGTTATTTAAACAGATGGTCTGTTAAGCAGTGAAATCTAACTCTCTAAATTAAACAAAAGGGTTATTTAAACAGATGGTCTGTTAAGCAGTGAAATCTAACTCTCTAAGTTAAACAAAAGGGTTATTTAAACAGATGGTCTGTTAAGCAGTGAAATCTAACTCTCTAAATTAAACAACAGGGTTATTTAAACAGATGGTCTGTTAAGCAGTGAAATCTAACTCTCTAAATTAAACAAAAGGGTTGTTTTAACAAACGGTCTGTTAAGCTACTGAAGTCTAACTCTCTGAATCAAACAAAAGGTTTTATTAAACAGACAGTCTATCAAGCCAAGGGAATCTAACTCATTCAATCACACAAAGGGTTATCATAATTCTGTTGACTACATTACCCACACACCAACCTGACAGGGACATAACCCAGTGCCCATCTCAAAAACGACACTCTCACTTCACTGTGTCACACGCGAGTTATTTTAAACTGAAACGTGTGTGTGTGTGTGTGTGTGTGTGTGTGTGTGTGTGTGTGTGTGTGTGTGTGTGTGTGTGTGTGTGTGTGTGTGTGTGTGTGTGTGTGTGTGTGTGTCCAATTTTGATCTTGATTTTGATACTTACAGCACAGAAACCGCGACTGGTATAAATGCAACAGAAAAAAAGGTACTACGTTTGGTGTAATAGTAGGCCCAATGTACTGATCCATGTGCAGGAGCGGTCAGCTGATGCTGCTTTGACTGCTTCCTATTCAAGATGGTTCTAGTCCGTCGTTGTTGTTTTATGGACAATGAATTCCTGTACTGATCAGCTTGACTGTATATGTTAAGTATCTTAAATCTATTTACTCTGTTTCAGATTCTGTCTACGCTTTGATCGAAAGAAGAGAACAGCCTTTTTGCCATAACTGGTGTTTTCCTATTTGGAGTTCCAGAGCATCTTACCGGTGAATGGGAATTCAGCGTCATCGTCCACTACCTGTCTTCGTTTTACTTCAAGGTTGTTGGAGAAAGGAAGAAAGTGGTCGACCTTGTGATGAAGAGAGATCCACTACGTTTTTTAAAAAAAAAATTTTGTAACGAAGGGAAGTAAATCTTCAGTCACGCATGAATTGTCTTCACTGCATAGGAAGAAAACAGTGGAACTTTGAATTTTTACACACAGCACCCCTCGTAGTCTGAAAGATCCCCCCCCCCCCCCAAAAAAAAAAAAGAACAACAACAAATAAAAAAAGGGGAAAATATCATGTCCTTGTAAACTGCCCTTTTTGTACAAAAGTTATTACAATCCAGATTTTACCCCTCTCACGTACAAGCAAGCATTTTTTGAGTCACATCAGCGGTTTAAAAAAAAAGGTATTTCTCGTCATGTAAATTTGCATTAAGAGTAAACTTTAGACTCATTTTTCTTCCAGTGTGTTATCAGTTTTAATAGAAATAATTACACGTGCTTCTTCCTACCATGCGAATCGCCAGATACGAGAAATATAACACTTAGCGTGAACCAGTCTAATATATAACACTTAGCGTGAACCAGTCTGACATATAACACTTAGCGTGAACCAGTTTGACATATAACACTTAGCGTGAACCAGTCTGACAGATAACACTTAGCGTGAACCAGTCTGACAGATAACACTTAGCGTGAACCAGTCTGACATATAACACTTAACGTGAACCAGTCTGACATATAACACTTAGCGTGAACCAGTTTGACATATGACACTTAGCGTGAACCAGTCTGACATATAACACTTAGCGTGAACCAGTCTGACATATAACACTTAGCGTGAACCAGTTTGACATATAACACTTAGCGTGAACCAGTCTGACATATAACACTTAGCGTGAACCAATCTGACATATAACACTTAGCGTGAACCAGTTTGACATATAACACTTAGCGTGAACCAGTCTGACATATAACACTTAGCGTGAACCAGTCTGACATATAACACTTAGCGTGAACCAGTTTGACATATAACACTTAGCGTGAACCAGTTTGACATATAACACATAGCGTGAACCAGTTTGACATATAACACTTAGCGTGAACCAGTCTGACATATAACACTTAGCGTGAACCAGTTTGACATATAACACTTAGCGTGAACCAGTTTGACATATAACACTTAGCGTGAACCAGCCTGACATATAACACTTAGCGTGAACCAGTCTGACAGATAACACTTAGCGTGAACCTGTTTGACATATAACACTTAGCGTGAACCAGTTTGACATATAACACTTAGCGTGAACCAGTTTGACATATAACACTTAGCGTGAACCTGTTTGACATATAACACTTAGCGTGAACCTGTTTGACATATAACACTTAGCGTGAACCAGTTTGACATATAACACTTAGCGTGAACCTGTTTGACATATAACACTTAGCGTGAACCAGTCTGACATATAACACTTAGCATGAACCAGTTTGACATATAACACTTAGCGTGAACCAGTCTGACATATAACACTTAGCGTGAACCAGTCTGACATATAACACTTAGCATGAACCAGTTTGACATATGACACTTAGCGTGAACCAGTCTGACATATAACACTTAGCATGAACCAGTCTGACATATAACACTTAGCGTGAACCAGTCTGACATATAACACTTAGCGTGAACCAGTTTGACATATAACACTTAGCGTGAACCAGTCTGACATATAACACTTAGCGTGAACCAGTCTGACATATAACACTTAGCGTGAACCAGTTTGACATATAACACTTAGCGTGAACCAGTTTGACATATAACACTTAGCGTGAACCAGTTTGACATATAACACTTAGCGTGAACCAGTTTGACATATAACACTTAGTGTGAACCAGTCTGACATATAACACTTAGCGTGAACCAGTTTGACATATAACACTTAGCGTGAACCAGTTTGACATATAACACTTAGTGTGAACCAGTTTGACATATAACACTTAGCGTGAACCAGCCTGACATATAACACTTAGCGTGAACCAGTCTGACAGATAACACTTAGCGTGAACCTGTTTGACATATAACACTTAGCGTGAACCAGTTTGACATATAACACTTAGCGTGAACCAGTTTGACATATAACACTTAGCGTGAACCTGTTTGACATATAACACTTAGCGTGAACCTGTTTGACATATAACACTTAGCGTGAACCAGTTTGACATATAACACTTAGCGTGAACCTGTTTGACATATAACACTTAGCGTGAACCAGTCTGACATATAACACTTAGCATGAACCAGTTTGACATATAACACTTAGCGTGAACCAGTCTGACATATAACACTTAGCATGAACCAGTTTGACATATGACACTTAGCGTGAAGCAGTCTGACATATAACACTTAGCATGAACCAGTCTGACATATAACACTTAGCGTGAACCAGTTTGACATATAACACTTAGCGTGAACCAGTCTGACATATAACACTTAGCGTGAACCAGTCTGACATATAACACTTAGCGTGAACCAGTCTGACATATAACACTTAGCGTGAACCAGTCTGACATATAACACTTAGCATGAACCAATCTGACATATAACACTTAGCGTGAACCAGTCTGACAGATAACACTTAGCGTGAACCAGTCTGACACATAACACTTAGCGTGAACCAATTTGACATATAACACTTAGCGTGAACCAGTCTGACATATAACACTTAGCATGAACCAGTCTGACATATAACACTTAGCGTGAACCAGTTTGACATATGACACTTAGCGTGAACCAGTCTGACATATAACACTTAGCGTGAACCAGTCTGACATATAACACTTAGCGTGAACCAGTCTGACAGATAACACTTAGCGTGAACCAGTCTGACATATAACACTTAGCGTGAACCAGTCTGACATATAACACTTAGCGTGAACCAGTCTGACAGATAACACTTAGCGTGAACCAGTCTGATATATAACACTTAGCGTGAACCAGTCTGACATATAACACTTAGCGTGAACCAGTTTGACATATAACACTTAGCGTGAACCAGTCTGACATATAACACTTAGCGTGAACCGGTCTGACATATAACACTTAGCATGAACCAGTTTGACATATAACACTTAGCGTGAACCAGTCTGACATATAACACTTAGCATGAACCAGTTTGACATATAACACTTAGCATGAACCAGTCTGACATATAACACTTAGCATGAACCAGTCTGACAGATAACACTTAGCGTGAACCAGTCTGACATATAACACTTAGCATGAACCAGTCTGACATATAACACTTAGCATGAACCAGTTTGACATATAACACTTAGCGTGAACCTGTCTGACATATAACACTTAGCGTGAACCAGTCTGACAGATAACACTTAGCGTGAACCAGTCTGACAGATAACACAGCGTGAACCAGTCTGACATATAACACTTAGCGTGAACCAGTCTGACATATAACACTTAGCTTGAACCAGTTTGACATATAACACTTAGCGTGAACCAGCCTGACATATAACACTTAGCGTGAACCAGTCTGACATATAACGCTTAGCGTGAACCAGTCTGACATATAACACTTAACGTGAACCAGTCTGACATATAACACTTAGCGTGAACCAGCCTGACATATAACACTTAGCGTGAACCAATCTGACATATAACACTTAGCGTGAACCAGTCTGACATATAACACTTAGCGTGAACCAATCTGACATATAACACTTAACGTGAACCAGTTTGACATATAACACTTAGCGTGAACCAGTCTGACATATAACACTTAGCGTGAACCAGTCTGACATATAACACTTAGCGTGAAGCAGTCTGACATATAATACTTAGCGTGAACCAGTCTGACATATAACACTTAGCGTGAACCAGTCTGACATATAACACTTAGCGTGAACCAGTCTGACATATAACACTTAGCGTGAACGGTGTGAAACATTAATTACCATGTGAACAATCCTCTGAAACAAACCTCGTGTTTTTCGCTATGTGCAGTAGATGCAGGTACTCTGTTACAACCCCTAGAGAGTGAAATAGCGTTATCTCCCTTGGAGCGAATGCAAGTCAGTCGCCAACTTCTGTCTTTGCAAGTAC
>JAPXFY010000025.1:48622113-48629613 GCA_030674185.1 Monoplex corrugatus | reverse complement strand
GTTTTCAGGTGCCGTTTGAAGGTTGAGAAACACTTAGTTTTTCTGAGAGACAGTGGTAGAGAGTTCCATACATTTGGGCCAAAGACAGAGAAAGATTTTTTACCAAAGGTGTCTAGAGAGAAGCGAGGAACAGTCAACAGTGAGGTGTCAGAAGAGCGGAGCGTTCGAGAAGGTTTGTAACCCTGCAGGAGGTTGGCAAGATAGGATGGCATGTTCTCGTGATAGATACACTGAAAGCAGAGACAGGCAACTTTATATTGAATCCTAGCCTTTACCGGGAGCCAATGAAGTGTTCTAAGCAGAGATTTTGCACTCTCACGCCTGGGCTTGCGGAGAACAAGGCGAGCCGCGTAGTTCTGTATGCGCTGAAGTTTAGATAGTTGATTGTCATGGAGACCTGCGAATAGAGAAGATGGGAAGATTTAACACATGATAATAGATATAATTAAATAAAATAATGATGATATTAATGATGGCAATGTAAGAATAATAATAATGATAACAATGATATTGATAATATAACAAAAACAACAACAACAACAAGAAATAATAAACATAAAAATAACAACAACAACAAAAACAAAAAACAACAACAGCGAGAAAAAGAAGAAGAAGAAGAACAATAATAACAACAACAACAAGAACAGCAACAACACCGGATACTACTGCTTCTACTACTCCTGCTGCTGCTACTGCTACTACTAGTACTACTACTACCTCTACTGCTGCTTAATAATAATATTAATTGCTGTTATTTTTATTATCATTATCATCATCATCGTCGCCATCATATTATCATTACCATAGAAATGGGTAGTTTTATATATATATATATATATATATATATATATATACATACCCGAGAAATCCGATGAAGCCTGACTGATATAATGTTCTGATTGTTTTTCTTTTGTTCGTTAATTTGTTTGATGTTACCTTAATTGTTACCTTAACTGATACAATTCCTTCATGATTACATAGATAGATTCATTTATTCCATACGCCCCCCCGTCCACCTTTTTTTCCGTCTAAAAGCACGTATGTGAATAGACGTTAAAAGAAATAACGAATGACGAAATAGGCGTCCTTCAGTCTCGGAAGACTATGGAGTTGCGCTCTGGGTGTTTATTCTGGTGCAGCGTCGGGTGTGGCTGGTCAGTCCGACGCGGGAATGACAGTCCCTGTGGCAGAGGGCACAGATGAAGTCTGACGCTGGTCTGTCTGTCTGGGCTGCAGCCTTTCTTCTCGTTCTCTTTTCCTCGTGCCGCTGAGCGAGTGTCCCTTCGAACTTGGAGAGACCTTTCTGCACAGTCTGTCTCCAGGCTGACCGTTCGAGGGCTGTTGCTTCCCAGTTGTCCTTGTCGATATTCAAGGCTTTTAGGTCCCTCTTGCACACGTCTTTGAATCTCAGCTGTGGTCTGCCTGTGGGACGTTTTCCCTGCACCAGTTCTCCGTAGAGGAGGTATTTGGGGATCCGTCCGTCGTCCATGCGAACGGCATGGCCAAGCCAGCGCATGCGTCTCTGTTTCAGCAGCGTGTACATGCTGGTGCATCCAGCTCTTTCCAGGACAGTGTTGTTTGGGATCTTGTCCTGCCAGGTGATGTTTAGAATGCGTCGGAGGCTGCGCATGTGAAAAGCATTGAGCTTTTGCTCTTGTCGGGCACGCAAAGTCCAGGACTCGCTGCCATACAGGAGGGTGCTCACGACGCAGGCTCTGTAGATCTGGATTTTTGTGTGCTCAGTCAGCTTCCCGTTGTTCCATGCTTTCCTTGTCAGTCGGGCCATGGTGGTAGCTGCCTTGCCGATGCGCCTGTTGAGCTCTGTGTCAAGTGAGAGGGTGTCTGAGATTGTTGAGCCCAGATAAACAAAGTCATGGACGACATCCAGTTCATGGTCATTGATGCTGATGGCTGGGGGAGAGTCAACATCCTGTCCCATGACCTGTGTTTTCTTCAAGCTTATGGTAAGCCCGAAGTTTTGGCAGGCATCGCTGAAGCGAGTCATGAGCTGCTGTAGGTCCTCAGCTGAGTGGGCGGTTACTGCTGCGTCGTCTGCAAAGATGAAGTCACGCAGGCACCTCAGCTGGACTTTAGTCTTGGCTCTTAGTCTGGTTCGGAGGTATATGCCTTCAGCTGCAGGACCGAATGCGTGTTTCAGCATCACAGCAAAGAAGATTCCAAACAGGGTGGGAACCAGGACGCAACCCTGTTTCACTCCACTCCGTATGTTGAAGGCAGCTGATGTTGAGCCGTCAAAGACGACGGTGCCTTTCATGTCTTCGTGGAAGGATCTGATGATACTGAGAAGTTTGGGTGGACATCCAATCTTGGGAAGGATTTTGAAGAGGCCATCCCTACTGACCAGATCGAGGGCCTTTGTGAGGTCTATGAAGGCAGCGAAGAGTGGCTGCCTTTGCTCCCTGCATTTCTCCTGAAGTTGTTTGAGGGAGAAGATCATGTCTATAGTAGATCTGTTGGCACGGAACCCGCACTGCGATTCAGGGTGGACTTGCTCTGCGAGTACCTGGAGCCTCTTCAGTACTATTCGTGCAAAGACTTTCCCAACGATACTGAGGAGGGATATGCCGCGATAATTATTGCAATCGCTTCTGTCACCTTTGTTTTTGTACAGTGTGACGACGTTAGCATCCCTCATGTCTTGTGGTACTTCGCCTTCACTCCAACAGAGGCAGAGGATTTCATGCAACTCGGTGATGAGTGTCTCTTTGCAGCACTTCAGTACTTCGGCGGGAATACCGTCTTTCCCTGGTGCCTTGCCAGAGGCAAGAGAGTCCAAGGCTTCGCTGAGCTCATCTATGGTTGGTTCTCTGTCAAGCTCTTCCAGCTCTGGTAGGCACTCTATGGCATTCAGGGCGTCTTCTGAGACTACAGTTTCCCTTGCATATAGCTCAGTGTAGTGTTCTACCCAGCGCTCCATCTGTTGTTCTCTGTCTTGAATCACCTCCCCTGTAGCTGATTTCAAAGGGGCAGTTTTCTTTTGCGTTGGGCCCAATGCCTGCTTGATGCCTTCATACATCGCCTTGATGTTGCCTGTGTCAGCCGCAGTCTGAATCTGGGAGCAAAGCTGAAGCCAATAGCCATTGGCGCATTGTCTGGCACACTGCTGGACTTTGCTGCGAGCAGCACGGAGAACCTGGAGGTTCTGCTCACTGGGATTGGTTTTTGTATGCCGTCAAGGCGTTTCTCTTGGCCTCGATGACTGGTGTCATTTCTTCTGAGTGGGCTTCGAACCAATCAGCTGACTTGCTGGTCTTTTTGCCAAATGTAGACATGGCGGCATTGTAGACAGCATCTCTGAAGTGTTCCCATCGGTCTTGGACATTTGCAGTGGGTGGGCCAGGGAGAGAATCCTCCAACACACGCGCAAACTCCGCCACTTTTCTTTGATCGCGTGTTTTGCTGGTGTCGATGCGAGGTCGGCCCTCCTTTCTCGTACGGTGCAGTCTCTTCGCGCGGAGCTTCACATTGCTGCACACCAAAGAGTGGTCAGTGTCACAATCGGCACTCTGGTAGCTGCGAGTGATCTTGATGCTGGAAAGGTTGACACGTTTGGTGAGGATCAGGTCGAGCTGGTGCCAGTGTTTGGATCGCGGGTGTCTCCAGGAGACTCGATGCTGAAGCTTCGTGTTGAAGAAGGTGTTACTGACGCACAACCCATGATGACAACAGAGCTCTAGCAGGTGCTGGCCATTCTCGTTCATTTTCCCAGTGCCGAACTGACCCAAGCAGGAGTTAATCGACACCCACTCTGGCGTTGAAATCGCCGGCGATGAACAGTAGTTCTCTGTCAGGAATTCTCCTTATAGCAGCACTGAGGTCGTCATAAAACTTGTCTTTTGCTTCTGCTGTGGATGCCAAAGTTGGTGCATAGGCACTGATTAGACTGACTGGTCCTGAGGATGTTTGGAGTCGGAGAGACAGGATTCGCTCTGTTCCTTCTGCTGGTGGGGTTATGGATCCCAATAATCTGTTTCTAACTGCGATCCCACGCCGTGTTCTCTGACCTCGTCTGATGGTTTGCCCTGCCAGAACAGGGTGAAGTCTCTCTCCCTCACAGATCCTGTTTCTGGGAGCCTGGTTTCTTGAAGGGCGACGATGTCCATCTGCAGTCTGCTCAGTTCTCTGTCGATGACGGCTGTCTTGCGAGCATCATTTACTTCCTGCAGGTCGTCAGAAAAGCCTGGTGTCATTGTCCTCACGTTCCACGTGCCCAATTTCAGGGCGGGAGTTTTCATTTATCTGTTGCATGGTGCACAGTTGTCGATCCGCTTGTCGGTTTTCACCCTAAACCCCACGCACCCAATGAGGCTAACGGACCGTGGCGGGGCAGCACCTTACTGGCTGGGGGCTGCCCAGCTTAAGGCGGGCGGTAGCTGACAAGTGAGATGCGATGACCTCTCCCACCGTCGGAAGCAGCCCCTGGCATCTGACTCTACGCCAATTGAGTATACAGACTTAAAACCGGTAAACTGCTACTTCCCGTGTTTAGTCGACGCTGCAAAGCGAACCTCTCCAGAGCGCAAGGCCTGGGTAAGTAAGTGTGGAGGGCAAGCTGTTACCCATGCAGCAGACCCCCCCTCTCCACGTCGCTGGAATGGTCCATTGGAAAGGCAAGCGCCGATACACATGGTTCCAGTGCCGTCGCAGGAGTTGCCAGAACGTTGCTGTATACAGCCTCGGACTGCCTTGGGGACTCCGGCTTCGGATTTTTACTCAGGGTTGACTCCCGAAGCCTTTCCTATGAGTGGGTATGGCCGCAAGGCATAGGAGGTTTGAAATCAGAGTTTTCCTTCTCTTAGATGAGCTGTCTTCCCAGACTGATGAGCCCCATCTACCCAAAGCACTGGTTTTCAGGCGCCAGTAACCCGCCTTCACCCCTTCTCCTATCAGTAGTAGCAGTTCCGCCGGGCTTATATCTAAGCCACAGGAGCAGGCTAGGAGCTGGACTTAGTTGTCAGAGGCTGTTGGAGATGCGCGCCGTGAGGGACATTTTATAGACAATGGGAGCTAGTCCCCATAGCCACCCCTCGGCTATGACAACCTTGGACACGAAATACATACATACATACATACATACCCACCTCACGTGTAAATGAATATGTTTCACTGCGTTGTTTTCCTGTCTTTTGTTTTAGTTGGGGTTTTTTGTTTGTTTTCTATCGACGTTTCCCTTTGTTTTGTTTCCGCAATTCTTTCACTCTATGAGAGAATAAGCTGCAGCCTGCAGTCCTAAACATGGTATCATTTTACACGGATGGCTTAGTCACTAAAGTACAAATCTGAATGAGGCTTCACTGTCAATGAGACTGTACACACCATACACGAAAAACAGACTACTATAGGTGACCTCCCATCACGGAATCAGTCTTAAATAGCATTTTAGGCATTTTGAGATATACATATCACTGGAAAGTGTACATTTTGCTGATTATTTTGGTACTTGAATAAAGCTTGTACTCAAAAATATGTAGAAGTTATGTATGTTTAAAGTCATTAAGTTGTATGATGGCCATTTTGAGAAAACGGCCCTTAAAATTTTTGTGTGCTCTCCTACACATTTTTCTTAAATTTCTTTATTTGGTGGCTTTGACCCAGTTTGTTTCTAATTTTCCCTGTCATTATCTGAAAGGTGCACCAAAGAGCTTTCCGTCAGTATATTACATGTGCGGGTACTGCACAGGTTACGGTTTATAATAATAGACAAAATAGGTACTTTTGGTAGGAAATTGCGTTCTTTCTGCTGCAATCAATGCATTGAAATACCATTTTAAATTGATTAATAATATTTTTTCAAAAAAAAATTCTGTGGGGGATAGATTATAGTCTACATAAATCAATTTTGCGAAAAAGTCAAAACACCCCAGATAGACTCTGTCACCTTTTCAGCTCCTAGTTCGACTGCGAGTTAAGACTGATTTCGTAGTGGGAGGTCACATAAAATCACAAACTCCGATCCAACAGTGGTTAGCTATTCTCATCATCATCATCAAGTGCCTTGCCTCATGGCGTCGGCGATCATGGCCCTCCACATGTACATGTATCTATCCCTTGTTGCTGCAAGCACATCCCCCACCCTCTCTGTCTTCAGCCACTCTTTTAGCTTGTCTGCTCGTTCACGTAATCCTTTGATTTCTGCACCCAAAAACTGAACCATTTGCGTCCCTCTTCCTATCTATTAGCTATTCTAGACGATGAAATATAAGAATTTCAAAACTTCATCCTAATTGGTTCGATGACCATATTTGAAAAATGGCAAAAATGGGATAGGAACCCACAGAGTGGCACAAAGCAGTGAGCAGCATGGATATACCCTCCCCCCCTTTTTAAAAAAAAAAAATTATTATTATTTTTTTTTTTGCGATGCGATGATGATGATGTCGATGGGGATGATAATCATGTCGCTATGGAGTTCCATCTAGGATTGAGACTTCGTGACAGGGCTGTACTCTACGCTTACTACCAGGCCGTCAACCAGGCCCGAGAGATACAGACACTTGCAATGCTGGTCAGAAGATTGGAGCAACACCCTCAATGACGAATCCGTGAAGTGGATGAGACTCGACTGTGTGGTCCCAGTTTTTCTTCCCAATGAGCCCATAGCACTCACAACTCTGGGTAGGAGCCGGTTAGAGCCGAACAATCCTACAATGATTTTTGAATGGACTGATGGGGATTCGAACCCACAACCTTGCAGTCGGTAGTCCGTTGCGCTAACCACACCACGGCGACTGGTTGATATACAAAAATTTGCATGGATCTACTGTCCCAGACATGCAGTGTTAACCCTTTGACTCCTGCACCCTGTCCATCAGCATCCTGCATTGTCAAGCATGCTAACAAATCAAAAACTTAACCCTTTGATTCCCTCGTCCCATCCACCAGCAAGATTGAGGCAGCCGAGATGTGGTTTCTCAGAAGAATGTTGAGAGTTCCATGGACAGCCAAGAAAACAAACGAGACAGTCTTGATGAAGGCAGACACAAGTAGATCACTCATAAGGAAGATTAGGAAAAGACAGGCAACATTTATAGGCCATTTTATGAGGAAGGGGGATTTGGAGCACCTGGTCACAACAGGAAAGCTGGAGGGAAAGAGAGCACCAGGTAGACCCAGGGAGAAAATGCTGGACGGACTTGCAGAGTGGCTGGGGATGAGGAGGGTGGGGAGATGCTGGGGGCAACGAGAGATAGAGATGGTTGGAAGTCCATGGTCGCCAACGCCATGCGGCAGGGCACCTGATGATGATAATGATGATGAATATCCCCACCTTCTGGAAATTGTGTGCTAGACATTTCCTTTTTTTCTGTCACTGTCCTTGTTTCTGCCTTGTTCCTTTGCTTTCTGTCATTTCTTCCTATTATTTTTTGCCTTGCTGGGCCTTTCATCTGCATGTGTTCGATAAAATCTTACACACTTTTTTTCCTGAAGCTTGATAATTGGGTACATGTAGTAAGTGCATTTTTTGGCTCCAGGGAAGTG
>JAPXFY010000025.1:48607113-48617113 GCA_030674185.1 Monoplex corrugatus | reverse complement strand
AATGATCTACTTGTGTCTGCCTCCGTCAAGACTGTCTCTTTTGTTTTCTTTGCTGTCCATGGAACTCTCAACATCCTTCTTAGAAACCACATCTCGGCTGCCTCAATCTTGTTCTGGCTTTGCTTGTTGACTGTCTACGCCTCGCAACCGTACAACAGTATTGGTCCTATGTAACATTCAAGAACTCTCTTCCTGATGTTAATTGATAGGCATTTGTTGGTAAGAATGCTTTCCATCTTCTTGAATGTTGTTTTGACTTGGCCGATTCTGCTGGCTATTTCTGATGTGCATCTGCCGTCTGGGAACCTGGGAACGATCATTTCAGCAGACGGCAGAAATGAAATGAATGCATTGATACGTGTAAATAATGTTCTGTTTTTGTTTTGTTTTCTGTCGAATTGTTGTGTATGTTTTGAAATGGTTATAACCCTGATATTGTTGTACGTAGTCGGCTGAGCTTAAAGCAACAATAACGAAGTGGTTTCATTGTATTTATTCTATTTTTTTGGCCATCAAAACATGAAACTTGTAGTTCTTATAGTGTTTTTTTTTTTTTAATGTGTGGGTTTATAATTAATCACCACTTATTTGCTTGCTTGTAAAAAGGAAAATAAATAAAACGACGGCCGGGGGCTGCATTACTAAATAGAATAAATGCAGGTATGTTTTTACAGTCTCAAGATCGGAAAGGAAAGATTGCACCCCCACCCCCCCCCCCCCGCCCCCTCTCCTTGCAATAGTATACTTTTGAAGAGAAGAAAAGTGAGGTTGTCTTACTTGAAATACTTCATAATTATTGTTATTATTACTATTATTATTAGTAGTAGTATCATCATCATCATCATTATTAGTTAGTAGTAGTAGTATTGTTATCATTATTATTATTATTATTATCATCATCATCATCATCATCATCATCATCATTATTGTTATTGTTGTTGTTGTTATTTACTTATTATTGTTTATTTACTTATATTTCTTTCTTTATTTATGTTTTACATTTCAGGTCAGGAAAGATTTCGCAGCATCACATCATCCTATTACCGAGGTGCTCATGGCTGCATCTTAATGTTTGACGTCACCAAGAAGTCCACTTTTGACGGCTTGAACGAATGGTAATTATAAATAAAAGCAAAACTAAAAAAACAATCAACAAAAGACGCAAACAAAACCAACCAAACAACAACAACAACAACAACAACCCCAACAGAAACAGACAAGCCAATGAACAGTTTATTTTAACCCTTTGACTCCCTCATGACTCCTGCACCCTATCCACAAACTGCAAAAACTTAACCCTTTGACTCCCTCATGACTCATGCACCCTACCCACAAACTGCAAAAGCTTAACCCTTCGACTACATCATGACTCCTGCACCCTATCCGCAAACTGCAAAAACTTAACCCTTTGACTCCCCCATTCTATCCACAAGCTTTCTGCAGGAAGCTGCTGGATACGGTGAGGGAGTCAAAGGGTTAATTTTTTGTTGTGCTAGCATGGCTGACGATGCAGGATGCTAGTAGATGGGGTGCAGGAGTCAAAGGGTTAAGTAACTAAACAAAATCAATTTTAAAAGTTCTACCACAGTTTAAACTCCAAAAAAGAGCAAGCAGTGACATCAGAAGCCACCTCAACGAAGCCAGAAGCACCTTCATGTGTGTGGGTATTCTCCCACCAGTACAGTGTCAACACCAGGCTCAGAGAGTACCAGAGCTCTGCCCCTTCTGCCCTATTTTATGGCTATGGAGCTCAAGAAAAATCGGAGTGTTGAAGTAAATGAATAAAAAAGAAAATAGTGTCAAATGGCGAAAAACATAACGCACATACAAACACACACACACACAACACACACACACACACACACACACACACACACACACACACACACACACACACAACACACACACACACACACACACACACACACACACACACACACACACACAGAGATTCGATACACACACACACAGACAAACACACACACACACACACACACACACACACACACACACACACACCACACATCACAGAGAGCGAGACAGGGAGAGAGAGAGAGAGAGAGAGAGAGAGAGAGAGAGAGAAAGAGAGAGAGAGAGAGAGAGAGAGAGAGAGAGGAGAGAGAGAGAGAGAGAGAGAGAGAGAAACTTGAAAGCACTTATGCATATGTAATAAAACTACCACGCCAAGATCTATGTTAAAAAGTTAAAAATACGATGCTTTTGGTATATCAGGAATCTTTATATACCCGTTTTCCAACCACGGTCACTGAAATAATATTGGACAGATTTATACAAATTGTGTTTCTGTGAATAATTTGATTAATTGCTTTGAAATCTTCATTCACAGTCAGTAAGAAATATAAATCAAAACCTCATCAATCCAAATAATCCAGCACGATTGACTGAAACTGTGCATTTATGTCCTTTCCCGAACAGGCACAAGGAGCTGTACCACAACAGCATGTCAGACGATGTCGTAGTGACGCTGGCCGGATGTCACTCGCACGTGACCGGAAGTGAACGTCAGGTGACTCGGCGAACAGCTCAGGAGTTCGCCGACTATCTGGGAGTGCCTTACGAAGAACTGAACGTCAAGGATCTTCCAACAGTGCTACACATCTTGGAGGGACTCATCGACAGAATCATCTTGCAAACCTCAAGGTCCCCGTTCTTGTCTCACTCCATGAAACCTTTGGACCAAAGAGCGCAGAGTACAGAACGTGCGGAGAAGGTCGAAAAGACCAGATGTGCTTGTTGATAAAAATACTGCATCAGCAATTCACTGACTGCTGAGTCTGCCTGCTGCTTTTCATGAATGGTTAAAATGTTAAAAGATTATTGTTTAGCCCAGCTATGAGAGCTTACGTGTCAAAGATACAAAAAAAGTGTCACGCATATCACCTCCGATTGTTTCAGAAAGTGACCGATCGATCACAATTTGTTTTCAATTTACCGATAACTGTGATTTGAATGTTGTTAGAGAACAGTGTATGTATGTCTTTGGATCACACATAGTGCTCGGTATAGCTCCAGAATAAGGATCGGGTTTTATTCCATAGCACTGATTGAGTTTTGATAAACATTCTTTCCACTTTTATTTATCTATGTATATATCTGTTAACTATTTGTTGTAGCATTTTTAAACAAGATCTTACGGAGGGAATGATCTACATGTTTCTTGGCTTCCTTGAAACCTGTGTCCAAAACTCCACAATTTGAACAAAAGGAGAAGGTGAGAACATGGAAATGTGCCGGTTGAGGAAACTATTGTGTAGTACCAGTGCATGACACACATTTCGTGTATATATGTATTTGAGGAATTTGTATTAATGTGTTGAGTATTAAGGAATTTGTACACAACGTTCAACTCTGAGATCAAAGTACGTTTTTCCCTTCCCACATCTTTTATATCGTTTTTAGTAGCAGTGATCTCACGCCACTCATTCCAGATCCTCAACCCCCACCCCCACCAACCCCATGTTCATTCATCAATCCCAAGTTCATTCAGTCAATGTTCCAGTGTCAGGGAGCCCCCCCCCCCCCCCCCCCGTAGATGCCAACGATATCAAGCCTCAAAAGGCTACCCACCAGAAGAGACTCCGCACTTCTGACGGTGACGACGGTGGAGTTCATCAGCGACCGTTCCGATCCAGCTTAACTAAGCGCAGATCAAGCACCTTCCTTGTGGACTTGGGACTGAAAAGTCCACCGTTTTCTAGGCAGTGTTTTCTCAGCTGCATGTATGCACGTCGTTTTGCCCACGCTGTGCAGCCTGCATACTATACTTTCAGTTTCAGTTTCTCAAGATGAGATCTCCGCGCTCGGAACGAATTCCATATGCCCTAACGTCACTGTTGCCACGTGCATAGTGACTGTGGCACAAGCTTTAAGACTGGACATAAACCCATGAGCTGGCCAGGTCTTGAGGCCCTACCCAGACCATGTTTTACCTAGTCTATATTTTATACTGGTATGGCTTAGCGGATCTTCAGTGAGGGCATTTGACGTTCTGGGAGCATATACACAACGTAGGAGGTCCATGCACTAACATTGGTGTTTCGGGTCCAATCCACACCCTTGTGGTGTTAATTGTTAACTTCGGTTTGTGGTTTGGCCATTGACTTCAGGGAATCAGGCCTGATGACCGCAGGGAAAGACCTGCTGGCTGCTCGGAAAGACGGCAGACTTGCATACCGTTCGTAGCATGTCAGACCTTGCTGAACAGCAAAATGGGCTGTGTCTGGAGCATCATGCCTGGCCACTTTTGCGGCCGTTCAAACAACCTCTGTGGATGAAGAATGACAACGTTGGGAGCTTCGACTGCTAACTATCGAGACTAAAGTAAGGGGAAAGGAGCTGGCAGCTGTGCGAGCTGGTGATAGGGAGGACTGCCCGAAAGAGAGATGAAGACCAGAGTGGGGCAATAGAGGGGTCTTCGATTCTCTCTTGTTCCAGAGGCTGGGCTGGACCTGATTGATGTGTGTTATGTGGCTATGTCTAGGGGTTTGTCATCTCCCAACCTTGCCATTCGGTTTGTAAACAAGGTAACTGATAACAGCCTCCCTTTGCTTAATGAAGTCTGTCGATTGACGACGGGAGCTTGGAAGGTGATTGTCCGGAGAGTGGAGAGGTATTGGAGCTCCGGGTCCCATCCGCACCCTCGTGGTGTTTCTTGTTAACTCTACACATATATCGATTTGAGAGATCGAACATATGCATACCCTTTACCCACCATGTGGTACCCGAGTTGGTTCGAATCCAGAACTTCCAATTACATGTCCTGTGTCTTAAAGACTTGACTATGACGTCTCATGCAAAATAACAGCAAATGGCATAACTTGGAGACAGGTTGATAAGTGTAAATATCTTGGAACGGTCATCTCACCAGGCGGTTGACGCAATTCAGAAATAGCCAGCAGAATCGGCCAAGCCAAAACAGTATCCAAGAAGATGAAAAGCGTTCTTACCAATAAATGCCTTCACATAACATCAGGAAGAGAGTCCTTGAATGTTGTATAGAACCGATACTGTTTTGTGGTTGTGAGGCGTGGATAATCAACACGCAAAGTTAGAACACAAGTGAGGCAACTGAAATGCAGTTTCAAAGAAGAATGTTGAGAGATTCAAGGACAGCAAAGAAAGCAAACGAGACAGTCTTGAAGAAGGCAGACACAAGAAGATCATTAGTAAAGAAGATTAGGGAAAGACAAGTAACATTTATAGGCCATTTTATGAGGAAAGGGGAGTTGGAATACCTGGTCACAACAGGAAAGCTGGAGGGAAAGAGAACACCAGGTAGACCCAGGGAGAAAATATTGGCTGGACTTATAAGATGGTTGAAGACAGAGACGGTGGGAATTTGCAGAGACGGGGCATAGATTCGTGTTGAGGGCCATGATCGCCAACGCCATGCGGCAGGGCTTATGATGACGATGATGATGCGTCTGTCATCTAAATCCATAGAACATGTTTGTGTTTTGTTGGATCATGATTTTCTTTATTTGTCGTTTTTATGTGGTTGTTAGATCACAATGACAGCCATTTATAACATCACAGTTTTGGATTATACAGGACGTCATTTGGACGTACTTGGAGAAAATGTCCTGGTCTTTGTTGAATCAGTTATTTGAATAGTATTATTTGTCTTTGTTGAATCAGTGATTTTACAGTGTCGTTGTCTTTGTTGGATCAGTCAGTGATTTGAACAGTATTGTTATCTTTGTTGAATCAGTGATTTGAACAGTAGTGCTGTCTTTGTTAAATCAATGATTTGAAGAGTGTCGTTGTCTTTGTTGAATCAGTGTCTTTGTTGAATCAGTGATTTGAAGAGTGTCGTTGTCTTTGTTGAATCAGTGATTTGAACAGTGTCATTGTCTTTGTTGAATCAGTGATTTGAACAGTGTCGTTGTCTTTGTTGAATCAGTGATTTGAACAGTGTCGTTGTCTTTGTGAAATCAGTGATTTAAAGAATGTTGTTGTCTTTGTTGAATTCGTGACTTACAGTGTCGTTGTCTTTGTTGAATCAGTGATTTGAACAGTGTCGTTGTCTTTGCTGAATTAGTGAACAGAGTGGCTGTCTTCATTGAATCAGCGATTTGAGCAAGACTGTTGTCTTTGTTGAATCAGTGATTTGAACAATGCCTTTGTCTTTGTTGAATCAGCGATTTGAACAATGTAGTTGTCTTTGTTGAATCAGTGATTTGAACAGTGCCTTTGTCTTTGTTGAATCAGCGATTTTGAACTTGTTGAATCAGTGATTTGAACAGTGCCTTTGTCTTTGTTGAATCAGCAATTTGAACAATGTAGTTGTTTTTGTTGAACCAGCGATTTGAACAGTGCCTTTGTCTTTGTTGAATCAGCGATTTGAACAATGTAGTTGCTTTTGTTGAATCAGCGATTTCAACAATTTCTTTGTCTTTGTTGAGTCAATGCTTTGAACAGTGTTGTTGTCTTTGTTGAATCTGTAATTTGAACATTTTTGTTGTCTTTATTGTATCAGTGATCTGAAGAGGTGGTTGTCTTTGTTGAATCAGGGATTTGAACGTTGTAGTTGTCTTTGTTGAATCAATGATGTAAACAGTGTTGTCGTCTTTGTTGAATCAGTGATTTGAACATTTTTGTTGTCTTTGTTGTGTCAATGATTGGAACAGTATCGTCGTCTTTGTTGAATCAGTCATTTGAACATTTTTGTTGTCTTTGTTGTGTCAATGATTGGAACAGTATCGTCGTCTTTGTTGAATCAGTCATTTGAACATTTTTGTTGTCTTTGTTGTGTCAATGATTGGAACAGTATCGTCGTCTTTGTTGAAGCAGTCATTTGAACAGTGTTGTTGTCTTTGTTCTGTCAATGATTTGAACAGTATCGTTGTCTTTGTTGAATCAGTGATTTGAAGTGTACTAGAAGACATAGTTGAAGAACACATCGTTTGAATCGTTTTAAGAGTGCAATGTTTAGAGTTTCTAAAAGTTTTGTTCTAAACATTGAATCCCATTAAATGACGCTGTTTTGATACTGAGAACATTGTTCAAATCAAATTCAAAACAAGTGTGACTGCCCGTGTTCAAGCAAACAGGAACCAGAAAAAAAGAACACGAAAAACAAAGAAGAAAAAAGAATAAGGAGGCGTATTCAATACAACCAAACAAGACAGGCGCACAATTTCGGCAAACTGGCCTTTGTCAAGCGTAAGGTCACAAACAAACAAACACCAGATACAAAAATTTGGGGGAAAAAAACTAAACATTCCCTGCTGCTCCGTCCAGTGGGAGTTTCAGTCTTTTTCTCCTAAATTTTGTATCTGATGTTTGCTCGTTTGTGATATTACGCTTGACAAAGGCCAATTGGCCGAAAATTTGCGCCTGTCTTGTCTGGTTGTAATAAATACGCCTCTTTTTTCTTTTTACGTGTTTTTTTTTTTCTTCTGGTTGTTGTTCAATTGGGTTTTGTCGGAAAGGTTTTGGCCAAAAAATCAAAATATTCATTATACATATAGTATTACAAGCGCAAACATCAAGGTCCTTTGGTTCTGTTTTCTGGTTCGAATATCCAGGGAAGAACACACACACACACACACACACACACACACACACACACACACACACACACACACACACACACACACACACACACACCACACACACACATACATACACATACACACATACACACACACACATATACACACATACATACACACACAGACACCACCACATACGTACACACAAACACACACACACACACACACATATATATATATATATATATATATACATACACACACACACAACCATTCACACACACACACACACACACACACACACACACACACACACACACACACACACACAACGTACAACACAGACACATACACACACATACATACCACACATACACACACATACACACATACACACACATACACACACTACACACACAGCACACACACGTACACACAACACACACACACACACAACACACAACACACACCATACACACACAACACAAACACACACACACACCAACACACACAACAGACACACACACACACAACACACACACAACACACACACAACACACACACACACACACACACACACACGACACACACAGACACACACACACACACACAACATACAAAAACATACAGCACACACACGACACACACACACACACAAACACACACACACACAAACACACACACACACAACACACACACCCACACACACACAACACACACACACACACACACACAACACACACCACACACAGCATACACACACAAGCACACACACACACACACAACACACACACACACACACACACACACACACACACACACACACAAACACACACACACCACACACAACACACACACCTTCGTCTAATATCACTCATAGTGAAAAGACGTTAAATCAAAGAACGAACGAACGAACACACACACACACACATAACGCACACTCAGAGCTCGAATCGCATCCAATCATGCTGCTTACAGCTCAGCCAACCACTAAGGCCATATCAGGGCTAAGTCTGGAGTATGGATTTGTTCAAGAGGGATTCATGGCACTCGGACTATTCCATATGCGCTTCACCCAAAATCTGCCAGCAATTATTATTTAGCAGACTCCCCGAGCCTGCGCAAAACCCTATGCGCTGTTCAAAGTCTTGAACTGAGGAGCAGAAATGAGAATGGGGAAAAAGTTTGAAACACAAGCTGACACCACCAGAAGGATGGAAACGTCAAGATGGACAGGGAACAGGCCAATGTTTAAAGTTGCAGGCTGGGACTGAACTCAAGATATCAGATCCTGAGCCCATGGCTCTATCAAAAGAACCGATTGGCCCTATCAAGGCTAACACCACGTTAAAAACTAATTCAAACTCTGATTAAAAAACCAATTGCTGAAAAACAAACAAGCAAACAAAAACAAAAAACAAACAAACAAACAAACAAACAAAAAAACAAACAAAAAACATCAACTAAGTAACATAACTCTTGAGAGTCACGGAGTTATTTCCCATGTAGAATTTCTCAAACCCAACAACAAGGAATGTTCTGAGCTTACTACCACTTTATGCTTTGTGGCTGCGTCTATGCTAGCTGAATGGGTGTGTTCTGAGCTTACCACTTTATGCTTTGTGGCTGCGTCTATGCTAGCTGAATGGGTAGCGCAAACTGTGTTGGGTTTGAGAAATTCTACATGGGAGATAACTCCGTGACTCTCAAGAGTTATGTTACTTAGTTGATATTTAAAATTCTCCCTGCTTTTCCTCTTATTTCCTTTTGGTAAAACAACAACAACAACAAAAACAAACAAACAAAGAAAACACACACACAAGCACATGATTTGCCTTTAAAGTTTTAAACGCATTTTAAACATTTTTTCCCCGCACACTTGATGATGTAAGATGAAATCTACTGATCTCTTGTAAAAACTTGAAAATTGCACCTGAGGTAAAATCTCTGAAGAAGTTCTTCAAGAAATCTGCTGTACAGTGCTGTGTGTCTCACACCATGCATGTTCCAGTAATAAGTCAGACGGTAGTTGATGCTGAGTGGCTTATGATTTTCTTATCACATGGTGTATACCACAGTGTCGCTGCATTTTCTTTTTTTCAGAAAGGTACGAATGAGTTAGTCCTTGAATGTTATATAGAACCAATACTATTGTACGGATGCGAGGCGTGGACAGTCAGCAAGCAAACCAGAGCAAGATTGAGGCAGCCGAGATGTGGTTTCTCAGAAGAATGTTGAGAGTTCCATGGACAGCAAAGAAAACAAACGAGACAGTCTTGATGGAGGCAGACACAAGCAGATCACTCATAAGGAAGATTAGGAAAAGACAAGCAACACTTATAGGCCATTTTATGAGGAAAGGGGATTTGGAGCACCTGGTCACAACGGGAAAGCTGGAGGGAAAGAGAGCACCAGGTAGACCCAGGGAGAGGATGCTGGACGGACTTGCAGGGTGGCTGGGGATGAGGGGGGTTGGGGAGATG
>JAPXFY010000025.1:48597113-48602113 GCA_030674185.1 Monoplex corrugatus | reverse complement strand
AACACAGAAATCCCGTCCTTCAGGATTTTCAGCATCCCACAGAATTAGTCTGATCAAATAAAAACAAAAAGAAAGACTTAACGAGTCGAACATACAACACAGTAAACATTCACCACTCAACACCTGATCCCCCCCCCCCTCAAAAAGCAGTGTACTGTACACAAGATTGTCTTCAGCAAGTTTTATTAGAGTTTCGGTTTTTTATATTTTTATCTCAGATATTTGCAAGTTTTATTTATACGCTATTTCAGAAATAATTATCATTGACTTAACAACTGTAAGCCACAGCCAGACAGAGAACCGATTTATTCATCAAAGCATAGCGTTTCAGCAGTTTTACAGGGTTTTTGTGTTACTGAAAACAAAAACAAAACAAACAACAACAAAAAGAAAAGAAAATATAAAACCCAAAAGATGGTCATAGATAAACAAATGGTATGTTTGCATATGCGTGCTGAAGCTCGTTAATATGCGTTTCTCATAACTCCAATAAATTAATACGAAAAGTAAAAATATGACTCATTCAGCGAAACAGAATTCAAACAGGCAAACCATAGGTGAAATGAGAAACATCACCATTTAAAAAAGTGTCTTTTTAATTAAATCTCCCCAAATTGCTACCAACACAGACACGACAACGTTTAAAGATCCCCCAGGTATCATTAACTACAAACAGTGGAAGATGACCCTCGATAACGAGGAAGACCCCCCGACAACCGCTCAGAACGTGGATGTAGAAAGGACCCCCATGCATGAAAGAGATTGCGGTCAGATTGCCATTGCACAGTGTCAAAATCACTACAAGATGACTACTAATTTACGTTGATAGTGCATTACAAGGGTCAGCTTATGTATACCCACACGCAAGACAATGACATGGGAATATTTTACGATTAAACATTCACACCCATATCCATAAACTACGCAGACTTCGGAGTCAGTACACATGACCCACAAACCGAAGGAAGTAAGCACATAACTGAAGGAGTGTGAGTTCACAAACATCCCAAGAGAAGAGAAGAAGAAAACAACAACAACAACAACAACAGCAACAACAACAACAACAACAACAACAACAGCAGCAGCAGTAGCAGCAGCAACAGCAGCAAAAAAAAAAACAACAACAAAAAACGAACAGCTTGTAATGTATTTAAAAGATGAACGTCATTTTCTGGATAAATGTTAGGAAAAATACATACCTTCCACAGATGGCTGCTATAAGTCCATTACTTAAACCCACGTAATTCTACTCAAGGAAGATAATTCTCACATACATGTAGCAGAATACATCTATACTTGCTTGCATTTGGAAAAAACTGAAAGTTTCCAGGTAATTCTTAAATACACGAAGCAGAATATATCAATGATTGCCTGCATTTGGTAAAACTGAAAGTTTCCTGGTAATTCTCAAATACATGAAGCAGAATATATTAATGATTGCCTGCATTTGGTAAAACTGAAAGTTTCCTGGCAATTCTCAAATACATGAAGCAGAATACATCTACAATTGCCTGAATTTGAGAAGACTGAGTTTCCATGTAATTCACAAATACATGAAGCGGAATATATCTATGTTTATTTGCATTTGGGAAAACTGAAAAGTTTCCTGGTCATTCGTACATTTATATTCCTTCCGGTGATGGAAACTTGAAATGGGAAATCAATAAATGTTGAAATCATGTGTTACCACCTATCTGTTCTTATTGTTGTAGTTTTACCATAGGTTTTTATGAAAAGTAAATGTGTTATGAGTTCTGAGCTCGAATCTACTACACACGTACACACTGCTCCTATCATAAGAATGCGCTATACATGTTACAGCACAAGGACAGTAGAAGTAGAGCATGTTAGGGTGTCAGCGGTATAAAGGGACATCAATCTTGAATCTTGCAATAACCTTACCAATGTACAATTGTCTCCCTTTCAACGGTTACTTTATGAAATTGCACGATGTAGAACACACACACACACACACACACACACACACCACGCACGCACGCACGCACGCACGCACGCACAGCAATAGAGGGACCTCTTCAGAGCAATCAAAAGGTTAATATGTAAACAACTTACTTGTTTCTTATCGACAGAGGAGCGTTTTCTGTCGGGGTAGAGGTATATTTTACACGTCATCCCCCACCCACAGGTACCAAATAAATAAACAAACAAACAAAACAAACAAACAAACATAGATACAAACAAACAAACATACAAACATACAAACAAACAAACAATAGGGTCAAAGGAACAAAGCAAAAAAGCCTTCTGGTACAGTCAGATAGGTGAACATGTTGGAAGATGCTCCCTTTTTGTAAAAAATATCCTTCGACGTTTTTTTCCTTATTTGTCTGTAAACCATTTCGGGTAGGATTCAGACACTTCTCAAAATGTACACAATTCCTCGTTTCAACCATGGTTTCCCTGTCTAAATGCTGCTTGCTTATTACAGATTATGAATAACACACACACTCAGCCGTTATCGTTCTTCATCTTATATACCTGTCATGTTATTCCCAATGCTTTCTTGTGTTATCGATCAGTTCAAGTTTCGGTTTCAGTGTTCTCAAGATGGCGTCTTAGCACTCAGAGTGTGCAACACCACTGATATCATATGATGGAAAAGGACAAAAAACAAAAGGCATATGTCATGAACCTGGAAGCAAAGATTTGAAAGGAGTAACCACTTAGTGAACAAATGTATGTATACATAGTCATAGCCCCAGGAGAGGTTAAAAAAAGGAGTTGCATCCTTACAATGGTAAGAATAGATAGAAAGAGACAAAAAGCAACCAGAGGAAATGTACCTCTTACTCGACAGAATAAATTGTCTGGTTTAAAATACTAAACGAAGCAGACACTTTTGAGGAAGACATCGATTCTTAACCTCTCTTGGGGGCTATGCCAATCTATCTACATGAAATCTTTGAAAAAGACAAATATTCCTAACTTCTCTTGGGGGCTATGACAATCTATCTACATGAAATCTTTGAAAAAGACAAACATTCTTAACCTCTCTTGGGGGCTATGCCAATCTATCTACATGAAATCTTTGAAAAAGACAAACATTCTTAACCTCTCTTGGGGCTATGCCAATCTATCTACATGAAATCTTTGAAAAAGACAAACATTCTTAACTCTCTCTCGGGGGTTATGCCAATCTATCTACATGAAATCTTTGAAAAAGACAAACATTCTTAACCTCTCTTGGGGGCTATGCCAATCTATCTACATGAAATATTTGAAAAAGACAAACATTTTTAACCTCTCTTGGGGGCTATGCCAATCTATCTACATGAAATCTTTGAAAAAGACAAACATTCTTAACTCTCTTCGGGGCTATGCCAATCTATCTACATGAAATCTTTGAAAAAGACAAACATTCTTAACCTCTCTTGGGGGCTATGCCAATCTATCTACATGAAATCTTTGAAAAAGACAAACATTCTTAACTTCTCTCGGGGCTATGCCAATCTATCTACATGAAATCTTTGAAAAAGACAAACATTTTTAAACTCTCTTGGGGGCTATGCCAATCTATCTACATGAAATCTTTGAAAAAGACAAACATTCTTAACCTCTCTTGGGGGCTATGCCAATCTATCTACATGAAATCTTTGAAAAAGACAAACATTCTTAACTTCTCTCGGGGCTATGCCAATCTATCTACATGAAATCTTTGAGAAACACAAACATTCTTAACTTCTCTTGGGGGCTATGCCAATCTATCTACATGAAATCTTTGAAAAAGACAAACATTCGTAACTTCTCTCGGGGCTATGCCAATCTATCTACATGAAATCTTTGAAAAAGACAAACATTTTTAACCTCTCTTGGGGGCTATGCCAATCTATCTACATGAAATCTTTGAAAAAGACAAACATTCTTAACTTCTCTCGGGGCTATGACAATCTATCTACATGAAATCTTTGAGAAACACAAACATTCTTAACTTCTCTTGGGGGCTATGCCAATCTATCTACATGAAATCTTTGAAAAAGACAAACATTCTTAACCTCTCTTGGGGGCTATGCCAATCTATCTACATTAAATCTTTGAAAAAGACAAACATTCTTAACTTCTCTCGGGGCTATGACAATCTATCTACATGAAATCTTTGAGAAACGCAAACATTCTTAAGTTCTCTTGGAGCTATAGAAATCTATCGACATGGAAACCTCTGAGGAAGATAAGCATTCTTAACATCTGTTGGGGATATGCCAATCTATCTACATAGAAACCTTTGAAGGAGACAACCATTCTTAACCTCTCTTGGGACTATGGCAATCTATCTACTTAGAAACCGTTTGCGGAAGATAAGCATTCTTAACCGCTGTTGGGGATATGCCAATCTATCTACATAGAACGTTTTGAGGAAGATGATCGTTCTTAATCTTCCTTGGGGCTATGGCAATCTATATACCCAAAAACCTCTGAGGAAGACAATCATTCTTAACCTCTCTTCGGGCTATGGCAATCTATCTACATAGAAACCTTTGAGGAAGATAATCATTCTTAACTTCTCTTGTGGCTATGGCAATATATCTACAAGGAAACCTTTGAGAAAGACAATTATTCTTAACCTCTCTTCAGGCTATGGCAATCTATCTACAAAGACACTTTTGAGGAAGACAATCATTTATAACCTCTCTTGGGGCTATGGCAATCTATCTACAAAGACACTTTTGAGGAAGACAATCATTCTTAACCTCTCTTGGGGCTATGGCAATCTATCTACAAAGACACTTTTGAGGAAGACAATCATTCTTAACCTCTCTTGGGGCTATGGCAATCTATCTACAAAGAAACATTTGAGGAAGACAATCATTCTTAACCTCTCTTGGGGCTATGGCAATCTATACATAAAGAAACATTTGAGGAAGACAATCATTCTTAACCTCTCTTGGGGCTATGGCAATCTATACATAAAGAAACATTTGAGGAAGATAAGCATTCTTAACCTCTCTTGGGGCTATGGCAATCTATACATAAAGAAACATTTG
>JAPXFY010000025.1:48589613-48592113 GCA_030674185.1 Monoplex corrugatus | reverse complement strand
ATACAGTTAAAGTGCTCTCTGCTCCACGTTTACCTGAGTTATAATGTTGTCATCTCTCAGTTCTCTCCAGGCTGCCTCCATGTCCTTGGTCACATCCACATGGTGATCTACCATGTTGCCCCAGTCCTCCTCGTCCGCTTGGTGCCCAGCTTCGCCATTGGTGATGGCAGCGCCCTTCCTTCCATTGGAGACTCCGTCCATAGTCGTTGGAATCAGGGCAAGGAGCAGTCCGCCTAAAGTATGGTAGTAGTATGGAGAGTCAACTGAATCCGTATTGTTCACAGCCCCTGGTTGTTACTGCTATTGTTATTGTTATGTTATTGTTATTGTTATGTTGTTGTTATGTTATTGTTATTGTTATGTTATGTTGTTATGTTATTGTTATTGTTATGTTGTTATTGTTTCGTTATGTTATTGTTATTGTTGTTATTGTAATTGTCATTGTTTGTCAATGTTATTGTTATTGTTATGTTATTGATATGTTATGTTATGTTATTGTTGTTGTTATGTTATTGTTATCTTATTGTTGTTATTGTTATTGCTATGTTATTGTTATTGTTATTGTTATTGTCATTGTCATTGTCATTGTCATTGTCATTGTTATTGTTATTGTTATTGCTATTGCTATGCTATTGTTGTTATTGCTATTGTTATGTTATGTTATTGTTATTGTTATTATTATTGTTATTGTTATTGTTATTGTTATTGCTATTGTTATTGTTATTGTTATTGCCATGTTATTGTTATGGTATTGTTATTTTATTGTTGCTGTTATTTTTGTTACAGCCCAGCCGACTGCGTTCCACTCCCCTCCCCGTGTGGATGCCGGGGGCTCTTTCAATATAAATAGGTGACCTCCCACCACGAAATCAGTCTTAACTAGCATTTTGGGCATTTTGAGATATACAGATCACTGGAAAGTGTACATTCTGCTGATTATTTTGGTACTTGAATAAAGCTTGTACTAAAAAAAATGTAGAAGTTATGTATGTTTAAAGTCATTAAGTTGTATGACGGCCATTTTGAGAAAACGGCCTCTAAAGTTTGTGTGTGCTCTCCTGCACATTTTCCTTACATTTCTTTATTTGGTGGCTTTTGACCCAGTTTGTTTCTAATTTTGGATGTCATTATCTGAAAGGTGCACCAAAGAGCTTTCCATCAGTATATTACATGTGCAGGTACTGTACAGGTTACGGTTCATAATAAGAGATAAGGATAGGTACTTTTGGTAGGAAATTGCGTTCTTTCTGCTGCAATCAGTGCATTAAAATACCGATTTAAATTGATTAATGATATTTTTTTCAAGAAAAAAAAATTCTGTTGGGGATAGATTATAGTCTACAGAAATCAATTTTAAGAAAAAAATCAAAACATCCCTGATAGACCCTTTGTCACCTTTTCAGCTCCTAGTGCTGTTCGACTGACGGCGAGTTAAGACTGATTTTTGTGGTGGGAGGTCACAAAGTATCCCCACCTTCTGGAAAGGAAACTGTGCTCGAAATTGTCTCTTTTCTGTCACTTTCTTTGTTTCTGCCTTTGATCCTTTCCTTTCTGTCATTTTTGCCTATCATTTTCTGCCTTGCTGGTCCATTCACCTGTATGTGTTCGATAAAGTCTTGCGTACTTTTTTCTTAAGATTAATAATTGGGTACATGTATTAAGTTCATTTTTGGCTCTAGGGAGGTGAGATATGCGGAAGCAATTTTAGGTAATTTATGCCTGTTTTACATGCGTTTATGTGTCCTTAGGTATTCTAATATTTGTATTTAGATGTGTTTTTTTAGCTCATCTGTGCGATAAATTGGACAGAGTGGTCAATGCGAGGGTCATGTCCTTAGATTATGTGCGCGAATGCATTGATATTTGTACTTAATTTTCTTTTCCTTTTTTTTTTCCTGTTGAAGACTCTTTCTTCATTCCTCATTCAATATGTCTGTTTGTCTGCCTGTCTGTCTCTCTATCTCTCTATCTATCTATCTGTGTCTCTGCTGCCTGTCTGCCTATCTGTTTGTCTGTCTGTCTACCTATCTACCTGTCTGTCTGTCTGTCTATTTATGTACCAAAACGTCTGTCTATCTATCAATATTACGTATTATAAATACTCATGCATATTCTTTAAAACATTTTCGAGATACGAGTAAATACAAATTGCTTGTGTCATATTTCAACATTTCTGAATTTTTCATAGCATGCGCTTCGGTCAAAAGCATTAACGGTGGAGGGATCCATTAACCAACGAAACTAAACTGCGTCGTTTATGTAAACTGCACACCTATGCTGGTTACACATAGGCCTAAATATAAGGCGGGTTGTGTATGCATGAATGTAGGGTAGCTTGATACGAGAGAGAGAGAGAGAGAGAGAGAGAGAGAGAGAGACAGAGACAAAAGAGAACAGAGAGACAGAGACAGAACAGACCAGAGAGACAGAGAGAGCAGAGACAGACATACAGAGACACAGACAGACAGAGAAAAAGAAAGAAAGAGAGAGTGAGAGACAG
>JAPXFY010000025.1:48577113-48582113 GCA_030674185.1 Monoplex corrugatus | reverse complement strand
TCTCATCTGCACTGTTCATCTGCACCATCTCATCTGCACTGTTCATCTGCACCATCTCATCTGCACTGTTCATCTGCGCCATCTCATCTGCACTGTTCATCTGCGCCATCTCATCTGCTCTGTTCATCTGCGCCATCTCATCTACTCTGTTCATCTGCGCCATCTCATCTGCACAGTTCATCTGTGCCATCTCATCTGCACTGTTCATCTGCGCCATCTCATCTACTCTGTTCATCTGCGCCATCTCATCTACTCTGTTCATCTGCGCCATCTCATCTACTCTGTTCATCTGCGCCATCTCATCTACTCTGTTCATCTACGCCATCTCATCTACTCTGTTCATCTGCGCCATCTCATCTGCACTGTTCATCTGCGCCATCTTATTCTACATAGTTCGTCTGTGCAATCTCATCTGCTGTGAAACAGCAAGCTTTCGCCTTTCTCCCCTTACATTAGCAGTGCACCTGCTGTCATTATTATTACTGATAGAAGGTAGCCGCTACTCTCTGATGTCTGCTTCGACTGGTAAAATGTCCATTTCTATGAAATCGTCATCAAATCTCACTACCGGCACCACGTGTCATGTAATGGTCGGGTACAGCAGCTGTCGCCATATCATGTTATCAGGTCATAAAAACTTATTCAGAGTTCAGAGTTCAGAGTCCAGAGTTCAGAGTCCAGAGTCCAGAGTCCATTTCAGAGTTCAGAGTTCAGAGTTCAGAGTTCGGAGTTTGTTCAGTATGGATTCACGCATTGGGACATTTTCATATACACTCTACCCAGATCCAGTCCCCCCCCCCTCCACCCCACCCCCGTTCCATCTTCTACGCCACTTCAGTGGCCACCAGAATCTGGGATGATCTTTCACAAAGCTGTGATGAGGAATGATGATCCTAATGCTCTGGCGCTCCAGTCTGGACTGAGACTGCGTGACAGAGCTGTAATTTAAGCTTCCTTTCATAACGTAACGCCCGTGAGACACAGACACCTTCGGTGTTGGTCAGGTCAACTAAACACGCTCAGTTACTTATCCATGAAGAAAATAATACTCTACTGCATGGTTCTAGTCTTCCCAACGAGCCCGTAGTACACTGAACTCCGGACAGGAGCTGGCTGCTTCATGTAGATCTGCCAGTAATTCTCTGACAGACTCCTTTAGCCTGCGCGAAACACTAAAGCGCTGGCAAGGTCTTGCAATGGGGAAGGGAGAGAGAACAGGATCTATAAACCTTCGAGCTGACGCCACCTTATTCTGTAAGGAGGTTCGAGTAGCAATATCACTTCCAGCCAAGGTTTCCTTCGTCACTGAGCATATGTTAGTTAAATCTCCCAACTATAATTTTGTTACTCTCTGTTTTCTGTCCTTTTTACAATGGCCAACCCTCATCCCCATCCCCATCCCCACCCCCACCCCCCAAAAAAAAACAACAAACCAAACACACAAAAAACAAAACAAAAACAAACAAAAACAAAACAAACAACAAAAAACAAAACAACAAAAAACATAACACTGACATATTAACATTACTTATCCCCAACGTCCAATCCTAACAGACAAGTACATAACACGTCCAACCCTAACAGACAGGTACATATAACATGTCCAACCCTAACAGACAGGTATATAATACGTCCAACCCGAACAGACAGGTATATAACACGTCCAACTCGAACAGACAGGTACATATATCACGTCCAATCCAAACAGACAGGTATATAACACGTCCAACCCTAACAGACAGGTATATAACACGTCCAACCCTAACAGACAGGTACATATATCACGTCCAATCCAAACAGACAGGTATATAACACGTCCAACCCAAACAAACAGGTATATATAACACGTCCAACCCGAAAAGACAGGTACATATAACACGTCACACCCTAACAGACAGGTATATATAACACGTCCAACCCAAACAGACAGGTACATATATCACGTCCAACCCGAACAGACAGGTACACATTACACGTCCAACCCTAACAGACAGGTACACATTACACGTCCACCCCTAACAGACAGGTACATATAGCACGTCCAACCCGAACAGACAGGTACACATTACACGTCCAACCCGAAACAGACAGGTACAGAACACGTCCAACCCAGACAGGTACAGAACACGTCCAACCCAAAAAGACAGGTACATATAACATGTCCAACCCAAACAGACAGGTACATATAACACGTCGAACCCAAACAGACAGGTACATATAACATAACACAATCATGTTAACCTTACTTACTTCCAATGTCCAACCTAAACAGACGGACACATAGCACAGTCATATAACATTCAAAGCCAAATCATTATTCCTGTTGACAATCATATTTCGATCTAATGTGCAACAGAGAAAAGATCGTTTTTAATGCATTATATGTATAAATAAGTTTGTGATGTTTCTAAAACGAAAGGAATCTACATAAAACATAAAGTGCAATGTAATAATGTTGGCTTGGGTATGCTCGCTGGCTGACCACCGGTGCCAGTGATGAGGTACATGTAACAGACCCGATTGCCAGTTCTAAGTGTTCCCTAGGGAGGAGTTATTGTTAGTCGGGATGTGTGGGTTGAAAAACACCTGCTTCCATACCATACCGATAGAGCTGAGTGTACCGATAGGGCTGAGTGTACCGATAGGGCTGAGTGTACCGATAGAGCTGCCATTTTCAAGCTTATCAAAATACTAGATGAGAAAAGCTTTATAGATGTTATTAACAGTCCGCCATTGCCAAGCTTATCAAAAGATTAGATGAAAGAAGCTTTGCAGATGACATTAATGGTCTGTCATTTTCATGCTTACCAAAAGACTGTATGAAAAAAAAAGCTTTGCAGATGACATTAACGGTCTGCCATTTTCAAGCTTATCAAAATAGTAGATGGAAAAAGATTTGCAGATGACATTAATGGTCTGCCATTTTCAAGCTTATCAAAATAGTAGATGGAAAAAGCTTTGCAAATGATATTAATGGTCTGCCATTTTCAAGCTTATCAAAATAGTAGATGGAAAAAGCTTTATAGATGATATTAATGGTCTGCCATTTTCAAGCTTATCAAAATAGTAGATGGAAAAAGCTTTGCAAATGACATTAATGGTCTGCCATTTTCAAGCTTATCAAAATAGTAGATGGAAAAAGCTTTGCAAATGACATTAATGGTCTGCCATTTTCAAGCTTATCAAAACACTTGAGTGAGTGTACCGATAGAGCTGAGTGTATCGATAGAGCTGAGTGTACCGATAGAGCTGAGTGTACCGATAGGGCTGAGTGTACCGATAGAGCTGAGTGTACCGATAGGGCTGAGTGTACCGATAGAGCTGAGTGTACCGATAGGGCTGAGTGTACCAATAGGGCTGAGTGTACCGATAGGGCTGAGTGTACCGATAGAGCTGAGTGTACCGATAGGGCTGAGTGTACCAATAGGCTGAGTGTACCGATAGAGTTGAGTGTACTGATAGGGCTGAGTGTACCGATCGATAGGGCTGAGTGTACCAATAGGGCTGAGATAGGGCTGAGTGTATCGATAGGCTGTTAACAAACGTAGTTTACTTTCCTGAGCTGATGTCAGGCAATCTTCACATTGTCTCATATGCTTCTTGATGGTTTGGTGGTGGACTTGTTCATTGGTGATATGATCAGCGTGTCTGATATTTTACATCTTGCGAAATTTTCTCATTTCCATGCATTGATCCTTTTTCAAAATCCGCTGTGAGAGTCCATGTCTGGCATGCATACAGGAGGGTGTTAACAAGACACACCACGAGGGTGCGGATGAGACCCGGAGCACCAATGCCTCGCCACTCTCGGGACAATCACCTCCCAAACTCTCGACGCCAATCGACAGTCATTTCTTCAAGCAGACGGGGGCTGTCCATGCGTTCCGTGACCCATTCGGACCCAGTCATCAGTTACATTGTTTACAAACCGAATGACAAGGTGGGGGAGATGACAAACCCCGCGACGTAGCCACACAACACGCACCAACCAGGTCCATCCCAGCCTCTGAACCAAGAGAAAACGAAAGACCCTCCTCTCTCCCCACCCCGGTGTTCATCTCTCTTTCGGCAGCCCGAAGAGGATGGAATATACCAGCGCAAGTAAGAGCCGGATTCTGCATCTCACAGAGATGATCTTATCATTATCATTATGTAGATTAGAAACCTTACTACCTTAAAACTTAATGTCTTTAATCTAATCACAGTAGCTTGTTGGCGATCGGGCGTCACCTGCACAGCATGACGGTCCCTATCGGACGAAGGTGCTCCACAGAAGTCCCCATTTGCGTTGTTTTCCTTTTTCGTATTTTGGCTTGCTATGATATTATTGGAGGATTCTGACGTAAACTGGCTTGATGTTTTTTTTGGGGTACTACCCACTTTGTTCTTGAATGTTAAATAGAACCGACATAATTATATTGTTGTGCAGTTATGAGCCATGGACAGTCAACACGCAAAGCCAGAACAAAATTGAGGCAACTGAAATGTAGTTTCTAAGAAGAATGTTGAGAGTTCCACGGACAGCAAAGAAAACAAACGAGACAGTCTTGAAGGAGGCAGACACAAGAAAGATCATTAATAAAAGATTAGGAAAAGACAAGCAACATTTATAGGACATTTTATGAGGAAAGAGAATTTTGAGCACCTGGTCCCAACCGGAAAGCTGGAGGAAAAAAGAATACCAGGTAGACCCAGGGAGAAAATATTGGGCGGACTTGCAGGGTGGCTGAGGACAGAGAGGGTGGGAGATGTACTTGCAGCGACAAGGGATAGATTCGCATGTAGGGCTGTAATCGCCAACGCCATGCGGCAGGCCACATGATGATGATGATGATAATGATGATGATGATGATGATGATGATGATGATGATGATGATGATGAAAAGAAGAACAGTGCGGCTTTGCCATAGCAACAGGCAGTCATCACTAAACGGCAAACCGTCACTCATCATCATCATCATCATCATCATCATCATCATCATCATCATCATCATCATCAT
>JAPXFY010000025.1:48559613-48569613 GCA_030674185.1 Monoplex corrugatus | reverse complement strand
TACGTGATTTGCATAATCCGATATTGTACGTATTTTGCATAATCCGATATTGTACGTATTTAGCGTAATCCGATTTGTACGTATTTTGCATAATCCGATATTGTACGACCGCAGTTTGAAAGAAGATTAAAATCTTTTTTTTTTTTTCAAACAAGATGAAATCTGAATCAAAGTATGTGCTAGCGTTCAAGCAAATGTGGACAAGAAAAACACAAAAACAGAAGTAGAACGCGTATTCGATATGATAAAACAAGACAGGCGCAAATTTTCGGCCAACTGGCCTGCTAGACGAAAGGTTTGGGAAGTTGTCTACTGGTTTTGGCTGATTTCTCTGAGTTATTGTTACAGTAATCAACAATAGCAGTGTATGTAACAGCACACTTGTACAGATTGAGAGAGCGAGAGAGAGAGAGAGAGAGAGAGAGAGAGAGAGAGATTGATTGATTGATTGATAAAACACTCACACACACACACACACACACACACATATATATATATATATATATATATATATATATATATATATATATATATATATATATTTATATGTATAAAGAGAGCACCAGGTAGACCCAGGGAGAGAATGCTGGACGGACTTGCAGAGTGGCTGGGGATGAGGAAGGTGGGGGAGATGCTAGGGGCAACGAGAGATAGAGATGGTTGGAAGTCCATGATCGCCAACGCCATGCGGCAGGGCACCTGATGATGATGATGATATATATGTATGTATGTATACAGATAGATACATAGATAGATAGATAGATAGATAGATAGATATTGATAGGTAGATATCACACACACGCACCTGTGTGTGTGTCTGTATGTGTGTGTGTGTGTGTGTGGTGTGTGTGTGTGTGTGTGTGTGTGGTGTGTGTGTGTGTGTGTGTGAGAGAGAGAGAGTGTGTGTGTGTGTTTGTGTGTGTGTGTGCTGTGTGTGTGTTGTGTGTTTTGTGTGCGTGTGTGTATGTGTGTTGTGTGTGTGTGAGTGTCTCTGTGTGAGTGGTGTGTGTGTGTGTGTCTGTGTGTGTATATATATATGTGTGTGTGTGTGTGTGTGTGTGTGTGTGTGTGTGTGTGTGTGTGTGTGTGTGTGAGCGTTGTGAATTTGTTCTTTGTTGCTTTTTGCTGCTCTCTGGTTCAAACAAAAACGAGTTATATTACATTGTACGCTGTTTTCCCCGTGCCTGAAAGTTGAGGACCCTTATAAACCGTGTAGTTCTGTTGTGTCGTAAGTGTTGCTCATAAAACTATTGTACTGAAAAGTTGGCACAGTAAAACGACTGCATATAAATCATCACGTTGGTGCCGGCCTACTTAACAATACAGAGTTTGTCTATAACTCAACATGCTGGAAGAACTATGCAAATATGTGCTTTCTGCAAGTTTGAATAATATGCCTGTCAAAACTTATTACTGAGGGAAAAAAAGATGAAGGAGAAGATGAAGAAATGAACAAGAAGGGGGGGGGGGGGGATGAAAAAGGATGATGAGACAATCACAAAGAAGAAGAAGAAGAAGAAGAAGAAGAAAATTTAAAAAAAGAGGAGGAGGACGTGGCGGAAAAAAAGAATAACAATAACGGCGACAATGCCAATAACGATAATTATAAAAATGATAATAATAATAACAACAATAACAATAATGATATAATAATAATAAATGATAAATAATAACAATAATAATATTATTAAAAATAAATAAAATTAATAATGATAAATAATATAATGATAACGTAATAATATATACTACTATTACATACTATACTACTACTACTTACTATATTACTTTTTACTACTACTATTACTAATGATGATATAACAATAAAATGAAAATAAAAGAAAACAATAAAGTATGATAATAATGTATTATATTATGTTTATATCATATTATATTATATGTAATTATTATTATTATATATTTTTTACAAAAAAGACAGACAGATGGAGACACAAGAGGCAATTAACTTAATGCCTCAAGCAAAACTCATACTACAACAATTCGTCTGGTGTCTGCTTACACACACACACACACACACACACACACACACACACACACACACAACCCAGATCCAGACAAACACACACACACACACACACACACACACGACCACGCACGCCCCACACACACACACACGCACATACAATACACACTACACAGTCTTATACTTAATATGGACCAGAGAAAAAAAGTGACAGAGAAAGAGAGAGAGACAGACAGACAGACAGGTATACAGACAGACAGACAGACAGACAGAGGGAGACAGAAACAGAGACAGAGAGAGATACAGAGACAGACAGACAGACAGAGGAGAGAGAGAGAGAAGGAGACAGAAACAGAGACAGAGAGACAGAGAGAGACAGACAGAGAGAGAGAGAGAGAGAGAGAGAGAGAGTGAGACAGAAACAGACACAGAGAGATACACACATACAGAGACATAGACAGAGACAGAGACAGAGACAGAGGAACGTACAATGACATCCCAAAGCCAGGCGTGGTAGTCAAGTGTACAATGATCGAACTTCCATTTGGAAGGCCCTACGTTCGATTCACCTAGTTACCTCCACCTGGTGGGTAAAGGATGGCTATTTTCCCCTATCCCTTACCAACAAATGCCTATCAGTTAACATCAGGAAGAGAGTTCTTGAATGTTATATAGAACCAATATTGTTGTACGGTTGTGAGGCGTGGACAGACAACAAGCAAAGCCAGAACAAGATTGAGGCAGCCGAGATGTGATTTCTAAGAAGAATGTTGAGAGTTCCATGGACAGCAAAGAAAACAAACGAAACTGTCTTGATGGAGGCGGACACAAGTAGATCATTCATAAGGAAGATTAGGAAAAGACGGGCAACATTTATAGGCCATTTTATGAGGAAAGGGAAATTGGAGCACCTGGTCACAACGGGAAAGCTGGAGGGAAAGAGAGCACCAGGTAGACCCAGAGAGAAGATACTAGACGGACTTGCAGAGTGGCTGAAGACAAGGAGGGTGGAAGAGATGCTTGGGGCAAAAAGAGATGGAGACAGATGGAAGTCCATGATTGCCAACGCCATGCGGCAAACATCTGATGATGATAATGATGATGATGACGATGACGATGACGATGACGATGACGATGACGATGACGATGATGATGATGATGATGATGATGATGATGATGATGATGACGATCTCTCGAGTCAACCTGTGTGAAAACCTGCCAGTGCCTAAAACCCCTTTCTGTGCATAAACACATGCCGAATATCAAACGTGCACGTAAATCAAAGAGCCTGTAAGTCGTATCATCACATCAATGACTAGTTTACAGAAACAAGAAAACACTCAGCAATGCCCATTTTGTGAGGAAAGAGAAATTAGAGCACCTGGTCACAGCAGGAAAGCTGGAGGGAAAAAGAGAACACCAGGTAGACCCAGGGAGTAAATATTGTACGGACTTGCAGGGTGGCTGAGGATGGAGAGGGTGGAAGATGCACTTGCAGCGACAAGGGATGCATTCGTATGGAGGGCCATGATTGCCAACGCCCTGCGGCAGGGCACATGATGATGATGATGATGATGATGATGATGCATGCCTTCCGAAAATAGAATGCACAGACTGCGCAACATCATATCGCTCGAACAGCGTGGACAAAGCCACGTGCACATACATATGAGAGAACAATCGGAATGCTAGAGAGAAGTCCTAATACTGTTAGAGTTATTGTTGTTTAAAGACCAACCGACTGCGCAGAGCCATATCAGGGCTATACCATTTCAAAACATACACAATACTTCAACAGGGGGGGAAAAGAGAGAAAAGAAAATTAAGTACACATATCAATGCATTCGCGCACATCATCTAAGGACATGCCTCTGGCGTTGACCACTCCAATTTGTCGCACAAGGGGCTTTAAAAAAGAATACCCGAATACAAATTCAAACATAACTAAGGATACTGAAAAATATCTGAAAGTGGGCCTAAATTTTCTAAAATTGCTTCTGCATATCCCATTTCCGTAGAACCAAAAATGCACTTATTACAGTACCCAATTATCAATCCTAAGAAAAAGAACGTGAATTTTTTTAACTCATACAGGCGAATGGACCAGCAAGGCACAAAACGATACGAAGAAGTGACAGAAAGCAAAGGAGGAAGAAAGTAACAAAGACAGTGACAGAAAAGCAGAAATTTCTAGCACAGAATTTCCAGAAGGTGGGGGATACTATTTATACTCAAAGAGCCGCTGGCATCCCCACAGGGAGAAGACGTCCTGACATACATGTACATCATCATCAAGTGCCTTGCCACAAGGCGTTGGCGATCATGGCCTGCCTTATGTTTCTATCCCTTGTTGCTGCAGGTACCTCTTCCACCCTCTCTGTCTTCAGCCACTCTGCAAGTGCCTCCAACCTTCTCTCCCTGGGTCTACTTGGTGCTCTCTTTCCCTCCAGTTTTCCCGTTGTGACCAGGTGCTCCAAGTTCCCTTTTCCTAATCTTCCTTATGTATGATCTTCTTGTGTCTGCCTCCATCAACACTGTCTCGTGTGTTTTCTTTGCTGTCCATGGAACTCTCAACATCCTGACATACAGACTAATGTATTCGTCAAATGGTATGGACACTTACCGATCAGGCTGACAAAGAGAGGCAAAGTGGCGTAACCATCGTTGGTACCCAACTCGGCAACGGTGAACACGCTGCCTTTCTTCACTGGCACCGAATCTGTACAGGAGATACGTGAAATAGAAACACTGGTGGTAGGGTAGGACGCACGTGAAATAGAAACACTGATGGCAAAGTAGGACATACGTGAAATAAAAACACTGATGGTAGGGTAGGACGCACGTGAAATAGAAACACTGATGGCAAAGTAGGACATACGTGAATTAGAAACACTGATGGTAGGGTAGGACGTACGTGAAATAGAAACACTGATGGCAAAGTAGGACATACGTGAAATAGAAACACTGATGGTAGGGTAGGACATACGTGAAATAGAAACACTGATGGTAGGGTAGGACGCACGTGAAATAGAAACACTGATGGCAAAGTAGGACATACGTGAATTAGAAACACTGATGGTAGGGTAGGACGCACGTGAAATAGAAAGACTGATGCTAAAGTAGGACATACGTGAAATAGAAACACTGATGGTAGGGTAGGACGTACGTGAAATAGAACGACTGATGCTAAAGTAGGACATATGTGAAATAGAACGACTGATGCTAAAGTAGGACTACGTGAAATAGAACGACTGATGCTAAAGTAGGACGTACGTGAAATAAAAACGACTGATGCTAAAGTAGGACTACGTGAAATAGAACGACTGATGCTAAAGTAGGACATACGTGAAATAAGAACGACTGATGCTAAAGTAGGACATACGTGAAATAGAACGACTGATGCTAAGTAGGACATACGTGAAATAGAACGACTGATGCTAAAGTAGGACATATCGTGAAATAGAAACGAACTGATGCTAAAAATAGGACATACGTGAAATAGAAAGACTGATGCTAAAATAGGACATACGTGAAATAGAAAGACTGATGCTAAAATAGGACATACGTGAAATAGAAAACGACTGATGCTAAAAGTAGGACATACGTGAAATAGAAAGACTGATGCTAAATAGGACATACGTGAAATAGAAAAAGACTGATGCTAAAAGTAGGACATACGTGAAATAAAACTGATGCTAAATAGGACATACGAATAGTAAAGTAGACGTACGGAAATAGAAACACTGATGCTAAAGTAGGACTACGTGAAATAGAAACACTGATGCTAAAGTAGGACATACGTGAAATAGAAACACTGATGCTAAGTAGGACTACGTGAAATAAAAACTGATGCTAGTAGACTACGTGAAATAGAAACACTGATGCTAAAGTAGGACGTACGTGAAATAGAAACACTGATGAAGTAGCTGTGAAATAGAAACACTGATGGTAGGGTAGGATAGACGTGAAATAAAAACATGATGGCAAAAAAATGTACACAAAGGGAAGAATAAACCCCAAAGAAAAAAAAAAAGAACGAACATACGGCAGAGTACCGAAGCAGACTGAACGAAAACAGACAACAAAAGAAAAAGCAAAAAAAGACAAAAGAGCAACAACAAAAAAGACAAAACCAGAAAGAGAAGAGAGATGAAGGAGAAAGAGAGAGAGAGAGAGAGAGAGAGAGAGAGAGAGAGAGAGAAACAAAATGAGATAGAAAGACAGAGAGACAGACAGACAGACAGAGAAAGTATAATGCAGACACAGTGTTTCTCTATATATGGCTACCAACAAAGAATAAGGAGGAATGGTTCCCTTTGACTCTGCAGGAACACATTTAAAGATTTTTTAATTTTTCGTTTATCTTGAATTCTAGATTGCAATGAAAATAACTTATCACCCTTCCACCACCTCCCCCCCCCCAAAAAAATACAAACAAACAATAACAACAAAAAACACACACAAAATACCATCACGACCACCAACACAAACAAAAAAAAAGAAAGAAAAAAAAACCGAACCAACCCAAAACACACACACACAACGCACGCACGCGCACACTCACACACACACACACACACACACGCGCGCGCGCGCACACACACACACACACGCACACGCACACACACTGAGAAACATACCAACATAGTCAAAATCTTACCAACATTATAAACAATCGAAAACAAACAATTCTGTAGGCAAGCTGCCAGAATAATAAATATAAAAAAAAATCCCTAACTTTTTTTTCATACAGAGCCCTCACGCCTAGCATTCCAGTCATCGGAACAATTACATTCTAAAGCCGTTCAAAGAAGGACCTCACTTATTTTTCTCACAGACAATTCTTATATGTTCTTAAAGAAAAGAAACAAATGTTCTCTGACTTTTTCTTGTGCTCAGAAGGAAATACCAAAGGAAATAAGAGGGAAGCAGGGAGAATTTTTAATATCAACTAAGTAACATAACTCTTGAGAGTCACGGAGTTATCTCCCATGTCGAATTTCTCAAAACCCGACACAGTTTTGCGCTACCTATTCAGTTAGCATAGACGCAGCCACAAAGCATAAAGTGGTAATAAGCGCAGAATGTAAGGAATGTTCTGAGCTTACCACTTTATGCTTTGTGGCTGCGTCAATGCTAGCTGAATGGGTAGCGCAAAACTGTGTTGGGTTTGAGAAATTCTACATGGGAGATAACTCCGTGACTCTCAAGAGTTATGTGCCTTAGTTGAAAACAAAACAAAACAGAAAACACCCATTTTGAAAAAAAAAAATCCTCACATAATTGCCATACTTACCAATCCAAGACAAGAGGAAGGAGGCAGAATCAGTCACGATATGTCGTCCAGATTCTCCAAACACTTCGCCATAGTGTCCAGAACCAGGGATCCAGAATGGCAGATGGCACTCTTTGCGAACTACGGACGACATGTTACTGCACGGGGGACGACAATTTCTCCAACTAAAATGAGCGGCCGCAGAAGCAGAACCGATTTTCTGTAACGTTTCTGATGTCCGTCAGCTGGTAGGTAGTGGTAGTGGCTTTAAGTTATGACGTTGTGGCCATTAGCAATACCTGCATGTCAAACCTGTCAACCTTTACAGATTTACAGATTTCCCGTATCGTTGTCGAGTACAGGAACCAGAAAAACACAAAAATAGAATCAGAACGCGTAATTAATACAACAAGACAAGACAGGCGCAAATCTTCGGCCAACTGGCCTTTGTCAAGCGTAAGATTATAAACAAACAAACACCAGATACAAAAATTATGTGAACAAGAGTGAAACTTCCCTGTTGCTTCGTCCAGTTGGAGAAAGGCACTAAATGAAATGGCAATGTGTCTGTGAGTAATGGTAAGAAGTGGGGAGAGGGGAGGCAAATATGATGTCAGAAGGAAAACAAGATGAATTCTGCAACTTGAAAAGTGGTCATGCCATATTAGTATTGTTTTGTCCTGAAGCTTGTGAACTGAGAATTAGAAAAAAAGGGGGGAGGGGGCATATGTGCAGCCGCATAGCCAAGACCTCACCTTATTTATACTTTCTTTCCCCTTTTCCATATCATATACCCAATTATCAATCCGAAGAAAAAGTACGTAAGATTTTTATCGAACCAATACAGGTGAATGGACCATTAAAGTAGAAAATGACAAGTAGAAATGACAGAAAGCAAAGCAACAAGATGGAAACAAAGAGAGTGAAGAAAAGAGGAAATTTCTTGCACAGAATTTCCAGAAGGTGGGGATACTATTTATACTGAAAGAGCCCCCAGCAACCCAACGGGGGGGGGGGCAGTATAAATAGTATCCCCCCACCTCCTGGAAATTCTGTGCTAGAAATTTCCTCTTTTCTGCCCCCCCCCCCCCCACCCCCCACTCCCTCCCACCTTGTTTCTGCCTTGCTCCTTTGCTTTCTGTAATTCCTTCCTGTCGTTTTCGGCCGTGCTGTTTCATTCACCTGTATGTGTTCAATAAATGCTTACGCACTTCCTCTGAGGATTGATAATCAGGTAATGTGTTTAGTGCATTTTTGACTCTAGGGAAATGAGATATTCGGTAACACATTTAGATAATTTAAACCCATTTTTATATAATCTTAAGTGTCTTTAGTTATGTTTAAATTTGTATTCAGGTGTGTTTTTTTAAATCCCCTCTGCGATAAATTGGACGGAGTGGTCAACGTCAGGGGCATCTCCTTAGATTGTGTGCCCGAATGCATTAATATTCGTACCTAATTTTCTTTTTTGACAAAAAGCAAAAGGAAAGGGCAAAAACAAAGAGAGTGACAGAAAAGAGGAAATTTCTAGAACAGAATTCCCAGAAAGTGGGGGATAACATTTATACTGAAAGAGCCGGGCATTCCCACGGGGGATTAAGAGTGGCAAACAGACAAATCAGATTTAGTATTGTGTGCTGGGATCGAACTTGAAGTATTTGATCTAGGATTCTGTAAGTAGGGCCTACTAAAGAAGGAAGACTGCAGTCTTCAGACGAAATTAAGAGGGAAGATCTACCCAGATTTGGGTACCAAGATTGTGATGTTCAATGTTTCAGTTCTAATTAACCAATCACCGTGATATTTGGCAAGAAGATACCTCAGACAGTATTCTTTGGATTGAATATCTTTGTTGGGATCTGTGAGTTATGAAAAGTTTATAAAAATTAAGTAATTAAGTTTGCGATTTTTCGCGAGATTGTATGCATCAGACATAATATGTTCACAAATTTTCATCCGATTTCCTTGATATTTGGCTCACATATAGCAGGGACAGGTACCTATAGCTGGTAGTAAAATCTTGCAGTTCTGCTTGAAAGAAATATTTTTATCAAAAATTGTATTATACTTTTTTTTATTAAAATTATTCGAAAAATTGGTGTGATGATTGTACAGAAAATAATGATAGTAGAGCTAAGATTTTACTACATAACATACATACTACACAGATGTGTTTGCTCACTAAATATCAAATTCCTGACATGAATATATGTGTAGTTATAAATGTCACAGTATGTACTATATTTTTTTCATTTTCGCGAGAACATTTTTAATTAATTTGTGTCAATTTTTCATAACTCACAGACCCCAAAAAAGATATTCAATCCAAAACATGCTGTCTGAGGTATCCTCTTATCATGGTGGTTGGTTAATTAGAACTGAAACGCTGAACATCACAATCTTGGTACCCAAATCTTGGTAGGTCTACCCCTTTAATGGCCTTCCAGATCAAGAACCAGACTGACTCTATTGTACTGTGTTGTATTGTTTTGTCATGTATTGCGTTTTGTTGTATTCCCACATGTCGGCATCACCGGGTTCAGCGTTGGCTATTGCACTCTGTGACACAGCCATTTCTCCTCCAATGAACTCTGTCTTGACTTTTGTGGATAATTTCTTTTAACATTTAGGCCAAAGATGTCGGTTATGTTCTCGATGTACGAGATTGGAGGTTTGTCTTTCTTCCTTTTTGCCTCTGTTTTTACTTGAGAAATGGTTGCCATGAGGTCTGTGTTCTTGCTACA
>JAPXFY010000025.1:48544613-48557113 GCA_030674185.1 Monoplex corrugatus | reverse complement strand
AACCAACAAGCAAACAAACCAACAAGCAAACATACCAACAAGCAAACAAACCAACAAGCAAACCAACAAGCAGACAAACCAACAAGCAGACAAACCAACAAGCAGACAAACCAACAAGCAAACTAACCAACAAGCAAACAAACTAACAAGGAAACAAACCATCAAGCAAACAAACCAACAAGCAAACAAACCAACAAGCAAACAAATAAACAAACAGTCAAACAAACAATGAAACAAACAGTGAAGCAAACAATGAAACAGTCACGCAAAGAACAAACAATGAAAGAAACTGTCAAGCAAACAAAGAAACAAACATTCAAGAAAACAAAGAAACAAACAAAGAAACAAACCGCCTAGCAAACAACGAAACAAACAGTCAAGTAAACAACGAAACAGTCAAGCAAACAAAGAAAGAAACAGTCAAACAAATAACGAAACAGTCAAGCAAACAAAGAAAGAAACAGTCAAGCAAATAACGAAACAATCAAGCAAACAAAGAAAGAAACAGTCAAGCAAACAAAGAAAGAATCAGTCAAGCAAACAAAGAAAGAAACAGTCAAGCAAATAACGAAAGTCAAGCAAACAAAGAAAGAAACAGTCAAGCAAACAAAGAAATAAACAGTCAAGCAAACAATGAAACAGTCAAACAAACAATGAAACGGCCAAACAATGAAACAAACAGTCAAACAAACAAAGAAACAGTGAAACGAACAGTCAAGCAAACAAAGAAAGAAACAGTTAAGCAAACAAATAAAGAAACAGTCAAGCAAACAAAGAAAGAAAGTCAAGCAAACAAAGAAAGAAACAGTCAAGTGAACAAAGAAACAGTCAAGCGAACACAAAAACTGTGAAACGAACAGTCAAGCAAACAGAGAAACAGTCAAGCAAACAAAGAAACAGTGAAACGAACAGTCAAACAAAGAAAGAAACAGTCAAGCAAACAAAGAAAGAAACAGTCGAGTGTACAAAGAAACAGTCAAGCGAACAAAGAAACGATCAGCCAACCAAACAACCAACCAAACAACCAACCAAAGAAACTAACCAAATAAATAAACAAAGTATGTTTTCATGCTGTGGGCTTAAAAAAATCAAGGTGTTCACTATGGTGATTTTTTGGGTTTTGTTTTTGTAATTCCTATACAAGGAGGGAAAATGATAAACAACATTCGATACGCAGATGACACCGTGCTAATTGCAGAAAGTGAAAGAGACCTACAAAACCTTGTGAATATATTAGAAATAGATAGCAAAGGAAAGGGGCTGGAACTAAACAGCAGGAAGACTGAAATCATGGTGATCAGTAAAAAACATGAAATCCCCTCGTGCAAAATAACAGCAAATGGCACAACTTTGGCACAGGTTAATAAGTTCAAATACCTGGGAACGGTCATTTCATCAGACAGCAGATGCACATCGGAAATAGCTGGCAGAATCGGCCAAGCCAAAACAGCATTCAAGAAGATGACAAGCATTCTTACCAACAAATGCCTATCAACTAACATCAGACAGAGAGTCCTTGAACGTTATATAGAACCAATACTGTTGTGCGGATGCGAGGCGTGGACAGTCAGCAAGCAAAGCCAGAGCAAGACAGAGGCAGCCGAGATGTTGTTTCTAAGAAGAATGTTGAGAGTTCCAAGGACAGCAAAGAAAACAAACGAGACAGTCTTGATGGAGGCAGACACAAGTATATCACTCATAAGGAATATTAGGAAAAGACAGGCAACATCTACAGGCCATTTTATGAGGAAGGGGGATTTGGAGCACCTGGTCACAAGGGGAAAGCTGGAGGGAAAGAGAGCACCAGGTAGACCCAGGGAGAGAATGCTGGACGGACTTGCAGAGTGGCTGGGGATGAGGAGGGTGGGGGAAATGCTAGGGGCAACGAGAGGTAGAGATGGTTGGAAGTCCATGATCGCCAACGCCATGGCAACATAATGCCCAGCTGTGTCTGGGTGGATGTTTACACCAAATGTGTTCAAAGGAGTGGGCCACTGACGAGTCGGGAATGCCTAAAATCAACAAGTTTTCAACAACAACAGAAAAAGCGTGCAAACAGCGCTATTTCAGGAACTTCTGACAACATCTTAAACGTGCTTCAGTTGTTTACCATTGCCCTCGGTACACGTCAACTCTTATTTCGACCGAAGTTTTTTCAAGGTCACAGTGACCTTGGGAAGTACAAAATCTCGACTCTGTGATGATTTTTTTTATAAAATAGGAGTTTGTTAGAATGACTTTTTCATCTTGTTTGGAATGTACATGTATAGTACTATCCTTTTCCTGAGCACATGTGTGTATGTCTGTGATCCGCATTTTCATCTATATATCTGTGTCTATGTCTATATGTATCTACCTTTCCTTTTTTCCATCTATCTGCCTACCCACTTATATATCTATCTGTTTATCTATATATCTGTCTATCTATCTATCGATCTATCTGTCTATCTATCTATCTGTCTATCTATCTATCTACCCATCTATCTATCTATCTGTCCATCCATCCATCATCAATCACCACCCTTTTATCTGTCCATCTATCTATCTATCTATCTATCTATCTATCCATCCATCTATCTATCTATCTATCTATCTATCTATCTATCTATCTATCTATCTATCTATATATCTATCTATCTATTTCTCTAACTCTCTAACTCTCTAACTCTCTATCTATCTACCTATCTATCTATCTCTATCTCTCTATCTCTCTATCTCTCTATCTATCTATCTATCTGTCTATCTGTCTATCTATATATGTATCCATTTATCCATCTATCCATCCATACCTATGTATGTATGTATGTATGTATGCATGCATGTATGTATGTATGTATATATGTATGTATGTATGTATGTATGTATGTATGTATGTATGTATGTATGTATGTATGTATCTATCTGTCTATCTATCTATCTATCTATCTGTCTATCTATCTATCTATCTATCTATCTATCTATCTGTCTGTCTATCTATCTATCTATCTATTTATCTATCTATCTATCTATCTATCTATCTATCTATCTGTCTATCTATCTATCTATCTATCTATCTATCTATCTGTCTAACGGTTGTTTGTGTATACATCATCATGAGATGCTCGTTGGGAATTACAAAATCAAGTAAACTTTTTGCCTAACGCCACAAAGACGTTGACAGGCGTTGCCGCTTTGACAGCATCATACTAAAACTGACCCAACGCAGAGACAGATGGTGTACATAGAACAATAAAATAGGTTTTACTCTTATGAAGGCTCCATTACTATGCCACTTACGGGGTGGACACACCTGGTCTGACTGATTCTCTTGCTTTGATGTCTAGTTAATGCTAGTCATTAGTTCAGGAACAGATTGAAACGCATTTAGTGCGGTAGTCAAGTGGGTTAGAAGTTCGAAATCCAATTGGAAGGCCTGGGATTCCATCCTGCCTGGGTAACTCCCGCCAGGTGAGTAAAGGGTGCACATATATTCCATCTCCCAGGCCAACATGTGTGCAGACCTGTTAGTGCCTGAAAATCCCTTTGTGCGTAGATCAAGTACGGTGCGCACGTTTAAGATCCCTTTAGTCATGTCAGCATCCTGTGACTTGGGGAGATTTGAAAGCACTCAGTAAGAGCCTCGTCTCGTGTTTCATTGAACTGTTCTTGTCTTTCCATACAGGTTTCAGCCTGACAGTGCTGATGTCGTTTGCTGCCCTCGGAAGGATTTCTGGTTTAGATCCCTCATTGTCCCAGGTAAATGAGTTGTTGAACAGGTCCTTTTTTCAGTTTATGGTGTTGTGGCTTGTCATCAATTTGGTCTTGTCAGCGCTGATTTCCATACCACATCTTGTTCATGTTCAGTCCAGTCTTTTAGCAATCTTAACAAGTTCTTTGTTTACTGCTTTTAGGCCATCAATGCCATCTGCAAACCAAAGAGTCGTGATGTTCTTCCTCTAATGTTGTGATGTTCTTCCTCTAATACTGATTGTGCTGACGTGATCTTCAAGCGCGGCAGTCATGATGTATTCCAAGAATACGCTGAAAAGTTCGAGCGAAAGAAGGTAGCCCTGATAAACTCCAAATGACGTATGGAACCACTCTCCAATAGCACCCTGCGTAAACACCGCACTGGTTTTTTGCAGTACGGTTGCTACATGATGCTGATTAGCTTTTACCTGGAGTTAACTTTCACTATTGTGGCTCACAGTGCTTCCTGCCTGACTCTGTCAAACGCCTTTTTGAAGTCTGTGAAGGCGTGGGAGGATTCACTCTGGAGTTGGAGGCCTCTACGTCTATATGAAGACGTGATTCAGATGCCTCTGGTGTTGGAGGTGTTTCTCGTACGCGTACAGAGAACACAGTTTAACTACATGTTCGAGGGTACTTTTGCATCTGTGAGAATTCAGCCTGCTCTTCAGCAATAATGGTATCTCCTTGCAGCTGGAATCTGGTCAGTTAATGATTATGAAAAATACCTGACTGGCATGGATGATCAAACTAATAGTTCCATAGTTCTGGCAATATTAGAGACTGCCTTTCTCGCAACGAGTGAGATTCAATGATTGGTTCCATGGCATGGGCACCTCGCCCGTACGCCAGATTTTGCTGCACACGATAGTTAGGATATCAGTTGCTGTCCGTCCGTTATGTTTCAAGAGTTCTACAGGGATGTTGTCGATGCCTGCAGTCTTACTCTATTTCAGCGACTTCACTGCTGTCACTTCTTCATGGAGTATTGGGAAGTCATCTTCATTTGAGTTCAATCCAGCTTTCCCTTGCATTTTCCATTTCTTCACCAATTCTCTTGATGATAGCTGTACATTTCTCTTTTCGTTTCTCAGGCTTTTTCTTGTGATTTTAAGCTCCTTCTAGTGTCACGTATCTCCAAGATATACTTATGATCCACGGTTTGGACCTCCACTGGCTTATCCCTAAGAATGCTGTTACTGTTTGTCATCAATTGGATGAATTTGTTTGTGAGGGCTTCAAGATTTTCTTCAAGCAGTAGTAGTAGGGCGAACGTTCCTCCTACAGCCCATACGGAATTGTTCAGCGATGTCAGATTCTTTCAACTTGTCACGACTGACTGTGAGACGGCTATTTTCATTCTCTTGCTGTTCTTCAGAGACATTTACTGGACTAAACAAGTTAAGATGGTCGAGGACTTCACCTACGTGGACAGTTTAAATAGCACTTTAAGCGATATGATCGAAGAACTGAACTGTTGCATGGGCAAAGAAACGGTATATCATTCAAAAAGCTGTCAAAATTTTGTAACAGCAAGAATATCTCCCTCAACCTAAGATCGCGGTTCTGCACTGCAACATTTTGTCAGCTATGCTGTACATCTGCGAAACATGGCACCTAAACACAAGTCAGAAGAAGAAGCTTAACTCCTACGACCTAAAGTGCCTACACAAGGTCTTGGGCATCAGATGAAAATACTTTGTGACTAGAGACGAAGTAAGGTCAAGAAGCAAACGGATTCCAGTTACCAACAGCATCTGCAAGTGTCGACTGAGTTTGCTGAGCCATACTGCTAGACTGTCACCTCCAAGATCTGCCAGCAAGTTCTGAACTGGAATTAAGAAGGACAGTGATGGAGGTGAAGACACAAAGTGAACTGGCCCAGGCGACTGACACAGACCTACAAATGGTGGATACACGCCAGAGTGATGCCCTCAGACACTCTGCTAAGTCCATTAGAGCGCTCTTGGTGCCTCATGCATCACACGATGTGGGAGCATCTGAGTAAGTTGTTCTTCAACAGTACTTAACACTTCATCATAACAAGGTCATGGCCACGGTCATCTCCTGGAAACATCCTTATTTTTGCCCTTCTGATGCCAAACCTATTCCAGTTTCACAAAAATATAGTCTATCTGGTTGTGATACTGACTGTTTTGGAAGTACCATGTAATTATTATCGTTAGGATGTTTCATATTAACCAATAGACTTAACAAGAACTGATTCATCATCATCGAATTCTAGCAGGCATAGTCCCCTTCTGATAAACAACATTCGATATGCAGATGACACCGTGCTAATTGCAGAAAGTGAAAAGGACATACAAAACCTTGTGAATATACTAGAAAGAGAAAGTAAAGGTAAGGGGCTGGAACTAAACAGCAGGAAGACTGAAGTCATGGTGATCAGTAAAAAACATGAAATCCCCTCATACAAAATAACAGCAAATGGCACAACCTTGACACAGGTTGATAAAATTCAAGTACCTGGGAACGATCATTTCATCAGACGGCAGATGCACATCAGAAATAGCCGGCAGAATCGGCCAAGCAAAAACAGCATTCGGGAAGATGACAAGCATTCTTACCAACAAATGCCTATCAATTAACATCAGGAAGAGAGTTCTTGAATGTTATATAGAACCAATACTGTTGTACGGATGCGAGGCGTAGACAGTCAACAAACAAAGCCAGAGCAAGATTGAGGCAGCCGAGATGTGGTTTCAAAGAAGAATGTTGAGAGTTCCATGGACAGCAAAGAAAACAAACGAGACAGTCTTGATGGAGGCAGACACAAGTAGATCACTCATAAGGAAGATTAGGAAAAGACAGGCAACATTTATAGGCCATTTTATGAGGAAAGGGGTTTGGAGCACCTGGTCACAACGGGAAAGCTGGGGGGAAAGAGAGCACCGGGTAGACCCAGGGAGAGAACGCTGGACGGACTTGCAGAGTGGCTGGGAACGAGGGGGGTGGAAGAGATGCTAGGGGCAACGAGAGATAGAGACTGATGGAAGTCCATGATCGCCAACGCCATGCGGCAGGGCACCTGATGATGATAATGATAGTCCCCTTCATCGGCACCGTTGTTACAGTGTGGGCCACAGAAATATTTCCAATCTTCTCGGACACCTGTACCAACCCTTGCGTTCCAGTCGTCTTGAATAATGAGGCTTACTTCTCGTCAACTTTGCGAAAAGTAAAATACAAGGATGGTATATGATGGAATATGTGTGATCCATTCTTATTTTGATGTCATTGTCATCATGTGCTCTTCCGCATGGCGTTGGGCGATCATGGCACTCCATACGAATCTATTCCTTGTTGCTGCGAAGTACACATCCCGCCCTCTCTGTCTCAGCCACTCTGCAAGTCCGTCCAATATTTTCTCCCCGGGCCTACCTGGTGTTCTCTTTCCATCCAGTTTTCCTGTTGTGACCAGGTGCTGTAATTTCTCTTTCCTCGTAAAACGTCCTATAAATGGTGAACGTGTATTTTGATGTAAGTTAGTGGAACCGTTTGCAACCTGCTTTTGTTTGCTTTATTGGTTCATCGTATGTTAAAGCAGTTTTCTTCCACGTAGTAAATTCAGTTAGTTAAGCCCACCAGTTTATGTAGTATGACTGAGGTGCTATTTTGACAGTTTTTCGCACACGTTGCCATAAAATCTTTATTATCTGTTTTGTTCATTTGTTTGTTTCATTGCCTTTTGTCTTTCCACATACAATTTTGTTTTCAATTTCTTTATGTGCTTATTCTACTCATTATTTAAGCCCGTCTCGTTAGCTATATCTCGTTAGCTAATATTCTTTCCTATGGCATGTCGTCTGTTATAGTTATTTTCCTGCACATATCAGTGAGAATGTAAATTCATTGATTTACAACTTGATGCTCCTTTTATAGACGTACGATTGTCTGGAAATACATGTTTCATTCACAACCTTCTCCACCAAGTTGATACCGATTTTGCGTATACTTTGTATTTACAGGTTTATAATATGCAGTATAAACTGCTGAAAATAAAGAAACCACATTTAACGGTTGGAGAAAAACAAACCAAACAAAACAATGTCAATTTCACGCGAACACACAACTCGAACGAATGAAAGAACATACAAATGAACAAAAAAATAAAATATCCACAATAGATCAGATGACATCAACGCATTTTTTTCTTATGGTAATTAGACCGTTATCTTAGGTTTGTTTAATTGTTTGTTTTTTCCGTTATTTGTTTATTTGTGTTGTCTTTCTTTCTTTGTGTTTCCCAGCTAAACACCTTTTTTATTATTGTTATTGTTGCTTAAAGCCCAGCCGACTGCGTAGAGCCATATCAGGGCTATAACTGTTTCAAAACACACACAACACTCCAAAAGGAAAAAAAGAAACATAAAACTAAGCGCACACATTAATGTACTCGCGCACATAATCCAAGAAGGGACCACTGGCTCGAGCACCCTGTCCACATTATCACACACGGGACTTAAACATATACCTGAATACAAATTTAAATAAAATAACTAAGGACACTAAAACATAACTTAAAGTGGGTCTAAATTACCTAAAATTGTTTCCACATATGGCATTTCCCTAGAGCGAAAAATGCACTCAATAATCAATCCTAAGACAAAGTACGTAAGATTTTAATAATAATAATAATAATAATAATATATTTTATTTTTATAGCGCAAAATCTTGACAAAATCAAATCTAAGCGCTGAGCGTATACATGCACACATACCTACATACATATGAGCGTATACATGGATACACACATGCTTACATACTTACATACATAAATCTAAGCTGAGCGTATACATGCATACATACATACATACATAAATCTAAGCGTATACATACATACATACATACGTACGCACATGCATACATAACAACTACAATATCTATACAGCGCAAATCTCGACAAAATCAAATCCAAGCGCCGAAAAGACACACACGCACACACGCACGCACGCACGCACACACACACACACACACACACACACACACACACACACACACACACACACACACACACACACACACACACACGCATGGCCACAAATGGGGAGAAAAGAATAAAAGCAATAAAAGCAAGAATAAAACCAATGGAAAACCACAGAGAGCACATCATATACAATTATATATTAAAACAAAGTGATTCCCCTCCGAGCGGAGACAGGCTGCAGAGGGGGGTTGAGTGAGGTTAGGATTTTATGCAGAGGAGAAAAGGTGAGTTTTGAGAGCGGACTTGAAGGAGGCAAAAGTAGGTTGCTGACGGACTGAGAGAGGAAGTTTGTTCCAGCAGAGTGGACCAGAAACAGAGAAGGCTCGTGGACCATAGGTATTGAGCTTAGTGCGTGGAAAGCGAAAAGTCAGAGGATCGGAGGCAGAGCGGAGGGTACGTGAGGGAACATAGATCTCAAGTAGGCTTGACAGGTAATCGGGGGCTGCGTTATTTAGGCTTTTGTAGCACATGGTGTCTAGTTTGTACTGTATGCGCTTTGATACAGGGAGCCAGTGAAGTTGTGCCAGGAGAGGAGATATGTGGTCAGCTTTTTTCTTTTTGAGTACACAAGGCGTACAGCATTGTTTTGAATGCGCTGTAGGATGTGAATGGTGGAGGCAGGAAGACCAGACAGGAGTGAATTGCAATAGTCAATGCGAGACATTATGAAGGAGAGAACGAGTTTTGCAGATGTTTCGACAGAGAGATACTTCCTGATCAGGCTTATACGATGGAGATGATAGTAGCAAGATCTGGCAGTTTGAGAAACAAAGTTGTTCATGGACAGGGTAGAGTCAATGCAGACACCAAGGGTTTTAGCTGAATCAGAAATTGGGACTGATGTGTTACATAATGGGAGAGAAAGAGGAGGCAGCTGGGAAAGTTTCTGACGGGTGCCAATGAGGATAGCTTCTGTCTTGTCGTCATTAAGCTGAAGTTTATTGTGTGTCATCCAGTTCTTAATGTCCGAGTAACACTCAGTGGTGCGAGTCAACAGGCGCTGTATATTATCAGGTGAGTCACTATCTTGAAGTTGGGTGTCATCAGCATAGAAGTGGTGTTTTATAGAGTGGGAGTTGATGATGGTGGACAGGGGGGAGGTATAAAGAGTGAAAAGAACAGGGCCAAGGACAGATCCTTGTGGAACACCACAGGTCAGGTATGCAGGTTGAGAGTAAGTGCCATTGATGAGAACAGTTTGTTTTCTGTTTGATAAATACGAAGTGAAAAAGGAGAGAGCAATGTCAGAGATGCCAAAAGTATGATGAAGTCTAGAAAGGAGAATACCATGGTCAATGGTATCGAAAGCTGCAGACAGATCAAGGAGTGTGAGGAGAGAGACTTTGCCAGTATCAGTTGCAAGGAGGAGATTGTTGAGAATGTGTAGTAGGGCAGTTTCAGTGCTATGGCACTGGCGGTAGGCTGACTGGAAAGGATTGAGGAGATTGTTGGCAGACAGGTGAGAGTTCAGCTGGTTGAGGACGACTTTTTCAAGGAGTTTTGACAAGAAAGAGAGATTAGAGATAGGCCTGTAATTTTTCAGTTCATTTGGGTCTAAATTGTGTTTCTTGAGGAGAGGGTGAACAATAGCAGACTTGAAAGAATCTGGGACAGTTCCAGTTTGAAGAGAAGTGTTGATGATGTCAGTGATGAATGGGAGGAGAGTAGGGAGACAATTTTATTGAACAGATACAGGTAAGTGGACTAAGACAGAAATAAAGAGAGTAACAGAAAAGAGGACATTTCAAGGACATAATTTTCGGAAGGTAGGGATACTATTTATACTGAAAAAAAAACTGGCACCCTTATGGGGGCTTACCAACAAATGCCTATCAAATGATATCGGCAAAAGAGATTTTCTGTGTTATATAGAACCAATATTGTTATTACGGATGTAAAGCCTGCAGAATTAACAAGCAAAATCAGAACAAGATTGAGGCAGCTTAAATAAGGTTCCTGAAAAGAATGTTAAGAGTTCCATGGACAGCAAAGAAAACAAACAAGACAGTCTTGAAACAGGCAAAGACAAAAAGAACATTAATGAAGAAGATAAGGGAAAAAAGCAACATTTTATTATTACAGGGACATTCTATGGGGCAAGAGAAATTTGCACACCTGGTCAGAGGGAAAAACAGCACCTGGGGATCTAGGGAGAAATTATTAGATAGTTTTGCAGAGTGGGTGGGGACAACAGAGCAGGAGATAAACTTGCTGTGACAAAAGACATATCTGCACGGAAGGCCTTAGCCCTGGTCTCTCCCTAGACAACCACAAGAGTGGTGAATCTCTGTCAGAGTTTACTCCCTTAGCTTTGATCTCTTCCAACACAATAACAAGGTATACCCATACATTGAAATACTTAAATCAGTTAAGTTAGTATTCAAAAACTGAGGTGTTTTAGAGGATTAATAGTGTTCAGATATATCTGTATATCAATTTCTTTCTTTGAAAGAATTAAACCAATTGTGTGGGTAAATTGGTGTACCTCCAAACACACCCTTAGACAGTCGATGAGCAGAGGTCATTGCTATTGTTACTGTTGTTGTTGTTTAAAGTCCAACTGACTGCGTAGAGCCATATCAGGGCTATAACCGTTTCAAAACATAAACACTTCAACAGGAAAAAAGAAAGGAAAGTTAAGTACACTTATCAATGCGTTTGTGCACATAATCTAAAGAGACATCCCTGGCGCTGACCACTCCATCCAATTTATCACACAGGGGATTCAAAACAGCATAGCTGAATACAAATTTAAACATAGTAAGGACACTAAAACATATATAAAAAGGGGGCTGAATAAATTACCTAAAACTGCTTCTGCATATCTCATTTCCCTAGACCCAAAAATGCACTTACTATATGTACCCACTTATCAATCCTAATAGAAAGTACCTAAGTCTTTAACAGACACGACAGATACCGTACTATTTGTACTGCATAAGATTCGACTTCGCAAACTGATATTGACTTTTACTGAAGAAATATGTGAAAAAATGACATACGCACATGAACACCCCCCCCCCCCCTCGCCAGGCACACAGATTCACACACACAGAGACTCTCTCTCTCTCTCACATACACACACACACACACACACACACACACAACACACACACACAAACACACACACACACACACACACACACACACTCATGCATACGCATGGTAGACAAGGACATGAACCTTTGTACTCATTGCAATGAATCCAGTCTATTTTGATATCTTTGGATAAGTTTTAAAAACTGACAAAAGTGTCAGATCCTCCCCACCCTCTCTCTCTCTCTCTCTCTCTCTCTCTCTCTCTCCCTCATTGCTCACTTCCTCACACACACACATGCGCATATCTTTTCCCTTCTGTATGAACGATTAAAAGGGATAACTGAAAGGAAGGCCAGGATAGGCAGAGATATGCCTTACTAATATTTACATAATTGTGAAATAATTTTCAAGAAAAAAAGTGTCAGGAATAAAGGCATTAGGTTCCCCTACACAAAACATGGATAAAAAACAGTAGCAAGAAAATCAAGGGGGAGCTGGACAGCCAAAGGTCATCAGAGACGAAGCCCTCCCCCCCCCCCCCCTCCCTTTTTTCATCCTCAAGCGGTTGTTTCGACCCTAAACTCCTTGCACTCTTCGTACTTTTGGACTGTGTTAAGCAAATCAATGTTGGCCACAAAGATTTCGTTTGAAAGTCAGAACACAGTGCTCTGGAAGAAGAAGAGCAGCAAAGTCATCTGTGTGATGTTTAGATATTAAGAATGTC
>JAPXFY010000025.1:48534613-48539613 GCA_030674185.1 Monoplex corrugatus | reverse complement strand
CGACATAAAAACTACATTGGACTGTGCGTAATTGACAAATGGAATTTCCATGTGTCTGTGGTAGGACATTCTCTACTACGAATGTCATGAAGATCCACAGGATAAAACGAAAAGCCTGTGCAAAGACCCTGTTGAACGACCAGCAGTGCACTGTACCAGCAGATAAGACGTTGGAAACCCAAGACCAGGAAGCAAGCCACAATGTCAATGACATTCACGCAAATAGTTCAGACGAGGAATTCATACAGGCTCTTGACGCTATATGCCAGAAACCGCCTACAAGTGCAAAAGAGGAATGGGTGAGTCTGGATAAAGAAATAATCCTCAAACTAAATACGCTGATAGGAGCATCCAAGAACACAATCTAGCCAAATTCGGAGACACTGCATATGCAACAAGTGGGGATGTTTGTGGAGTAAAACAGCTCTAAAACAAAGCATATTGCCCTCAGCAAAGTAGAATCAGCAAAGAGGCGAAGGAGCTTAAATAACCCTTTCCAATTCGCTTGCGAGCTATTCGAGCAGCCCAAGTCCAGAACACTCACAGTGGACAAAGAGCTCTGGAACAGCATCTCAGGAAGACATATTCCAACCATCAGAGCAATGCACCACTTGAAATCCAGAGGCTGATGCGGCGTGCAGTGCCAGAGAAAATGTTTAATAACAAACCACCAACAACGGAAGTAAAAAAATAATTGTTGAGAAAGCCTAGCCAAAGTATAACCAGAGCCTAAGGAAATACCTCACCTGCTATGTAAGAAATGTCCCAGTGTCATCGAGTGCCTCAACAAACTTTAAGATAAGCATGGAGGAATCTGAAGATCAGTAGCCAATGGAAGACAGTTGATTAAAGCAAACATATAAACAAAACAACAACAACAACAACAAAACACTCGAGTGACATCAACCAACTCAGACCAATGTCATTTCTGAACGATGAATGGAGAATTATCTTCTCTGCCTCCATCCTCCCACCGAGGGATGTCAGGGGCTCTTTCCGTATCAATAGCAACCCCACCTTCTGGCAGCTCTGTGCAAGAAATTCCACTTTTCTGTTGGGTCTTTGTTTCTGCCTTTCTCCTTTACTTTCTGTCGTCTCTTCCTATCATTTTCTGTCTTGTTGGACAATTCACCTGTATGTATTCTATAAAGTCTTACACTACTTAGATGGATAATTGGGTACATGTATTGACTGCATGTTTGTCTTTAAGAATATGTGCTGTTTAGGAGCAATTTAGGCAATTAGGCCTTTGTTGTGTATACTTTAGTGTCCTTATTATGTTCACATTTCCATTTAGGTTTGATTTTTTTTAATCCTCTAGTGATAAATTAGATGGAATGATCAACGCCAGGGCATATCCTTAGATACCCTTAGATACATTGATATGTGTACTTAATTTTTTTCCAGCTTTTTTCTCTAACCAGCTGTTGTGTTCGTTTCGAAATGTTTATAACTCTGATATGGCTGTGTGCAGTCTCCTAAACTTTAAACAATAAGAATGTGAATAATCTCCTCTGTCATGGCAGCTAGGCTGACCGAATAACTGACGGAAAATGAACTCTTTGAAAGAAGGCATCCCGAGAGTGTCTGGCTGTGTAGAGCATGCAAGATGATTTGGAATGCAATCCAAACAGTTAAAGCAGAGAAAAGGGACCTCGCTGTAGTGTGGCTGAGTTTTGGCAAATACGTATGAATCAGTCATGCACAAGATGATTCAACCAGCAGCTCACAAGACGTATCATGTCCCAAACAACATCCGAAAAATGCTGAAAAAGTACTTGCATGGTTCTCAATGAAGTTCTCCGCAAAAAAGCACATGACAGATGGGATCAGCTTGAAAGCGGACAGAGTAATGGGCTGTGGAATTTCTCCAATCCTGTTGGTGTTGGCAGTGGAGGTCTGTCATCTTGAAAGCAGCTGTGTGGACTTTAGGTCCAGCCGACCTCGGAAATGAATACCCAATATCCTCTGTTACAAGCCTTCGTGGATGGCACAACATTGTTTTCCATAGAAGGCTCGGAAACGAAAACAACAACAACAACAAAACAGAGACCTGAAGCAGTTAGACGAGCTGGTTGCATCTTCCAGGTTGATTTTCAACACGGACCATTCACTGAGGAAGGATAAAGTAGCCTAAAACAAAGTTTATTGTTGCTAGCCAACTCTTCCAACAGTGAAAACAAACCAGTCAAGAGTCTCAGATAGTACATGTACACGACTCCTGAGAATGATACAAAACGGTAAGGAAACCAAGCAAAGGAGGAAAACCTGCAAGTAATAGGCGAGTGTGTCCTTCATGGCTAAAGCAAAATCTGGTGTTGCAGTTCATGCTGATTCCAAAGCTGCTACATCATGTGTTGGCTTACGATATCAGTATTAGCACAGTGGAAACAATGGAGGCCAAGAGCAGAAGTACACATAGAAATGGCTTGGTGTTCCACCTAGTCTCACTGACGTTGCACTGTACATGTAATATCTCCAGGCTACCCCTTTAAAATCTACTATTGAGTATACAGAGTGGGAAAGTCAGTCTTTAAGGATGCTTGAGGACTCGGCAATAAAGAAGTGAGATCAATCCAGCCCAAGCTGAGAACTGGCAGAAAATGGAAAGTCTGGGAGGCAGTGGACGCAGGAAAGAAAAGCCTCTTGATCAAAGAAAAGATAGACCAGTAGCCAGGACCTGGGATCAACAAAACTGGAATGGTGGTCAAAGACCAAAGGAAAGCTAAAAATGAAACATGATAATACAAGAGATGAAGAAAGAAGTGGTTGCCAAAAGAATCCAGGAGGCAATCCATTAAGGCCAACAGAAGCAGTGGACAAAGTAGGAAAGAGCTCTCAAGAAACGTCTAAGCTGGAATATGTGGCATATGCCCTATCAAGATCGGTTTCATCCTCAGATCTGTATACGACCTCCTGTTCTCGAATGCAGACATTGTCAAATGGGGAAAGCAGATGACCCCACTTACCCTCTCTACCAGGGCAAACAAACAGCGGAACATGTCCCGAGATTATGCGGAGTATCGCTAAACCAAGGAAGATACACATGGAGGCAAAATCATGTGCTTTAAAGATCACACAATTTATCAGTACTTCCAGGATAAAAAAAATGCTGTCAGAAATTCTGACAACCTTCTACACGGCAAGATGCAGGAAACTGTGGCCTGAAAAAATGAGACATCTGGAGCGGCGGACTAAGGATCTGCTGGATGGAGCTGATGCTGGAATGTGGATGTGCAAAGCAGATCTCCTACAATGGAAACAGAAACACAGAACTCAGCACGAGTGGCATGAGATCAGATATAGGGTCATTCCCAGCCATCAAAAAAGTATAGTAATATGAAGGATTATCCATATCTACAAGACTGAAAAATATGCCAGAACAATCAAGAACGTGAGGAAATTCAGCTTTCAAGACAAAGTTCTCGCCATTGAAGTTAGAGCAAGGGTAAACAGACAGATCAGCGTGTGACCTCATTGAGACAGAGAGGACGAAAGTACTGAAGGCAATGGCAGAAGCAGCTAAAACGTGTTCACGCTGGATCTGGTCGAGTAGGAACAAAAGTGAGTTTCATGTGGGTTACCAGTGTCTGATAGTAAGTGGTTAAGACATCTGTCACAAGGGTGACTTGACCTTGAGACGCTTGACCACTTGGATGCGTGGGATGGAACCCAGGGAAAGGACAATTTTCCATTTTAAAAAATAGCGACAGAGAAGGAGCATCCAGAAGTAATGACTGGCATGTGGCGCAGAACCCATAGATGGCATGGGGTTACTTTTTAAGAATCGAAACACTTGCTTGATGAGGGCTTCTCGTCTATGGTCCCTCTGCTGTCTGGCCTTACCAGAGTTTCTTGCTACTTTGTTGTGCTATATGTTGAATTGTTCCATCGTGCGCATTTTTTTCTTTTTTTTTTCCCCATCCTGTGGTGTATTCTGCTTGTCCAATGTTCAATTTTTGAATGGCTATAAAATATTCGGATGAAAAGCGAGTGATATTTTCTTCAGGTTGTCCAAACTGATGGTATTCTCATAGTAAAAACAGCTTGTCTGCCCCTGCATCTGTAAATACATTGAATCCAGGTGCCAAATAATTTGCATTGTCCCATAATTAGGTTTGTGGGTTGCAATACACATGTACTGATTGCTGGCCAAAAAGACTGTGTCTGATAAAAGTCACATCGTAGCCAACCATTTTGAACTACTACCATTGGATCAACGTTTCCACACTTTAAAATGCTCGTCGCTTCAAATCCACATATGTTTTTGTTGTATACTTATTGAGCCATCAAGTAGGATTGCGTTCTATTCAGATGACCAAAACACTTACCTCACTGTCGATATTTCCCCGTGGGGATGCCTGGGGCTCTTTTAGCATAAATAGCCCACCTTCTGGAAATTCTGTACTAGAAATTTCCTCCTTTCTCTCACTCTCTTTGTTTCGCCTTGTTCCTTTGCATTCTGTCATTTCTTCCTATCGTTTTCTGCCTTGCTGGTCAATTCACCTGCATGCGTTCGATAAAGTCTTACGTACTTTCTCTTAGGATTGAAATATGAATACAGGACGTGTATTAAGAACATTTGTGGCTTTAGGGAAATGAGCTATGCAGAAGCAATTCTAGGTAATGTAGACTTGTTTTATATTTGTTTTAGTGTCCTTAGTTATGTTTCAATCTGTAATCAGGTCTGTTTTTTTAAATCCCGTGTGTAATAAATTGGATAGAGTGGTCAAAGCCATATGCATCTCCTTAGATTATGTACGTAACTGCACTGATATGTATACTTAATTTTCTTTTAAATGTTTACCTGTTAAGTATTGTATGTATTTTAAAAAGGTTATAGCCCTGATATGGTTCTATGCAGTCGGCTGGATTTTAAATAAAACTGACAGTAACGGTAACTCTGTTGACAAATGTGATGGTGGACTGATGTTGGTCACTCCGTTTTCTCTGGTCCTGGTGTTTCTGTTCATGTGGCTTCTGATCTTACTGACAGTGCA
>JAPXFY010000025.1:48507113-48527113 GCA_030674185.1 Monoplex corrugatus | reverse complement strand
CTGGTGAAGAAGCTGTCGAAGTTTGTACCACAACCTGATGAGATTCTGGTGTCCTATGACGTCACAGCCCTGTTCACCAGTGTCCCTGTGAAGGACAGCATTGACATCATCAGGGGGAGGTTACAGGTCGACAACAGCCTTCGGCAACGCACCAACCTGCCAGTGGAACACATTTGTGAACTGCTATCCTGCTGCCTTAACACCACCTACTTCACCTTTGAAGGACACTTCTACCAACAGACCGAGGGTGCAGCCATGGGATCCCCCGTGATTCCCATTGTCGCCAACCTCTTTATGGAAAATTTCGAGGAGAAAGCTTTGGCGTCGTTCCACACTCCTCCACGCGACAGGGGCCGCTACATGGACGACACTATGACTGTACTGAAAAGATCGGTGGTAGAAGACTTCACGAACCATCTCAACAACCAACACCCTGCCATCAAGCTCACCTATGAGGTAGAAGAGAACGGCAGCATCGCGATGTTGGATACCCGCATCACTTGGATGGAGACAGGCCTCGCCTTCTCCATCTATAGAAAGCCGACCCACACGGAGCAGTACTTACAATTCGACAGTCACCAGCCACTGGAACACAAGCTTGGAGTAATCCGCACCCTCACCCACCGAGCGAAGACCATCTGCTCTATCGACACCGCTAGAGAAGAAGAGGTGCAGTACATCAAGAAAGTACTCAGTGTGTCGGGATACCAGAAGTGGGCCTGGGATATTCCAGGGGCAAGAAAACCATACCCCACCCCTCCACTGAATGGCCAACTCCTTCAAAAGGGCACATCTCCATGCCATACGTCAGCGCATGCGTCACTGAGGCTCTCAGCAGGAAGATCAGGAAGTTGGGAGCAGTGTCCACCAAGCCCACCAACACCATCAGAAGCATGCTAGTCCACCCTAAAGACAAAACAGACAAAGTTGGGACACATCAGGGGTGATTATACAAGATAGATGCCAGGACTGTGACCATAGTTACATTGGCGAAACTGAGCGCAACTTGCACAAAAGATTTAAAAGAACCAAACGTGAGTCCTCTCCAGTGGGGGAACATCTGACCCACACCCAACACCACTTTGAAAAGGACAGTGTGCAAGTTCCGACAAAGAAGCAAGATGGTTCCAGAGGGAGTAAAGGAGGCGTTTTACATCGCCGCAAGGAACCCCACCCTCACCGTGACCAGGGCCGAGACAACCTGCCATCGGTTGTACTCCTCACTTATTCAGTCGCACTGTCGTGAGTTCGCTCACGGTGCGCTACTGAAGCCAGTTCTCAACCCAGCAGTTGCGCTGATGAAGTGGCCGGATCGCCGATGAAAGCTACGCAGTAAGTAGCCCCTTTTTTGCACTGGAGAGAAGGTTCAGCCAGGTAGCCATTATAACACATTTAGTATGTTCTTGCCAGCTTTGATTATTTTCAGGTCATCATACTAGCTCTAGCACTTACCAAATCCTAAACCCACACAATCGGGTTTGGTGTTTCCCGTGAAAAATTTTCCAACCAAAAGGATAAGATGCAGTTGAAGAGATTGTCAACCAAAACGATAAGATGCAGGTGAAAAGATTGTCAACCAAAAGCATAGATGCGTGAAGGATTGTCAACCAAAAGCATAAGATGCAGGTGAAGAGATTGTCAACCAAAAGCATAAGATGCAGGTGAAGAGATTGTCAACCAAAAGCATAAGATGCAGGTGAAGAAGATTGTCAACCAAAAGCATAAAGAGGTGAAGATGTCAACCGAAAGATAAGATGCAGGTGAAGAGATTGCAGCCAAATGGATAGGTGTAGGTGAAAGATTGCCAGCCAAAATGGAATAGGGTTTAGGGTGAATAGATTGCCAACCAAAAGGAATAGAGTGTTAGGGTGAATAGATTGCCAACCAAAAGAATAGAGTGTAGGGTGAATAGATTGCCAACCAAAAGAATAGAGTGTAGGGTGAATAGATTGCCAACCAAACGGATAGGGTGTAAGGTGAATATATTGCCAACCAAAAGAAAGAGTGTAAGGTGAATATATTGCCAACCAAAAGGATAAGGTGTAGGGTGAATAGATTGCCAACCAAAAGGATAAGGTGTAGGGTGAATAGATTGCCAACCAAAGAACAGAGTGTAAGGTGAATATATTGCCAACCAAAAGGATAAGGTGTAGGGTTAGGTTAGATTTAGGGTTAAATTAGCATTAGTGTTTTCAGTAGTTGCCAATTCTGGCCTTGCATTCATGATATTAATGCACGAGAGCGAATGACACCTTTCAATTTCCCTTTTTTTTGAAGGGAAACTGAGGATTACCTTTTTTGTTATGTATGTTTTTTTTTCGTCTTTTTTGTAACTGATGCTCGTGTCTGCTTATAGTCGTCTTTTGTTTGTAAAGTGAGACGTGCGAGGGTGAGGAAGAGATGCCTGCAGATGGAGCAGTGTTATTTCTACATGTGTATGCGCTGCTTTTTCACTTTTGCAATGAATGGAAGTGAATTCTGCAACTTAAAAAACTTTATTCCATCAACGTGCGATGGTACACAAACATAATTACATAGATAAAATGCAAGCTGTGTGATGTCTGAGGAAGAGGAAGAGGAGTTTGCAGAATGAGTGTTGTGACTGGACATGCTTCTTTCCTCCTCTCTCACATCTCATTTGCAGTGAGTGGATGTAGACTTTGTATACTTCAACAATGTTTTATCATTGAAAGTCTGATGGTTCAGAAACTTGATACTAAGTGCGGAGTAACAAAAGCAAAGTTTATGGCGTGCTCACAAAAAAGTTTTCAACACATCAGTAAAAGAAGACGCAGTGTGCTGTAGGAAATTCAGCTGGAAAGAGTAGCAACAGACACAAAGGCATCAGAACTCAGAACGGAAAATAAACAAATCATGAAATAACGTAAATTATTTGAAAGCGTCGTCCACTTGCCGTAAGATGTGTTGGCGCAGTTGTGTTTTTTTTTCACTGCGTGTACAGCATTATAGGTCATTTTATGAGGAAGGGGGAATTAGAACACCTGGTCACAACAGGAAAGCTGGAGAGAAAAGAGAGCACCAGGTAGACCCAGGGAGAAAATGTTGGACTGACTTGCAGGGTGGCTGAGGACAGACAGGGTGGAAGATGTGCTTGCAGCAACAAGGGATATATACATATGGAGGGCCATGATCGCTAACGCCATGTGACAGGGCACTTGAACATGATGATGATGATGATGATGATGATACAGGCAGTGGTGCAGCCAACTAGCTGCTAGTATGAGATACTTTTTTGTTGTAATCTCCTGATAAAACTGCCTCCAGTTCATAAACTATTTCCACGCTGAAACATAACGTCCCATCAGTAAGGGCATGTTGAAATACGGTGCCTTTGTCCTTCCCAATTTCTACGTCAATGTAATGGCCAAGGAGTTTGGGACAGTTTGTTTTTACAATACTATGATGATGATGACGATGGGGATGAAAATCACGATGATATGAACTTCCAATCTTGATTGAGACAGCGTGATAGGTATGTACCCTGATGCATACTTTCATAATGTACCGTGGCATCAACCAGGTCTGGGACATAATATAGTGATCCCATGTGTTGGACAAAACATATAAGCAACATCCTCAGTGACGCATCTGTGAAATGAATGAGACAAACTGTGTAGTCCCAGTCTTTGTAATGAGTCTACAGCTCTCTCAATTCTGGGTAGGAGCTGGTTGGGGCCTAAAAATCCAACAATGACTTTTACAGACCAGCTGGGATTCCAACTCATAACCTTCCATAATCATAACAGTCGTTCATGAATATGCTGCTCATTACTCAGTGCTTTTGGTGCCTGCACGCAATAATCATTTATTAGCTGTCTGCTGGGTTTGTCATTGTGTTTGGTGGTGTCTTTTTCACTTATAATCACATACTTTTTAGACACATTTGCCTTTCCGAATATTGTTGTAAGTCCTGAGTTCTAACAGAAACAGGTATGTGTCTTACAATGAATCAGTAGCTGAGGCTTCTTGATGGCTGGCCTCCAATCTCTCATAATGAAAGACTTTACGTGATTGAGAGCAACATATCTTCCCACAGTAACAATCGCTTGCTCAAAAATTCCAGTCTTGCTTTTACTGTTTTAGGCATAAACACCTTTGTGCCCTGTGAAGATGTCCTGTCATTTCACTGGCTCAGTAGTGATATACACACAAGTAGTCTCTGTCTTCTGCCAACGGCAAATTGCTGCTAAAACATAGGGTGTACATGCTCAGTTTCTGCAGTTATCTTGGTAACTTCGGAGCTGAACATAGATGTTTCATCGTTTAATGTGAAGGCCTACAGTTTATGACAGCACAAGATCTGTTCAGTTTGATTGATCTTGGAAAAGAAGAGAGAGTGAAAAGATTATTCAGACGTTCATTACTGAAGCCTAAGGCAAAAGCGTATTTTAATCAAGGCTAACACGCAGTTATGACAGCACTGAACTAACATGTCTGCTTGACTTTAATCAGAAACCCAGACGTCAGAGTTTGTTATTAACTCACACAGTCGGTCTCTCAGTTGATGTATAGTCCTCCCCTTCCCTGTGGGGATGCTGGAGGCTCTTTCAGTATAAATAATATTCCTACCTTCTGGAAATTCTGTGCTAGAAATTTCCTCTTTTCTGTCACTCGCATTGTTTCTGCCTTGTTCCTTTGCTTTCTGTCATTTCTTCCTATTATTTTCTGTCATTCTGGTCCATTCACCCATATGTGTTCGATAAAATCTTGCGTTTTTTTCTATGATTGATAATTGGGTACATGTATTAAGTGCATTTTGGATCTAGGTAGGTGAGATATGTGAAGCAATTTTAGGTAATTTAGGCCCGTTTTTATATGTATTTGGTGCCCTTAGGTATGCTTAAATTTTGTATTCAGTTGTGTTTTAAATTCCCTATGCGATAAATTGGATGAAGTGGTCAATGCCACAGGCATGTCCTTATATTAAGAGCACAAATGCATTGACACATGTACTTCATTTTCTTTTCTTTTTTCCCCTGTTGACGCATTTTGTATGTTGTGAAGTGGTTATAACCCTGATGTGGATATATGCAGTCGGCTGCGCTTTAAACAACAATAACAAAAACAATGACCTTAGTCCTGCATCTGGTCTCTCAATTGACACGCTTCAGTTTCAGTCTGTTGACAAACTTCTATATCAGTTCCAAATCTCTCAAGACAGCGTCTGTGCATTCACAAGTGCAATATGTGGCTCACTCTGACAAAGGATTTTTTTAAGGATCATCGCACTCAGGGAGGTTACCTTTGTGCTCACCTTTTTTTTCCCCTATTTTCTAGACCACTTTAATGGCCACAGAAGCTGGGGCAGTTTTCTTACAATGCGATGAGATGATGTCGATGAGGATGATAATCATGATGCTATGGAGTTGCATCTAGGATTGAGACTGTGTGACAGGGTTGTACTGTATGCTTACTGTCATAATGTATCCCGCGACAAGCAGACCGAGAGACACAGACACCTGCGGTGCTGGTCAGAAGATTTGAGCAACACCCTCAATGACCATCCTGAAGTAGATGAGACTCGACTGCGTGGTCCCAGTCTTCCCAATGAGCCCATAGCACGCCCAACTCTGGGTAAGACCGTTTAGAGCCGAAAATTCGGACAATGATTTTGAAGGGACTGATTGGGATTCGAACCCACAACCTTCCAGCCAGTAGTCCATTGCGTTAACCACTACACCACGGCAACTGGTTGACAAACGATATTTCTTTTCTTTCTTTTATCCCTCTGTGCCACCATGGATGTCATGGAGAGAAAAATGTGATGGTCATCAGGCTTGAAGTGGACAGATCCCTCGTAACACCAGGGTGTCTTTCGCGATATCAGTCCAGGTCTTCCATAATCTGCCTCTCCTGTTAAACCAAGATATGTCTTTGTTATTGTTTGTTGAGCCAGCTGGTGGGACTACAGTCTGGTTAGATGACCAAACCACTTAATTCTGTATTAATGAAAATGATGGTGAACCAGTGATGTTGCACGATTTCTGTGATCTTGTTTTTTTTTCAGATCAATCGAGTCAGGTCTGATAATCGCTATTTAGAACAGGCTTACACTGCTGTGTATGCTGAGTCACAGCTCCTGGCATATATTTTCGTCTTTTATACATACTACAGTATGTTATGAAAAGTAAACGTGGACAGCTGAAAGAATATGTATATGTAGTGGAAAAAAAACGTTGCACTGAAGAAGTCGGCCTGATCGCCGATGAAAGCTAGCAAGTGAGTAGCCATTTTACTGAGAGATGAGTTTAGTCTGGTAGTCATTATTATACATAATGTATATTTTTGGAAGTAGCATTATGGGTGGTTTAACAACGTCAAGATTTTCAACATTATGTGGTGTGACTGAACAGTCTTTTACGCACTTGACAGTGTTTGGATTAATGCACATCCTTATTGTGGTCTGTGCTGACCTTAGCGGGTCTGAAACCAACATTAATACCGTATATATCAACGATACTATGGGTCCACTCAAGCTGACTAACATTTGTCCTGGTGTAGAATATATCATGGATGTCAACACAACAAATATTACAACTTTACAGGTCAATGTGCCCGACTGTTATCATACAAATTATACTGTGCACCAAGGAGTAGTGTATGGGATATGTGAAAACACTGTTTACTGCAAGTTACATGTAGAGGTACCAGAAGGTATGTTTGTACGTGCTCGTCTTCAACGGTTAAAATATTGGTGTGGGTCAAGACGCTGGTGGACAAATATATATTTCGAAAGTCCAATAGATGGCGGGCCTGATTCATACATAACATGTAACCATCATTTCCCTGAAGGCACGCTTTTAGGATCACATACGAACCACATGCTTTTGGAACACACAAACGTTCCTGCAATTAAGGTTAAAATTGAAGCGCATAAAGGTGACAGTCATATAATGGCATTCATATCATCACATTCTGGATGTTTAATATCTCCACAGACATACAGACCATCTAGCGAACAATTGAAATCACCCTGGATATGTCATCATGTTAAGCTTTCATAGTATAATGTCAGAAGGCTATTGCTGTCCAATAGAACTTATTTACATAGATCCCAACGAAAATCAGAACATTATTAAACGTGTGTGTGATGCATTTGATACTCCAGCGGAAATTTTCCTTGTATCGTATCTTCAAGTTAGATTTCCAAAGCTGAGGTATACAAAACTCAGAAAGGTATTCTTTTCTTATCATTCTGTATCTGAAAAACCTTAGATTTCCCAGTGGTCTGTTTAACTGTTCTGTGGATCACTATTCCACCTTTCAACATCACTTGGACTGTAACCTGAAGACAGAGTGCGTAGATGGACAGGATGAAACAGAACACTGTCCCTTCAGCAGTTCTGGTTGCAATGGTTTAGTGGCTTCACGTAACAAGTGTTTCAGATATGTCTATTTCAACATGAACGTGACTGGTCTAAGCCCCAAAATTGGATGTCTAAAGATGGGTGCAAAACTGGCTTCCGTTAAAACAAGAAAAGAATATAGAGACCTTCTGAATGCTTTAAAATACTTTTCTTCTTTTAAATAGTCATAGGCTGTAGTTCAGGTTGGAATTCTGCAGGTTTCATGTATAGTAAGTTTCGTAAATGGTCAGATAACACGTTTATCTACAACATAAATAACATGAGGCAGGATTACTATCCTTCAAGAAAGATTAAATCAGATTGGTTTGTTATCCGACAATCTTTCAGGAAGTCAGAACGTGAATTTGATGATTATTTCAGTTAATGTGTGAAACAGTTAGGACCAGACGATGTGATTTCTGTTCAGACTGTTGGATTCCCTCACTTACATTTGCCACTATCCACCTTCACACAGACCCAACAGAACTTGTTTGAGTGTTCAAACAGTCACGTGTCTCACACTTTTTTGTCGTGTGATTTCAACAGTCATGGCTGTAAAACTACTTATTCTCATTTTTGTGTGTTCGTGCACATGGCAGCGCAGTCCAACAACACCATGGGTCGTCACGGAAAAAGCACTGTGTACAGAGTGGTTATGTTTATGTGTGATGATGAAATCACATCAGTTCCTTACACTCTGGTATGTGACTTCAGACAAGACTGTCCAGATAACAGTGATGAGTCGTTTTGTGAATATCCCTCATGTGCTGGTTTGTGTGTCCATTGATCAATGTGTGTGGCATAGCCAACATTGCAATGAGCATTCAGACTGTCTGGACGATTCAGACGAAGTCGATTGTCCTTGGGTATATGAGGACCATTTCAAACACATAGAAGCGGACAAAAATGAACAAATTCTCATCAAGATGGATGGCACAGGCTACTTTACACAACTGGTGATGGATGCTGACAAGTCTTGCCCTGATTCTCATTATCATTGTACAGATGACTGGCATGTACTGTCTACCTGTCTACACTCGATGTAATGGGTTCTCTGACTGTACTTATGGGAAGATGAACAAGACTGTCAGACAGTCACCTGTCCTGGATTCTACAAGTGTCAAGCTTCTAGAATCTGTGTACATGGAGATCATCTCTGTGATGGCTGGAGCCAGTGCCCTCAGCGAGATGATGAATGGTTGTGTGACATGACCTGCCCTGAAGTCTGTCTGTGTCAAGGTCACTCTTTCCTATGTAGTGACGCTTTCTCTGTAGATTATTTTCCTCATCTTCGCTACATTGATGCCAGGTACAGGTATGACATTGTTATTCAGTACCAATTCTATCATTATTGTTTGAGTTGTCTTTGTCTAAGCAAATCTTTCAGAAATCAAGCTCGAATCTGCAGTACATCAGTCTTGTATAATAACTGAAAACTCATTGATATGATTGTTTTTTCCAGCTATAAATTAAGGATTTGGTTGGCAACAATCCTAGTATCACAGAGCAAACTTGTAACCATATTCATCACACACTGAGAAAGTCGATATGTCATGAACTGTCAGAAACAATTAATAGCAATATGATGACTTACACAAAGTAAGGTATGAATATCATTTGCAACCATACATTGGATAACAGCTTTAAGAACATACCACACGTATCGAAGTGGATATAGGGAAATTCAGTTTCAACTTCCTTTATATTTTTACAGACGAATCATCTGAGAGGTGTAGTTTTCTTCAATAAGATTGCTGCAAATGTACTTCAAAATTCATGACATAACTTGTATAAAACCACAGCCTAGTCTTTTTTCGTGTGAACAGTGTTTCCAACTGAACTCACGGATTTCTTTGGTTGGTGAGCTGCTTGTATTTTAGGAAGTATAGCCTGTTTGTGTCTATTTTGGCAAAGAAAATATGTACAGATAACTCATCACGTTTGACCCATGTTGGTTTGCTAATCTTGTATGGGATTCCACATAAGCATAGTTATCAGGCCATGAAATATACCATGGGAATACATCTACTTGAGAGCTGGACAAACAGTTTGACCTGCAAGTAGCTGGCTTCTTTTTCTTATGTCAGTGAGGCATCGTTCTGGTTAGTGGTTTAGTACGCTGGAACATGTCGTGTTATTTTGTATCCCTTTGACACGTGTGGTCAGGAAACGTCAGTGTTGTAGCTTGTGCATAACGTGTGATGGTGAATACTGTTGTCAATAATACCTTTTCTCTGGACGTCACAACTGGGACTTGATGTCATCGGTCTTTGTCGCTTAGCTTTATAATTGCTATAATTGCAATCACAATTTAACATGGTTACGTGATTTTGTGTTTAATTTTATTGTGATGATGTGCTTATTTGGCAAGTATCATCTACAGACGAATATCAGAATACAAGTTATAGTCGATCTTCAACGAGGTTGATTATTCTTCAACCACTGCTGTTTAGTAGTCATAATATGCGTTTGCGGTCTGTCTTGGCTTGATCACAGTCATGGCATGGGTGGTGATGTAGATTAGAAAGCACGCCTGCATGGTTGTGTTTATGTACTTGAAGTCAGCACTGAACCAATATTGTTATCTGGATATTGCTGCACAGAGAGCACAGCAAGCACAGCATGAGAAAGTGTTACACATACTGAAATCTCGGCTTTTATCCACATGACACGTTTGCGTACGAGCTCGTAATCAAACGAATACAGAGCTAATCAATAATGTCATGCAGAAAATCTCCAGATTTTGCAAGTAATAATGATAATAATAAATGACTTTTACATAGCGCTATTCTCCTATACATAGGTAAAGACTCACTGCACTTTACATTAATTAGCTCACTTTTCCCAATCAGCCCTATGCCTAGTGTTCAATTATACTAACTCCCACTCCTAGTCCCTACCCCTCTCCCTCCCCTTCCCCAACACACGCACTAGTACATCTGTGGCAAGCACGTACTAATACATACACACATTACTGAATCGTAAAGCTAAAAAATCATGTTTCATTACTGGTAGTATTTATCAAAAAGATGTTTTGAGGCCCGCCTTGAAAGAAGAGAGAGACGATGATGAACAGCAGAGAGAAAAAGGCAGATCGTTCCAAACAAGTGTCCTATGGTTTTGTATTTTGATTTTGATTTTGCCAGAAGCTTCTGGCTGCTTGACCTGAGACTGCGTTCAAGCCTGTATGTTTTAAGCACAGATGAGAGGTAGATAGGCAAGGTACCATCAAAATGCCGATAAGCCAGAGTAGTTAGTTTATATTCCACTCTTGCTTCCACAGGGAGCCAGTGGAGCTGCTTCAAGAAGCTGGTTGCTGAGGTGGTCTTTCACTTTCTGAAAACCAGCCTAGCTGCACTATTTTGTGCCCTCTAAAGGCGCTTGATACGAAAGGATGGGAGACCTGCAAGAATCACATTACAGTAGTCCAGTCTTGACAGTACAAAGGACACGACAAGTCGTGCTGTGTCGTTTATAGAAATATATGATCGAATTGAACTGATTCTTCTGAGATAATAAAAAGCGGACTGGCAGAAATGTGCTTGTCCAAAAATAGTGTCTAATCAAGATGGATACCCAAGCACTTAGCTGAGGATTGAAAAGGCACTGATTCAGAAGAAAGAGTTAGAGGATCAGGCTTTATCTCAGAAAGACGAACATGGTCACCGATGGCAAGAAGTTCAGTCTTTTATACAATACAATACAATACAATACAATATTTTATTTATATAGCGCAAAATCTTCATAAAATCTAATCTAAGCGCTAAAACAGACACACACGCACGCACGCACACACACGCACTCACGCACGCTCACACACACACACACACACACACACACACACACACACACACATACATACACACACACACACTCACACACACACGCGCGCGCGCACACATGGCTATAAATGGGGAGAAAGAATAAAAGCAAAGGAAAATTATAGAGAGCATATTATATACAATTATATATTACAATGCGATTCCCCTCCGAGTGGAGACAGGCTGCAGAGGGGATTGAGTGAGGTCAGGATTTTATGCAGAGGAGAAAAGGTGAGTTTTGAGAGCGGACTTAAAGGAGACAAAAGTAGGTTGCTGACGGACTGAGAGAGGAAGTTTGTTCCAGGAAAGTGGACCAGAAACAGAGAAGGCTCGTGAACCATAGGTATTGAGCTTAGAGCGTGAAAGCGAAAAGTCAGAGGATCGGAGGCAGAGCGGAGGGTACGTGGGGGAACATAGATCTCAAGTAGGCTTGACAGGTAATCGGGGGCTGCGTTATTGAGGCTTTTGTAGCACATGGTGTCTAGTTTGTACTGTATGCGCTTTGATACAGGGAGCCAGTGAAGTTGTGCCAGGAGAGGAGATATGTGGTCAGCTTTTTTCTTTTTTAGTACAAGGCGTGCAGCATTGTTTTGAATGCACTGTAGGATGTGAATGGTGGAGGCAGGAAGACCAGACAGGAGTGAATTGCAATAGTCAATGCGAGACATTATGAAGGAGAGAACGAGTTTTGCAGTTGTTTCGACAGAGAGATACTTCCTGATCAGGCTTATACGATGCAGGTGATAGTAGCAAGATCTGGCAGTTTGAGAAACAAAGTTGTTCATGGAGAGGGTAGAGTCAATGCAGACACCAAGGTTTTTAGCTGAATCAGAAATTGGGACTGATGTGTAACATAATGGGAGAGAAAGATGAGGCAGCTGAGAAAGTTTCTGACGGGTGCCAATGAGGATAGCTTCTGTCTTGTCGTCATTAAGCTGAAGTTTATTATATGTCATCCAGTTCTTCATACCGAGTAACACTCAGTGGTGCGAGTCAAGAGGTGCTGTATATTGTCAGGTGAGTCACTGTCTTGAAGTTGGATGTCATCAGCATAGAAGTGGTGTTTTATAGAGTGGGAGTTGATGATGGTGGACAGGGGGGAGGTGTAAAGAGTGAAAAGAACAGGGCCAAGGACAGATCCTTGTGGAACACCACAGGTCAGGTATGCAGGTTGAGAGTAAGTGCCATTAATGAGAACAGTTTGTTTTCTGTTTGATAGATATGAAGTGAACCAGGAGAGAGCAATGTCAGAGATGCCAAAAGTATGATGAAGTCTAGAAAGGAGAATACCATGATCAGTGGTATCAAAGGCTGCAGACAGATCAAGGAGTGTGAGGAGAGAGACTTTGCCAGTATCAGTTGCAAGGAGGAAATTGTTGAGAATGTGTAGCAGGGCAGTTTCAGTGCTATGGCACTGGTGGTAGGCTGACTGGAAAGGATTGAGGAGATTGTTGGCAGACAGGTGAGAGTTCAGCTGGTTGAGGAAACTTTTTCGATGAGTTTTGACAAGAAAGAGAGATTAGAGATAGGCCGGTAATTTTTCAGTTCATTTGGGTCTAAATTGTATTTCTTGAGGAGAGGGTGAACAATAGCAGACTTGAAAGAATCTGGGACAGTTCCAGTTTGAAGAGAAGTGTTGATGATGTCGGTGATGAATGGGAGGAGAGTAGGGAGACAGTCAGAGTAGAGAGAACCTGGAAGAGGACCCAGTTCGCAGGTTTTGAACGACATGGATCTGATTGTGTTGAGAATTTCTTCTTGTGAGACTGGGGTAAAAGTAGTAAGAGGTGTGCCAGAGAAGGAAGGGTCAGGTGGGCATGGTTGACAGGGTGTCCTGTCAAGCCTGTCACGAAGAGTTTGTATTTTGGTGGTGAAATATTTGGAGAATACAGATGGGAGTTCTTCATTTGTGTGTTTTGTTGGGAGAGGTAAATCTTTTCGTGTGCCAAGGAGATGATTCATGGTTGTAAAGAGTTCTTTTGAAGAAGAGGCATTCAGGATTTTGGTTTGGAAATAGCTTGTTTTTGCAGATGCAATGAGGGTGGATACTTTTGTTTTAGAGGCTTGGAAAAGTTGCCTATGTACAGTAAGTTTGGATTTGCACCAGCAGCGCTCTGCTCTGCGGCGGGCACGTTTTGCACAGGCAATCTCATGAGTAAGCCAGGGGGTAGGGGGGCGGTCAGGTAAAAGACGGGTTGTGGCTGGAGCATGAGTGTCCAGAAGATGGTGGAGAGTAGTATAGAATTCATCGGCAAGGTTATGTGATTTTTCAGAAAGGAGGCGGGAGGCATCAGATCAAAATGTCGATAGATTTGAGATTGCGTCGAGTCACTGTGCGCGTGGTACGGGAAGGAGGAGAAATGTCAAGAGAACAGAGAATTGCAGAATGGTCAGAGCTGAAGTTAGACGGGTAGAAAGAACTAAGCAATTGTCAGTAGCTGAATTGTGGTGATCACGAGAAATGATCCAGTCAAGAATGTGATCTTTTTGATGGGTTGGTTCAGAAATATGTTGTGTCATATTGTGATTGGACAGAGAGTTGATGATTGTGCCTAGGTTTAACTAAACACTGATGTCACAGAGTGAAGGTGAAATCCACTTATTGCTTAGAGATAACAACATGAACTGTATGTAAGTACAAGTATCGTCGAAATGTAGATAATATAGCATGTCCCCATTTATAAGGATGAGTAAGGAGCAGTTTCAATGTCTTTGTAAAAACGTTTTTGAGAATCATGAACTCCCTGGAGGACAGTTTTGACATAATAAGAATTGTGCTTTACATGATGAGTCAGTATTACTTCTTACTATGTCAGTGTTGACAGAGCAGTGGGCATCCTTGCAACATGTAATAATAGGTTTCGTTTCATTAGACTGACTTCATGTTTTAAAACATAGGTGTCCATTTTGAAATAGGATTAGTCAACGAGAAATGCATGGAGAGGTCTCTTTTTCTGGTAAGGCAAGCCATGGGGCTGTTTTCACCCCTAACCCATTGCTTGGTATATTCTGATGGTGTAAGAGAGGTGGATTACCAGTTCTATGGGTGGCTGGGGAGGGTTGTTTACAAAGTGAGTAGTTACTCCACCTCTTGCTTCCACCTCTTCCTTCAGCATCTGATGGAAATTGTATTGAGACTGGTTTAATCAGTTTGGTCTTTAGAAGCTGAAATTTCTGGCTCTCCATGATGTGTGGGATTGGTTGTTATATGTGTTTTAACTCCTTCATGTTTCCCATGACAATGCCTGGAAAAACAGCTCCATGCAGCCAAATGATTGTAGAACGACTGTTTACTGCAAAACAGTATATGGGACGGTGGACAACCAATGGGACTGTGCAAATAGGCAAATAGAACTGCACAAGAAGCCCAATGAGACTACACAAGTAATAATAATAATAATAATGTTTATTTGTATAGCGCATATTCCATATAAAAACATGCTCACCAGCGCTTTACATTTCGCAAGAAAGGCAAAAGGTGATAAAAAAATGTTCACAATTACATACACAATAAGATAACAACAAACATTAAAGCTATACAAGTAAGAAGACACATAAGAAACCACAGAATATTAAAATTTAAACACTGACTTATGTAATGAAGAAAGATTAACAGATTTTTCATATGAATAAAGAGGCATACTGTGTTTATATATTGCTGCGTGTGTGTGCTTGCGTACGTGTGTGTGTACATGTGTGTGTGCGTGCGTGTGCGTTGCTGTGCGCGTGTGTTTGTAAGAATGTGTGTGTGTGTGTGAGAGAGAGAGAGAGTGTGTGTGTGTGTGTGTGTGCGTGTGCTATGTTTGCATGCGTGTGTGTGTGTTTATGCATGCAATAGTTGTACATAAAATTATAATCAATATTTTGAATGAAGATAAAAACAGAAAAATTCTAATCCATATACAGGAAAAAACATTACAACTTCAGCATTACAGCATTAATACCTTGACAATCAAAATTCCTCACAAATTATGAACTATTCGCATATCATACATCACAATTTACATACAAACAAAGATTTGAAAAAGTTTCTTAAAGTATTTCAGTCTCTTTCCCACTCAATTTCTCCCCTATCCCTTCCTCAGCTGTACACATACAGTGATACACACACATGCTCACTCAAGCACACACACACACACACACACACACACACACACACACACACACACACACACACACACACACACACACACACATACACACATGCACGCACACACACACCTTGCTCTATAGGCCCTTATACAAAATACTGTTATACAGGCAGGAGAGATTAGTCTGATGACAGACTTGCAAACTAAGGCTCTTCAGGTTAGATGAGTTTGAAAGAGGTGGGTTTTCAGGTGCCGTTTGAAGGTTGAGAAACACTTAGTTTTTCTGAGAGACAGTGGTAGAGAGTTCCATACATTTGGGCCAAAGACAGAGAAAGATTTTTTTACCAAAGGTGTCTAGAGAGAAGCGAGGAACAGTCAACAGTGAGGTGTCAGAAGAGCGGAGCGTTCGAGAAGGTTTGTAACCCTGCAGGAGGTTGGCAAGATAGGATGGCATGTTCTCGTGATAGATACACTGAAAGCAGAGACAGGCAACTTTATATTGAATCCTAGCCTTTACCGGGAGCCAATGAAGTGTTCTAAGCAGAGATTTTGCACTCTCACGCCTGGGCTTGCGGAGAACAAGGCGAGCCGCGTAGTTCTGTATGCGCTGAAGTTTAGATAGTTGATTGTCATGGAGACCTGCGAATAGAGAGTTACAATAGTCCAGTCTAGATAGTATGAAAGAGACAGCAAGCTTGTTGGTAGCATCAGTGGAAAGGAAGGAGCGAATCTTACCAATTCTGCGTAGCTGATAGTACAGAGTACGGCACAACTGTTTGACATGGGCTTCCATAGACAGTGTTTCATCCAGATAGAAGCCAAGGTTTCTAACAGTTTGTGAGAAAGATACATCACAACCAGAGATAGACATGGGGGCATGAGTAACCTGATTGACCTTTGACTTAGTACCAGTAACAATAAGGGGCTACAATAGTAGCTCACAGGACTTTAAAAAGGTCAAGTGTTAGCAACCGTACGTTATAGCCACAAAGGGGTCGCCGAATTAGTACAATACCACGCTTGCCTGTACAGAACTATTTCACAAACCAGTCAAAGTGTAAACAGTGGATCCCTCCTTGCTCTTGGTAATGCCATCTCCCAAAGGCTTGTTGATTTGATAAACTGTTTGGAATGAACAAGTAGCTGCAAATCTGGCTTGACTTATTTTAACACAATCAGCGACTGGCACTCTTTGTTCATTAAACATATCTCTGGGATGAAGCGTTTCTTTGTCTTTTGTTTAGTCGTCCAACAACAATTTTATAAATACTTGGCTTCCCGTTATTAAATCGTGTTCAATGGCCAGTTAGTTGTCACTTTTCAGGAAAGTATTCAGAGAGTTCAATTCAAAGTGTAAATCGGGGTCTTTATGGTCAGAATATTTTCATGTTTGGAACATTATTGCAGTAATTCCTTAGTCATCAAATTCCTGTCAGTTTCGTTTTGAACTTGTATCAATCTATCAAATGTCAATGTGAGTGTCATCCACACTTGATCCTTCTTGTTCGATGCCTGTCTTGATTGCTATGCCATCATTGTTTTGTCCTTCCATGTCATTGATGCGTGAACAAAGTTCGTTTGTAGTTGACTACAGTTTGTCCATTTTCCTTAGAAACGACGATATAGTGTCTAGAATTTTATCAGTGTAGCAGGTTGTGAGTCTTAATCGTCTCTCCTTTTCCTTTCGTTTCGTCCTGATTCAAACTGGTGTTAGATCTGGTTTTAGTTTGTTGTGTAAATCTTGATCAGTTCTTCATCCACCATTTTACCTGTGACAATGGCTGGAAAAAACGCAACAAGATTGTTAAAACGACCATTCACTGCAAGGCAATATGTGAGACTGTAGACAACCAATGAGACTATGCAAGTAGCCAGTTAGACTACAAAGCACCCTGTGTGGCTAGATTAGTAGTTGACAAGACTTATTACAAAGACAAATTTGAGTGATCAGAAGTTAAATTTCGTCACAATCACCATGGGGTCGAACCATTCTATTGGCCAGTCAACAGTGTAAAAGCAATAAATCAAATCATCATTCTTAACTGAAAGTCCAGAAAGTCGTGAAATGAACCATCAGAAATCACAGAACACAACAAAATAATTGCTGAAAAGCGAGTTGGTGAAGGACAAATAAGTTGGGAAAGAAAGGTAAGTAAGCGGCACACGTCTGCCTCTGATGAAGGTTCGTGAGTGAATGATGAACTGTCGCGGTCTCTCACTTGCTCCAGAATTCTGACGGAATTCCTGGAGGCAAAATCAAACATATTTTAATGGCGCATTAAAAATTCAAGCTTTTAGATGAGCTGAACACACTCTACGCTGCAGAGTGTGTACTTAGTTGATTATTTGTTATCTCATCACCCAATAGTTTTTTATTCTTTCGTTTGTTTGCTAGAGAAAGGTAATTCAAAATGTCTGAACAGCTCATCAGCAGATTGGCTTTGTGTGATGACTTCACAATCGTCTGGATATATCAAACCAAAAAAACACATTGCTTTGAAATCTCTTTTCTTTAACTGTAAGATACATGTTCCAACTGGACATGCCATTATGATCAGCACTGAAAAACCTGAACTCTGGCAGTGCATAAGCTGCAGGCATTTTGCAGATCAATTAACTGTTTCTTGCAAATATGACCTTATTGTAGGATGCACAGTTCATCCCATTGCACATGTACAGAAAACAGCAGTTTTCCGTATCGATGTTCCAGGCCATATTTGCAAACATGTTATAAGTAAACTGCAATTGTTCTTTTCCTTTCACACTGAGAGTAAAATGCCACATATGCTACCTAATGGGCTTTTTAATTGTTCTGTGGATCATTATCCCAGCTTTAAATACCACTTGGACTGTAACCTGTGGCCACAGTGTGAAGATGGACAAGATGAAACAGGACACTGTCCTTTCAGTAGTCCTGAGTGTCAGGGTGGGTTATCATTATGTGACCATTGCTATAAAGTCATTAGCAGTCATGCTCTGCATAGATTTAATAACTCGAGAACACAAGACGACAAAAGAGCTAGGGAGTACTGCAATTCTTTGGGAGGCACACTGGGATTACCTAAATGTGACTCTGACTGGTATACAGGGATTCTGAATTTGACCAAACGATCTTGGATATTTCCAGAGGCAGTTTTGTCGGGTTTGTACTCTGGTGATATGTCTGTAATGAATATGTATAGGTTCAGTGTCATCAGCCAAGACAGAACGGTTTTCTACCATTCTGTTATTTTATCCAAGCTAAAACCTAGCAAAAGCAGTGATAAACAGTACATTTCGTATAGAGGAAAAAACAAATGCTGCTGCTATGAGTCTGGAGGTCATGGCGCTTATATGCTTCAGGTAGGGGCAGTTTGTGAATTGAAAAATACCAGACCAGAGAGACTTACCATTATTCCAAATCAATATCAGTTACCTGCACACGATTTTTCATGCTCACACAGCAGCAATCTCTGACGACGTGTCCTGATGGTCATGTGACATATACATTTCTCTTGTGTGGTTCTCAACAATATAACGTTTGTGATAAACGACATACGTCTCCTTGTCATTTGTTCTATTATTCGTCATTGACAACAGATCAGCACATTTCTTCAGTACCTTTATTCACGTGTGATGATAGCATTACCACTCTGTCATTCACCTTGATATGTGACCACATGCCAGACTGTCAGGATAAGAGTGATGAGTCATTTTGTAAACATCCTTCTTGTGTTAATATGTTTACCTGTAATAATGGTCAATGTGTGCCCTATTAAACATTTGTGACCGATTATTTCATTGTCTGGATGAATCAGATGAGAAAAACTGTGATGTGTTCATAGGCGTAACATTTGACTCTAAACAATGTTTTTCACCCCCTGCTGTCATTAATTTTGATGGCATTAGAATGTTCACATCAATATCAATGCGTTCCAACGAGTCCTGTCCTAACTCTCACTATCGTTGTCCTGGTAAGGTAAATGACTGCCTACCTGTCTACACGCGATGCAACGGAATGTACGACTGCAGGGGCCATGAAGATGAAGAAGGATGTGAACTATTCAAGTGTCCAGGATTTCTTCAGTGCAGATCCTCTACGATATGTGTACATGGTGACCACCTGTGTGATGGTTGGCCTCACTGTCCATTGCATGATGATGAGCTGTGGTGTAACTTGACATGTCCCGTGGACTGTCTGTGTCAGGGTCACACCTTTCTGTGTGGTAAGCCTTTCTCTGTATCACTCTACCCTCGGCTTCGTTATCTTAATGCCACAGGTTCAGGATTGACTCTGTCTGATGTGGGTGAACATTTCTATCTGATTCATTTGATTCTTGCCCAGTGTTTTTTATGCTTCTTACCTGGCTTGAAATTGCTCAGTCTAAAGGTTCTTGACTTGGCTGACAATGAACTACAGCATGTAAACTTGACAGTTTTTATTGGTCTACATAATCTACAAACACTGTCACTATCCAGCAATCCTCAAACCTCGCTGTACACTGAGTCTTCATCTGTTACCACGCAAACAGCGCTCACAACGATCGATTTGTCACACAGCACATTAAGTTTTTCAATTCCAAGGTCCTGAGCAAGTTCGCGCGTTTGAAGAAACTGAATTTATCTTTTACTGCCATTCACACCATTGGTCCTAGTGGCTTCCAGTTCACACCTTTGTTAACTGAATTATACATGGACGGTAGTTCTGTGAAAAGGTTCCCACCTGATATATTCAGAGATCT
>JAPXFY010000025.1:48482113-48502113 GCA_030674185.1 Monoplex corrugatus | reverse complement strand
TCATCATTATTACTATTCTTATTATTATTATAATTATTATTATTGTTGTTGTTGTTGTTGTTATCGTCGTCATTATCATTGTTATTTCTATGTTTTTGATTTGCATACATTTGGTTTACATACGTTTCATCTGCATACATTTGATTTGTATTCATTTGATTGTGTACGTTTGATTTCCGTACCGTTTGATGTGCGTAGGTTTGATCTACATACACTTTTTAATGTGACATGAAACCTGGTAGTTATGCTCTGGCAAGAAATTGGTTTATGCCTTGGCAAAGTTTAAATCCACTGCTCGAGCCTGCTGTAAACGATATGTTTCTTTTGTTTTGTTTCTTTCTTTCTTTCTTTCTGTCCGTCTGTCTTTCTCTCTTTGTCATTTATTTATTTGCTTCTTTGTTTGTCATTTATTGATTTATTCATTTCTTTATTTGTCATTTATTTTATTCATTTGTTTGTCATTTATTTATTGATTTGGTTGTTACTCATTTGTTAAATTTATCGATCATTTTGGTCACGATGATCATGCACCGTTGCATTATCACACACCCACCAAGATCAGAGAATGGGTGTGGAATTTGATCATGAAGAATTCGTCGCTTTCGGGTAATTCCACATGCGCTTCGCCAAAATCTGCGGGCAGTTACTTGGCAAACTCCTTAAGCCTGCACAGATATCCTACAGCTATACGTTGGCTAGCAAAGGTGTTGAGAGTGGGAGAAAGGCAAGGGAACAGGATCTACATAAAACACTGACACCACCAGGATGACTGCAGCATTAAAGATGGTCAGCGAAGAAGGGAATTGTTATGTTGCGGGCTGGAACTGAACTCAAGACATCAAGATCTGGATCCATGGCTCTATCAATCAAAAGAACCGGCCAGTCCGAGTAGAGGATGCAGCCAGTACAGAAGTATTCATTCTGTCGCCCACACGGTGTGGCTCATCGTGCTGCACACATCCTAACTACTATGAAGATGCTTGTGGTAGATATACAGCTTATGACCACACGTGGCATGACCAAGCTCCAAAGTTGAAGTTAGGACAATGACAGAGCGGTGGACTAATCATGATTATGTTTAAATCAAAACATTGATATAATGTATATATGTAGGGGCCTACATATATATGTAGATATATGTATATCTATATGTATGTATGTATGCACACATATATATATATATATATATATATATGTACATATCTCTCTCTGTCTCTGTTTCTGTCTCTCTCTCTCTCTCTCTCTCTTTTCTCTCTCTCTCTCTCTCTATATATATATATATATATAGATGAAGCAGCATGTGAACAGGAAAGACAACAAGCCGACGTAAAATTTTCCCAAATTTTCGGCGTACACCCGCCTTCCTCAAGGGGACTTTATTCACTGACTACGTTATGCTAAAACACATAAGACTGTAAAAAAGAGAACTATTCACCAAATCTAAAATTCATAGAGTTATTCATCAGATACAAAGCGTGCAAAACACTGTCCCAGCCCAAACATTCGCTACTGTTCATGTTTACCCACATGCACGCGCGCACATACACCAGTTCCCCCCCCCCCACCCCCATTGAAGTTAGGACAATGACATATTGGTGGACTAATCATGATTATGTTTAAATCAAAAAAATTGATATAATGTATATATGTATGTGCCTAAGTATATAATATATATATATATATATATATATATATATATAATATATATATATATATATATATAAATATACTTAATTTTTAACTGGGTCACTGAAGTGTTGTGCGTGTTTTGAGATGATTATAGCCCTGAGGGACTCGGAGGAGGTCTGGCTTCCAGACGTGTGGCATGCAGGCCCACCAGCGTGCGGATAAGCCCTGGTACCCACGAACCAGACCCCCAGCTATAGGTAAATAGCTATACTGCCTTGTGGACATCTCGGGAAAGAATAAGGCTAAGGGAGTAAACCTTGAAAAAAAATCATCCTGTTGCCTTGTAGGTTGTCATGCGAACGACAAAAGCTAACGGAGAGATCGCAAAAAAAAAAACCCGATGGAAGGCAACGGGAGACCACCATCGTACTTTTCCCAGAATAATCATGGCCAGACAAAAGAAAAATGAAGATAAGGACGTAAATAGGGGCTCCTATGGAGCACCTTCGTCCAGTAGGGATCGTCATGCTGCGCAGGTGACACCAGACCGTCAGCAAGCTACAGCGTTAAATCTAAAAATATACCAAAATCGCAACATGGAATGTCAGGACATTGTTCCAAAAATGAAAATTAGATAATGTCAAAATGGAGATGGAAAGGCTTAACATCAATATTTTAGGACTAGGGGAAGTGAAATGGAAGGGGGTAGGCATGATAACATCAGGAGACCATACAATAATATATTCTGGTGGAAACTCACATGAAACAGGAGTAGGCATCATAACTGACAGGGACAAAACAAAAGCAGTTAAGAGATACTTACAGGCCGCGTCTGACAAGAGTTTTGCTGGTTAAATTGGATGGCAAGCCCATTGATATCAACATCAGTCAGGTGTGTGCACCAACATCCACAAGTACTCAGGAAGACATCGACAACTTCTACGGAGTATTAGAGATAGCCAAGGCCCAATGTAAATCACAAGAAGTTACAATAATCGTGAGAGATTTTAATGCTTAAGTGGGACAGGATAGGGTGGAGGATATAATTGGACCTCATGGACTCAGTACACAAAATGAAAGGGGAGGGAAACTTGTAGAATGGGTACAGATGGATGAGTTCATAGTAGGAAACACCTGGTTTGAGCAGCCTAATAGAAGAAAATGGACATGGATGAGTCCAGGAGATAATACAAAAAAATCAGATTGACTACATCCTGATCAACAAAAGATTTAGAAATTCCTTAATGACAGCAAAAACACTACCAGGCACAGTCTGCAACAGTGACTTTAAGCTGAAATTAAGGAAAAGGAAACAGACCAAAAGCAACATCAAACTAAATCTTGGACTCTTAAAGACAGATGAAGTGATTCGTAAAAAAATCAACGTACATGTTCAAAACAAATTCAGTGCTCTGGAAGACGTTGGTGACAGTGAGGAACAATGGACAAAGTTGAGAAATTCGATAAATGAAGCTTGTGAAAAAAATCCCTAGAGTAAATAGAAAAGCAAAAAAGAACTGGATGACAAAAGAAATTCTGGGCTTGATGGAGGAATGGAGGAAGGCAAAGAGAAAGGAGGAAATATACAGGCATATAAACAAAGGAATCAGGAATGGGTGCAATGAAGTTAAGGAAGCTTGGCTGAGAACAAAATGCAAAGAAATAGAAGACCAACGCAAAACGGATCCGCAGAGTATGTACAGAAGAACTGAAGAAATTGTCCACAGAAAACAATGCATCCTTCCTTAGCTTCATTGCACCTATTCCTGATTTTTTTTTTATCTTCCTGTATATCTCCTCGTTTCTCTTTACCTTCCTCCATTCCTCCATCAAGCCTAAAATTTCTTTTGTCTTCTGTTTTGCTTTTCTATCTACTTCAGGGATTTCTTCACAAGCTTCATTTATCGAATTTCTCAACTTTGTTCATTGTTCCTCACTGTCACTAACGTCTACGTCTTCCAGAGCACTGAAATTGTTTTGAACATGTACATTAATTTTTTTGCGTGTCACTTCATCTGTTTTTAAGAGTCCAAGATTTAGTTTGATGTTGCTTTTGGTCTGTTTCCCTTTCCTCAATTTCAGTCTAAATCTTCCCTCTTCATGATTGTTGTCATTGTTGCAGTCTGCGCCTGGTAGTGTTTTTGCTGACAGTGAAGAATTTCTAAATCTTTTATTAATCAGGATGTTGTCAATGTGATTTTTGGTATTATCTCCTGGACTCATCCAAGTCCATTTTCGTCTATTAGGCTGCTCAAACCAGGTGTTTCCTACTAGGAACTCGTTTATCTGTGCCCATTCTACAAGTTTCCCTCCCCTTTCATTTTGTGTACCAAGGCCATGAGGTCCAACTATATCCTCTACCCTATCCTGTCCCACTTTAGCATTAAAATCTCCCATTATTATGGTAACTTCTTGTGATTTACATTGGGCCTTGGCCATCTCTAATACTTCGTAGAAGTTGTCGATGTCTTCCTGAGTACTTGTGGATATTGGTGCATACACCTGGATGACGTTGGTATCAAATGGTCTGCCTCCCAACTTGACCAGCAAAACTCTATCGGACACAGCCCAGTATCCCTTAACTACTTTTGATTTGTCCCTGTCCAATACGATGCCTACTCCTCTTTCATGTGAGTTTCCACCAGAGTATATTACTGTATGCTCTCCTGATGTTATCATGCCTGTCCCCTTAATCTCACTTCCCCTTGTCCTAAAATACTAATGTTAAGCCTTTCTATCTCCATTCTGATGTTGTCTGATTTACCTTTTTACAACAATGTTCTAATGTTCCATGATGCGATTTTGGTATTTTTGAGTTTGGTCGCAGTAGCTTGCTGACGGTCTGGTGTCACCTGCGCCGCATGACGGTCCCTACCGGACGAAAGTGCTCCATTGGAGCACCTATTTACGTCGTTATATTCATTTTTCTTCTTTTGTCTGTCCATGATTTTGCCTGGGAGAATATGATGGTGGTTCCCCGTTGCCTTCCATTGGTTTGTTTACAGTCTCTCCGCTAGACGTTGTCGTTGCGAAGACAACCTACAAGACAGTAGGGTGATTTTTTTCAGGGTTACCTCCCTTAGCCTTATTCTCTCCCGAGATGTCCACAAGGCAGTGGAGCTACTTACCCATAGCTTGGGGATCTGGTTCGTAGGCACCAGGACATATCCAAACGCCCGTGGGCATGCGTGCTGAACGTCTGGGGGCCAGATATCCTCCGAGTCCCTCGAGATTTTGGTCTGAGTCCGTGAGGTGCTCAGTTACCGCATGTCGCCACGAGGAGGCATAACGTAGGGCTTGCTGGTGGAGAGAGCTATGTACTGACAGGAAGAGACTTACGCATTCTGCTCTTCTTTTCGCGCAGCTGCAAGCAGCAGTGCTAGCCAGCAGCTCAGACTGAAAGTGAGAGGTGACAAGAACGTAGTCACTAACCGACACACTAGACGCATCACATCTGCTTTTGGACATATCACCACAGAAAAGTGCTGCGTTGCGTTCTGCCGAGTTAATTAATGATGGACCGATAACACGGTCTAAGGGAGGGAAGCGATTGTAGGACTGGTCAGCTTTATAATTCAGTGATTATTTCCCTTGGAAGAACCAATTATTTTCCGGGGAGGGGGGTTGTTTTCTAACCCTTTGACTCCCGCACCCTGTCCACCAGCCGAAAAATTAACCGTTTGACTCCCTCATCCTCAAAGGCTGAGGAAGTTCGAGGGGTATGTTTTTGTTTTGCTCATACTGCAGGCAATCAGTTTCAGTTTCTCAAAATGACGTTTCCGCGCTCGGAATGAATTCCATATGCACTAACATCACAGGTGCCACGTGTATGGTGATCGTGGCACAAGCCTTAAGCCTGCACATAAACCCAAGAGTTGACCTAGTCCTGAGGCCCTACCTAGACTATGTTTTACCTAGTCTATACTTTATACTGGTATTTTATCAGCCAACCACTGGAATAATCTTGGTTACATGTAAATTACATGCGTATGTATGTATCTTACCTTCAAAAAAGGAACATATATATAAAGTAAATAAATAAATAATTAAAGGTCTGACTCACAACACAACTAGTTATTCTGTATAAACTCGTCTCACATGACCCAGATGCTCAGCCATCTATCAACTAGGTGAAGCCAATATTTTCTTTAATCATCGATAGGTAAGTCAGTCAGTCAGTCAGTCAGTCAGTAGGTAAGCAAGCAAGTAAGCAAGCAAGCAAGCGAGCGAGCGAGTAAGTGAATAAGAAGTAGGTGAATAAATAAATACAAATAAAGGAGTACGTAGATAAACAGGTAAGAGATGAAAATATCAAATAACAGTAAATACATGCATACATCCACATGCATACATACAGACATATACACATACATTCATACATACTCACCCATATCGACACAGCATGATGGCTGACAACATCAGCTACAACAACAGCAACAACAACAACAACACCAGCAAAGAGGAGACACCCATATATAAATATCATGACAAACGTGCTGATATATCTGGATAACAATCAACAAACAGCCCACAAACACACACACAGACGGTTCGGTCAACTTGCTTGTTCTTCAGTTGTCTGTTTCTTTTCTTCATTTTCCTTTATCTCTGTTCCAGGGAAAGCCCAAATACTTTCCATTCCACGTTGTAAGAGTCTGTGAAGTGTTACTTTTGAGATGACACCAATGTTAGTCTGATTAATGAGAGCTGTTTTTTTTCCTTTCACAGTGGATTTCCGGCCACTTCCTCTATCTGTTCCTTTTTGGGTAAGACGTTCGATGGTATGATGACTGACATTTTGTTCATGAAGATATGATTTGAAACGTCTAAGGACCTCAGACTTTCCCAGTTGGAGAATTTTTGTTGTAGTGGCATTTCCTGCAAGTTTATCAGCCCGTTCATTTCCCTTAACCCCAGCGTGTCCAGGGCAGTAGATCCACGTGAGACTTTTTAGGTTGATACTGTTCATTGCTTTGTGCCATTCTGGGGTCCCTACTCCATTTTGCACCTTTTGGAGTAGATTCATTGTGTCAGTCAGAATGAAGGCATGGCTTTCTTTCATGTCGTCATCCAGTGAGGCTAGCCATTGTAGTGCATGCGTGACTGTCTCAATTCCCATCGTCAGAGTGGAGGTTGTGATATATGTAGCGTTTTCTTCATGTTTGGCATTTCCATTCTGTTTGACAGTGAAGCCTCATCAAGATTTTTATTGATGACGGAGCCATCCGTGAATATCATTACATCTTTGGGGTTGCAGCTTAGTTGCTCCATGAGTAGCTCAATTTTTGCATTTGTTTTCCATTGCGGCCATTCGCAGCAAAGTGGCTTCCTAGATTTTTGGGTATGATAGTTTTGTACAGATTGCTGAAATGGTTTGTTTTTCCCATTCCTTTTTCCCTTTGAGTTCTGTCAATTGACACACATGCTGAATACTGTCTTCTGCCTGTCCCATCCTTAACTTTCCACGTTGGAGTCTGTTGCCTTTTGCTGTTCCGATTATCTGGTGGAGTGGGTTTTCTGGGTTCTCCAATGCCCTGAAATATGCCTTTACTTGTTCTATTTTGTGTCTCGACTGTATTGAAGGAAGGCCAAGTAGGTATTGCATAGTCTTCGTGGGTGTGTCTTTTGTGGTTCCAAGGATCACTCTCATTGCTTCTTTTTGTGTTCTTTCTAGTTTTAGTAGGTTTGTCTGTGACAACGTAGTGAGGCCCAGTCCATAATCAATGACACTCAGTATTACAGCTTGAGTGTAGTGGTTTCCAAATGTTTTCTGAAGGTTAACATTCTATCAAAACTGATGCCAAGGTAGCGTAAGTTGTTTGTTCATTCGATATTGGTTCCTCTGAACGTAACTAATAGGTTAATAGGCATTTTTCGCTCACTGCTTTGTTGTCAAGGATGCAGAACAGTAAATGTGCTTTGGTGGGGTTGATTGCCGATCTGGTTTCCAGGCACCACTGGTCTACATTGTTTGACTGTTCTTGGACTGCTTCGTTTCTTTCTGATGCATTCTTACCTGTCTTGTAAATGAGTCCGTCATCAGCAAAAGTGAGGATACAGGCTAGTCCGTTGTTGTTCAGGTCAGCAAGCCCTTTTGTATATATGTAGAGACCAGGGGAAAGTGGTGATCCTTGAGGGAGTCCCATGGAGAGTTTTTGTGGTGCTGAACACCAGTTTCCAAGTCGTAGGACTACTGTTCGTTCTTGGAGTGTAGCAGCAATCCATCTTGTGACTGTCATGCTGACACAATATGGCTGACGTAGTTCCATGAGTAATGTGAATTGTACTTTATTGTACGCATCCTCTAAGTCAATGGCTACAGCCAGGGTTTCTTCTTTGTTCTGAAAACATTCGTAGACTTCGTGAGCAAAGGCAGCTGCGTTTTCCTATGTACTTTTTCCTGTTCTATAGCCTACTTGATTTAGGTAGGAACATTTTCCTGTCTTCCAGGTCTCTAGATAATTTCTTTGCTATTATGCCTTCCATCGGTTTCCCGATTTCGTTTAGCTTAGTCAGGATGCGATATCCATTTAGTCTGCGATGATCTTTACCCGGCTTGGGTAGGACTTTTAGGAGGCTGTGTGTCCAGTCCTCAGGAACCTGATCTTTATCAAAACTGTCTTGATAGAGGGTGTACAATTCCGTTTTGTCGTGTTCAGACAGCGTTTTGATGTCACAGTATCGAATCTTGTCTGGACCAGGGGCTGTGTCTTTTCTGCACCGTGCAAGTGCTTCATGCATTTCTTGTTCAGTTATTTCATCATCTAGTCCACTCTGTGCCAGGTGTTTTTTTTTTTTGCTTTGTTTTGCTTTGTTTTGTTTTGTTTTTTGTTTTTGTTTGTTTGTTTGTTTGTTTGTTTGTTTGTTTGTTTGTTTGTTTGTTTGTTTGTTTGTTTGTTTGGTCCACAGTGAAATTTCTTTTCTCTTCAAAATTTTTTTTTATCACTTTGTTGTATGGAACGCTTTAGTAGGGCTTGTCCTTTCTCTTCGTTTGTTCAGAATATAGTTCCATCTGTGTTGGTGATATATGGTGTTGTGATGTTTGTGGTTTTCCCTTTCATTTGTTGATAGAAGTGCCAGAATTGTGACTGTGTTGTATCAGCACTGAGTCTTTCACAGAACTGTGTCAATTTATTGTCTTTTGCTTCCTGGGCTATGGTTTTGAACCATTCTGTTTTTTCATTCATGTTTCTTTTATACTTGTCCGTTTTTCTAATGCTGTCAATGTCTGAGTGATGTCTTCTTCTGTGTTGTTGCCAGGTTTTTACAGCAGCTCGTTTTTCTTTCCAGGCAGTCTTTGTGTCATTGTTCCACCAGGGAGGTTGTTTTCTAGATATTTGGCTGTTTCCTGTTTTCCGTTTTGCTTTCATAGTTCTCAGTTTGGAAACAATATCAGATTGTACACTGTCATATTGAAACGGGTTTTTGGTTGACACACGGAGTTTCTAGGTGATACGTTTCCTTGTAATCTTTTTTTTTTCTTTTTTTCTGTCCATAATTCTTACCAACAAATGCCTATCAATTAACATCAGGAAGAGAGTTCTTGAATGTTATATAGAACCAATACTGTTGAGGCAGCCGAGATGTGGTTTCTAAGAAAAATGTTGAGAGTTCCATGGACAGCAAAGAAAACAAACAAGACAGTCTTGATGGAGGCAGACACAAGAAGATCGTTGATAAGGAAGATTAGGAAAAGACAGGCAACATTTATAGGCCATTTTATAAGGAAAGGGGAATTAGAGCACCTGGTCACAACGGGAAAGCTGGAGGGAAAGAGAGCACCAGGTAGACCCGGGGGAAACACATTGGACAGACTTGCAGGGTGGCTGAAGACAGAGAGGGTGAAGATGTGCTCGCGGCAACAAGGGATAGATACATATGGAGGGACATGATCGCCAACGCCATGTGACAGGGCACTTGATGATGATGATAGTTGAACTGTTCAGCTAACAATATCATGACTCTTTCGTTTATATCAAGGGCACAACCCATTTTCAATGTCGTGGTTTTAATGCAAGAAGTCCATTGTAAATCTAGTAAAAGGGAAGATCTTTACCATGGCTTGACGTTTTATTTTCCACCTGAACAAGAGTTCATTTAAACGAAGTGAGTAGCAGAATGGTTAAAACTCGGCTGTTTGGTTTGCGCGATCTCTTTTTGGCGTTTGACGAATGTTCGACGATATCGGTGTTTGCAATTTCTATAACTTGTAATTTTGTGCTTGTGTTTTTTGCGATAATGTGCTTTGGCAGCCTACAATTTTGTGCTTTCTTTGTTGTGATGATGATGTGTTTGATTAAAGAGCAGGGACTCTGTGATTTTTCGTAAAGATTGTGCTTGGATATAGACCAGCAATTTTTTTTATGTGCTTCAATAGAAACCAGCAATTTCGTGTACCGGTATTGTGAAAGATTTGCCTGGAGAGAGACCAGCAATTTTTTCTTTTATAAATATGTGCTTGGATATAGACCAGCAATTTTGTGCATTGTGTAAAATTTGCCTGGAGAGAGACCAGCGATTTGTTTTCGAATATGTGCTTGGATATAGACCAGCAAATTTGTGTTTTCTGAAAGATTTGACTGGATGGAGACCAGCGTGTTCGTGAATTTTTCTAATTTTGGGATTTGACTTAATCCCAGATATTCGAGGACCGTGCCACAATTTGATAATGTCAGGTTTGTACTTAAAGACCTGTTACTGGACTATTTAAGTATTTGACATTCTTTGGAACAATAATCTGTAAACATGAAAGGTCAATGGGTCCTTTGACTTTAGACATTGGGAAATCACTCTTTCAAAACTGCATGTGCGTACAGTACGTGATCGTATGCACATGCATGCAGGCATACACACTGACACACACACACGCACATACACACGAAGGTACGCAAGCGCACACAAATGTAAAATTACATGCAGAGCAGATACAGTATTTGCAATATCGAGTGTGCAGATCATGATTCAGGAAAAATCCCTTCCCCAATCCTAAATTTTAAACGTCGGACTATTTTTCATGCACCGTGGAAAGTGATGCCCTCTTTACAGTCTCTTGAAGCATTAGAGGGGAAGGAATGTAGATCATTTCTTGATTGATGAAAGGACGAAGCGCCGACTATGACGTAGGTCAATGTGTATAGTTGTTTATTTACAATGATTTGCAGTATATGAAATAGGGGGGGGGGGGGGGGGCGTTTGGATGTAGCAACTATTTATATTACTGTTGATGATATGCTTAAAGGGGAGATTTCGCTCCCTTCGACCGTATGCCATGTAAAATTAGCCGTGAAAGAGTTTTGTGGAAGTGACCGGTCGAAAGTTGTTTTGACTTCTAATCTGGATTTTCTATACACTTTGTGACTGAGCATTGCACATAATTTGTATTTTTGATGTGAACTTTCATCAGAACTACAATTTGAAACAGGTAAATTGAACAATTTTGCTAAATTAATAATGTGATTTGGGTATATATAGTCACCATGCTATTTTTAGAAAAAAATGTTTTCTTCTTTCTCTTACCAATTTGAATAATGATTTATCATTAGACATCAAGCTTGCACAAAGCAAGTTCAGCCAAGTCAAGTCTGGCGAGACGACCATTAACCATCCGAAGAGATAGAAGAGAAGAGACCAGCCTGTCAAGAGGATCCAAAGTAGCACTAGGAACCGATAAGAAATAGAGTGGGATGGCTGATGAGGAGAGACCTATCTGTGACCAGACCCCGCACACCTTCGGATCCCACAAACTTCCAAAATTCTCCGGAGAAGAGGATGCTGAAAGCTTCATTCATGAAGCAAAACTGCTGCTCACGCTAAAACCCATGGCCGACCATGTTGCAGCTGGCTGGCTTCTGAGCGCCCATGAAGGCCGAGCACGCCAACAAGTCCTGTCCCTAGAGGCTGAAGAAAGCAACACACCAGTGAAGGTCTTTACCGTCCTTGAGCAGCACTGGGGAGAACAGAGGGACTCAATCACGCTTGCTGGGGCCTTCTTCAAACGGCAACAGGGACTCACCGAAACAGAGAGAGAATATGTTACACTCATACAACTTTTATTCTCAAAGATGAACGTAGCCACCACCAGCACACTGCCAGATGTTGTACTACGGGACACCTTTGTCAATGGGCTACATCCTGCCTCTCTTAGAAGAGACTTGAAACGTTACGTTAGAGAAAAAGCTGACTCCAATTTCATGGATGCCACCACAGAGGCACAAGGATAGATGAGGGAGGACAGCAACCTGGACGCCAAATCTCAACAGACTACCGACAAAGAAAAAGAAGAAGCAACGCCAACAAACAGAAGGAACAACGCCAATAGAAAGAAGAAACAAAAAGGTACAAAAAGAACAAAACAATGCCAACAAAAAGAACAAAAAAACAATGCCAACAAAAAGAAGAAAAAAACAATGCCAACAAAAAAGAAACAACGCCAACAAAAAAAGAAACAACGCCAACAAAAAGAAGAAAAAAACAATGCCAACAAAAAGAACAAAAAAACAATGCCAACAAAAAAGAAACAACGCCAACAAAAAAAGAAACAACGCCAACAAAAAGAACAAAAAAACAATGCCAACAAAAAAGAAACAACGCCAACAAAAAAAGAAACAATGCCAACAAAAAGAACAAAAAACCAATGCCAACAAAAAGAACAAAAAAACAATGCCAACAAAAAGAACAAAAAAACAATGCCAACAAAAAAAGAAACAACGCCAACAAAAAGAAGAAAAAACGACAACACAAGGAACAAACAACACCAAAAAAACAACAACAACAACAACAAAAATCAACGCCAGCACAAAGAAGAAACAATGACAACAAAAACAACAACAAAAAGAAGAAACAACGCCAACAAAAAGAAGAAACAACAACAAAAAGAAGAAACAACAACAACAAAAAGAAGAAACAACAACAACAAAAAGAAGAAACAACACCAACAAAAAGAAGAAACAACACCAACAAAAAGAAGAAACAACATCAACAAAAGAAGAAACAACACCAACAAAAGAACAAACAACAACAACAAAAAGAACAAACAACACCAACAAACAGAACAAACAACACCAACAAAAGAACAAACAACACCAACAAAAGAACAAACAACACCAACAAAAGAACAAACAACAACAACAAAAAGAACAAACAACACCAACAAAAAGAACAAACAACACCAACAAAAAGAACAAACAACAACAACAAAAAGAACAAACAACACCAACAAAAAGAACAAACAACACAAACAAAAAGAACAAACAACATCAACAAAAAGAAGAAACAACAACAACAAAAAGAAGAAACAACACCAACAAAAAGAAGAAACAACACCAACAAAAAGAACAAACAACAACAACAAAAAGAAGAAACAACGACAACAAAAAGAAGAAACAACAACAACAAAAAGAACAAACAACAACAACAAAAAGAACAAACAACAACAACAAAAAGAAGAAACAACGACAACAAAAAGAAGACTTGCACTACAGGGATTGAGGAAGAAGGATTCCATCATGATCCTCCTAGCCGACAAAGGCCGTGCCACAGTCATCTTACCCAAGGGGCGGTACTATGAAAAGGCTTACAATCTGCTAGATGACAAAAAGACCTACCAACAGCTGAGCAAAGATCCCACCAGCAAGTATACTGCCCGTCTGACCAAACTGCTGCAAAGCCTACAGAAGTCAGGAGAACTCTCCTCAGAACAGTACCGCAGATTGTACCCCTCAGCTACTGATGTGCCTAAGTTCTACAGACTGCCTAAAGTGCACAAGAAAGATATATCCCTCCGTCCTATTGTCGCCTCTAGAGGATCCCTGATGTATGAGACGGCCCGCTTTGTTGCAGACATCATCTCGCCTTTAGTAGGAAAGACAGAACATTCCATTGCAAACAGTGTAGACCTGGTGAAGAAGCTGTCGAAGTTTGTACCACAACCTGATGAGATTCTGGTGTCCTATGACGTCACAGCCCTGTTCACCAGTGTCCCTGTGAAGGACAGCATTGACATCATCAGAGGGGAGGTTACAGGTCGACAACAGCCTTCAGCAACGCACCAACCTTCCAGTGGAACACATCTGTGAACTGCTATCCTGCTGCCTTAACACCATCTACTTCACCTTTGAAGGACACTTCTACCAACAGACCGAGGGTGCAGCCATGGGATCCCCCGTGATTCCCATTGTCGCCAACCTCTTTATGGAAAATTTCGAGGAGAAAGCTTTGGCGTCGTTCCACACTCCTCCACACTACTGGGGCCGCTACATAGACGACACTATGACTACTGAAAAGATCGGTGGTAGAAGACTTCACGAACCATCTCAACAACCAACACCCTGCCATCAAGCTCACCTATGAGGTAGAAGAGAACGGCAGCATCGCGATGTTGGATACCCGCATCAACCGGATGGAGACAGGCCTCGCCTTCTCCATCTATAGAAAGCCGACCCACACGGACCAGTACTTACAATTCGACAGTCACCAGCCACTGGAGCACAAGCTTGGAGTAATCCGCACCCTCATCCACCGAGTGAAGACCATCTGCTCTATCGACACCGCTAGAGAAGAAGAGGTGCAGTACATCAAGAAAGTACTCAGTGTGTCGGGATACCAGAAGTGGGCCTGGGATATTCCGGGGGGCAAGAAAACCATACCCCACCCCTCTACTGAACGGCCAACCCTTCGAGAGGGCACGTCTCCATGCCATACGTCAGCGGCGTCACTGAGGCTCTCAGCAGGAAGATCAGGAAGTTGGGAGTCAGTGTCCACACCAAGCCCACCAACACCATCAGAAGCCAGTTAGTCCAACCCAAAGACAAAACAGACAAATTGGACACATCAGGGGTGATATACAAGACAGACTTCCCGAGGACTGTCAGGGACTGGAACAGTCTACCCCCCGAGGTTATCTCTTCAGCCTCGGTGGACTGTTTCAAGTCCCGAATCTGACCATCCAGCCCCCCCTCCCCCATCCTCTACCACCACCCCACCCCCAAAGCCAGTTCTACATACCAGCGTCCTAGCCAGCGGAAACCCCCAGTTTCTATACACATCAGAACCATCAAAACGATGATGGTGGATGTTCCAAGAAAGAAGAAGAAGAAGACTGCCAGGATTGTGACCATAGTTATATTGACGAAACTGAGCGAAACTTGCACAAAAGATTAAAAGAACACAAACGTGAGTCTCTCCAGTGGGAGAACATCTGACCCACACCCAACACCACTTTGAAAAGGACAGTGAGCAAGTTCTCGACAATGAAGCAAGATGGTTCCAGAGGGGAGTAAAGGAAGCAATTTACATCGCCGCAAGGAACCCTACCCTCAACCGTGACCGGGGCCGACACTGAAGCCAGTTCTCAACCCAGCAGTTCCGCTGAAGAAGTCGGCCGGATCGCCGATGAAAGCTACGCAGTAAGTACCTTTTTTCACTGAGAGACAGGTTCAGCCAGGTAGCCAAAAAAAAAAAAAAAGAAACAACACCAACAAAAAGAAGGAACGACAACAAAAAGAACAAACAACAACAACAAAAAGAAGAAACAACACCAACAAAAAGAAGAAACAACACCAACAAAAAGAAGAAACAACACCAACAAAAAGAAGAAACAACACCAACAAAAAGAAGAAACAACACCAACAAAAAGAAGAAGCAACACCAACAAAAAGAAGAAACAACACCAACAAAAAGAAGAAACAACACCAACAAAAAGAAGGAACACCAACAAACAGAAGAAACAACACCAACAAAAAGAAGGAACAACAACAAAAAGAAGAAACAACACCAACAAAAAGAAGGAACAACAACAAAAAGAAGAAACAACACCAACAAAAAGAAGAAACAACACCAACAAAAAGAAGAAACAACAACAACAAAAAGAAACAACAACAACAAAAAGAACAAACAACAACAAAAAGAAGAAACAACACCAACAACAAAAAGAAACAACACCAACAAAAAGAAGAAACAACACCAACAAAAAGAAGAAACAACACCAACAAAAAGAAGAAACAACACCAACAAAAAGAAGAAACAACACCAACAAACAGAAGAAACAACACCAACAAAAAGAAGGAACAACAACAAAAAGAAGAAACAACACCAACAAAAAGAAGGAACAACAACAAAAAGAAGAAACAACACCAACAAAAAGAAGAAACAACACCAACAAAAAGAAGAAACAACACCAACAAAAAGAAGGAACGACAACAAAAAGAAGAAACAACACCAACAAAAAGAAGGAACGACAACAAAAAGAAGAAACAACACCAACAAAAAGAAGGAACAACAACAAAAAGAAGAAACAACACCAACAAAAAGAAGAAACAACACCAACAAAAAGAAGGAACGACAACAAAAAGAAGAAACAACACCAACAAAAAGAAGAAACAACACCAACAAAAAGAAGGAACGACAACAAAAAGAAGAAACAATACCAACAAAAAGAAGAAACAACACCAACAAAAAGAAGGAACGACAACAAAAAGAAGAAACAACACCAACAAAAAGAAGAAACAACAACAACAAAAAGAAGAAACAACACCAACAAAAAGAAGAAACGACAACAACAAAAAGAAGAAACAACAACAACAAAAAGAAGAAACAACAACAACAAAAAAAGGAACGACAACAAAAAGAAGAAACAACACCAACAAAAAGAAGAGACAACAACAACAAAAAGAAGAAACAACAACAACAAAAAGAAGAAACAACAACAACAAAAAGAAGGAACGACAACAAAAAGAAGAAACAACAACAACAAAAAGAAGAAACAACAACAACAAAAAGAAGGAACGACAACAAAAAGAAGAAACAACACCAACAAAAAAAGAAAAAACAAACACAACAAAAAGAAGAAACAACAACAACAAAAAGAAGAAACAACAACAACAAAAAGAAGAAACAACAACAACAAAAAGAAGAAAACAACAAAACAACAAAAAGAAGAAACAAACACCAACAAAAAGAAGAAACAACAACAACAAAAAGAAGAAACAACAAAAAACAACAAAGAAAGAAAACAACACCAACAAAAAGAAGAAACAACAACAACAAAAAGAAGAAAACAACACCAACAAAAAGAAGAAACAACAACAACAAAAAGAAGAAAACAACACAACAAAAAGAAGAAAACAACAACAACAAAAAGAAGAAACAACAACAACAAAAAGAAGAAAACAACACCAACAAAAAGAAGAAACAACACCAACAAAAAGAAGAAAACAACACAACAAAAAGAAGAAACAACAACAACAAAAAGAAGAAACAACACAACAAAAAGAAGAAAACAACACCAACAAAAAGAAGAAACAACACCAACAAAAAGAAGAAAACAACACACAACAAAGAAGAAACAACAACAACAAAAAGAAGAAAACAACAACAACAAAAAGAAGAAACAACAACAACAAAAGAAGAAACAACACACAAACAAAAAGACAGAACAACAACAACAAATGGAAGAAACAACAACAACAAAAGAAGAAACAACAACAAATGACAGAGAAACAGACAATAGCCGCACTCACACACACACGCACTCACACACATACACGCGCGCGCGTGGGCGAGCACGCGCACGCATGCACACACAACGCACGCATGCACACACACGCACACACACACACACACACACACACGCACACACACACACACACTCACATATACACACACAAACAGCACACAGACGCCCACACATACGCACACACAAACATACGTACACACACACACACAAATACAGACACAAACACACACACACACACACACACACACAAATACAACACACACAAACACAGAGAGACTCATGCAAACACACACACATGCACACACACACACACACACACACACACACACACACACACACACACACACACATGCACACACACACACAGGCTCACACACACATAAGGAGAGGTAACAGCTGTGCTATTTTCTCTCCAGTCAATCGAAGTGATCGGACCTGAGCTAATAATACCATTGGTGTATGCAAGTAGACTTCTGTGATTTGTGGTGAATATACAATTAGTGGATCGTGTCTTTCTTCTTTAGCATAAAGGTCTCATGGACAATATCGTTCATGGATACAATTCTGCAGGTTGGTTGGTTTTGTTGATAGAAAGCCACGAACTGAAGATCTCTGTCTGTCTGTCTGTCTGTCTCTCTCTCTCTCTCTCTCTCTCTCTCTCTCTCTCTCCTCTCTCTCTCTCTCTCTCTCTCTCTCCGTTTCTCTCTATCTCTATCTCTCTGTCTCTGTTTCCGTCTGTCTGTCTGTCTGTCTGTCTGTCTCTCTCTCTCTCTCTCTCTCTCTCTCTCTCCGTTTCTCTCTATCTCTCTGTCTCTGTCTCTGTCTCTGTCTGTCTCTCTCTCTCTCTCTCTCTCTCTCTCTCTCTGTCTCTGTCTGTCTGTACCTCTCTCTCTCTCTCTCTGTGTCTCTCTCTCTCTCTCTTTCTTTCTCTCTCTCTGTCTCTCTCTGTTTCTCTGTCTCTGTCTCTGTCTCTGTCTCTGTCTCTCTCTATCTCTCTCTCTCTCTCTCTCTCTCTCTCTCTCTTCTCTCTCGCTCTTTCTTTCTTTCTCCTATTCGATTCAGGGTTCTGTCATTTTGTGTGTTCAAGGCATTGAAGATTAGAACTGTTGCTGTGTTATTAGATACAAAAAGTTGTTTACGATGATGTGATTGTCATGATTGGCAAATTATCGTATTGATTGTGTTTTTGCACCCCCTTCAGGAGGGGCAATGGCCTATTACATGAAAAAAGGCATCTGATGTCTGAAGCACTATTTGATTGTATGAGATCAGAATTTGTCATATTCTACTGTACTTTTACATGTGTGCAAGGCAGGGGCAGACACAGTGCGTTTTCACAGCTGCTGTGAAGTGGACAAATATGAACAATGGGAGTCTATATCATTTTTTTTTTGTCTTGTTTTTTTGAAGCATCATATGGACTTACATGATGCATGCATTACACACACACACGCACACACACACACACACAGACACGCACATACACATATGCACACACACACATATAATATATGTGTATATCTATGTATGTATATGTGCGTGTGTATATATACATATATATATATAATTGTGTATGTATGTATGCATGAAAATAGATAGATAGATAGAGAGATAGATACATAGATAGATAGATAGATAGATTGATAGATAGATAGGTAAATAGATAAATAGATAGATAGATAGATAGATAGATAGATAGATAGAGAGAGAGATGGATAAATTGATTGATTGATTGATTGATAGATAGAGAGAGAGAGATAGGTAGAAAGAGAGAGAGATAGGTAGATAGATAGATAGATAGATAGACAGATAGACAGATAGATAGATAGATAGATAGATAGATAGATAGATAGACAGATAGATAGATAGATAGATAGATAGATAGATAGCTATAGATAGATATACATTCTCTCTCTCTCTGTCTCTGTGTCTTTCTCTCTCTCTCTCTTTCTCTCTTTCTCTCTCTCTCTCTCTCTCTCTCTCTATCTCTCCCCTCTGTCTGTCTGTCTGTCTGTCTGTCTCTCTGTCTCTCTCTCGCTCTTGCTTTTTATTTTTTCTTGTTTCCTCGCAGCTGTTACAGTAGTTCTCTCCTTTTATCGCGTCCTTGGGCTTTCTTCTCATGTGGCAAGTTGGTTTGCAGCTGTGTCATAGAGTTGAGGACGGCAAAAGCGTACTGAAGATCTGATATCTGGAATGAAGTCCCAGACTGAAACACAACCAGTTGATATCACGATTTCAGTCCAAGCCCGCAACGTTAAAAACTGACCTGTTCGCTGCCCTATTTTAACCCTTTGACTCCCGCACCGTGTCCACCAGCATTCTGCATTGTCAAACATGGTAGCAAGGCAAAACCTTAACCCTTTCACTCCCTCACCCTTTCCACCAGCTTCCTGAGTTTTTTTTTTGCAGCTGGTGGATAGGGTCCGGGGAGTCAAAGGGTTAATGTTATTCTTGAAATGTCAGCTCCTCGTTTCACACGTCTTGTTTTACTCCCTCTCCCCTCCCCTCCTCTCCCCATTTGAGGACCTTGCCAGCACATGAAGTTTTGCGCAGGGCCAAGGAGTCTCACAGAGGAAGATTGGATGGTGCGAATATGGAATTGACCGAGTGTGGATGAATCTCGTTTTGAACAAACTCGAAACTCAATAGCGAAATGATTAGACCTCACAACAGGAAAGGTGGATCTCTCCAGCTTTCCTGTTATGAGGTCTAATCATTTCGCTATTGAGTTTCGAGTCAGCTTTCCTGTTATGATGTCTAATCATTTCGCTATTGAGTTTCGAGTTTGTTCAAAAAGAGAATCATCCACACTCGGTCAATTTCATATGCGATAAGAGAAGACCAAATAGACCCAGCGAGA
>JAPXFY010000025.1:48449613-48457113 GCA_030674185.1 Monoplex corrugatus | reverse complement strand
GCAGGGTCTCTCTGACGACGCAGGCAAGGTAGCGACAAAATTCGCTTTGCACGTGCAAGGCAAGCCCTTCTTGAACACTACTCCAGCCAATGTTGCCCGCAGACGAGGATAAAAAGGACCCGTTCTTGGTTCGTTTTAACCATGCTTGCAAGACGACGGATGACGGATGAGCAGCGGGGGAGAGCCCTCGCTCTGCTTGATGAAGGCCTAGCGCAGCGGGAAGTTGCTGGACGACTTGAAGTGTCGCATTCCACAATCCAGAGACTGCTGGAGCGCTTCAATGAGACTGGAGCAGTCCAGGAAAGGCGTCACACGGGTCGACCCAGAGTAACGACAAGACAGCAAGACCGCTACCTTGCCCTCTCCGTCCTGCGGGAAAGGGCATCCACTGCGGTGACCTTGAGGGGTCAGCTGAGGGACGCAACAGGTGCTAACATCAGCTGCAGCACGGTGTGAAGACGGCTACATGAGGCAAACTTGAGGTCACGGAGACCGGCCGTCCGACCCGTGCTGTCACCCGTCAACAGAGTGCGCCGCATGACCTGGGCCAGGGAGCACGTGACCTGGACAAGGCAACAGTGGGCCCGGGTCTTGTTTTCGGATGAGTCCAGGTTCACCCTGACCTTTAACGATGGCCGGGCTCGGGTGTGGCGACGTCAAGGGGAGAGGTTCGCTGACGCCACTGTCCAAGAGCATAACCGGTACGGCGGCGGGTCGGTGATGGTGTGGGGTGGCATGAGCCGTGGTACCCGGACCCCCCTGCTCCCCATTGACGGCATCCTGAACGGGGTCCGGTACCGGGACGAGGTTCTGGCGGCCGTGGCACTGCCTGCGCTTGTGGACCTTGGTCAAGGCGCCATCTTCCAGGACGACAATGCACCTGCGCATCGAGCACGCCTTGTGACCGACTTCCTGGAGCAGCATGAAGTCGTCCGTATGGCCTGGCCAGCGTGCTCACCTGACCTGAACCCAATTGAACACCTCTGGGATGTGCTCGGGAGGCGCATCAGGGACAACCACCCCCCACCGGGCACCCTGGCCAGGCTGGTCGACATCCTGCAGATCGAGTGGGCGGCCATCCTCAGGACACACTCCGTACCCTTGTGGGGTCGATGCATCGGCGCTGTGAAGCATGCATCCAGGCTCGGGGCGGACACACGCGATATTGAAAACAGATTGGCCAAATCTGACACTTTCTGTTTTTTGAAAAGGGGGGGATGTTCCTTTAAATGCATGTGCTGTTCACTAATGGGTCATTGTGCTAATTTCTTTTTCCAAAACAGGTGTGGAAATGATGAAATAAAACATAGAATCAATTCTAAATATTGTCAATTATTTCAACTTAAAATTAGAGAGGAAGGAAGAAGTGGCCCTTAAATTATGATTAGGAGTATATGTCGCCCATCGTACTGTCTTGTTCAGCAACACAAATAACATCGTGTTAAGATGGGGGATAGTTGACTCATGTTCGTGTATGCGTGACCGCGCGCACACACACGCACACGCGCGTGCACGCGCACACACACGCACGCACACGCGCACACACACACACACAGCAACACAAATAATATCGTGTTAAAATGGGGGTTAGTTGACTCATTCTGCGCGTATGAAAAGACGTTAAATCAAAGAACGAAACACACACACACACACACACACACATACACACACACACACACACACACACACACACACACACACACACACACACACACGCACACACACACTGTTTCGTTCTTTCTACAGCCAACTCGGAAGACAGGGCAATGTTTTTCGTCTTTACTCGTCGCTCTCCGATTCTCAACTGACTACAGTATATATACATTTCACGGTGAACAGCAATCAGTTATCATTTAAACGAACATCATGCCGTGCTGCTATCCGCACGCTGTTTACTGTCAACACACGTCACATCTCCCTTTCTTTAAGGAAACAAAATCAATTAATCATTTTTCCTATCTTTCAGTCCATATAAATGTGTTTCCTACCTTTATCACAACATTAACTTAACAAACACTCATTCTTTCTCTCACGCACAGGGCCCAATCATTCATTCATCTCATTTTATGTCTGATCATCATGCTATCCATCATCACCATGTCCATATTTCGCAATGCTTTCAGTTTATCTGATTGTGCTAGAGTCTTCAGTTTCATTCATATTTCAGGAAATCTGGCCTTTTGCTTTGTCTTCCAGATCTTGTTCTGTAAGGAGAATTAACTGGTTCGGGTTGTCCTGTCCTTGTTTGTTTGATAACTTCATCTGGCTCCTTGATGCTGGTTGTCTCAGACATTTTGATGACTGGTGACTGATCAGATGAGTTCTCAAGGACAGACGATGCTGGCGTCCTGACATCTGTTCTAGTTCCAGTTTTCTTGTTATCTTCCAGCATCTGTTTTGATGGAATGATGATTTGCTGTTGCTTGCCTGATGTGTCGCTTTCCTGATGTCTTCCAGAAATCATCCTTCTCTGGACAAGTCGTTGAGGGTTGATTGTCTGCTGAAGCTCCGTTTCTGTTGTGTCTCGTAGCTGACGAAGATTTCTTCTGTACTGACGTCCATCCTCTGTGCGAATGTTTTATGACCGGATGTTCACCTGTTGGTCTACTTTGGCGCTGATCCACTTTTTGGATCCTGGAGGTTGGAATTTCACAATCTGTCCTGGACTCAGTTCTGTCAGCTCTACTGCGCTTCTGTTGTAGTAGTGCGCTTGCTTCAGTTTCCTTTTCTCAAGTTCTTTCTTGATTGGTACAACTGTAGGTTGGAGTAATGTCTTTGACGTCGGCACTTGTGTTCGTGTTCTTCTGCCGAATAGTCTCTGAGCAGGCGAACTGTTTACAGTCTCTGTCGGGATGTTTCTCAGCTCAAGTAAAGCGAGGAAGGGATCTTGATTGTTGTGTTCTGCTTTCTTCATGCACGTCTTTGCAGCCTTCACCGCGCTCTCTGCTTTTCCATTGGACTGAGGGTAGTGTGGTGAGCTTGTTACGTGTTCAAACCCATAAGTTTTTCTGAACTTTCCAAATTGGTTTGATGTGAATTGAGTTCCACAGTCTGTTGTCAGGCGTTCTGGTATTCCGTGTCTTGCCAAGTGTCTCTTCAGACAGATGATGACCTCTTTGGATTCTCTTGTTTGTAACCGATCAATCTCAAAGAAATCAGAGTAGTGATCGACCGTGACCAGGTATTCATTGCCATTATGTTCAAAGATGTCACAAGCGATGTGTTGCCAGGGCAGGTCAGGGATCTCTGTACTGATAAGTGGTTCCTTCTGCTGACCACGTTGGTATGTGTTACAGGCGCTGCATGTTTTGACAAAATCTTCAGTTCCATGTTCATCCTGGGCCAATAGACTACCTCACGTGCTCTTCTTATGCAGCTCTGAATTCCTGAGTGGCTTGCATGAAGTTTCTCAAGGATGTCTGCTCTTTCACTTTCAGGTACAATTACTCTGTGGCTTTTGAAGACAAGTCCGTTGTGGACTGACAGTTCCTCCCTGAAAGGAAAGTATTGTTGTAACTGTAATGAAAGTTGTTGTTTCTCCTCTGGCCAGCCTTGTAGAATGACAGCTTTCAGGGTTTTCATGGTTGCATCTTCCTGAGTTGCTTGCTGCAGACTGTTCAGTCTCTCTTGGCTGATAGCCAGTTCTTGCAATGAGTCTGTTTTCTCAAGGCCTGTGAGGAAAACGGCTTCCTTGTGGGTGACTTGCTGTTCCGCTTTTCTACAAACTGCTCTGCTGAGGGTGTCAGCCAGGTGCATCTCAGATCCACGCTTGTACACTACCGTGTACCTGAACTTATGAGTTCTGAGTAGCATCCTCTGAATCCTCTTAGGTGCTGAGAGCAGGCTCTTCTTGTGAATGGTCTCTAGTGGTTTGTGGTCGGTCTCCACCAGGATGTCTCTTCCATAGACGTATCTCTCAAACCTTTCCAGACCGAAGAGTATTGCCAACATCTCCTTTTCTATTTGAGCATAGCTTTTTTTCTGTCTCGGTCAAGGCTCGTGATGCGTACTGAATCGGTTGACCATCCTGCATGAGACAAGCTCCAAGTCCAAACTGTGGAGCATCACACTGAAGGGTGGTTGTACGCTTTCCTGAAGAGTCAAAGTAGCGAAGTACCGGTGGCTCAGAGAGTATCTTCTTCACTTTCTTCAGGGCTTCTCCGTGGACGTCTTCATCCCATCTGAAGTGGACGTCTTTTTTTACCAGTTCTCTGAGTGGTACTGCTGCCTCAGACAGGTTTGGTGCAAATTTCTGAAGGTATCCGACTACACCGAGTAGTCTCTGCACAGCTGCTTTGTCTTCTGGCACTGGGAGTTGTTGGACAGCGTCCAATTTCTTTGGGTCGGCTTTCAGGCCTTCTCTTGAGAAGATGTGTCCCAAATATGATATCTCTGTTCGTTTCATCTCAACCTTCTCCTTGTTGAGTTTGATTCCAGTCTCTCGGCATCGTTGTAGCAAACGGTTCAGGTTGGTATCATGAACTTGTGCTCCTGCTTCGTCGGTTGGTCCTCTGCCAAAAACAAAGATGTCATCATGAACCGCCACCACGCCTGGCAGTCCTGCCAGAGCGATGTCAATCCTCCTCTGGAATTCTTCTGGGGCTGGTGAAATTCCAAAGGGCATTCGTTTCCATCGGTATTTGCCAAAAGGCGTCTCAAATGTTGTCAGGTAGCTGCTGTCTTCGTCCAGTTCAACGTGCCAAAACCCGTTTTTCGCATCAAGGTGTGTGAAGTATTTTGCATCTTTGAGGAGAGGCAGTACGTCATCGATGGTTGGAATGGGGTACTCGTTTCTCCTGAGGGCTTTGTTCAGTGGCTTAGGGTCGATGCACAGTCTGACTTTCCCATTGCTCTTTGTTGTTACGACCAAACTGCTTATCCACTCCGTTGGCGTGTCTACTTTAGTGACCACGTCCAGTTTTTTCAACCTCTTCAGCTCGGCCTTCACTTTCTCTTGCACTGCTATCGGCCACTTTCTGCAAGGCATCTTCACTGGAGCAATACTGGGTCTGTTTCTAGGTGTAATTTCCCTTCTAGTTTTCCTTCTCTTTCAAAGACATCGTTGTACTTTGTGAGCATATCTTTTGCATTTTCCTCCTCTTTCTGATTCGCCGCTATCGTTGCAATGTTCTCTTCATTGATCGTCAACAATTGCATGTGCTGTACAGCTTTCAGTCCCAGTACTGGCTTACAGTCCCTTTTGGTGATCGCGAAGTTGACTTTGTATTTCCTTCTGTTCTTGGGGTTTTTCACTCGCAGCACTATCTCCCCCACAGGCTTCATTTCTGTTCCGTTGAACATCACCAGCTTCTTCTTAGTCTCTTGCAGGTCAGACTTTCTTTCATCTCCTGTGACTTCTCTGTACAGGCTCTCAGACATCACGTTTGTTGTTGCACCTGTGTCAAGAAGAAATGTTACCGGCATCTCATTTATCAGCATTTTTGCTCGTATGTTTCTCTTCTTTTTTCTGGTTTTGTCTTCGATCCCGAGGATTTCAGTATCGCTTTCAGTGTCAGTCTCTTCTTCTTCGAAGTGCCGAACTCTTGTTTTCTTTTGATTTTTCTTGGGTGTTCTGCAGCATGAAGCAAAGTGATTATTTCCTCCACAAGCTTTGCATTTTCTTCCAAATGCTGGACATTTCTGTTTTGCTCTTGGGTGCTTTCCACCACAATATCCGCATTTCTCTCTGTACTCTGATTTTTTTCCTTTGCTACACTGCTTTGCTGTCTTCTTTTCTTTGAAAGCTTGGACTTCCTGCTTGTCCTGCGTTTTTCTCATCATTTGGACGGTGTGACGTTGACTTGATTCATGCGCTCAGCACATATCAATACATGCAGTCAATGTCAGCTGTCGCACTTCCAGTAATTTTGATCGCAGTCTCTCGTCATGTACACCCAGTACGATTTGATCTCTCAACAGTCTGTCTTCCAGTGTACCATAGTTACAGGTCTTGATCAGTCTCCGCAGTTCTGCTACAAACTGTTCGATAGATTCTCCTGCTGCTTGATGTCTGCAGTTGAATCTGAATGCTTCGTAAGTTTCATTGGTTGAACCCACACAGTATTCTTCGAATTTCTGCAGAACAGTGTCAATGTCATTTCTTTCAGCTTCATTAGCAAATGCCAATCCTTCATAGATGTCCATAGCATCCAGCCCAATGCAAGAAAGAAAAACTGCTGTTCTGTATGTTGAGTCTTCTTCTGTCTGTGTTGTCACAATTTCATAGCTGTCCCAAAGCCTCTTGAATTTCCTCCAGCTGCTCTGCAGGTTTCCTCCATTCACATCAAGTTTAGGAGGCAATGGAATCTTGGCATGTCGTCGACTGGCTCTTCTCTCTTCTTGTTCATCTTCCATGGTTGAACTTTAGTCTTCAATATTCTGGATTTTTGTTAGAGTTCGTAATCCCACTTCTGACACCATGTTTCGTTCTTTCTACAGCCAACTCGGAAGACAGGGCAATGCTTCTTCGTCTTTACTCGTCGCTCTCCGATTCTCAACTGACTACAGTATATATACATTTCACAGTGAACAGCAATCAGTTATCATTTAAACGAATATCATGCCGTGCTGCTATCCGCACGCTGCTTACTGTCAACACACGTCACACACACAGAGGCACACACACACACACACAACACACACACACACACACACACACACACACACACACACACACATACACACACACACACACACACTAACGCACCGTCTAATATCACTTACAGTGAAAAGACGTTAAATCAAAGAACGAATGAACACACTCACACGCACACACACACACACAGGCACACACACACACACACACACACACACACACACACACACACACACACACACACACACACACGTACATACACAGATACATACACACATACTTACTCACGTAAACATGCATTACACACACAACGCACGCGCGCGCAGGCAAACACATACTCGCCTACACACGTGCAAATACATTCCCACAGAGGTGCAAGCTCGTGCACAAACACACACTACATATGCACTCGCCCGCACACAGTCCCCATACACATGTATACATAAGCACACTGTACGTACAATACACACGCACATGCACGTGCACACACACCCACATATGTACACATATGAACGCACAGTGCATATGGACACATACAAATACACACACACAAACACTTGTTCATTCAGTCACTCATGTATTCTCTCTCTAGGCTCTCTCTCTCTTTCTCTCTGTCTTTCTCTCTCTCTATCTCTCTGTCTCTCTCTCTATCTCTCTCTCTCTCTCTCTCTCTCTCTCTCTCTCGCTCTTTCTCCTCTTTTCTCTTGTCTTCTGTTCTCTCTCTGTCCCTCTCGCTATCTCCTCTCTCTCTCTCTCTCTCTCTTTTTCACTGTTTCTGTCTCTGTCTTTCTCTCTCTGTCTCTGTCTCTCTCTCTTTTTCTCTCTTTCGCTCTCTCGCTCTCTCACTCTCTCTCTCTCTCTCTCTCTCTCTCTCTCTCTCTCTCTCTCTCTCTCTCTTCCCCCAC
>JAPXFY010000025.1:48427113-48434613 GCA_030674185.1 Monoplex corrugatus | reverse complement strand
CTTCTTCTTTCTTCTTCTTTCTTCTTTCTTCTTTCTTCTTAGCTAGCGTGGTAGATAATGCAGGTGCTGGTGGACAGGGTGCGGGAGTGGAAGTGTTAAAGGAAAGCTTGATAGGTTTTGTTTTGCATACTACATACACACACACATGCTATATACATCATATACATACATACATACATACTACATACACACATACATACATACATACATACATACAACATACACATACAACATACAACATACAACATCATACTACATATACATACATACACACATACATACATACATACATACATACATACATACATACAAACATATACATACATACATACATACATACATACATACATACACAACATACATACATACATACATACATACATACATACATACATACTAACATACATATACATACATACATACAACATCAATACTACATACATATACATACATACACACATACAACTATATATATACATACATACACACATACACACGTACATATATACATACATACAACATACATACTATACATACACATACATACTACATACATACATACACAAACTACACACTACATACGTACATACATACATACATACATACACACATACATACATACACACATACATACATACATACATACACACATACACACATACATACATACATACCATACATACATACATACATACATACATACATACATACATACATACATACATACATACATACATACATACATACTCGTACATTACATAGTTAACTTCAGCTTTCACTGCAGATATATTTAAACCAAAATTGTAACCTCTTTTCGCCGCATAACAAAAACTCTCCGGCAGTAGTCGAGCTAGACTTTTAAAAACAACGTTGAGCCGTCAGAACTTTAAAAGGCCATGATTATACGAGGTCGAAAGATCACACAAGTGGTAAACAGGCCAACCATTTATTACTACGCGGGTCGTACTTATTGCCAGCTCCGTCCGACAGACGGAAGGGATTTCCTTCCATGTGTTGGTGTCCAACTCTAGATCATTTATTTCCCCTTTCAACGCTCTTGCACGAGACACCGCTGAGGTCAACGACCAAACGCAGCGTTTGAAGTCCTTGAGCGGTTTTTTGGGTCCCCGGTCAGTTCACTGCCCAGTAGAAAATGTTAACCAGCACAGCGCTTGATGTTCTTGAGCGGTTTTTTTGGTCCCCGGTCAGTTCACTGCCCAGTAGAAAAAGTTAACCAGCACAGCGCTTGAAGTCCTTGGGCGGTTTTTTGGTCCCCTGTCAGTTCACTGCCCAGTAGAAAAAGTTAACCAGCACAGCGCTTTAAGTCCTTGAGCGGTTTTTTTTTTTTTTTTTTTTTTTTTTTGGGGGGGGGGTCCCCGGTCAGTTCACTGTCCAGAAGAAAATCCTCCAGGCTTTCCCAGCCATTAAGTCCACATTATACATAATACACACAAGTTCAGAAACACCACAAGCAAGTCATTGTGAGGAATCGCTTCGCCTTTGCCATAAGTCCGTATATATACATAAACAGTAATATTCGTGGGCTCTCCCCTCCCCGTTATAAGCCCCTATATACACACAGAGGAATAGCTCTTTTCATTTCCATAACGTGTTTTATGGGCACTTACAGGCAGGTGTGGGAATTGAAGAATTCTCTCCGGGTGGCTTTGGATAAGGCGTGGAGAATTGAGCAACTGTAGAAAGGGGTGAAGTGTAGAGGGGGGGGGGAAGGCTTACGAGTTGAGCACTTCCCCTCATCCTCGTCGTGGAGATGGATACCCCACTAAGACACATCTTCAAACTTCAAAAAAAAATCTTGAAATTACAAGCAAAAAACAAATACGCATCTTGAAACTACAAACAAAAGCAAAGACACATCTTAAACAAAGACACATCTTGAAAATACAAACAAAAAACAAAGACATTGAAACTACAAACAAAAACAAAGACACATCTTGAAACTACAAACAAAAAAACAAAGACATTTCTTGAACCTACAAACAAAAAAGAAAGACACATCTTGAAACTACAAACAAAAAACAAAGACACATCTTTAAACTACAAACAAAAACAAAGACACATCTTAAGACTACGAACAAAAAACAAAAGACACATCTTGAAATTAAAACAAAAAACGAAGACACATCTTGAAACTACAAACAAAAAGGCAGACACATCTTGAAACTACAAACTAAAACAAAGACATCTTGAAACTACAAACAAAAAGGCAAAGACACATCTTGAAACTACAAACAAAAAACAAAGACACCTCTTTAAACTACAAACAAAAACAAAGACACATCTTAAGACTACGAACAAAAAACAAAAGACACATCTTGAAACTAAAACAAAAAACGAAAACACATTTTTAAACTACAAACAAAACCAAAGACACATCTTTAAACTACAAACAAAAACAAAGACATCTTGAAATTACAAACAAAAAACAAAGACACATCTTGAAACTACAAACAAAAACAAAGACATCTTGAAACTACAAACAAAAACAAAGACATCTTTAAACTACAAACAAAAACAAAGACACATCTTGAAACTACAAACAAAAACAAAGACATCTTGAAACTACAAACAAAAACAAAGACATCTTTAAACTACAAACAAAAACAAAGACACATCTTGAAACAAGGGAACACACAACAAAGCAAACAAGAAAACAAACATGGCTGTGATTAAGCCACGACAGGCCTAGTAAACCGCTTGTGGATTACGCCAATGCTCCAGAAAACTTGTGAAACGTGCTGAAAGACCCTCTGTCTCTCTGTCTCTCTGTCTGTCTCTCTGTCTCTCTGGCTCTCTGGCTCTGTCTCTGTCTCTCTCTCTCTCTCTTTCTCTCTCTCTCTCTTCTCTTCTCTTCTCTTGAGAGGAGAGATATCAAGCCTCCCTCATTTTGGGCTCAGCCAGTCAGAGAAGGTGAACATGATATCTTAGGGACTTCTTTTAAATAAAACATTTTTACATGCAAGTTCTTATATACACTATGTGTGGTAGGACTTGAAACTTCAACCAATGAATGAATGAAAGTTCGACGTTATGGAAGGGCACCTTGACATTAAAATTATTAATTGTCTTTATGATCTTCAGAGAAGAAAAAAAAACCCACTCGCTCGCTCCCTCCCCATTTCAAAACCTTACCAACGAATAGGGTCCTGCGCAGGCTCGAGGAGTCTGTCAAATAACTACTGGCAGATTTGGGTCGAATGTATATACACCCAGTAAGATGAATGCCTCTTGAACAAACTGCAGACTCCAAACTCTGGTGGATGTTACACTGTTATTGTTATTGTTATTGTTATTGTTATTGTTATTGTTGTTGTTATTGTTAGTGTTATTGTTATTGTTGTTTAAAACCCAGCCAACTGCGTAGAGCCATATCAGGGCTATATCCAGTCCAGAACTTACACAATATTTCAACAGGAAAAAACAGGAAAAGAAAATTAAGTACGCATATCAATGTATTCGCGCACATAATCTAAAAAGATGTCCCTGGCGGTGACCACTCAGTCCAATAAATCGCACAGGAATATATAAACATACCTGAACGTAGATTTAAACACAACTAAATCCACTCAGTCCAATAAATCGCACAGGAATATATAAACATACCTGAACGTAGATTTAAACACAACTAAAGACACCAAAACATACATAAAATCGGGCCTGAATTTCCTAAAACAGCTTCCGCTTATCTCATTTCCCTAGATCCAATAATGCACTTAAATACATGTACCCAATTATCAATCCTAAGAGAAAGTACGTAAGACTTTATCGAACACAAACAGGTGAATGGACCAGCAAGGCAGAAAATGATAGGAAGAAATGACAGAAAGCAAAGGAAGAAGGCAGAAACAAAGAGTGTGACAGAAAAGAGGATTTTTCTAGCACAGAAGTTCCTGAAGGTTGGGACACTATTTATATTGAAAATGCCCCGGGGAGGACTGCACATGGAATGGTAACGGGTCAGATGAATGTCTGTGATAAAATGGCTTTGAGTTATGAGCGCTGAGTTCTCCTCTTCAGGGCACGAGTGCACAGCGGATCTTGGGGTACACGCACACACACACATACACACACACACACACACGTACATAGGTACACGCTCTCTATCTGTCTGTTTGTCTGTCTTCTGTCTGTCTCTCTCTTTCTCTCTCTCTCTCTCTCTCTCTCTCTCTCTCTCTCTGTCTCTTTCTGTCGGTCTGTCTGATTGTCTGTCTCTCTGTCTCTGTCTCTCTGCGTTTATGTCTCTCTCTCTCACACGCGCGCGCGCTCTCTCTCTCCTCTCTCTCTCTCTCTCCTCTCTCTCTCTCTCTTTCTTTTCTTTCTCTCTCTCTCTCTTTATTTCTCTTTCTCTGTGTGTGTGTGTGTGTGTGTGTGTATATGTGTGTATGTGTGTGTGAGTGTGTGTATGTGTGTGTGAGTATGTGTGTGTGTGTGTGTGTTTGTGTGTATGTGTGTGTGTGTGTGTGTGTGTGTGTGTGTGTGTGTGTGTGTGTGTGTGTGTGTGTGTGTGTGTGTGTGTGGTCAACTTAAAGCCCACTGTTATCCCTAAAAAGAATTTAAAATCACAGCATGGATTCATATAAACGACCAGCGCTCTTTACTGGTGAACCTTCAGTAAGATGGCTGGCAAGAGCTGGGTGCCTTTTATAGGTCATCATATTCCTTAAGTGCTGTCCTAGGATTTCTAGCCCTTTTAAAGGTAGCATATTTGTATCAGAACAAGATTGAGGCAACCGAGATGTGGTTTCTGAGAAGAATTTTGAGGGTTCTATGGACAGCAAAGAAAAGAAACGAGACACGTCTTGATGGAGGCAGACACAAGTAGATCACTCATAAGGAAGATTAGGAAAAGACAGGCAACATTTATAATAATAATAATAATAATTACAATATTTATATAGCGCAAAATCTTGATAAGAAAAAAAAGCCATTTTACGAGGAAGGCGGATTTGGAGCACCTGGTCACAACGGGAAAGCTGGAGGGAAAGAGATCACCGGGTAGACCCAGGGAGAAAATGCTGGACGGACTTGCAGAGTGGCTGGGGACGGGGAGGGTGGGGAAGATGCTAGGGGCAACGAGAGATAGAGGCAGCCCACACACCAACCTGCAAGTGTCTTCCTCTCCTGCCTGGCTCGCAATTATGGACCCGTCTTTTATAAAACAAATTGGACTGACACTTTTTAAACACAGCAAATGCTACCTCGGTGGAGGCGTCTACCAGCGAATACGAACACTGGGGCTGTGTCCTAAGCCCCGCACTGCGCGATCCTGTCGTGGTGGACGTCTCCACCGTCTTTGGCACAACCTGCCTCCTGCCCGACGCCACTTTTCGTCTCCTGCTTCTTCTTCTCCTCCACTGCCCCTGCCCTCGACCTCGCTGCTGCAAGCTTTGTCTCCTCCTCTGCCGTCTTCGCCTTCGCCTTCTGTCCTGATGGTGCCGCCTTCGCCTTCTGTCCCGCCGGTGCCGCTTTCGCCTTCTGTCCCGTTGGTGCCGCCTTCGTCGCCACCTCGGCTGCCACCATATGACTGTGATAGGCTGAAACTATGCCTTTTTAATGCTCAGTCAACATGCACTGATGGCAAAGCCGATGTCATTGCTGACTTTATCGTAGATGAGCATGTTGACATTGCTTTTATCACAGAGACATGGCTTAACCCCCTTGGTCACGAACCTATACATGCTAGCCTCACTCCGAGTGGTTACAGGCTTGCTTCTTTCCATCGCTCATCCCGAGGTGGCGGTATCGCCATCCTCTACAACGACTCACTCCATTCCTGCCTATCTTTCTCGCAGTCTCTGCCTTTCTCCCATCCTTCTTTCGAGCACGTTGAAGTATCCTTCCAATCCACCCCTCACCCCATCACCTTCTCCTGTGTCTATCGACCCCCACCTAGCTCTGCCAACAAACTCACCACATCCACGTTTCTGTCTGACTTTGACCAATTGCTTGACCACTACTGCCTCTTACCTGGAAATCTCATCATTCTAGGTGACATCAATGTCCACTATGACAACACTCACCGTTATGACACAAGACATATCATCAACTCTCTGTCCAATCACAATATGACTCAACACATTTCTGAACCAACCCATCAAAAAGGTCACATTCTTGACTGGATCATTTCTCGTGATCACCACAATTCCGCTACTGACAACTGCTTAGTTCTTTCTACCCGTCTAACTTCAGCCCTTCCATCTGACCACTCTGCAATTCTCTGTTCTCTCGACATTTCTCCTCCTTCCCGTACCATGCGCACAGTGACTCGACGCAATCTCAAATCTATCGACCTCTCCACATTTTCATCTGATGCCTCCCGTCTCCTTTCCGAAAAGTCACATAACCTTGCCGATGAATTCTATACTACTCTCCACCATCTTCTGGACACTCATGCTCCAGCCACAACCCGTCTTTTACCTGACCGCCCCCCTACCCCCTGGCTCACTCATGAGATCGCCTGTGCAAAACGTGCCCGCCGCAGAGCAGAGCGCCGCTGGCGCAAATCCAAACTCACTGTACACAGGCAACTTTTCCAAGCCTCTAAAACAAAAGTATCCACCCTCATTGCATCAGCAAAAACAAGCTATTTCCAAACCAAAATCCTGAATGCCTCTTCTTCAAAAGAACTCTTTACAACCATGAATCATCTCCTTGGCACACGAAAAGATTTACCTCTCCCAACAAAACATACAAATGAAGAACTCCCATCTGTATTCTCCAACTATTTCACCACCAAAATACAAACTCTTCGTGACAGGCTTGACAGGACACCCTGTCAACCATGCCCACCTGACCCTTCCTTCTCTGGCACACCTCTTACTACTTTTACCCCAGTCTCACAAGAAGAAATTCTCAACACAATCAGATCCATGTCGTTCAAAACCTGCGAACTGGATCCTCTTCCAGGTTCTCTCTACGCCGACTGTCTCCCTACTCTCCTCCCATTCATCACTGACATCATCAACACTTCTCTTCAAACTGGAACTGTCCCAGATTCTTTCAAGTCTGCTATTGTTCACCCTCTCCTCAAGAAACACAATTTAGATCCAAATGAACTGAAAAATTACCGGCCTATCTCTAATCTCTCTTTCTTGTCAAAACTCCTTGAAAAAGTCGTCCTCAACCAGCTGAACTCTCACCTGTCTGCCAACAATCTCCTCAATCCTTTCCAGTCAGCCTACCGCCAGTGCCATAGCACTGAAACTGCCCTACTACACATTCTCAACAATCTCCTCCTTGCAACTGATACTGGCAAAGTCTCTCTCCTCACACTCCTTGATCTGTCTGCAGCCTTTGATACCATTGATCATGGTATTCTCCTTTCTAGACTTCATCATACTTTTGGCATCTCTGACATTGCTCTGTCTTGGTTCACTTCATACCTATCAAACAGAAAACAAACCGTTCTCATCAATGGCACTTACTCTCAATCTGCATACCTGACCTGTGGTGTTCCACAAGGATCTGTCCTTGGCCCTG
>JAPXFY010000025.1:48419613-48422113 GCA_030674185.1 Monoplex corrugatus | reverse complement strand
CCATTGACCTTCCTTAATCATTCCTCCGGGGAATTGTTGAGGAAGGGAGACAGAAGGGAAAACAGAAGAAAGAAAAAACGATGGAGTGATAACATAGTAGAATGATGTTTCTGTTTGTATCTCAAGACGACGTCTCCACGCTCGGAATGAATTCCATATGCACTAACGTCACAGGTGCCATGTGTATGGTGATCATGGCACAAGCCTTAAGCCTGTACATAATCCCATGAGCTGGCCAGGTCCTAAGACACGACCTAGCCTATGTTTTACCTAGTCTGTATTTTTATAAGATGTATCCGTCAAGTGGATGAGACTCGACCAGTCTTCCCGTATCATGCTTGACTCTGGGTAGGAGATGGTCGGGGTTGAAAAATCCCTTGATAAACTCGAACCCATGGCCTCCTTCTCAGTGCAACATGGGCCTCATAATTGTTATTGTTGAACAAAGAAACTATTCTAGTTTGATCTCTCAACGCTCGCTCTATCTCCACTACACACACATTACCACCCATTCATGAAGGGCCACAGAATCTGGGACAAGTTTTACCATGCTGTGACGCTTGATAACAGCAAACAGCACAACCTTCAGACAGGTTGATAAGTTTAAACATCTGGGAAAGATCATTTCACCAGACGGCAGATGCACATCAGAAATAGCCAGCTGAATCGGCCAAGCCAAAACAGCATTCAAGAAGATGAAAAGCATTCTTACCAACAAATGCCTATCAATTAACATCAGGAAGAGAGTTCTTGAATGTTATATAGAACGGATAATGTTATTCGGTTGTGAGGCGTGGACAATCAACAAGCAAAGCCAGAGCAAGACTGAAGCAGCGAGATGTGGTTTCTAAGAGGACCGTTGACAGCAAAGAAAACAAACGAGACAGTCTTGATTGAGGCAAACAGAAGAAGATCATTCATAAGGAAGATCAGGAAAAGACAGGCAACATTGATAGGCCATTTTCTGAGGAAAGGGAATTAGAGCACCTGGTCACAACAGGAAAGGTGGAGGGAAAGAGAACACCAGGTAGACCCATGGAGAAAATATTGGACGGACTTACAGAGTGGCTGAGGACAGAGAGGGCGGAAGATGTGCTTGTAGCAACAAGGGATAGATGCATATGGAGGGCCATGATCGCCAATGCCATGCGGCAGGGCACATGATGATGATGATAACGTTTCAGACCCTATCATGACAATGGGGATCATGGTTACGATGCTATAAAGTTCCGTTCAGTATGGAGATTGCCTGACACGGATGTATTCTGAATCCAAAGCAAGTGTGACTGCCCGTATTCAAGCAAACAGGAAGCAGAAAAACACGAAAATAAAATCGGAACGTGCATTTAATACAACCAGACAAGACAGGCTCAAATTTTCGGCCAACTGGCTTTTGTCAAGCGTGAATGTAAGATCACAAACAAACACCAAACACAATATTAGGAGAAAAAGACTGAAACTTCCCTGCTACTTCATTTTTGTATTTGGTGTTTGTTCATGGTGTTTGATCTTACAATCACGCTTGACAAAGGCCAGTTGGTGGAAAATTTGCACCTGTCTTGTCTGGTTGTATTAAATACGCGTTCTGATTCTATTTTCGTGTTTTTTCCGGTTACGTATGTATTCTGTCCTGAGTTACATAATATATCCTGGTGCCAGCCAGGCTCAGAAGATACAGACATGCGCGGTGTGGATCTGCAAATTTGAGCAACACTCAACAAAGCATTCGTAAAGTATCTGACACTCGACTGTGTGGTTCCAGAGTTCCCAATGAGCCCATAACACGCTCAACTGCGGGAAGAAGCTGGCTAGGGTTGAAAAATCTTTTGAGACTGATGCGGATTTGAATCCACGACCTCCCAGACAGTGGTCTATTCCGCCAACCTCTTTGCCACCATACTGCTTGGTGGTTGTCTGACTGTGCTCAACTCGGCTTTCGGGAGCGAGTACTCAAGCAATAACGCTGCTCTATCACTTAAAATCACACATTAGCGAGCCTGTGTTTTGGTGACTTCTTTAGTACCCATCATACCATTGATATATAGTTCAGCAACGAAGGTTCTCCACTCTTGTCTGTCCTGTTTCAAGCCTCTGTATAGTACTCCGGGCGTGTGTCAGGACTTGGAGGTCTCCCTCTGTTCGTTGGTTATTTCTGTTAACGTCTATTTACCTGTGTGCTTTTAGAAGATCTCCCTCTGTTGTTTGTCACTGGGTGTTCTTGGGTCTTCTCTTACGTCTTTTGTCTGGTACCAAGTGAAGGGCAGTCCTGGTGATGTTATCCTGCTGTCTTCCAGATGATGTGCCCAGTCCACCTTGATTTGACAAATGCCTGGTAAATCATACTTTCCCTTCTCTGTCATACATCATCATCCTCATCATCATCATCAGGTGCCCTGCCGCATGGCGTTGGCGATCATGGACTTCCATCTGTCTATCTCTTGTTGTCCCAAGCATCTCCACCCTCCTCGTCTTCAGCCACTCTGCAAGTCCGTCTAGCATT
>JAPXFY010000025.1:48379613-48389613 GCA_030674185.1 Monoplex corrugatus | reverse complement strand
TGTCTCTCTTTCTCTGTCTTTTCCACTCTTCTCCCTGTCTCTTTTCTCTGTTTTCTTTTCCACTCTTTCTCTCCTGTCTTTCCTTTCTCTGTCTTTTCACTCTTTTCCCCTGTCCCTTCTTCTCTTCTTTTTTCCATCTGTCTCCCTTCTCTCTCTTTCTCTGTCTTTTCCACTTTGTCTCCCTGTTTCTCTTTCTTGTCTTTTCCACTCTGTCTCCCTGTCTCTTTCTCTGTTTTTCACTTTTCCCCTGTCTCCTTTCTCTCTTTTCCTTTCTTCTTGCCTCTTCTCCTGTCTTCTTTCTTCTTTTCCCTCTTTTCTGCCTTTTCACTTTCTCTCCTTTTCCATTCTTTCCTTTTCTTTTCTTCTTTCCCTCCTGTCTTTCACTTTCCTGTCTCTCTTTCCTTCTTTCCTTTTCTCTTTCTTCATTCTGTCTTCTCCCTTTTCTCCTTTCTCTTCTTTTCCACTCTGTCTCCCTGCTCTCTTTCTCTGTCTTTTTCACTTTCTCCCTGTCTCTCTTTCTCTGTCTTTTCCACTCTTTCCCTGTCTCCTCTTTCTCTGTCTTTTCCACTTGTCTCCCTCTTCTTTCTCTGTCTTTTCCTTTCCCTGTCTCTCTTTCTCTGTCTTTTTCCACTTTTCTCCTGTCTCTCTTTCTCTGTCTTTTCACTTTTCTCCCTGTCTCTCTTTCTTTGTCTTTTTCCACTTTCTCCCTGTCTCTCTTTCTCTGTCTTTTTTCACTTTATCTCCTGTCTCTCTTTCTCTGTCTTTTCACTTTATCTCCCTGTCTTCTTTCTCTGTCTTTTCACTTTATCTCCCTGTCTCTCTTTCTTGTCTTTTTCCTTTATCTCCTGTCTCTCTTTTCTTTTCTTTTCCCTTTTCTCCTTGTTCCTTCTCTCTGTCTTTTTCCTTTTTCCCTTGTCTCTTTCTCTCTTTCTTTTTCACTTTTCTCTTTCTTCTTTCTTTCTTTTCCACTCTTCTCCTGTTCTCTTTCTCTGTCTTTTCCACTTTCTCCCTGTCTCTCTTTCCTGTCTTTTCCACTTTATCCCTTTCTCTCTTTCTTTTCCTTTTCCTTCTTCTCCTGTCTCTTTTCTTTCTTTCCCTCTGTCTCCCTTCTTCTTCTCTTCTTTTTCACTTTATCTCCTGTCTCTCTTTCCTGTCTTTTCACTTTATCTCCCTGTCTCTCTTTCTCTGTCTTTTTCACTTTATCTCCTGTCTCTCTTTCTTGTCTTTTTCACTTTCTCCCTGTCTCTCTTTCTCTGTCTTTTTCACTTTATCTCCTGTCTCTTTCTCTGTCTTTTTCACTTTTCTCCTGTCTCTCTTTCTCTGTCTTTTTCACTTATCTCCCTTCTCTCTTTCTCGTCTTTTCCCTTTCTCCTGTCTCTCTTTCTCTTCTTTTCCCTTTTCTCCTTCTCTTTTCCTTTTTCCCTTTTCTCCCTTGTCTTTTCCTGTCTTTTCCCTCTCTTTCCTGTCTTTTCTTTTCCTTTCCTCTTTCTCTGTCTTTCCTTTCTCCTGTCTTTTTCTCTTTTCCCTTTCTCTTCTCTGTCTTTTCATTTTTTTTTTTTTTTTTTTTTTTTTTTTTTTTTTTTTTTTTTTTTTTTTTTTTTTTTTTTTTTTTTTTTTTTTTTTTTTTTTTTTTTTTTTTTTTTTTTTTTTTTTTTTTTTTTTTTTTTTTTTTTTTTTTTTTTTTTTTTTTTTTTTTTTTTTTTTTTTTTTTTTTTTTTTTTTTTTTTTTTTTTTTTTTTTTTTTTTTTTTTTTTTTTTTTTTTTTTTTTTTTTTTTTTTTTTTTTTTTTTTTTTTTTTTTTTTTTTTTTTTTTTTTTTTTTTTTTTTTTTTTTTTTTTTTTTTTTTTTTTTTTTTTTTTTTTTTTTTTTTTTTTTTTTTTTTTTTTTTTTTTTTTTTTTTTTTTTTTTTTTTTTTTTTTTTTTTTTTTTTTTTTTTTTTTTTTTTTTTTTTTTTTTTTTTTTTTTTTTTTTTTTTTTTTTTTTTTTTTTTTTTTTTTTTTTTTTTTTTTTTTTTTTTTTTTTTTTTTTTTTTTTTTTTTTTTTTTTTTTTTTTTTTTTTTTTTTTTTTTTTTTTTTTTTTTTTTTTTTTTTTTTTTTTTTTTTTTTTTTTTTTTTTTTTTTTTTTTTTTTTTTTTTTTTTTTTTTTTTTTTTTTTTTTTTTTTTTTTTTTTTTTTTTTTTTTTTTTTTTTTTTTTTTTTTTTTTTTTTTTTTTTTTTTTTTTTTTTTTTTTTTTTTTTTTTTTTTTTTTTTTTTTTTTTTTTTTTTTTTTTTTTTTTTTTTTTTTTTTTTTTTTTTTTTTTTTTTTTTTTTTTTTTTTTTTTTTTTTTTTTTTTTTTTTTTTTTTTTTTTTTTTTTTTTTTTTTTTTTTTTTTTTTTTTTTTTTTTTTTTTTTTTTTTTTTTTTTTTTTTTTTTTTTTTTTTTTTTTTTTTTTTTTTTTTTTTTTTTTTTTTTTTTTTTTTTTTTTTTTTTTTTTTTTTTTTTTTTTTTTTTTTTTTTTTTTTTTTTTTTTTTTTTTTTTTTTTTTTTTTTTTTTTTTTTTTTTTTTTTTTTTTTTTTTTTTTTTTTTTTTTTTTTTTTTTTTTTTTTTTTTTTTTTTTTTTTTTTTTTTTTTTTTTTTTTTTTTTTTTTTTTTTTTTTTTTTTTTTTTTTTTTTTTTCCTGTCTTTCCCTTCTCCTGTCTTTTCTCTCTCACTTTATCTCCTGTCTCTCTTTCTCTGTCTTTTTCACTCTAGTCTCCCTGTCTCTCTTTCTCTGTCTTTTCCACTTTATCTCCTGTCTCTCTTTCTCTGTCTTTTCACTTTCTCCCTGTCTCTCTTTCTCTGTCTTTTTCACTTTATCTCCTGTCTCCTTCTCTTCCTCCTCCTGTTTTTTCTTTTTTCACTTTATCTCCCTGTCTCTCTTTCTCTGTCTTTTTCCACTTTATCTCCTCCCTGTCTCTTCACTTTCTCCTCTTCTCTTCTTTTCACTTTATCTCCGTCCCTGTCTCTTTTTCTTTCCTGTCTTTCTTTTTTTCCACTTTATCTCCCTGTCTCTCTTTCTCTGTCTTTTCCACTCTGTCTCCCTGTCTCTTTCTTTCCTTGCTCCTTCTCCTCTTTCTTTTCCATCCCTGTCTCTTTCTCTGTCTTTTCCACTTTTCTCCCTGTCTCTCTTTCTCTGTCTTTTCCACTTTATCTCCCTGTCTCTCTTTCTCTGTCTTTTCCACTTTATCTCCCTGTCTCTCTCTTCTCGTCTTTTCCACTTTATCTCCCTGTCTCTCTTTCTCTGTCTTTTCCACTTTATCTCCCTGTCTCTCTTTCTCTGTCTTTTCCACTTTATCTCCCTGTCTCTCTCTTTCTCTGCCTTTTCCACTTTATCTCCCTGTCCTCTTTCTCTTCTTCTTTTCCACTTTATCTCCCTGTCTCTCTCTTTCTCTGTCTTTTCCACCTTTTCTCCTGTCTCTCTTTCCTTCTTGTCTTTTCCACTTTATCTCCCTGTCTCTCTTTCTCTGTCTTTTCCACTTTTCTCCCTGTCTCTCTTTCTCTGTCTTTTCCACTTTTCTCTGCTCTTTCTCTTTCTCTGTCTTTTCCACTTTATCTCCCTGTTCTCTCTTTCTCTGTCTTTTCCACTCTGTCTCCCTGTCTCTCTTTTCTTTCCTCTGTCTTTTTTTTCCACTTTATCCCTGTTCTCTTTCTTTCTCTGTCTTTTCCACTTTATCTCCCTGTCCTCTTTCTTTTCTTCTCTGTCCTCTCTCTGTCTTTTCCACTTATCTCCCTGTCTCTCTTTTTCTGTCTTTTCCACTTTTGTCTCCCTGTCTCTCTCTTTCTCTCTGTCTTTTCCACTTTATCTCCTTCTCTCTTCTCTGTCCTTTTCCCCTTTATCTCCCTTTTCTCTCTTTCTCTGTCTTTTTCCACTTTGTCTCCCTGTCTCCTTTTCTCTGTCTTTTCCACTTTACTCCCTGCTCTCTCTTTCCTCTGTCTTTTCCACTCTTCTCCCTGTCTCTCTCTTTCTCTGTCTTTTCCACTTTATCTCCTTGTCTCTCTTTCTCTGTCTTTTCTCACTCTGTCTCCCTGTCTCTTCTCTTTCTCTGTCTTTTCCACTCTGTCTCCCTGTCTCTCTCTCTGTCTTTTCCACTCTGTCTCCCTGTCTGTCTAAGTACCCTCGAAACATTAAAAAAAAATCTTCTCTGTTCTCCTGGTTCTTGTACTTCTCTCTCTCTCTCTCTCTCTCTCTCTCTCTCTCTCTCTCTCTGTTTTTTTTTTTGTTTTTTTGGGGGTTTTTTTTTGTCCCTAGCTCTTGCTCTTCTACCTCCTCTCCATTCTCCTTATCACCCTCGTCATCCTTCTCTTAAAAGGGAAAAGTGGGAAAAAGATGAAAGTACAAGGCAAGACACAAGTAGATCATTCATAAGGAAGATTAGGAAAAGGCAGACAACATTCATAGGTCATTTTGTGAGGAAAGGGGAATTGGAACACCTGGTCACAACGGGAAAGCTGGAGGGAAGGAGAGCACCGGGTAGACCCAGGGAGAAGATACTAGACGGACTTGCAGAATGGTTGACGACAAGGAGGGTGGAAAAATGCTTGAGGCAACAAGAGATAGAGACAGATGGAAGTCCATAATCTCCAACGCCATGCGGCAAGCACCTGATGATGATGAAGATGACAAGACAAGAAAGAGAAGAAAGATAGAAATGAGAAAAAATGTAGAGAAAGGAATATTTACCTTTAGCTATATCAGGTTGGACGGGGGCAGACGTTCAACCTCAGTTTTTAGAGAACCCATCTTCAACATCAATTTACAGAAAGGACTTTCATAAGATGCCCAGACAAAAATATGATGTTCTTGTTGTCCAAGTATTTGTTCTTCTCTTCTCTTCTCTTTTTTTTCTGTCCCCTGCTCTTGCTCGTCTACCTCCTCTCCATTCTCCTTATCACCCTCGTCATCCTTCTCTTAAAAGGGAAAAATGGGAAGACAAACGAAAGGATAGAAAAACAAGAAAAGAAAGGAAGAAAGTATAGGAAAAATCATAGAGAAAAAATACAGAAGGAAAGGAATATTTTAACCTTTAGCTAATATCAGGTTGGACGGGAGCAGCAACAGTTCAACCTCAATTTTCAGAGAACCCATCTTCAATGTCAATTTACAGAAAGGATTTTCATCAAGATGCCCACACAAAACTATGATGTTCTTGTTCTCCTGGGTACTTGTTCTTCTCTTCCTTTTTTTTCATGTCCCCTGCTCATGTTCTTCTCCGTCCTTTCTACTGTCCTCATCACCTCCATCATTCTTCTCTTAAAAGGGAAAAATGGGAAAATGACGAAAGCACAAAACAAGAAAGGAAAGAAAGATGGAGAAAAAAAGAAAAAATACAAAGAAAGGAATATTTACTTTCGGCTATATCAGATTGAACGGGAGCAGACTTCAATCTCAATTTATAAAGCACCCGTCTTCAATCTCAATTACAGAAAGGATTTTTTAAGATGTCACAACACAAAAATTATGTTGTGTGTTCTTTTTCTTCCTTTTTTCCCTATCCTCTGTTCTTGTTCTTCTTCCTTCTGTCCATTGTCCTCATCACCTTCATCATCCTTCTCTTGTAAGGAAAAGTGGAAAAAAAAAAAGACGAAAGTATATAAATCAAGAAAGAAAGCATAAAGAAAGATGGAAAGAAAATGCGATGAATGAAAAGATACAGAGAAAGGAATATTTATCTCCGGTTGTATCAGATTAAATGGGGGCAGACGTTCAACCTCAATTTACAGAAAGGATTTCATTTAGAAAACCCCAGCCCCCACCCACCCACCCCCCAAAAAAAAGGGAAAAAAAAGAAAAAAGAAAGAACAAAGGCAATTAAAAAAAAAAAAGAAAACAGGGGAAAGAATGATACGGTGTACCTGACCTTTTGGTCCACTACGTAATTGTCCATGGCGGGCTAGTTCGTAGAATCATGGACTCACGATCTGATATCTTGAGTTCAATCCCAGCCCTCAACATTAAAATCTCATCTGCTCGCCTCCCATCTTAATGTTTCCATCATTCTGGTGGTGCCAGCTTAGTGTTTGATAGGTCCCTTCTCCCCTTTCCCCGTTTCAAGACCTTGCCATCGCATAGGGTTTTGTGCAGGCTCAAGAAAATCTGTCGGAGAGTTGCTGGCGGATTTGGGTGAAGCGCATAAGGAGCTGTCCGAGTGTGGTGAATGCCTCTTGAAATAACTCCAATAACCAACAACCATTACCAGTGAACAGATTATCTATCCATGGCGTTTTGTCCTAACTTTGGTGATCTTGCTGTTTTGCTGTCTTTCTGCACGCTTGACAAAAGGCCAGTTTGTTTACAATATTAGTGTTGTTTTGTGTCGTCAGCTGAATGACTGAATGTGTGTTGTTCTCTCTCTTGTCATGAGTTTCTTGTTTCTGTTTACATGAACGTAGGTGGTCCCCCTTAGATTCAGACTTTCAAGATGACACACGCGCGCGTGCGCACGCGCGTGGATGCGCAACACACACCCACACACTACACCCACACACACATACACACCGCACGCGCGCACCTACACACACCACATCACTCGCCTGCTCGCGCCTCACACACACACACACACACACACACTGTCTCTCTCTGTCTCTGTCTTCTGTCTCTCTTTCTCTGTCTGTCTTTCTCTGTCTGTCTGTCTCTCTCTCTCAGTCTCTCTCTCTCCCTCTCTCTCTCTCTCTCTCTCTTTCTCTTTCTCTTTCTCTCACTCTCACACACACACACACACACATACGCATACACACGCACTCTCTCTGTGTCTCTGTCTATCTGTCTCTGTCCCCTCTCTGTCTCTCTCTTCTCTCTCTCTCTCACTGTCTCTCTCTCTACGACACACACACACACACACATCACTACACAAACACACACAACCACCACACACACACCACACACACACACACCACACACACACACACACACAAAACAACAACAACAAATAACGATTCGAGCTATTCTGATAGTCTCATAAAATTATTACAAAAAATTTAGATCATAGTGATCTTGAAGAAAATTTTCTGCTGAACTTGCTTTGACAACATTGATAGGCTGTTATAACAGTGAAAACAAGACTTTTAGATATTCTTAGAAATTGCTGAAAATTTAAAAAAAAATTTTTTTAAAAACAGCGCTGTTTACACACCTTCCTGAACAGCTGAAGTGCCAATTCTAGTCGGTTTCTGTTTTTGTTTTTTTGGTTGGTCCAAATGATCATGGCCTTGACCTTGATACCTTGTTCTCAGCAGTCCCTACCTTTGACCCAAATTTTGGTAAAGAGCCATCCCAAAAGAGCTGAGAAAATCTTGCTCAGGCAGTTAAGTAACAGTCATACAGATAGAAACACACACACATACACACACACACACGCACGCGCACACACACACACACACACACACACCACACACACACACACACACACACACACGTCTAATATCACTCATAGTGAAAAGACGTTAAATCAAAGAACGAACGAACGAACACACACACACACACACACCACACACACACACACACACACATACACACACACACACACACACCGCGCGCCGCGCGCGCGCCACCCGCATGTACACACACACACTCACTCCGTCACTCCCTCACGCACGCACACCACACACACACACACCACACACACACACACACACACACACACACACACACACACACACACACACACGCGCGCGCGCGTCTAATATCATTTCCTATGAAAAGACGTCAAATCAAAGAACGAACGAACGAACGAACACACACACACACACACACACACACACACACAACACACACACACATATCACACACACACACACCCGCGCGCGCGCTGCGCACACCGCATGTACACACACACTCACTCCGTCACTCCCTCACGCACGCACACACACACACACACAACACACACACACACACACACACACACACACACACACACACACACGGCGCGCGCGCGTCTAATATCACTCCTAGTGAAAAGACGTCAAATCAAAGAACGAACGAACGAACGAACACCACACACACACACACACACACACACACACACACAACACACATACACACACACACAACAACCACACAACACACAACACACACACACACACACACACAACGTATAAATCCATCCACGTCCTTTCCATGTGATGTGAAATACCCTCCCCCCGTCTTTCACTGTCCTTTTTCAAGGGAGTTTGCCCCCTGTGGGGATGCCGGGGGCTATTTCAGTATAAATATTACCCCCACCTTCTGGAAATTCTGTGCTAGAAATTTCCTCTTTTCTGTCACTCCCTTCGTTTCTTCCTCCTCCTTTGCTTTCTGTCATTTTTTCCTATCATTTTTCTACCTTGCTGGTCCATTCATCTGTATGTGTTCGATGAAGTCTAACATACTTTCTCTTAGGATTGATCATTAGGTACATGTCTGAAGTGCATTTTTTGGCTCTAGGGAAAAGAGACACGCGAAAGCGATTTTAGTGTATTTATCTGTTTTAGTGTCCTTAGTTATGTTTAAATTTGTATTCAGGTGTGTTTTTTGAAATCCCTTGTGCGATAGATTGGACGGTGTGGTCAACGCCAGGGGCATCTCCTTAGATTATGTGCGCGTGTGCATTGATATGTGTGCCTAAATTTTCTTTTTCTTTTTTTTTTTCGTGTTGAAGTCTTGTGTATGTTTTGAAACTGTTACGGCGCTGATATGGCTCTACGCAGTTGGCTGGGCTTTAAACAACAATAACAAGGGGAGTGGGGGGGGAGGGGGGAGGAGGGGGGAAAAGAGAGAAGAAAGTAAAAAAAATGAAGAACGAACGAAAGAGTAACACGAGTAGGACCAATGACAGACGCTCTAAGCTACTGTAGCGGAATGCGCGCAAAATAAGCGTTGTACTTATGAGGTTGGTGGGTGGGGGGGGGGGGCAGAAGGGGGCGGGGGCGAGGGGGACTGGGAAACAATCCCCCGCCACATTCCTGAGTGTTGTCTAGTGTGACTAATTTCTACCTGTTTGCTATCTTTGTGGTGTGCCCATGTGTGTGACTGAAGAGCGTTCAAGTCACTAATGGGATTGTCCATTACACTGATTGCTCGGTCGCATTGTTATTGTACTGTTTCAGCTCGAGTGTTGTTTGGTCGGGGGTTTTGTTTTGTTTTATATATATATATATATGTGTGTGTGTGGTGTGTGTGTGTGTGTGTGTGTGTGTGTGTGTGTGTGTGGACACTATAATAGAAATTGGAAGCAAAAGTAAAGGGTTGGAGCTAAACAGCAAAAAGACTGAAGTCATGGTAATCAGTAAAAAAACAAACATGAAATCCCCTCATGCAAAATAACAGCAAACGGCACAACCTTGAGACAGGTTGATAAGTTTGAATATCTGGGAACGATCTCACCAGATGGCCTTTAGCACATCAGAAATAGCCAACTGAATCAAGAAGGTGAAAAACATTCTTACCAACAAATGCCTATCAATTATCATCAGGAAGAGAGTTCCTGAATGTCATATAGAACCGATAATGTTAAACGGCTGAAAGGCGTGGACAGTCAACAAGCAAAGCCAGAACAAGATCGAGGCAGCCGAGATGTGGTTTCTAAGAAGAATGTTGAGAGTTCCATGGACAGCAAAGAAAACAAACAAGACAGTCTTGATGGAGATAGACACAAGAAGATCATTCATAAAGAAGATTAGGAAAACACAGGCAAACCCTTTACAGGCCATTTTATGAGGAAAGGGAAATTACAGCACCTGGTCACAACAGGAAAGCTGGAGGGAAAGGGAGCACCAGGTAGACACGGGAGAAAATATTGGACGGACTTGCGAGTGGCTGAGGACAAAGAGGGTGGAAGATGTGCTTGCAGCAACAAGGTATAGATGCATATGTAGGGCCATGATCGCCAACGCCATGTGGCAGGGCACTGATAGATGAAGATGATGATGATGATGATGTATGATTGATGATGGCTGGTCATCGCTTTTGTTTGGAGTGACCCAATGTCTTTCCCACCGGGTGTGT
>JAPXFY010000025.1:48359613-48367113 GCA_030674185.1 Monoplex corrugatus | reverse complement strand
CTGTCTCTCTCTCTCTTTCTCTCTCTGTTTCTGCCCCCCCCCCTCTCTCTCGCTTATTCTTTGTCCTTCCTCTTCTTCTTCCTTATATCTTATTTTTCATTTCCATTCTTGTCCTCAAGTCCATCTTTCTTCTCATTCTTCTCCTTTCTAAAAATATTTTATTGAGGGAATAAATTGAATGAAAGGGAGAAAGATAAAAAAAATATGTATATTGAGAAAAACAAAGTCATGAGTAAGTCATGTCCAGCTCTGCCACACGGTCATAATAATTATCTTCTGTGACTCAAGCGGGACAGCTATCACTACGGAATGCAATAAACTTCATACCATACCATACCATACCAGCGAAGAATCACTCAGGACAAAATAAATTATCTCGGGGGATATTTTGCTTCTTCCCACACACACCAGAAGCACTGTGTGTAGTAGGCCCCCACAGGCTCCGCTACACTCACAGACATGAACAGACAGACACGACACAGGTAGCCTAACTACTGGAGTTATTGGAGTTGTTTCAAGAGGGATTCACCTGGTCACAACGGGAAAGCTGGAGGGACAGAGAGCACCGGGTAGACCCAGGGAGAAAATGCTGGACGAACTTGCAGAGTGGCTGGGGACGAGGGGGGTGGGAGAGATGCTAGGGGCAACGAGAGATAGAGACAGAAGAAAGTCCATGATCGCCAACGCCAAGCGGCAGGGCACCTGATGATGATGATGATGATGATACCTTCCATGGGCTGTAGTGCATTCGTATAAATGTAGAGCCTCCTTTGGCATTATAAGGTACTTGTATAACCCCCCCCCCCCCCCCGGACATTATAGTATACTTGCATTAATATAGACCACCCGTGGACGGTACAGTCTACTTGTATAAGTTTAGACCCACCAACAGGAGTGTAGTATGTACTGTACATGTATTAGTATGGACACTCCATAGAAATTATAGTGTACTTGTATAAGTATGGACTGTCCATAGGCAGTATAGTGTATTTGTGTTAGCTAGACCTTTCAAGGAAGTACAGTGTACTTGTATAAGTATAGGCCCTCCATGGGTAGTATAGTATGTATTGTATTTGTATGGACACTTCATAGGAATTACAGTGTACTTGTAAAAGTACAGACCGTCCATAGGCAGTATGGTGTAGTTGTATTAGTATAGGCCCTCCATGGGCATTATCGTGTACTCGTATCAGTCCGGTATGAGTCTAGCATATTGTACTGTAGGGAAACAGTACTCAAGATTTGTTATTGTAGCCTATTTATACAAATAGACTATAACGTCCACGGGTGGTATATATTTATGCAAGTATGGAGGGCGTATACTGCCTTGTGGACATCTCGGGAGAGAGTAAGACTAGCGGAGAGACCGTACACAGACCGATGGAAGGCAACGGGAAACCACCATCGTAATTTTTCCCATGTTATCATGGACAGAAACAAAAAAATCAAAGAAGACAGTCTTGATGGAGGCAGACACAAGTAGATCACTCATAAGGAAGATTAGGAAAAGACAGGCAACATTTATAGGCCATTTTATGAGGAAGTGGGATTTGGAGCACCTGGTCACAACGGGAAAGCTGGAGGGAAAGAGAGCACCGGGTAGACCCAGGGAGAAAATGCTGGACGGATTTGCAGAGTGGCTGGGGACGAGGAGGGTGGGGAGATGTTAGAGGCAACGAGAGATAGAGACAGATGGAAGTCCATGATCGCCAACGCCATGCGGCAGAGCACCTGATGATGATGATGAGCCTATTTATCCTTGTCTTTAGTGTACCACGCTCGCTGGCCGTGTGTATGTATGTTGTCGGAAAATCTAATAGGTTTGAACTTAGTTTGACACTGTTGGTATTTAATAACAAGAAACTCTGGGAAGAGCTGGACAACAGGTTTTCAGAGAAGAAGCTCCTTGCGAGTAAGTGTTTCGGCATTAATTATTTGTCAGAACAAACTTGAGGCAGCTGAAATGTGGTTTCTAAGAAGAATGTTGAGAGTTCCATGGACAGCGAAGAAAACAAAGAAGACAGTCTTGAAGCAAGCAGACGCAAGAAGATCATTAATAAAGAAGATTAGGGGGGAAAAAAACCAAGTAACATTATTGAACATTAATGAGGCAATAGAAATTAGAACACCTGGTCACAACTGGAAAGCTGGAGCGAAAGAGAGCTCCAGGTAGACCCAGGGAGAAGATATTGGACGGATTTTGCAGGGTGGCTGAGGACAGAGAGGGTGGGAGACGTACTTGCAGCGACAAGGAATAGGTTCGTGTGGAGGGCCATGATCGCTAACGCCACGCCAGCAGGGCACATGATGATGATTACTATTACTGTATTAGACAAAACTTTCAGCGTTATCCCATAACCCTGAGGTCATAGGGGAGTGAGGTGGTACAGATCTTAACTTCTCGCTGGTCCACTCGACTTTTCTTCTCAGTTGGACCGGAAAGTCAAACTGAACGTCTAGTTCTTCGGAAGGGGACGAAAAATAGGTCGGACCCGTGTGCCTTATGGCTGCGCACGTTAAAAATGTCACGGCAGTTGAAACTCGTGAAGAGCAGGGCATTGCCCGACTGCCTTGGTAAATAATATTGGAGAGATAGGTTGATTTCCCAGGTCCCAACTTTTGATCACCATTAGCCATCTTGCATTTCTGAAGTCTTGGTTAAAAAAAAGAAGTGAATATGAATGTGAATTTGAATCTAGGGAGAGTGGATGGGCGCCACCGCCCTCGTGGTGCTGGCCCCGGGAAAAGTTGAGGTCTCTGCCACCTTACTCCCCTACGACCCCAGGGTTATGGAACTATCTAGGTATGACCTCAGGACCCGGCCAGCTCGAGGGTTTATATGCAGGCTTAAGGCCTGAGCCGTGATCATTCTGGATCTTCTCTGTCACTTGGCACTTGTGACGTAAGTGCATAAGGACTTCATTCCGAGCGCGAGACATCATCTTGAGAAATTGAAATTGAAACTGAAACTGCGCCTTCCCTAACCCTGAATATGGTCAGGTACCCATGCACAGTTGGGTGGACTGAAGATCGGACATTTGAAGGTTGTTGTTTTTTTTTCAGCCAGGGCTGGAATTTGTGCTGTCAAAATTATTCGTGGGAGCTCTACCTATACACCAGTTAGGTCTCTGTAAACCCCCGTGGGGATGCCGGGGACTCTTTCAATATAAATACTATCCCCACCTTCTGGAAAAGTCTGTGCTAGAAATTTCTTGTTTTCTGTCACTCTCTTTGTTTCTTTCTTCCTTCTTTCCTTTCTGTCATTTCTTCCTATCATTTTCTGCCTTGCTGGTCCATTCACCTGCATGAAGTCTTATGTATTTTCTCTTAGGATTGATAATTGGGTACATGCATTAAATGCATTTTTGGCTCTAGGAAAATGAGATCATCATCATCATCATCAGGTCCCCTGCCGCATGGCGTTGGCGATCGTGGACTTCCATCTGTCTCTATCTCTCGTTGCCCCTAGCATATCCCCCACCCTCCTCGTCCCCAGCCACTCTGCAAGTCCGTCCAGAATTTTCTCCCTGGGTCTACCCGGTGCTCTCCTTCCCTCCAGCTTTCCCTTGTGACCAGGTGCTCCAAATCCCCCTTCCTCATAAAATGGCCTATAAATGTTGCCTTCTTTTCCTAATCTTCCTTATGAGTGATCTTCTTGTGTCTGCCTCCATCAAGACTGTCTCGTTTGTTTTCTTTGCTGTCCATGGAACTCTCAACATTCTTCTTAGAAACCACATCTCGGCTGCCTCAATCTTGCTCTGGCTTTGCTTGCTGACTGTCCACGCCTCACATCCGTATAACAGTATTGGTTCTATATGACATTCAAGGACTCTCTTCCTGATGTTAATTGATAGGCATTTGTTGGTAAGATATGAGATATGCGGAAATAATTTTAGGTAACTTAGGCCAGTTTTTATGTGTTTTAGTGTCCTTACTTATGTTTCAATTCGTATTCAGGTATGTTTTTTTTATCCCCTGTGCGATAAATTTGACGGAATGGTCAACGTCAGGGGCATCTCCTTAGATTATGTACGCTAATGCATTGATACGTGTACTTCATTTTCTTTTCCTTTTTCTTTCCTGTTGAAGTATTGTGTAGGCTTTTGTTTTGAAACGGTTATAGCCCTGATATGGCTCTTCGCAGTCGGCTGGGCTTTAAACAAAAATAACAATAACAATAGGTAATAACAATAACAATAGTAATAACAATAACAATAGGTCTGTGTAAGCATAGGATTGATGGGATCTGAGGGGAGGGGGAGATAAAGAGGTTGGAGAGACATGCAGTGACTGGGACCCCCCCCCCCCCCCCCCCACATTCCTCTTAATGACTGTTGGGCGGTCACCGCTGCCATCTTAATTGCGGACTTCACTCCGTCTGACAAGACTAACTCTACTTTAACTCTATTTCTATCTAACCCTAATCTCTTGAGAGTCACGTAGGAATTATCTCCCATGTTGTGAAACTTCTCAAATCTAACACAGTTTGCGCTACCCATTCAGCTAGCATAGAAGTAGATACAAAGCACAAAAACCGTAAGCTCAGAACACTCCTAACCCTAACCCAAGTTAGTTTACCCTGTGTCTTCACTGTCTGGGTCGGCAAACTATTTAGGGACACATCCGATCCCTATGGTGACTTTTTTGTTTTGTTTTGTTTTGGTTTTGTTTTTGTTTGGTTTTGTTCATGTTCTGTTTTTTGTTTGTTTGTTTTGATCACAAACTAACAAACACCAGAAAGAAAAGGAGAAAAAGACTGAAATTTCCCCGTGCTGCTCCGTCCAGTGTGAGAAAAGGATTCCTTTTCTCCTATTTTTTTTTTTTTTAATCTTATCTGGTGTTTGTTGTTTGTGATCTTACGCTTGACAAAGGCCGTTTGGCCGAAAATTTCCGCCTGTCTTGTCTGGTTGTATAAAATACGCGTTCTGATTATTTTGTTCGTGTTTTTCCCCTTAGTTCTTCTTTCTGGTCAGCGCTGGAAACTCCTACAGTAAATTGTCAGGACTGAAAGAGGTTCGAACCCACGCGCTCCCTTTGAGTGGTCCATGGCGATAACCACATTGCCACGTTGAGTGATGTCGACAACAGATTTTTCTGACTGTGTAGCCTACTTAACTGCTATCTCAAGTGTGCCAGCCACGCTTGCTGATCCTCTGGTGTGTGTGTGTGTGTGTGTGTGTGTGTGTGTTGTGTGTGTGGTGTGTGTGGTGTGTTGTGTGTCTGTGTGTCTGTGTGTCTGTTTGTCGGGAGACCTAATGGGTTTGGACTCCGTTTGACATCAACCGCTGTGTCAGTATCATAATTGTAGTATTGGCTTATTCAGGTGGTCAAGCCTTAACCCTTTGACTCCCGCACCCCGTCCACCAGCATCGCATTGTCAACCATGCTACCAAAGCAAAACTTAACCCTCTGATTTCCCCACCCATATCCAGGAAGCTGGTGGATAGGGTGAGGAAATCAGAGGGTTAAGTTTTTGAAGTTGGTGGATAGAGTGTGGGAGTGAAAGGGTTAATGTGGTAGAGAGACTGTTGCCTCTGTTTTCTTCTGTGTTGTGACCCACGCTCGCTGTTCATGTAGTGTTGGTTTCTGTGTGGGTTTTTTGGAGGTGTTCGACGTATGTTTGGTATGGTGCTGGTGAGAAGAGCCAGCTGTGTGCTGTTGGTGTGTTTCTTTTCGTTTGTGTATCGTTGTAATGATGAGTCCGGATGTGTGTGTGTGTGTGTGTGTGTGTGTGTGTTTGTGTATGTGTGTGTGAGTGTGTGTGTGTGTGAGTGTGTGTTGTGTGTGTGTGTGTGTGTGGTTGTGTGTGTGTGTTGTGGTGTGTGTGGTGTGTGTGTGTGGTTGTGTGTGTGTGTGTGGAGCGTGTGTGTGTGTGTGTGTGAGAGGTGGGTGAGAGAGAGTGTGTGTGTGTGTGTGTGTGTGTGTGTGTGTGTGTGTGTGTGTGTGGTGTGTGGCTGTCTGTCTGTCTGTCTGGTTGTTATATATTCTTCGTCTATTCACATATGTGTCTTAAGACGAATATATATGTACAAACACACATGCCGGTACTTAACATAATTATACATAAAACACATATATTTGTATGTGGTGTGTCTACTTCCTCTAACCTCTCTGTCTCTCTTTGTCTCTCCTCTCTCTCTCCCTCTCTCTCTCTCTGTCTCTCTCTCTCTCTCTTTCTTCTTTCTTTTTCTTCTCTCCCTCCCTACCTCCCTCTCTCTGTATCTCTCTGGCATTGAGACGTCTGTTTGAAGTTAAGTAGCCCGGGGGGCCTGTAGTCGAGTGGTTAGAGCGCTCGTCTGCGGTGCGGAAGGTCGGTGGTTCGAATCCGCTAAACGCTGGTTCGATTTTTCCGGACTGAAAACTCCCTCTGTCCACCCAGCAGTGAATGGGTACCTGACTTGGTCGGGGGAGGTTTAAAAAAAGGCGGCGAAAGGAGAGGGATGGGCTCCGCCTTTCATAATGCCGTGCCCTAGACACGGTGAATCTTTAACAGTTCACCGCCCCTACGGCCATATTGGCCATGGGACCTTTAACCTTTAACCTTTTAAGCCTGGTTGGATAGTTGGTTAAATGTTTGGTGTTAAGTAGCCTGGTTGGATAGTTGGTTAAATGTTTGGTGTTAAGTAGCCTGGTTGGATAGTTGGTTAAATGTTTGGTGTTAAGTAGCCTGGTTGGATAGTTGGTTAAATGTTTGGTAGAACAGTCGATTGGCTGGTAAGGTGGATGTTTGATTGATTGGTTGGTTGGTTGGTTGGTTGGTTGGTTGGTTGGTTGGTTGGGTGGTTGTTCGCTTAGATAGTTGGCTGGTTGGTTAGTTGGTTGGTTGGTTGATTGGTTGGTTGGTTGGTTGGTGGGTTGGTGGGTTGGTTGGTTGGTTGGATGGTTGGCCGGCTGGCTGGTTTGTTTGTTGGTTGGTTGGTTGGTTGGTTGTTTGCTTAGGTAGTTGGATGTGGTTGTTGGTTGGTTGGTTGGTTGGTTGGTTGGTTGTTTGCTTAGATGGTTGGTTTGGTTGGTTGGTTGGTTGTTGGTTGGTTGTTTGCTTAGATAGTTGGCTGGTTGGTTAGTTGGTCGGTTGGCTGGTTGGTTGGTTGGTTGGTTGGTTGGTTGGTTGGCTGGTTGGCTGACTGGCTGGCTGTTGGTTGGTTGGTTGGTTGGTTGGTTGGTTGGTCGGTTGACTGGTTGCTTGGTTGGTTGTTTGGTTGTTGGTTGGTTGGTTGGTTGGTTGGTTGGTTGGTCGGTTGACTGGTCGGTTGACTGGTTGGTTGGTTGGCTGGCTGGTTGGTTGGTTGGTTGGCTGGTTGGCTGTTTGGTTTGTTGGTTGGTTAGTTTGTTGGTTGGTGTGTGTGTGTGTGTCTGTGTGTGTTGTGTGTATGTATGTATATATGTGTTGTGCGCATGTGGGTGTGCATGTGTGTTTGTGAGTATGTGTGTCTGTATGTGTGTGTGTGTGTATATGTGTGTGTGTGTGTGTGTGTGTTTTCGCCATCTGCCGATGACCGT
>JAPXFY010000025.1:48354613-48357113 GCA_030674185.1 Monoplex corrugatus | reverse complement strand
TGTGATGAGAGTGACCAGTAGTGGAGTAATTCCAGTTCGCTCTGCCTGAAGGTGTTGTAAGAGAAGGAAGACGAACGAGAGAGAGCGACAGAAAGAGGGGACAGCAGAGAGAGAAAGTGTCAGAGAAGGGAGGGGAAAAAAAAAAAAAAAACAACAAAAGAAAAAAAAAAAAAAAAAAAAAAAAAAAAAAAAAAAAAAATAAAAAAGAAAAAAAAAAAAAAAAAAAAAAAAAAAAAAAAAAAAAAAAAAAAAACAGAACGAGAAGACAAAGAAAGATTAAAATACATCCAGAACATCACGCTGAAGCAGTCCCCACATGACAGCAAAGACACACACACAGATTACACTACAACTACAATCGAAAACACACGATTGTTTTAGTTCTGATATGTGCTATTTTCCAACGCTTTGGGAAATTTAATTTGGAGCAGAGTTTTTGACATGTTAAGCGTTTGAAACATCTATGGGTGAAGAGAGAGAAGACAGAGAGAGTAGACAAAAACAACAACACAGAAGAACAAAAGCAGACAATGTTATGGACAAAGAGAGAGAGAGAGAGAAACTGGAAGAGCGAGTTGATGTACAGCACTGACAGTCATGAGCGAGTAGCACACAGAGAGACAACAGAAAAAGAACAGAAAGGAGGTGACTTGAGAGAGAAAGACAAGACAAGAGAAGAGAACTTTAGAAGAGAAAGAGAGAGACAGAAGAGACAGACAGACAGAGAGAAGACAGAAGCACCAATGGACAGCCTTGGAATAAGAGACAAGGACAGCCGACAAGAGTTTTAGCAGAAAAACAGACATGACAAGATGAAAAGTGACAGACAAAGAGGGACAGAGAGCATGTGTGAACTGTGTCTGTCCATACAACGTGGTTGGAATAATGATTCCTGGATTATGAGTGAACGATGGATCATGAGAAGTGGAAAGAGGGGCAGGGTCGAGCAACGAACCCATCGCGGCACAACACAAATCCAGAGTTGTTACGTTGTTATATGAAATCGGGTAGTGTATTCAACATCACAAATGCTTTGCCGCGTTTGGCGATCATGGACTTCACGTCCAATCTTGTTGCCTCAGCACTCATTTCGTCTTACCATCGAAGTCGTCAGCACCGGTGGGTTACTGATGGTCCAATTTATCACAATGCTCCCTTGTGAAGTTCCAAAAGAATAAAATGGAAAATTTGTGTTTTTCCTAATTCTTCGAAATGATCACTTGTCGCCTCCACAAGGACGTTTTTGGTTGCTTGGCTGCTCTATACATCTGAGAAACACACTTCAGCGCTAATTGTTTGCTGCTTGTTGAGACATTCACAAGCCGTATCGAGGATTAACATTCAAGATTTCTCTGATGTAATTGAAGGTTTTGGGAAATATGTTGTCATCTTCTTAGCTTTTTGGCATGGCTATTCTTGTTTGATGGTCACATGCCGTTTGTGAAATATTTGTAGGGGATTTAAACGTTACACCAAGGAACTATGATTGAAGATTTTCGGAATGGTGTCTAAAATGTCTATATGTTTCACAAGGAGGGAAGTTGGCAACGGGTCCAACTCGCATGACTTGGGTGTTGCCTGTAAAATTACCTTGCGTACTTCGTCTTTGGAGACGGGACGGAAGTCAGAAAAAGGAATGCCAGAAAACGCAAAGTTTGCTGGGCCACTGTCTGTGTGAGCAGTCGGTGCAGGAAAAGTGTTGCGAATATCAACAATTTTCTTTTTGAAGAAATCTGCAAATAGATTGGAAGAGAACAAATATCAGTTACGTTGTTCGGCAACAGCTTCGGCTTAGATTTTCCGAGCAGAAAAGAAGTGGTTTGGAACATTTGTTTACAAGATGTTGCAGTGGACACAAGAGAAGAATAGAAAGAGGTTTTTGCGCGTTGAACAAGGTCAATAACTTTTGCTTTGGCTACATCGTAGATTTGTTTGTGGACGGTCAAGTGCGATGCGCGCCACGCGCGCTCTGCCTTTCTGCGCTTCTTTTTAGTTCACGCATCTCGGCAGCCACAGCGCTGTACCAGGGACTGGTTTTGTCGCCGCGGACGCGTCGCCGGCGAATAGGCGCATGAACATCTAGCGTATTTAACAAAGTTTCATTTAGATCAGAGAGGGATGTTTCAGGCTTGATAGATGTCATGAGATCAATGGAAAACTGATCACTGTCAATATCCCTTAGCTGACGAAAGCTTGTGAACTGGTCAGAGCGTTTTGGTTTTGGGACAGAAAGTTTTGACAAAACAGAAAAATGGTCAGAAGTTAGGTCAGAGTTGATATGACTGGACACAATCAATTTATCACTGTCTTTCACAATAACAAGGTCTAACGTATGGCCTTCTGAGTGGGTAGGTTCAGTGACTGTTTGAATAAGACTAAACAAGTTAAGCTGTTCTCTGAATCTTTAGTGTTAGAGTTTGCACAATCATCAAAATGAATATTAAAATCTCCACAAAGAACAACATTCGAATGACAATTTGAACAATATTCCAAAAAGTCT
>JAPXFY010000025.1:48317113-48319613 GCA_030674185.1 Monoplex corrugatus | reverse complement strand
GGGTATTTTGTTGTTGGGTGGGTGGGTGTTTTGTTGTTGGGTGGGTGGGTGTTTTGTTGGGTTCTTGGGTGGATGTTTTGTTGGGTTCTTGGGTGGGTGTTTTGTTGTTGGGTGGGTGGGTGTTTTGTTGGGTTCTTGGGTGGGTGTTTTGTTGGGTGGGTGTTTTGTTGGGTGGATGGGTGTTTTGTTGGATGGGTGGGTGTTTTGTTGGGCGGGTGGGTGTTTTGTTGGGTGGGTGGGTGTTTTGTTGGGTTCTTGGATGGATGGGTGGGAGGGTGGGTGGTTTGTTGGGTTCTTGGGTGGGTGGGTGGGAGGGTGGGTGGTTTGTTGGGTTCTTGGATGGAAGGGTGGGTGGTTTGTTGGGTTCTTGGATGGATGGGTGGGAGGGTGGGTGGTTTGTTGGATTCTTGGGTGGGTGGGTGGGAAAGTGGGTGTTTTGGTGGGTGGGTGGGTGGGAAAGTGGGTGTTTTGTTGGGTGGGTGTTGTTTTGTTGGGCTCTTGGGTGGGTAGGTGGGTGGGAAAGTGGGTGTTTTGTTGGGTGGGTGTTGTTTTGTTGGGCTCTTGGGTGGGTGGGTGGGTGGGAAAGTGGGTGTTTTGTTGGGTGGATGTTTTGTTGGGTGGGTGGAAAGGTGTTTGGTTGGCTTGTTGGGTTTAGGTGTTTTGTTGGGTGGGTGGGAGTTTTGATGGGTTCTTGGGTGGGTGGATGGGTGGAATGTTTTGGTGGGTTTTGGGGTTTTCTTTTTGTTTGTTGAATGGAATGTTTTGTTGGGTTGGTGGATGGGTGTTTTGATGGGTTCTTGGGTGGGTGGATGGGTGGATGTTTTGTTGGGTTCTTGGGTGGCTGGATGGGTGGATGTTTTGTTGGGTTCTTGGGTGGGTGGATGGGTGGATGTTTTGTTGGGTTCTTGGGTGGATGAGTGGGTGGATGGGTGGATGTTTTGTTGGGTTCTTGGGTGGCTGGATGGGTGGATGTTTTTGTTGGGTTCTTGGGTGGATGGGTGGGTGGGTGGTGGATGTTTTGGGGTGGGAGGGTGGGTTTTTGTTGGGTTCTTGGGTGGGTGGGTGTTTTGTTGGGTTCTTGCGTGGGTGGGTTGGAGGGTGGGTGATTTGTTGGTTCTTGAGTGAGTGTTTTGTTGGGTGGGTGGGTGTTTTGTAGGGTGGGTGGGTGTTTTGTTGAATGGGTGGGTGTTTTGGGGTTATTGGTTGGGTGGGTAGGAGGGTGGGTGGTTTGTTGGGTTCTTGGGTGGGTGGGTGAGAAAGTGGGTGTTTTGTTGGGTTGGTGGGTGTTTTGTTGGGTTTTGGGTGGGTGGATGGGTTGGTGGGTGGATGTTTTGTTGGGTTCTTGGGTGGGTGGGTGAGAAAGTGGGTGTTTTGTTGGGTGGGTGGGTGTTTTGTTGGGTTTTGGGTGGGTGGGTTGGTGGGTGGATGTTTTGTTGGGTTCTTGGGTGAGAAAATGGGTGTTTTGTTGGGTGGGTGGGTTTTTTGTTGGGTTCTTGGGTGAGTGGGTGAGAAAATGGGTGTTTGTTGGGTGGGTGGGTGTTTTGTTGGGTTCTTGGGTGAGTGGGTGAGAAAGTGGGTGTTTTGTTGGGTTCTTGGGTGTTTTGTTGGGTTTTGGGTGGGTGGGTGGGTTGGTGGGTGGATGTTTTGTTGGGTTCTTGCGTGGGTGGGTGAGAAAATGGGTGTTTTGTTGGGTGGGTGGGTGTTTTGTTGGGTTCTTTGGGTGGGTTGGTGGGTGGATGTTTTGTTGGGTTTCTGCGTGGGTGGGTGGGTGGGTGGATGTTTCGTTTTGTTTGGATTGAGTTGATTTTTTTCCTAAGGGTTGTTGTATCTTTGTGTGTGTGTGTGGGGGGGGGGGTGTTTGTATGTGTGTGTGTGTGTTGTGTTCGTGTGTTTGCTCGTGTGTGTGTATATGCATGTGTGTACATTAATTTGTACATGCATATATATTTGCATATGTGAGTGTATGTGTGTGTTGGAGTGTATGTGTTTATGTGGGCATGTGTGTGTATGTGCATGTGTGTGTATGTGCATTTGTACATGCATATGCATACGTGTGTGTGTGTGTGTGTGTGTTTGTGTATGTGCATAAGCGTGTGTGTGTGTGCATTTGTATATGTATATGCATACGTGTGTGTATGTGTTGTTTTTTTATGAAACTTCGGGGCATTAATAAATTGTGAATGACAATCTTCACCAGGGACTATTATTTCAGTGAGCTTTCAGAGGTGTGGTTAGAGGAAACTTTTTTTTTTTTTTTAATACATGTGTACAAAAACTTCCTGTTGGCTGGGTCATTGTCCTTGCATAGGTTGCAGCACTGAAACAATCCACTTGACGTTGCCTGCTGTAGTATGCTAGCTGAATGGGTAACGCAAACTGTGTTGGGTTTGAGAAATTCTACATGGGAGATAACTCCGTGACTCTCAAGAGTTATGTTACTTAGTTGGTGCCTGTATTTGTTTTTATTCCTGAGATCATTACCTTTTTAAGGGGCTCTGTT
>JAPXFY010000025.1:48294613-48302113 GCA_030674185.1 Monoplex corrugatus | reverse complement strand
TCTTTCTTTCTTTCTCTCCATTTCCCCAGGTGGATCCATGATTATCAAGACGCCTGCGTGGACAAACTGGAGAGCTTCTTAAGGGGCCAGAACTGTGATGGCCACATCAACCAGCAACAACAGCAACAGCAACAGCAGCAACCCCCTCACGGAATCCTCACAGTCCACCCTCACAGTGCCCCACGTCTTCGTCATCGTCGTCGTCGTCGTTGTCGTCTTCCTTATTATCGCCCAGCAGTGGGACTGGTCTTACTCCTAGTAGTAGTAGAAGTAGTAATAGCAGTAATAGTACTGGTGGTGGCTCGCGCGGAGGAGATGCTCACTGCTGTGGACAGTCCTCCAAGGCGCCGAGTTCTTCATCTTACAGTTCACCATCTGCTGATAGTGGGGGGAGAAGGCTGCCGTCGGTGGGTCTTCTTCTTCTACTTCTTCTCCTTCTTCTGCTGCTGTTAAACGCTCTTCGAGTGTGGACTGTGAAACGGAAGCTTCTTGATGAGAAGATGAAGGGGGTTAGGGAGTGGGTGGTTGAATGTTAGGGTGGGGGAGAGGGAGAGTGTAGAAGAACTGGGGAGAGAGTTGAGAGAGGAGGAGGGAGAGGGAGAGAGGCGAAGAGTGTGAGCGCGAGAGAGCGAGAAAGAGACAGTGACACTGACAAGGATATTTTATTTTCCAACCATAGAAGTAGGAGTTATTCTCTGAACGTTATTTTCAAACCTACTAATCCTAAGTTACACACATGAAGCTAAAAGCTATTTTCAAATTTACTAATGCTAGCTTACAAATATATGTGACCCGTTTTAATTAACAAAATGAGTCCTAAGGTGAAAATAACAGATTTTAGGATATTATGATTTTCAAAATGTCCAGATTATTAACTTTCTTTTCATATGAAATTTATTATTCTACTCCTAAACATAAGGAAGTTATGGGTGTTTGAAGTGTGTAACATAGCAAGCAGCCATTTTGAGAAAATCAAGTTTTAAAATTTTCACCACTTCAGTGAAGTTTTACCTTAGCAACAGGTATTTGTACTTCACCAATCTTTACCAAATTTTGTACCATGGTAAAACACATCATGTCATAATAGCACACAAAAATTGGTGTGAACATCTACAGTAATTGTCTTGTTATTTAAGTTTATATATCCCTTTTTTCTGACACAAAAAGCATGCCGTTATCTGGTTAAAACACATTTTAAATACATTTTCCGATTGAATTATAAAGTGCTGAGTGCATGTGCATGTAATTTAAAGATTAAATTTTCCATTTTTGACGTAAAGTAAAAATTGACAAAATCGACCCATCACACCTTTGCGGGGCCTCTACGCTTTTCGCTGCCTGCGAGTTAGGACTCATTTCGTGAAAACGGGTCACATAATTATGCCCAGAGCTAGAAATACTGAAGAAGAAAGACAACTATGAATCAGCAATGTATGAAACACTGGTACACGAGGAAATCAAAGAGTTACAGCCCTTGTTGTTCAAGAGCGATGGAAGAGACGTAAGTGAAAGAGAGAGAAAGGGGAGGGGTTCACGACTTAGGCCAACAGCGTCTATCACAATATCAGCGAGGGACGGGGTGGGGGGGGGGGTTCGATGGGACAGGGGAACTATGAATAAAAAAAGGAATTTACTTTCTAGTAATGCATCAAAATGGTGAAAAGCCATAGTCACAGATAGACAGTGTCCCCCGTGGGAATGCTGGGGCCTCTTTCAGTATAAACAGTATCCCCACCTTCAGGAAATTATGTGTTAGAAATGTCCTCTTTTCTGTCACTCTCTTTGTTTCTTTCTTCCTCCTTTGCTTTCTGTCATTGCTCATGTCATTTTCTGCCTTGCTGGTCCATTCATCTGTATGTGTTCGATGAAATGTTACATACTTTCCCTTAAGATTGATAATTGGGTACGTGTATTAAGTGCATTTTTGGCTCTAGGGAAATGAGATATGCGGAAACAATTTTAGATAATTTAGGCCTGTTTTTATATATGTTTTAGTGTCCATAGTTATTTTACATTTGTATTCATGTATATTTTTTAAATCCCCTGTGCGATAAATTGGACGGAGTGGTCAACGCCAGGGGCATCTCCTTAGATTATGTGCACGATTGCGTTGTAAGTGTGCTTGATTTTCTTTTCTTTTTTTCCTGTTAAAGTAAAGTGTATGTTTTAAAGTGGTTATACCCTGACATGGCTCTGCAAGTCGGCTGGGCTTTAAACAAAAATAACAGTAACAGTTACAAATAACCTCTCTCACCTGGCACGACAGATATATGAGGTCTGTTTCTTACACTCTAAATACGTGAGATTTCCGCGAAATTCGCTAGGTAGGATTTGTTTGTGGTTTTACCTAGTGGCAAGCTAGGCTATATATTCGCTAGGTAAAGTTAGGTAAGATGCTAGCTAAAACCAAGAAGACTGAAGTCATGGTAATCAGTAAAAAAATCCAAAAAAAACATGAAATCCCCTCATGCAAAATTACAGCAAATGGCACAACTTTGAGACAGGTTGATGATAAGTTTGAATATCTGGGAACGGTCATTTCACCAGATGGCAGATGTACCACATCAAAAATAGCCAGCAGAATCGGCCAAGCCGAAACAGCATTCAAGAAGATGACAAGCATTCTTACCAACAAATGCCTATCAATTAACATCAGGAAGAGAGTTCTTGAATGTTATATAGATCCGATAATGTTATACGGTTGTGAGGTGTGGACAGTCAACACGCAAAGCCAGAACAAGATTGAGGCAGCCGAGATGCGGTTTCTAAGAGGAATGTTGAGAGTTCCATGGACAGCAAAGAAAATAAACGAGACAGTCTTGATGGAGGCTAAAACAAGAGGATCATTGATAAGGAAGATTAAGAAAAGACAAGCAACATTTATAGGCCATTTTATGAGAAAAGGGGAATTAGCGGACCTGGTCTCAACAGGAAAGCAGGAGGGAAAGAGAGCACCAGGTAGACCCAGGGAGAAAATATTGGACGGACTTGCAGGGTGGCTGAGGACAGCGAGGGTGGAAGGTGTGCTTGTGGCGACAAGGAATAGATGCATATGGAGGGCCATGATCGCTAACGTCATGCAGCAGGGCACTTGATGATGATGAAGGCTAGGTAGCATCTGAGAGGATCTTTCTACCGAGGTAAAGATGGTTGTCGTGCAAGTCGCCATTGTGTTTTACGATGACTCAGTCCTCTGTTTCGCATTACACGCTGCTTATTGGCTGAAACCTACTTCCGCTTCCTGTCCGTTTCATAGCATTTTTTTCTGGCCGTCGCCACTTGCGCGCGTATAAAAAATGAACCCCGGGCCTCAAGTCTATATTACAGAACATTAAAAATTAATGCAGATATTGGACAGACTTGCAGATGGGCTGAGAACAGAGAGGGTGGGAGATATACTGGTGGCGACAAAGATAGATTCGTATGGAAGGCCATGATCGCCAACGCTATGCGGCAGGGCACATGATGATGATGATGACGATGATGACAAAGATGACGACGACGACGACGACGATGATGATGATGATGATGATGATGATGATGATGTTAAAAATTAGCGCCTATTACATCATTGTTATCTTGCATAATATAACATTGTTATCCTGAAGAGGATTGAAACTGATACATAATCATTCGCCAGACTGTTGTTGTGCTAAATGCCATCAAACCTGATATACCAGCATTAATTCTACAGAATACTCCCTCCCCTCTTGTCTTCCTCCTAATCCTCCCAGTTTGTGTGTGCTTTGTGCCCTGGAGGTTTGGTTGTTGTTGTTGGTGGTGATTGCTTTGGTGACTGATGAGAGTGTGCGCCTTGGTTTGAGTTTTGATTCAACATTTGGAGTCTTATGAATGTCATTATTATTATTATTATTATTATTTATTATTATCATTATTGTTATTATTATTATTATTATCATTATTATTATCATTATTATTATTATTATATTAAATTATTATTATTGTTATTATTATTATTATTATCATTATTGTTATTATTATTAGTGTTGTTGTTGTTGTTATTAGTGTTGTTGTTGTTAGTAGTAGTAGTAATAGTAGTAGGTAGTAGTAGTAATAGTTGTGTTATTATTGTTATTATTATTATTTTATTATTATTATTATTGTTATTATTATTATTATTATCAATTATTACTATTATTATTATCATTATTGTTATTATTATTATTAGTGTTGTTGTTGTTATCATTTATTATTGTTATTATTATAACTTTTTTTTTATTATTATTATTACTATCATCATCATCATCATTATTGTTATTATTATCATTATTATTATTATTATTATTATTATCATCATCATTATTATTGCCGTCGTAAAGAGGAAAGAAAGAAAGAAATGCTTCGTGTTGTTGCAATGAAGTCAGTGTTTCACCCTGCAGCGGTGAAAATAATATTTCATCCTGTAGCATTCACTGATTCAATGAAATTACTGTTTCGGTAAAACTAGTGTTTCAGTGAAATTAATGTTTCATCCAGCAACAATGAATTTGATATTTCATCTTGTAGCATTGAAATTAATATTTCATCTTGTAGAATTGAAATTTTATGCTTCATCCTGTAGCAGTGAAATACTGTTTCATTCTGTAGCATTGACATTGTATTGTTTCACCCTGTAACAATGAACATTATGGTTCACCTTGAAGCAATGAAATTAATGTTTCGTCCTGTGACAGTGACGTTGCAATGTTTCACCTGTTTACAGCGTCGATGTTTCATCCTGTCTTACATATCATCGTTCTCTTCAAGAGCAGTTAAAGTGAAGTATCGTTCATTATATCACGGAGCATATACTCCAAAGATGTCCCCTTCACCAGGTGGCAAGACAGGACGTGTGGCCGACAGACACTCTGCTGACAACCAAACTCCATGGCTGCAGACAGGAGCTGGAAAAGACGGTTGCATTCATCGCCCGGACTCAGATGATTGTGTAGCAGCGTACGCCAAGAAGAAGAAGAAGATTATATCACCCGTTATCATTGTCACAAAGACAATCAAGATTGGCATCATTATTTCTCAGACTGTCATTGACGCGAGGAGCATTATAATAAACCTATCATGATTATCACACGTATCATATATAATGAAAGAGCATTTTAATCCGATTGCTGTTTGTATTAAACATCTCTCTGTCTCTGTTTCTCTATCTGTGTGTCTGTCTGTCTCTGTGTCTCTTTCTCTCTCTCTCTCTCTCTCTCTCTCTCTCTCTCTCCTCTCTCTCTCTCTCTCTCTCTATCTATCTATCTATCTGTCTGTCTATCTATCTATCTATCTATCTATCTATCTCTCCCTCTCCGTCTCTCTGCCTATGTCTCTGTCTCTGTTTCTGTCTGTCTCTATCTATTTCTCTCTCTCTCTCTCTCTCTCTCTCTCTCTCTCTCCCTCTCTCTCTCTCTCTCTCTGTCTGCCTGCCTGTTTGTCTGTCTGTCTCTCTCTCTCGCTCTCTCTCTCTCTCTCTCTCTCTCTCTCTCTCTCTGTCTGCCTGTCTGTCTGTTTTGTCTGTCTCTCTCTCTCTCTCTGTCTCTCTCTCTCTCTCTCTGTCTTCATTTTTCATAACGTTTAGCTGATCCCATTTTAGGGTGAAGCTTCGGAGTTATAAAAAAAAGAACATGTATTGCTCATTCTGTAACCTCTGGAAATAAAGATTTATGTCTTATCTTGTCTCGCCATGTCTTGTCTTGTCTTGCCTTGTCTTATCTTGTCTCGCCATGTCTTGTCTTGTCTTGCCTTGTCGTGTCTTGTCTTGTCTTGTCTAGGTTTCTCTTGTCTTATCGATAAAAATTCAGCAACACATTGTGTGTTCACATCATTATACACCAGACCAGACGTGTGCCTTTGACTGTCAATGCCAAACTTTTCGCCTTTCTTATGTCATGTGATATTTTCTCCATGCCTATGCTTTAAGTGCAATCACAAAAGTGCCCCGCCCCACACCTTTCCACCCTTTCTCTGTCCAGAGGGTTACAGAGGCCTATGATGATGATAATACCACAGAAAACCCCTCAGGTAGAAACAGGCCCAGACCTGTCCTAATTTATTCTGAAACAAGTGTTGACTCAATGTCTGGCAAGGTAGACAAACTAGCCTGTTGTCTGAAGACTTAGGGTGTTGACTCAATGTCTGGCAAGGTAGACAAACTAGCCTGTTGTCTGAAGACTTAGGATGTTGACTCAATGTCTGGCAAGGTAGACAAACTAGCCTGTTGTCTGAAGACTTAAGATGTTGACTCAATGTCTGGCAAGGTAGACAAACTAGCCTGTTGTCTGAAGACTTAGGATGTTGACTCAATGTCTGGCAAGGTAGACAAACTAGTCTGTTGTCTGAAGACTTAGGGTGTTGACTCAATGTCTGGCAAGGTAGACAAACTAGCCTGTTGTCTGAAGACTTAGGATGTTGACTCAATGTCTGGCAAGGTAGACAAACTAGCCTGTTGTCTGAAGACTTAGGATGTTGACTCAATGTCTGGCAAGGTAGACAAACTAGCCTGCTGTCTGAAGACTTAGGGTGTTGACTCAATGTCTGGCAAGGTAGACAAACTAGCCTGTTGTCTGAAGACTTAGGGTGTTGACTCAATGTCTGGCAAGGTAGACAAACTAGCCTGTTGTCTGAAGACTTAGGATGTTGACTCAATGTCTGGCAAGGTAGACAAACTAGCCTGTTGTCTGACGACTTAGGGGTGTTGACTCAATGTTTGGCAAGGTAGACAAACTAGCCTGTTGTCTGAAGACTTAGGGGTGTTGACTCAATGTCTGGCAAGGTAGACAAACTAGCCTGTTGTCTGAAGACTTAGGGGTGTTGACTCAATGTCTGGCAAGGTAGACAAACTAGCCTGTTGTCTGAAGACTTAGGGTGTTGACTCAATGTCTGACAAGGTAGACAAACTAGCCTGTTGTCTGAAGACTTAGGGGTGTTGACTCAATGTCTGGCAAGGTAGACAAACTAGCCTGTTGTCTGAAGACTTAGGATGTTGACTCAATGTCTGGCAAGGTAGACAAACTAGCCTGTTGTCTGAAGACTTAGGATGTTGACTCAGTGTCTGGCAAGGTAGACAAACTAGCCTGTTGTCTGAAGACTTAGGATGTTGACTCAATGTCTGGCAAGGTAGACAAACTAGCCTGTTGTCTGAAGACTTAGGATGTTGACAATATCTGGCAAGGTAGACAAACTAGCCTGTTGTCTGAAGACTTAGGGTGTTGACTCAATGTCTGGCAAGGTAGACAAACTAGGCTGTTGTCTGAAGACTTAGGGTGTTGACTCAATGTCTGGCAAGGTAGACAAACTAGGCTGTTGTCTGAAGACTTAGGGTGTTGACTCAATGTCTGGCAAGGTAGACAAACTAGCCTGTTGTCTGAAGACTTAGGGTGTTGACTCAATGTCTGGCAAGGTAGACAAACTAGCCTGTTGTCACTGAAGACTTAGGGTGTTGACTCAATGTCTGGCAAGGTAGACAAACTAGCCTGTTGTCTGAAGACTTAGGATGTT
>JAPXFY010000025.1:48267113-48269613 GCA_030674185.1 Monoplex corrugatus | reverse complement strand
TGGCGGGTCGAACACCAGAACCTTCTGAAGAAGTCAACGTGATCCACTTAACACCACTGCATCTTTGCAGTGGTATTATTAGTGGTATTAAAAGCAGCAAGCAATAAACAAGAAGCGACAGTATACACTGGCAAGCAACAGTTTTGTTTTGCTGTTGCATTTCTGATGTCTGTTTGTTGTTTGTTGTTGTTGTTTGTTGTTTGTTTGTTTGTTTGTTTGTTTGATGGGTTGTTTTTTGTGTGGTGGTGGTATTATTGGTTGGTTGGTTTGGGTTTTTTGTTTTGTGTGTTGTAGTTGGATTTTTTCTGGTTTTTTTTCTGCGTTTTTTGAGGTTGTGGTTTTTTGTGTTGTTGTTGTTTGGGGGGAATTGTTCCCGTTTGCTTGACGCGGGCAGTAGACTTGTTTGGGGTTTGTTTAGTTTGCTTGTTTGTTGGGTTTTTGTTGTTTTCTTTTTTGTTTTGGTTTTTGTTTTGGTTTTTTTGTTTGCTTTTGTTTCTTGTGATTTGTGTGTTTGTTTGGGGTGTGGTATTTTGTTTGTTGGTTTTGTTTGTTTGTTTGTTTAGTTTGTTGTTGATTTGTTTTGTTTGGTTTGTTTGATGTTATTGCTCTTGTAGGGCTGCAGACGCTTCAAACAAACTAGGAGTGCATCAATGACACTAATATCTAACGGTCTTTTTGGGGGTATTATTGCACTACAGCACTGGTTGTTCTTTTGTTATTGTTCGATGTTGTTTCCGTTGTAGCTTTCGTTGTTTTTGTTTTTTGTTGTTGTATTGTTGTTGTTTGTATTGTTGTTTCCGTTGTAGTTTGTTGTTTGTTGTTGTTGTTGTTGTTGTTGTGTTATAGTGTTGTTTTATGTTGTTTCGTTGTAGATTTGTTGTTTTGTTGTTGTTGTTATTATTGTGTTGTTTGTATTGTTGTTCCGTTGAGTTGTTGTTTTTGTGTTGTTGTTGTTTGTTGTTGGGTTGTTGTGTTGTTGTTGTTGTTGTTGTCGTCGTATTATAGTAGTAGTCGTTTGTTGCATGTTCATGTCATGTACTGTTTCTCATTCACTTGATCACAGATTGGCCTAATCCGACTGGAACCCACAGTACCATCGATAAAGGTGATACACGCGGCTTGTTTCGGTTCTCTGCTGTGGTCAATGTGTTTTGACTGCGCTACTTACACGCACGGCTTCTTCCTGCGCATGCGCGAGGGTCAAGGTCGACAATAGCGAACTACGCTTCCGGTTATGGTACACATCCGTGGCTACCAGCGAGGGGTCATAGAGTTGACATAATGCCGCTAATTTTGAGAGCTTCTTGTTCATGAGCGAACTGGGATGGGTGTTTTGATGACAAAATTTTTGGGGTGAATAGCAATTGGCGTCTCTTTGTTTCTATGTGTTTCGTCGTCTGTTTCTTTGTCTTCTGCATCTATCGTTGTCATTTCGTCTTTGTCTTCTGGTTTTGTTTGTTTTGTTTGTTTTGTTTGTTTTTGTAATTGTAGTCTTTATTCTCTGTTTCTGTTCTTGCTCTGGGCTCTAGATCCTCTCTCTCTGCTCTCATCATTCCTCACTTTATAGTTCTTCGCTCTTCTCTGTCTCTCTGTCTCTGTCTCTCTGTCTTCTGTCTCCTTCTCTCTCTTCTTTTCAGCATTGCACTGATAAAAAGGCCTATGGCTTGCAACATATTTTTGATTAAAATTGATATATTTTGTATCGGCAGAGGGGCTATGGCCAAATGAATAAACATCTGTGTGATATGATGAGATGTGAAGTAAGTGTGTGATATGATGTAGTTGAGTAATGTGATGTGATATGATGAGATGTGAAGTATGTGATGTGATATGATGAGATGAGAAGTAATGTGAGGTTTGATATGATGTGATGTGATGTGATGTGATGTAATGTGATTGATTGATGTGATGTGTGTAAAGTGATGTATGTGACGGACGTGACGGACGTGATGTGGTGTGATGTGATGTGGTGTGATGTGATCCTCACCTCTTCCTCTCTCTCTCTCTCTCTCTAAATCTCTTCTCTTTTTTTACCTCACTACCTCCTCTCTTTCTCCCTCCCACTATCTCCCTCTTCCTATCTCTACTCTCTCCCATCTCTTCTTCTCCATCTCTTCTATCTGTCCTTTTTATCTATTTCTGTGGTAAGAATGTGTAGGTTCTGTTTTTCATGTTACCATGTTCATTACCATGTTTTGCGGGGTATGTCTTGATGATAATACCATTTGAGAAGGAAATTTCTTTTTCTATGTCCTTTCTCTCGTTCTTTTGTTTCCTCTTCACATCTTCTTTTCCTTCTTTTTCTCTTTTCGTTTTATTTCCCTGTCTCTTCTGACTCATTTCACCTCTTCCTCTTCTTTTTTAACACTGTCTTCTCCGTTTTAATTTGTCGTATTTCAATTGTTGTTTTTGTTCTTGTTCTTGTTCTTGTTCTTGTGGTTGTTCTTGTTGTTGTTGTTCTTGTTCTTGTTCTCTGTTCTTGTTCTTCTTCTTATTCTTA
>JAPXFY010000025.1:48242113-48257113 GCA_030674185.1 Monoplex corrugatus | reverse complement strand
AGATGACACCGTGCTAATTGCAGAAAGTGAAAGGGGCCTACAAGACTTTGTGAATATACTAGAAATAGAAAGCAAAGGTAAGGGGTTGGAACTAAACAGCAGAAAGACTGAAGTCATGGTGATCAGTAAAAAAAAAAAAACCATGAAATCCTCTCATGCAAAATAACAGCATAACGGCACAACCTTGAGACAGGTTGATAAGTTTAAATACCTGGGAACGATCATTTCACCAGATGGCAGATGCACATCAGAAATAGCCAGCAGAATCGGCCAAGTCAAAACAGCATTCAAGAAGATAAAAAGCATTCTTACCAACAAATGCCTATCAATTAACATCAGGAAGAGAGTTCTTGAATGTTATATAGAACCAATACTGTTGTACGGTTGCGAGGCGTGGACAATCAACAAGCAAAGCCAGAACAAGATTGAGGCAGCCGAGATGTGGTTTCTAAGAAGAATGTTGAGAGTTCCATGGACAGCAAAGAAAACAAACGAGACAGTCTTGGTGGAGGCAGACACAAGTAGATCATTCATCAAGAAGCTTAGGAAAAGACAGGTAACATTTATAGGCCATTTTATGAGAAAAGGGGAATTGGAACACCTTGTCACAACGGGAAAGCTGGAGGGAAAGAGAGCAGGTAGGCCCAGGGAGAAGATACTTGACGGACTTGCAGAGTGGCTGGGGACAAAGAGGGTGGAAGAGATGCTTGAGGCAACAAGTGGTAGAGACAGATGGAAGTCCATAATCGCCAATGCCATGTGGCAAGGCACCTGATGATGAATGAGATAGATAGATATAGATAGACAGATGGACAGATAGTCAGATAAAGAGACAGATAGACAGGCAGAGAGCAGACAGATAGACAGACAGACAGCTAGCTAGATAGATAGATGTAGATAAATAGATAGATAGATAGATAGATAGCTAGATAGATAGATAGATAGTAGATAGATAGATGGATGGATGGATGGATTGGATGGATGGATGGATGGTTAGATACATACATACATACATTCATGCAAACATACATACATACATCACACACATACGTACACACATACATACATACATACATACATACATACATACATACATACATGCATTCATACTAATACATACATACATACATACATACATACATACATACATACATACATACATCATACATACATACATACATACAACATACATACACAGCATTAGATTCATTTGTTCAAACAGCACCTTCACGCTCACTCACCTGGGAATTTATCGTGCTCGTACAACATGAAAGCGACGTGGGAGAACCAGGTGCCGAGGGTGAGAAGCCCCAGTGACCTGGTCATCATGGTCCACACACCATGCCGCCATTTTAACTCCAACAAGATGGCGCCGGCCGTCACGAACATAACGCTGATGGGGATCACGTGGACTATAGTCTCCAGTGGTTCCTTCCCGTGCATCTGTGAGTGGTAGTAGAAGGCCACACCGTACCTGCATAAAGAAATGTTTGTCAGTTGTCTTTTTAAAAAATTTTTTAGGATCATTGCACTCAGGGAGGTTACCTTTGTGCTCAACTGTTTTTTTTAGGATCATAGCACTCAGGGAGGTTACCTTTGTGCTCACCTGTTTTTTTTAGGATCATAGCACTCAGGGAGGTTACCTTTGTGCTCACCTGTTTTTTAAGGATCATTGCACTCAGGGAGGTTACCTTTGTGCTCACCTTTTTTTTAGGATCATTGCACTCAGGGAGGTTACCTTTGTGCTCACCTGTTTTTAGGATCATTGCACTCAGGGAGGTTACCTTTGTGCTCACCTTTTTTTTTTTTTTAGGATCATTGCACTCAGGGAGGTTACCTTTGCGCTCACTTTTTTTAGGATCATTGCACTCAGGGAGGTTACCTTTGTGCTCACCCTTTTTTTTAGGATCATTGCACTCAGGGAAGTTACCTTTGTGCTCACCTTTTTTTTAGGATCATTGCACTCAGGGAGGTTACCTTTGTGCTCACCTGTTTTTTTTAGGATCATTGCACTCAGGGAGGTTACCTTTGTGCTCACTTTTTTTAGGATCATTGCACTCAGGGAGGTTACCTTTGTGCTCACCTTTTTTTTTAGGATCATTGCACTCAGGGAGGTTACCTTTGTGCTCACCTTTTTTTAGGATCATTGCACTCAGGGAGATTACCTTTGTGCTCACCTTTTTTTTAGGATCATTGCACTCAGGGAGGTTACATTTGTGCTCACCTTTTTTTTAGGATCATTGCACTCAGGGAGGTTACTTTTGTGCTCACCTTTTTTTTAGGATGATTGCACTCAGGGAGGTTACTTTTGTGCTCACCTTTTTTTTAGGATGATTGCACTCAGGGAGGTTACATTTGTGCTCACCTTTTTTTTAGGATCATTGCACTCAGGGAGGTTACATTTGTGCTCACCTTTTTTTTAGGATCATTGCACTCAGGGAGGTTACCTTTGTGCTCACTTTTTTTAGGATCATTGCACTCAGGGAGGTTACCTTTGTGCTCACCTTTTTTTTTAGGATCATTGCACTCAGGGAGGTTTACCTTTGTGCTCACCTTTTTTTTAGGATCATTGCACTCAGGGAGGTTACCTTCGTGCTCACCTTTTTTTAGGATCATTGCACTCAGGGAGGTTACCTTTGTGCTCACCTTTTTTTTAGGATCATTGCACTCAAGGAGATTACCTTTGTGCTCACCTTTTTTTTAGGATCATTGCACCCAGGGAGGTTACTTTTGTGCTCACCTTTTTTTAGGATCATTGCACTCAGGGAGGTTACTTTTGTGCTCACCTTTTTTTTTAGGATCATTGCACTCAGGGAGGTTACCTTTGTGCTCACCCTTTTTTTTAGGATCATTGCACTCAGGGAGGTTACCGTTGTGCTCACCTGTTTTTAGGATCATTGCACTCAGGGAGGTTACCTTTGTGCTCACCTGTTTTTTTTAATTTTTTTAGAATCATTGCACTCAGGGAGGTTACCTTTGTGCTCACCTTTTTTTTTTTTTTAGGATCATTGCACTTAGGGAGGTAACCTTTGTGCTCACCTTTTATTAAAAAAAAATTTCAGGATCATTGCACTCAGGGAGGTTACCTTTGTGCTCACCTTTTTTTTTTTTTGTTTGTTTGGTTTTTTTTGGTCCCATTTCCTACGCCACTTTAATGGCCACAGAAGCTGAAACAGTTTTTATCATGCGATGATGATGATGAGGTCGATGTGGATGATAATCATGATGCTATGGAGTTCCATCTAGGATTGAGACTGCGTGACAGGGTTGATCTCTAAGCTTACTATCATAATATATCCTGGCGTCAAGCAGGCCCGAGAGATACAGACACCTGCGGTGTTATTCAGAAAATTTGAGCAACACACCCTCAATGACCCTCCCACAAAGTGGATGAGACTCGACTGTGTGCGGTCCCAGTCTTCCCAATGAGCTCTTAGCACGCCCAGCTCTAGGTAGGAGCCGGTTAGAGCCGAAAAATCCCACAATGATTTTTTGAAGGTATTGATAGGGATTCGAACCCACAACCTTCCAGTCTGTAGTCCGTTGCGTTAACCACTACACCACGGCGACTGGTTTACGTTTTCTTTGTTCCTTTGGATGAAGCCACAGGGAACGTTTCAGTCATTTGCTCCTAAGCTTTGTATTGTTATTTGTTATTTTCATCTCTTACCTGTTTATTTATGTACATACTCCTTTATTTTTGTAATTATTTATTCTCCTACTTACTTACTTCTTATTCACTTACTCACTCACTCACTTACTTGCTTGCTTGCTTATTTGCTTGCTTACTTACTTGCTTACCTACTTACGTACTTACTTACTTACCTACCTACCTATCTACTTACCTATCTATGATTAAGAAAATATTGGCATCGTCTAGTTGATAGACGGCTGAGCATTTGGGCATTTTCTGTCATGTCGGACGAGTTTATACAGAATAGCTAGTTGTGTTGTGATTCAGACCTTTCTCTTTTTATTTATTTACTTTATACATATGTTCCTTTTTGAGGGTAAGATACACATATACACATGTGATTTACATGTAACCAAGATCATTCCAGTGGTAGGCTGATAAAGTACCAGTGTAAAATATAGACCACATAAAAGTACATGAAGTGGCATGATGCTGAATTCAGTTGAGGAAATCTTTATGGTTTGTCATTGAGACCATGTGGCTTGCGGTTCCAACCATAAAGATTTCTGAACTGAATTAGTTATCATCCCACTGACAAACCATAAAGATTTCCTGAACTGAATTAGTATCATGCCATGACAAACCACAAGATTTCCTGAACTGAATTTAGTTATCATGCCACTGACAAACCATAAAGATTTCCTGAACTGAATTCAGTATCATGCCACTTCATGTACTTTTATCTAGACATGGCTTTGCGTGCATGTACTTATACCTTGGTGTGTATGTGTATGCGTATGTATTCGCTCGAATGTGTAGCTATAACATTTCTTGTCCCTCATGTATAATTTATGTTTAGGTCTATACTGCTTGATGATTTTATGCATACTATCGTCTTCTTTTTAATGTGCCCATGAGTCCATGTATGTTTTACCTCGATGATGATGATTAATGAAATAGACCATACTATCACCATTTTCCGATCCCCGTGAGGTATTGGCTTTGCGGCTGCGCATATGCCATTTTATCTTTATTTTTGTTTTATTTTTTTAAATTCAATCTGTTTGACTTCGCCTTTCACAAGACAGGCCTAGCCGCCAGTGACTAAGGTTTTGTTGTTGTTTTTTCTCCGGGGACTCTGGTTTTCCCGTCAGCCCGTTGGCTGTTGGTTTAGGATGTTTTTCTTCCTATTCCAAGGTCAGACCGGATTCGTTGCACTAGGCACGATCCATTTACATCAGCCATACCTCTTGATTAAATATTTTCCCATTCAGTCGAACATATGCCTACATATTCTCTTATGCATTTATTTAATACTGGTATCCTTTACATTCCAAACACTACTCTTCGCTAGTGCGTCATAGTTCTCATTTCCGCTCTGACGTCATATTTACTCAAAAAGACATGATGTCATCTTAGTCAGTTTATTCCATTTCTCACACTGGACCCAGCAGCAGGGAAGTTTCAGTCTTTTTCACATAATTTTTGTATCTGGTGTTTGTTTGTTTGTAATCTTACGCTTGACAAAGGCCAGTGGCGAAAATTTGCGCCTGTCTTGTCTTGTTGTATTAAATACCGTTCGTATTCTTCTTTCGTGTTCTTTCTGGTTCCAAAGGCCAGTTGGCCGAAAATTTGCGCCAATCTGGTTGTAATAAATAAGCGTTCTGATTCGGGTTTTTTTTCTGGTTCCTTTGTTGTTGTTGTTGTTGTTGTTGTTGTTGTTGTTGTTGTTGTTGTTGTTGTTGTTGTTGTTTTGTCACTTTTTCCAGTCATTTTCTGTCTTTTTGGTCCAGTTACTAGTATGTTGCGATAAAATCTTTCGTACTTTCTCTTAGACTTGGTAATTGGGTACATTACTAAGTGCATTTTCGGCTCTAGGGAAATGTGATATGCAAAAGCAATTTTAGGTAATCTTGACCCATTTTTTCTATATGTTTTAGTGTCCTTAGTCAAGTTGTTTAAATTTGTATTCAGGTTTTTTTTAATCCTCTGTCTGATAAATTGGACAGAGTTGTCAGCGCCAGGGGCATCTCTTTAGATTATGCACGCAAATGCATTGACGTATGCACTTAATTTTTTTTTCACTTTTTTCCCCTGTTGCAGTATTGTGCATGTTTTGAAATAGTTATAGCAGTTGACTGTGCTTTCAACAAAAATAATAAAACAATAACTTTCCCTTAGGGTGGATAACTGGGTACATGTATTAACTCCAGTTTTGGCTCTATGGGAAAATGATGTGTACAAACAATTTTAGGGAATTAAGGCCAATTTTCTTATGTTTTAACGTACTTAATTGTGTTTATAAAATTGTGTTCAGTTTTTTTAAACCTTCTGGCTAAAAAATGGACGAAGTGGTCAACGCCAGGGGCATCTCCTTAGATGATGTGCACGAATGCATTGACATGTGTATTGAATTTTCTTTTCCATGGGTTTGTCTATTGATGTTCAAAAACGTGTTGAGATGGTCAGAGTCCTGATATGGATCTCCGCAGTCGGCTGGGCTTTTACCTTTGACTCTTGCACCCTGGTCACCAACATCCTGCATTGTCAACCATGTTATATATACACACGCGCTAATTACGCACGCACACACACATCATCCACACACACATACACACAACATACACACCAATACACCACACACACACACACACAACACACACACACATCACACACACACACACACAACACAACACACACAACACACACACACACAACACACACACACACACACACACAACACAACACACACACACACACAACACAACACACAACAAACACAACACACACCACAACACACACACACACACAACACACAACACAACACACACACCACACACACACACACACAACAACACACACACAACAACACAACACACACAACAACACACAACACACCACACACACACACACACAACACACACACAACACACTCACACACACACACACACAACACACACACACACACACATACACACAACACAACACAACACACACACACACACACACACACAAAACACACACACCACCACACACACAAAAGCATAAAATCTCACACATAACGACAAGCCCAAAACATTCGCAGCACACGACATCATGCGAAACATCCAACCAGTCCAAAAGGTCCACCACACTCGACAATATGGCATGAAATTCCATATAAGTACAAGCGGCGTAAACATTGCGAATATTACCTCTTCGTCATGATAAGGTGAATCCATCGGTCGATATGTGGCGAAATCCTGGTAAGTACAGTTTGTTGATGTTCAGTGTTCTGTGCATGTGTGTGTGTGTGTGTTGTGTGTGTTGTGTGTGTGTGTGTGTGTTGTATGTTTGTGTGTGTGTTGTGTGTTGTGTGTGTATGTGTGTGTTTTGTGTTGTGTGTTTGTGTGATGTGTGTGTATGTGTGTGTTGTGTGTGTGTGTTTGTGTGTGTGTGTGATGTGTGTGTGTGTGATGTTGTGTGTTTGTGTGATATGTATGTGTGTATGTGTGTGTGTGTGTGTGTGTGTGTGTGTGTGTGTGATGTGTGTTGTGTGTTGTGTGTGTGTGTGTGTGTGTGTGTGTGTGTGTGTGTGTGTGTGTGTGTGATTTGTCTGTGTGCGTGTGATATGTGTGTCTTCGTGTGCATGTGTACATGTGTGTATGTGTGTTTGTGTGTACGTGTGTGTTTATATTTATGGGTGTGTTTGGGTAATCGGTGCGTGTGTGTTTTGTTGTTCGTTACTGTTTTGATCTTATCTTTCGTTCTTCTTTAAACAATGAAGACAATGATGACGATACATATTTTCTTTTTTCAATCTCTCTCTCTCTCTCTCTCTGTCTCTCTCTCTGTCTTTTCTCTGTCTGTCTGTGTCTGTCTGTCTGTCTGTCTCTCTCTCTCTCTCTCCTCTCTCTCTGCTCCTCTCTCTCTCTCTCTCCCCTCTTTCTTTGTCTTTCTCTCGCTCTTGCTCTCTCTCTCGTTCTCTCTCTCTCTCTCTCTTCTCTTCTCTCTCTCCTCTTTCTCTCGTTCTTTCTGTCTCTCTGTCTGTCTCTGTCTGTCTCTGTCTCTCTCTGTCTGTCTCTGTCTCTCTCTTCTCTCTTCTCTCTCCTTTTCTCTGTCTTCTCTCCTCTCCTCTCTCTTTGTGTCTTTCTCTCGTTCTTTCTGCCTTTCTGTCTGTCTGTCTATCTCTCTCTCTTCTCGTCTTCTCTCTCTCTCTCTCACACACACACACACACACACACACAGACACCACACACACACACCACATATATATATATTATATATCTATAAGAGAGAAGGAGAGTCAGAGAGAGAGAGAAGCCTACCTCCCAAGGGGAACAAGATCTTAAAGATGATCTCAACAGGGATGTCCTTCTTGCACTGGACACTGTAGCTGATTCTTGGCGTCATCTTTTCCCCACTATGCTGACACTGGGGAAAATACTTGTTGATTTGAGTTTCAAGCTCTTATTGACTTAGAATTTTGATCTTGAGGCTAGTGTTGAATTTGAATATGAGTTTGAGATTGGTTGTGGGTGTAAATTGGAGCTTTAGACAGATTTTGTGTTTAAATTTGAGTTTGGAACTGGATTCTGTGTTTGAATTTGAGCCTGAGACGGGATCTGCGTCTGAATGAGACTGATTCTGTGTTTTGAATTTGAGCATGAGATTGGATCTGCGTCTGATTGAGACTGATTCTGTGTTTGAATTTGAGCATGAGATTGGATCTGCGTCTGATTGAGATGATTCTGTGTTTTGAATTTGAGCATGAGATTGGATCTGCGTCTGATTGAGACTGATTCTGTGTTTTGAATTTGAGCATGAGATTGGATCTGCGTCTGATTGAGACTGATTCTGTGTTTTGAATTTGAGCATGAGATTGGATCTGCGTCTGATTGAACTGATTTGTGTTTGAATTTGAGCATGAGATTGGATCTGCGTTGATTGAGACTGATTCTGTGTTTTGAATTTGAGCATGAGATTGGATCTGCGTCTGATGAGACTGATTCTGTGTTTTGAATTTCAGTTTGAAACTGATTTGAGTATGAACTGGGAAATTTGTGTTTTTGTGTTTTTAATGTTTCCATAAGCCAGCCGGCCACTGACATGATCCAGAGGTTCTTTAGAGAGCATACGTGATGTTCTTTGAGAAGGGTTTAGGCACTGGCAGGTCTGCACACATGTTGACCCGGGAGATGGGAGAAATGTCTACCTTTTAAGGAGTGTTCATAGTAAACCCGGATGGCCGGCTGGCCGTGGCCATGAAAGCGTTCATAGTGCAAGAACGACGGAGCCGGATGGCCACGTTTTTTGTTTGTTTGTATTGTTTTGTTTGTTTTTTTCCTTCGAGACGAGCCCACCAAAGATAAAATGGTGTACACGAGCAAATATCTGGAAACAGTCATCTCACCAGACGGCAGATGCACATCAGAAATAGCCAGCAGAATCGGAATCGGCCAAGCCAAAATAGCATTCGATAACATGGACAGCATTCTTACCAACAAATGCCTGTCAGTTAACATCAGGAAGAGAGTTCTTGAATGCTATATAAGAACCGATAATATTATACGGTTGTGAGGCGTGGACAGTCAACAAGCAAAGCCAAAACAAGATTCATGCAGCCGAGATGTGGTTTCTAAGAGGAATGTTGAGAGTTCCATGGACAGCAAAGAAAACGAACGAGACAGTCTTGATGGAGACAGACACAAGAAGATCATTGAAAGGGAATATTAAGAAAAGACAGGCATCATTTATAGGCCATTTCTTGAGGAAAGGGGAATTGGAGCACCTGGTCACAACAGGAAAGCTGGAGGGAAAGAGAGCACCAGGTAGACCCAGGGAAAAAATATTGGACAGACTTGCAGAGTGGCTGAAGACAGAGAGGGGGAAGATATGCTTGCGGCAACAAGTGATAGATGCACATGGAGGGCCATGATCGCACTTGATGATGATAATGATGCACGAAGCAACAAAAGTTGATATGGTGGTCGTGGTGGAAGAAGAAAAGAAACATTGTACGTCCAACCCGTCGATTTTCTCTACATCCAATCTGACCCAACCTCTCTGGCGATGTTTTCGCATGCAGCTGCAAGTATGTCTCTGTTAGTGATTTTCAGCACCCTTCACGTAAATGCAAGACCTCGATCTCTCACAGCAGCAATAAGCTTATCGTCGCCCTTGTTTTTCTTGCAAGAAAGATAATTCGGTGTGAAATCATGAGAAGAGTTCAGTCCCTTAACCCGGACTGACGGAGAAATCCTTGCAAGTGCGACCGGAGAATTTCCGTTCGTGTACGGGCGGGCCCGGCTGGGCTTACTATAAACACTCTTTCCGTCACCAGTCAGAACAATTACTATAAACACTCTTTCTGTCACCAGTGAGAACAATTACTATAAACACTCTTTCTGTCACCAGTGAGAACAATTACTATAAACACTCTTTCTGTCACCAGTGAGCACAGTTACTATAAACACTCTTTCTGTCACCAGTGAGAACAATTACTATAAACACTCTTTCCGTCACCAGTGAGAACAATTACTATAAACACTCTTTCTGTCACCAGTGAGAACAATTACTATAAACACTCTTTCTGTCACCAGTGAGAACAATTACTATAAACACTCTTTCTGTCACCAGTGAGAACAATTACTATAAACACTCTTTCTGTCATCAGTGAGAACAACTACTATAAACACTCTTTCTGTCACCAGTGAGAACAGTTACTATAAACACTCTTTCTGTCACCAGTGAGAACAATTACTATAAACACTCTTTCTGTCACCAGTGAGAACAATTACTATAAACACTCTTTCTGTCATCAGTGAGAACAACTACTATAAACACTCTTTCCGTCACCAGTGAGAACAATTGTATAAACAGTCTTTCTGTCACCAGTGAGAACAATTACTATAAACACTCTTTCTGTCACCAGTCAGAACAGTTACTATAAACACTCTTTCTGTCACCAGTGAGAACAATTACTATAAACACTCTTTCTGTCATCAGTGAGAACAATTACTATAAACACTCTTTCTGTCATCAGTGAGAACAATTACTATAAACACTCTTTCTGTCACCAGTCAGAACAATTACTATAAACACTCTTTCTGTCACCAGTGAGAACAATTACTATAAACACTCTTTCTGTCACCAGTCAGAACAATTACTATAAACACTCTTTCTGTCATCAGTGAGAACAACTACTATAAACAGTCTTTCTGTCACCAGTGAGAACAATTACTATAAACACTCTTTCTGTCACCAGTGAGAACAATTACTATAAACACTCTTTCTGTCACCAGTCAGAACAATTACTATAAACACTCTTTCTGTCACCAGTGAGAACAATTGTATAAACACTCTTTCTGTCACCAGTGAGAACAGTTACTATAAACACTCTTTCTGTCATCAGTGAGAACAATTACTATAAACACTCTTTCTGTCATCAGTGAGAACAATTACTATAAACACTCTTTCTGTCACCAGTGAGAACAATTACTATAAACACTCTTTCTGTCACCAGTGAGAACAGTTACTATAAACACTCTTTCTGTCACCAGTGAGAACAGTTAGTATAAACACTCTTTCTGTCACCAGTGAGAACAATTACTATAAACACTCTTTCTGTCATCAGTGAGAACAATTACTATACACACTCTTTCTGTCACCAGTGAGAACAATTACTATACACACTCTTTCTGTCACCAGTGAGAACAATTACTATACACACTCTTTCTGTCATCAGTCAGAACAATTACTATAAACACTCTTTCTGTCACCAGTGAGAATAATTACTATAAACACTCTTTCTGTCACCAATCAGAACAATTACTATAAACACTCTTTCTGTCACAGTGAGAACAATTACTATAAACACTCTTTCTGTCATCAGTGAGAACAATTACTATAAACACTCTTTCTGTCACCAATCAGAACAATTACTATAAACACTCTTTCTGTCACCAGTGAGAACAATTACTATAAACACTCTTTCTGTCATCAGTGAGAACAATTACTATAAACACTCTTTCTGTCATCAGTGAGAACAATTACTATAAACACTCTTTCTGTCACCAGTGAGAACAATTACTATAAACACTCTTTCTGTCATCAGTGAGAACAATTACTATAAACACTCTTTCTGTCATCAGTGAGAACAATTACTATAAACACTCTTTCTGTCATCAGTGAGAACAATTACTATAAACACTCTTTCTGTCACCAGTGAGAACAATTACTATAAACACTCTTTCTGTCACCAGTGAGAACAATTACTATAAACACTCTTTCTGTCACCAGTGAGAACAATTACTATAAACACTCTTTCTGTCATCAGTGAGAACAATTACTATACACACTCTTTCTGTCACCAGTCAGAACAATTACTATAAACACTCTTTCTGTCACCAGTCAGAACAATTACTATAAACACTCTTTCTGTCATCAGTGAGAACAATTACTATAAACACTCTTTCTGTCACCAGTGAGAACAATTACTATAAACACTCTTTCTGTCATCAGTGAGAACAATTACTATAAACACTCTTTCTGTCACCAATCAGAACAATTACTATAAACACTCTTTCTGTCACCAGTGAGAACAATTACTATAAACACTCTTTCTGTCACAGTGAGAACAATTACTATAAACACTCTTTCTGTCATCAGTGAGAACAATTACTATAAACACTCTTTCTGTCACCAATCAGAACAATTACTATAAACACTCTTTCTGTCACCAGTGAGAACAATTACTATAAACACTCTTTCTGTCATCAGTGAGAACAATTACTATAAACACTCTTTCTGTCATCAGTGAGAACAATTACTATAAACACTCTTTCTGTCACCAGTGAGAACAATTACTATAAACACTCTTTCTGTCATCAGTGAGAACAATTACTATAAACACTCTTTCTGTCATCAGTGAGAACAATTACTATAAACACTCTTTCTGTCATCAGTGAGAACAATTACTATAAACACTCTTTCTGTCACCAGTGAGAACAATTACTATAAACACTCTTTCTGTCACCAGTGAGAACAATTACTATAAACACTCTTTCTGTCACCAGTGAGAACAATTACTATAAACACTCTTTCTGTCATCAGTGAGAACAATTACTATACACACTCTTTCTGTCACCAGTGAGAACAATTACTATAAACACTCTTTCTGTCATCAGTGAGAACAATTACTATAAACACTCTTTCTGTCACCAATCAGAACAATTACTATAAACACTCTTTCTGTCACCAGTGAGAACAATTACTATAAAACATCTTTCTGTCACCAGTGAGAACAATTACTATACACACTCTTTCTGTCACCAATCAGAACAATTACTATAAACACTCTTTCTGTCACCAATCAGAACAATTACTATACACACTCTTTCTGTCACCAGTGAGAACAATTACTATAAACACTTTTTCTGTCATCAGTCAGAACAATTACTATACACACTCTTTCTGTCACCAGTCAGAACAATTACTATAAACACTCTTTCTGTCATCAGTGAGAACAACTACTATAAACACTCTTTCTGTCACCAGTGAGAACAGTTACTATACACACTTTTTCTGTCATCAGTCAGAACAATTACTATACACACTCCTTCTGTCATCAGTCAGAACAATTACTATACACACTCTTTCTGTCACCAGTCAGAACAATTACTATACACAATCTTTCTGTCACCAGTGAGAACAAACAGAGGTTTGCTGTACGCGATCGTTTTGACGGGAACCGTCCAGGCTTACTATGAACGCACCTTTACCCACCAGGATGAAGTGTCTATGCGGATCGATCCCAGGACCTTCCGATTGGGCGTCCAACGTTTGCCTACTGTACTGTCCTGCCTTCTGCCTTTTTTGAAGGTAAGATACTCACATACACATGTCATTTATATGTAACCAAGATTATTCCAGTGGTAGGCTGATAAAATACCAGCATAAAATATAGACTAGGTAAAACATAATCTAGGTAGGGTCTCAGGACCTGGCCTGATCATGGGCTTATGTGCAGGCTTAAGGCTTGTGCCATGACCACCATACATACTGTATGGTACCTGTGACGTTAGTGCATGTGAAATTCGTTTAGAGCGCGGAGACGTCATCCTGAAAATGGGCTGTGTCTGGAGCATTATGCCTGGCCACTTTCGCGGCCGTTCAAACAGCCGCTGTGCTTGCAGAAAAGCAACACTGGGAGCTTCCGACTGCTAACTGTTGAGACTATCATCATCATCATCATCATCATCATCATCATCATCATCATCATCATCATCAGGTGCCTTGCCGCTTGGCGTTGGCGATTATGGACCTCCATCTGTCTCTATCACTTGTTGCCTCAAGCATCTCTTCCACCCTCCCTGCCCCCAGCCACCCTGCAAGTCCGTCTAGCATCCTCTCTCTAGGTCAACCCTGTGCTCTCCTTCCCTCCAGCCTTCCCACCGCGACCAGGCGCTCCAATCCCCCCCCCTCCCCACAAAATGGCCCACGAATGCCGCCTGCCTTCTTCCAATCTCCTCTATGAATGATCTACTTGTGTCTGCCTCCATCAAGACCGTCTCGTCTGTTTTCTTCGCTGTCCATGGAACTCTCAACATCCTTCATGGAAACCACATCTCGGCTGCCCCAATCTTGCTCTGGCTCTGCCTGTTGACTGTCCACGCCTCGCAACCGTACAACAGTATTGGTTCGATATAACATTCCAGAACTCTTCCCGACGTCAACCGACAGGCACCTGCCGGCAAGAATGCCTTCCATCTTCCCGAATGCTGCCTCGGCTTGGCCGACTCCGCTGGCTATTTCTGATGTGCATCTGCCGTCTGGTGAAATGATCGTTCCCAGGTATCTAAAATCATCAACCTGTCTCAAGGTTGTGCCGTTTGCTGTCATCCTGCATGAGGGGATCTCATGCTTTTTACTGATCACCATGACTTCAGTCTTCCCTTTTTATCCACTGGACGAGGCGGCAGGGAAGTTTTTAGTCCTGTTTTTATTATCCGTTGTTTGGTGTTTGTGATCTGTTTGTGATCGTGCGTTCGCGCTTGACAAAGGCCGGTTGGCCGAAAATGTGCGCTTGTTTTGTCTTGTTTTGTCAAATACGCGCTTACATTGGTTTTCTTGTTCTTCTGGTTCCTGTTTGTTTGGGCGCGGGCAGTTGCACTTGTTTTTGAGTCTTCCCGCTGTTTAGTTCCAACCCCTTACCTTTGCTTGAGACTATAGTTAGGGAAAAGGAGATGGCAGCTCTGCGAGTGACGGCTGTGTGATCTGCCCCAATAAAGAGCTGAAGGCCTAGATTAGCACAAGAGAGAGCTCTTCCATTCTCTCTTGGTCCGATGGCTGGGCTGGACCTGGTTGGTGGACGTTGTGTGATTATG
>JAPXFY010000025.1:48224613-48229613 GCA_030674185.1 Monoplex corrugatus | reverse complement strand
CCATCATCTACAACAGAGCCATCTGTAAAGATTTTTAATTAAGTAATGTGAATATTTTTGTGTAGATGTGACAGAACATGAATTACTAGCAAGTGTGGATTAATATCTTTTGTCAAGTCAGTATCAGTGTAGTTGATATCAAAAGTAGCATTGGACAATTCCCAGGAGGGTTAGAGGACAACATATCATTTTATGTGAAACTTTGTTAGGTAATACGTGAGAAAGTTTGAAGAGCTCATTTGTGTAAGTGGATATTGTTTCTTGTGACTTTATTGTTCTTGCTATCTTGGGGAAGTGGATGTTAGACCGAATTTTAAGTTCCGTATCAGCATAATTAGCCACTGCATTTGCTCTAACTATATATTTAGCAGTTGATAACTTCCTCCAATCTTCCAAGGGAAGGATGCCGGCTGTTTTATATACTTCTTGTGTTTTTGTATACACTGGTACGCCAAGAGCACATTTAATAGCTTTACTATCTAAGCTTTGAAGTTTTTTCAAATAGCATTTTGGAGCTGAAAAATATACCTTTTGTCCATAAGCCAATTTAGATCTGACTAAAGCTGTGACAAGATGTAGCAATGTTTTAGTGTCCTGTCCCCAGGACTGTTTACTTATAATTTTTATTAAATTATAGCTTTTCATAGCTTTACATAACAAGGCATCAATATGTTCTTTTCACTGTAAACTAGAAGTCAAGTGTACTCCCAGAAATTTCACGTGAGTAGTATATTTCAGTTCCTCCTCATCAATTTTAAACAACGGTACCTCTTTCGGACATGAGACCATTATTAAAAAGCATCATGTGTGTTTTTTCATTGGATATTTCCAGACCGTTAACTGTCAAGTAAGTGGAAATATTATTAATTTCATGTTGATAGACCTTTTTAATATTTTATTTCTCTCAAGGAAGTCTTCCTTTTTAACGAAACATTATCCAGATCGCTAAATCATCAGCATACTGAGCAACGTTTACATTTACGTGTGTTGTGTGTGTGTGTGTGTGTGTGTGTGTGTGTGTGTGTGTGTGTGTGTTGTGTGTGTGTGTGTGTGTGTGGTGTTGTGTGTGTGTGTTGTTTTTGTGTGTGCGTTGCGCGGGCGCATGTGTGTGTGCATGCGTGCGTGTGCGTGCGTGTGTGTGTGTATTTGTGTGTATTGTGTGTGTGTGTTTGTTTGTTGTGTGTGTGTGGGGGTGATTGTGATCGTGTGTGTGTGTGTGTGTGTGTGTGTGTGTGTGTGTGTGTGTGTGTGTTGTGTGTGTGTGTGGTTGTGTTGTGTGTGTGTGTGTGTGTGTGTGTATGTGTGTGTGTGTGTGTGTGTGTGTGTGTGTGTGTGTGTGGACACGTGTGTATGAAGAGATCTAAAGTACAGAGGGATACCGCATCTTTCTCTGAAATGTCCGTATTATATGTAAGGATGTACATTGCTTTTGTATTACTGTGTCTCTCTCTGTTTCTGCCTGCCTGTCTGTCTGTCTGTCTGACTGTCTGTCGCTGTCTGTCTGTCCTGCCTGCCTGCCTGCTGTCTGTCTGTCTTGCTGTCTTCTCTTCTCTCTCTCCTCTCCTCTTCGTCTCTGCTCTCTCTCTCTCTTTCTTTCTTTCTCTCTTTCTCTTTGTCGGTCAGTATCATTATCATAATCATTCTCCTCTGTCACTCTTTGTCTGTCTCATTCTTCTGTCTGTCTCTCTCTCTCTCCTCTCCTCTTCTCTTCCTCATTCATTACTCATCTTTTCTCCTTCATTATCATTATATATCATTCTTTCTTCCCCATCACCATCATGTCATTCTTTATCTGTCTCTGTCTTCTCTGTCGTCTGCTGTCTCTCTCTCTCTGTCTCTCTCTGTCTCTCTCTTCTCTCTCTGTCTGTCTGTCTGTCTCTCTCCTCTCTCGTCTCATTAACTCCTTCATTTCCTCTCTCCCGCTCCCACCCCTCTCTCTCTCTTTCTGTTGCTGTTGTCTGTCTGTCTGTCTGTCTCCTCTCTATGTCTGTATGCCCTGTCCTGTCTGTGCCTGTCTGTGTCTGCCTCTCTCTCTCTCTATGTCATGTCTTCTTCATTCTCTCTCTCTCCCGCGCCCCTCTCTCTCTATCTGTCTGTCTGTTCGTCTGCTTCCTGTCATTCTCTCTCTCTCTGCTCCTCTCCTCTCTGTCTGTCGTCTCCATCTGTCTGTCTGTGTCCTGTCTCTCTTCTGTCTGCATGTCTGACTGTCTGTTTCCTCTCTCTCTCACTCTGTCTTCTGTCTTCTCTCTCTCCCTCTCTCTCTCTCTCTCTCTCTCTCTATATATATATATATATATATATATTACATAATATATATATATATATATATATACATACATATATATAAATGTATGCATCCTCTCGTCTCTCTGTCTCTGCTCTCTCTCTCTTCTCTCTCTCTCTCCTCTCTCTCTCACCCATTCCCATCTATCCAACCAATCTTCAGTTAATTCAAATCCAATAAAGCCGCGGCCAAATTGCACTCGCTCCCTTCAATAGAAAGTCAGTCAGGTCAGTTATGTCAGTTGATGTTGACACAGTAAACAAGTCTGGAGGGTCCTCGTTACCAATCTTGTGTGCACTGGACCATAGTGCCAACATAGTTTGGGGGGGGGGGGGGTCAGCCTGCTTTTTTTTTAACATAACGACCCGAGAAGTGGGTGGGTGGGTGGGTGGAGGTGGTGAGGGTGTGATGTGTGTGTGTGTGTGTGTGTGTGTGTGTTGTGTGTTGTGTGTGTGTGTGTGTGTTGTGTGTGTGTGTTTGGAGGGGGGGTGGCTGTGTGTGTGTGTGTATTGGTGGGTGGGTGTTGTATATATGTGTGTGTGTGTGTGTCTGTGTGTGAGAGAGAGAAAGAGAAAGAGGTGGGAATGTGTGTGTGTGTTGTGTGTGTGTGTGTGTGTGTGTGTGTGTGGTGTGTGTGTGTGTGTGTGTGTGTGTGTGTGTGTGTGTACGTGTGTAAGAGAAAGAGAGAGAAGGGTCAAAGGGTTAAATGTTTTGCAAGTTGCTGGATGGGATGTGGAAGTCGAAGGGTTCATTGTTTTGCAATTTGCTGAAATAGAGTGTAGGGAGTCAAAGGGTTACATTCCTTGCAAGTTGCTGGATGGGATGTGGAATTCGAAGGGTTAATTTTTTGGCAAGTTGCTGAATGGGGTGTGGAAGTCGAAGGGTTAATTGTTTTGCAAATTGCTGGATGGAATGTGGGAGTCAAAGGGTTACATTTTTTGCAGTTGCTGGATGGGTATGGCAGCCAAAGGGTTAATCAAACACCGAACGTTAAACATTCCAGTCTCCCCCACGCCAGGCAGGTCCCAGTGACCCAGTCAATCAATTATTGTCAGCGTTACATAAAAGCGCTATGGAGTTGGAGAGAGGTGGGTGAAGGGGGGGAATTTCACACCAACCCTCAGGCAAGCGGAGGTCGTGGCTGTATCGGGATGTTTGTTCATGTGCTGTTAGAGACTGGGTAGCAAGTGTTCCATGGTTCTAGACAACTGTTCCATGGTTCTAGACAACTGTTCCATGGTTCTAGATAACTGTTCTATGGTTCTAGACAACTGTTCCATGGTTCTAGACAACGTTCCATGGTTCTGACTTGTTTCGGTTAATTGTAAGACAAATGGAAATGGTTCATAGGGTTAAATGTTTGCAATTGCTGGTATGGGAGAAGCAAGGTTCCATGGTTTTGCAACTTTCAAATGGTTTTAGGACAAGTTCTCGATGGTTGCTGGATGGTCTGTTCCAAGGTTTTTTTGGACAAGTTGCTAATGGGTTTCGAGGTAATTTTTTATGGCAATTGCTGAGACACTGTGGTCAAGGTTTAATTTGTTCCATGTTGGCTAGACCAATGTTAAAAAACTAGTTTAACAACATTCCAGTCTCTAGCAAGCGGTCATGGTTTCAACAATTATGTCAGGTTCTAGACAACGGTCAGGGGTTGAAGAGATGGTTCAGGGGGTTCACAGACAACCTTCAGCAAGGGATGTCTGTACAATTTTTGTTCATGTGTTAGACAACTGTGGGTAGACAAGTGTTCATGGTTCTAGAAACTGTTCCATGGTTCTAGACAACTGTTCCATGGTTCTAGACAACTGTTCCATGGTTTTAGACAACTGTTCCATGGTTCTAGACAACTGTTCCATGGTTCTAGCAAGTGTTCCATGGTTCTAGACAACTGTTCCATGGTTCTAGACAACTGTTCCATGGTTCTAGACAATGTTCCATGGTTTTTTAGACAACTGTTCCATGGTTCTAGACGAACTGTTCCTGGTTCTAGACAACTGTTCCATGGTTCTAGACAACTGTTCCATGGTTTTAGACAACTGTTCCATGGTTCTAGACAACTTTCCATGGTTCTAGACAACTGTTCCTGGTTCTAGACAACTGTTCCATGGTTCTAGACAATCTTCCATGGTTCTAGACAACTCTTCCATGGTTCTAGACAACTGTTCCGTGGTTCTAGACAACTGTTCCTGGTTCTAGACAACTGTTCCTGGTTCTAGACAACTGTTCCATGGTTCTAGACAACTTTCTATGGTTCTAGACAACTGTTTCCATGGTTCTAGACAATTGTTCCATGGTTCTAGACAACTGTTCCATGGTTCTAGACAACTGTTCCATGGTTCTAGACAACTGTTCCATGGTTCTAGACAACTGTTCCATGGTTCTAGACAATTGTTCCATGGTTCTAGACAACTGTTCCACGGTTCTAGACAACTGTTCCATGGTTCTAGATAACTGTTCCATGGTTCTAGACAACTGTTCCATGGTTCTAGACAACTGTTCAATGGTTCTAGACGACTGTTCCATGGTTCTAGACAACTGTTCCATCGTTCTAGACAACTGTTCCATGGTTCTAGACAACTGTTCCATGGTTCTAGACAATTGTTCCATGGTTCTAGACAACTGTTCCATAGTTCTAGACAACTGTTCCATGGTTCTAGACAACTGTTCCATGGTTCTAGATAATGTTCGATGGTTCTAGACAACTGTTCGATGCTTC
>JAPXFY010000025.1:48199613-48212113 GCA_030674185.1 Monoplex corrugatus | reverse complement strand
GCGTTGGCGACCATGGACTTCCAACCATCTCTACCATGGACTTCCAACCATCTCTATCTCTTGTTGCCCCCAGCATCTCCCCACCCTCCTCATCCCCAGCCACTCTGCAAGTCCGTCCAGCATTCTCTCCCTGGGTCTACCTGGTGCTCTCTTTCCCTCCAGCTTCCCCGTTGTGACCAGGTGCTCCAAATCCCCCTTCCTCATAAAATGGCCTATAAATGTTGCTTGTCTTTTCCTAACTTCCTTATGAGTGATCTACTTGTGTCTGCCTCCATCAAAACTGTCTTGTTTGTTTTCTTTGCTGTCCATGGAACTCTCTTGTACTTCTACGTATATGTAAAACGAAAACAGAACAAAAATGCTGGTGAAATAAAAATTTAAAAAGCAAGTCTTCCTTGGTGTTTTTTTCAAGCAGAAAAAAAAATGGCTTAGAAATTGTGAAAAAGATCATTTCAATTCAGGAACCACGATCAGAATTTTAAACATAATCGTTTCAATGGAGAAATTACGATATAATGATTGGACAACCTCGCTGCTGTCACTAATTAAAGCGACCCTGGCCACTGACATGTTTGTATCTCAAGCCAGACAGACAGAATCCTTGTTTGCCTTAGATTTTAAGTATCGGTCTTTGTGGATGGAGAGGGAGACAGTATGTCAGAGAGAGAGAGAGAGAAAGAGAGAGAGCAAAAAGACAGACAGGCAGGTAAAGAGACAGACAGACAGAAGAGCGAGACTGAGAGAGAGAGGGGGGGATGAGAGAGCGAGTGAGAGGGAGAGCGAGGGAGAAAGAGAGACAGAAAGAAACAGAGCGAGAAGTAAAGACGTATAGAGAGACAGACAGACAGACAGACAGACAGTAGACAGACAGACAGGCAGACAGACAGATAGACAGATAGACAGACAGACAGACCCGATAGACAGACAAACAGACAGATAGACAGACAGGCACAAACAGAGAGAGACAGAGAGACTAGAAGAGGGAAAAAAGCGAAAAGCAGAGGAGCGAGAGCGAAAGAGAGAAAGAGAGAGCGACAAGAGAGTGAGAGAGAGAGAAAGGGAGTGTGAGAGAGAGAGAGAGAGAGAGAGGAATAAAAGGAGAGGAATAAAAAGAGAGAGAGACATACAGAGAAACTGAGAGAGGGAGGGAGAGAGAAGAGAGAAAGGGAGTGTGTATGTGAGAGAGAGAGAGAGAGGAATAAAAGGAGAGAGGAATAAAAGAGAAAGAGACATAACAGAGAAACCGAGAGAAAGAGAGAGAGAGAGAGGGAGAGAGAGAGAGAGGGGGGGAGGGAGAGAAAGAGCCGACGAGCAGGAAGTTTGAAGTTCGGAATTTGATAAACGAATACAAACATGTCACTAAAAAAAATCCTCATTACTGCTGGTGATAAACAAACAGGCAATGAGGTATAATTGTCAACCTTAGATGCGCGATATACAAACAGATATTGGAATTGCCTGTCAGCATATTAAAAGATGCACGCGTCGATAGCCATTTCCCATTTATACTTTTCAGGATTATGCGGCAAGCAAAGCAAATGCATTTTGTGCATGTGTGTGCGTGCGTGCGTGTGCGTGTGGGGGGGATGCGTGTGTGTGTGTACGTGTGCGTGTACGTGTTTGAGTAAGCGATCTGTGCACGGATGCACAAGTACATGTATGCGTGTGTGTAAGATTACGTTAGTGAGCAGTGAAGGTGTGTGTTTGCGCGTGCGCGCGCGCTGTGTGTGTGTGTGTGTGTGCGTGTGGTGTGTGTGTGTATGTGTGTGTGTGCGTGCGTGCGTATGTGTGCGAGCGTGTCTGTTTCTGAGTGCGTTTCATGTGCATGTGTAGGCGTGTATGAGTGTGTGTGTCCATGTCTGTTTGGGTGTTTAAATATTGCGTTGGTGCCTCAGAATGTGTTTACTGTGTGTATGCGTGTGTATTTGTGTGTGTATGCGTGTGTATGCGTGTGTGTGTGTGTGTGTGTGTGTGTGTGTGTGTGTGTGTGTGTGCGTGTGTGTGTGTGTGTGTGTCAGTTTGTGTCAGCGCGCATATGCGAACGAATCTGTCAGATTACAGGTGCACATGTGTCAGTGTGTGTATGTGTATGTATGTGCGTGTGTGTGTGCGCGCGTTTGTTGTGTGTGTCACGTCTATGTCTGTGTCTGTGTGTGCCTGAATGTCTGTGTGTGTGTGTGTGTCTGTCTGTGTTATTATCGGTTATGTATCAATTGTCAGCATGATATTCCTGTCAAAATCCATTTCAGCATTATCCAGCTTGTTCTTAAAAGGATAACGCCCATGTCCGTTTAGAAGCTGACTGACTTGCGGACTGCCTTACTGGTTTATGGATTGGTTTTTTTTTGTTTTGGTTTTTTTGTTTGTTTGTTTGTTTTTGTTTTGGTTTTGTGGTTTTTTGTTTGGTTTTTGTTGTTGTTGTTGTTTTTTCTTATCTTGAAACCAGTACTTTTTGAAGAAGGTCCGTGCAAAGCACTTTCTGGGAGACGTCTGATAATAATCTCTATGTCCTGTTTTCACTCTCAAGACGAATTACTTTCGCTTCCGCTTCACTTCAAATTTCGTTTCATCGAATGCTTCTTCAAGGTCACAGTGATCTTGATCAGTAGAAAATCTGATTTTCTGTAATAGTTGATGTATTGTTTTCGTTTGGTTTGGTTGGTTGGTTGGTTGGTTGGCTTGGTTGGTTGTTTTGCTTGCTTGCTTGCTTGCTTGCTTGGTTGGTTTGGTTTGGTTTGGTTTGGTGTTTCTTTTGTTTTATATATTGTTAGGATTAGGATTAGCACGAGGAGTTTGGAATATTTTCAAGAGGGATTCATCGCGTTCGGCCAAATGCGTATGCGCTCTTCCCAAATCTCCCAAAGGTCTTCAGTAAGTATAGCAAATGCCATAAGCCTGCACACACAAAAAACATTACGCGATAACAAGATTAACAAGCTGAAGGGAAAGAGAACGCCAGGTAGACCCAGGGAGAAAATATTGGACGGATTTGCAGGGTGGCTGAGGACAGACAGGGCGGAAGATGTGCTTGCGGCGACGAGGGATAGATTCGTATGGAGGGCCATGATCACCAACGCCATGCGGCAGGGCACATAATGATGGTGATGATGATGATGACAGCAAGGTCTTGAGAGCTGTTCAGCTCATGGAGCGTGTACCTGTTTTTAAATCCCAAAAAGTCGTTGTTATTTATTCTTATTTTTGTTTAAAGCCCAGCCGACTGCGTAGAGCCATATCAGGGCTAGAACCGTTTCAAAACATACACAATACTTCAACAGGAAAAGGAAAAGTTAAATAAGTACATAAAAATTATATCAATGCATTTCGCCAATAATCTTAAGGAGATGCCCCTGGCGTTGACCACATCCGTCCAATTTATCGCACAAGGGATTTAAAAAACAACATGAAAACAAATTTAAACATAACCAAGGACCTTTAAAAACAATATAGATACGGCCTAAATTACCTAAATTGTTTCGAATATCTCACTTTCCTAGCACCAAAAATGCACTTAATATATGTATCCAATTATCAATCCTAAAAAAAATATGTAAGACTTTATCGAACACATACAGATAATGGACCAGCAAGGCAGAAAATGATAGGAAGAATTGACAGAAAGCAAAGGAACAAGGCAGAAAGAAAGAGAGTGACAGAAAAGAGGAAATTTCTAGCACAGAATGTCCAGAAGGTGGGGATACTGTTTATACAGAAAGAGCCCTAAAACAAGTGTACCGCCCGCCTTCATACAAACAAGAAACAGAAACAACACGAAAATAAAATCAAACGCGTATTGAATGGACAAGACAAGACAGGCAGACATTTTGCACCTATCTTGTCTCGTGTTTTTGAAAGATATGATTCACAGTAATTGTCTATCGTTACATACCTGTAGATGTTGAAAATAGAAACAGTCGTTACTATCAGAAAATCATAACTTGGCCATTAAAATTGGATTACGTACCTTCAGACGTTTGAAAATAAAAGTGTTTTCTGTTTTAAAATCATGACTATGACCATTAAAATTGGATTACCTACCTTTAGACGTTTGAACATAAAACACATCGTTTTATTTTAAAATCATAAATATGGCCATTAAAATGGATACTACTTAAGACGTTTGAACATAGAACACAGTCCGTTTCTTTTTAAATCATAACTATGGACCATTAAATTGGCTTACGTATCTTCAGACGTTTGAAAATAAAACAGTTTTTCTGTTTTAAATCATGACTATGACCATTAAATTGGATTACGTGCCTTTCAGACGTTTGAAAATAAACAGTGTTTCTTTTTTAAATCATAACTATGACCATTAAAATTGGATTACGTGCCTTTCAGACGTTTGAAAATAAAACACAGTCGTTTCTATTTAAATCATGAACTATGACCATTAAAATTGGATTACGTGCCTTCAGACGTTTGAAAATAAAACACAGTCGTTTCTATTTAAAATCATAACTATGACCATTAAAATTGGATTAGACGTTTGAACATTGAACACAGTCCGTTTCTATTTGAAACATACTATGGCCATTAAAAATTGGATTACGTGCTTTAGACGTTTGAAAATAAACACTGTCTTTTTTGTTAAGATCATAACTATGACCATTAAAATTGGATTACATACGTTTAGACGTTTGAAAATGAATCAGTCGTTTGTATTTTAAATCATAACTAGGCCATTACAATTGGCTTACATACGTTTAGACGTTTGAATATTGAACACAGTCGTTTCTGTTTTAAAATCATAACTATGACCATTAAAACTGGATTACATACCTTTAGATGTTTGAAAATAGAACACAGTTCTTTCTGTTTTAAAATCATGACAAAGGCCATTAAAATTGGATTACGTGCCTTTAGATGTTTGAACATAAAACACAGTCATTTCTATTTTAGAATCATGACTAAGGCCATTATAGTTGGATTACGTGCCTTTAGACATGTGAAAACTGAACACAGTCAATTCTATTTTAAAATCAGGACTACGGCCATCAAAGTCAAAAGGATTTTGTTTGAGCAGCTGTTTCGCAATATAATATTACCATACAACAGGTCATAGTGCTTCATACGATGGACTCTAAACGCCCACCCGGCCCTCAAGTGGTAAAACGAACACTACTTTCACAGGGCTCTACGGACAAAATAGGTATGGCAAACTCCTAGCTTATAGAGGGATAAACCTTCTTTTTTCTTTTTCTTTTCTTTCTTTTTTTTTAATATTTTTTAAGCAAAAACCATGCACAGTCCCATAAGTTTTCCTTTCTAATGTCATGACCACGTATTCTAGAATAATTGTGTATAAGCAAATGGAATGTACCCAAAGTCATGGTGCACTACTTAAAGTTTATTGTTACCAGTTGCATCCCCTCTCAAGTCGTTATTCTCCCCGTGGGGATGCCAGGGGCTCTTTCAGTATAAATTGTATCCCCACCTTCTGAAAATTCTGTGCTAGAAATTTCCTCTTTTCTGTCACTCTCTTTGTTTCTGCCTTGTTCCTTTGCTTTCTGTCATTTCTTCCTATCATGTTCTGCCTTGCTGGTCCGTTCACCTGTATGTGTTCGATAAAGTCTTACGTACTTTTTTTCTTAGGATTGGTAATTGGGTACGTGTCTTAAATGCATTTTTGGCTCTAGGGAGGTGAGATATGCGGAAGCAATTTTAGGCAATTTATGTCCGTTTTTATGCATGCTTTGGTGTCGGTAGGTATGCTTAAATTCATATTCAGGTGGGTTTTTTTAAATCCCCTGTACGATAAATTGGACGTAGTGGTCAGCGCCAGGGGCATGTCCTTAGATTATGTGCACAAATGCATTGATATGTGTACTTTTTTTTTTTTTGGTCCCATTTTAGTATTATGTATGTTTTGAAACAATTATAGCCCTGATATGGCTCTACGTAGCCGGCTGGGTTTTAAACAACAATAACAATAACAATAAGGCGTTATTCGCCGTTATAACCTTATTATTACTGGTTGCAACTTAGCCTATGTCGTGGTTCATCGCTTGAAGCTTATTACCGGTTGCATCACACACGAAGTCAATAATTTGCCGCTTAAAACTCAATAATTATCAGTAGCAACTCACCCCAAGTCATTAACTCGCCGCTTAAAACTCAATAATTATCAGTAGCAACTCACCCCAAGTCATTAACTCGCCGTTTAAAACTCAATAATTATCAGTAGCAACTCACCCCAAGTCATTAACTCGCCGTTTAAAACTCAATAATTATCAGTAGCAACTCACCCAAGTCATTAACTCGCCGCTTAAAACTCAATAATTATCAGTAGCAACTCACCCCAAGTCATTAACTCGCCGCTTAAAACTCAATAATTATCAGTAGCAACTCACCCCAAGTCATTAACTCGCCGTTTAAAACTCAATAATTATCAGTAGCAACTCACCCCAAGTCATTAACTTGCCGCTTAAAACTCAATAATTATCAGTAGCAACTCACCCCAAGTCATTAACTCGCCGCTTAAAACTCAATAATTATCAGTAGCAACTCACCCCAAGTCATTAACTTGCCGCTTAAAACTCAATAATTATCAGTAGCAACTCACCCCAAGTCATTAACTGCCGCTTAAAACTCAATAATATCAGTAGCAACTCACCCCAAGTCATTAACTTGCGCTTAAAACTCAATAATTATCAGTAGCAACTCACCCCAAGTCATTAACTTGCCGCTTAAAACTCAATAATTATCAGTAGCAACTCACCCCAAGTCGTAAGTCACTGCTTAGAACTTACAGGTTGTAACCCAACCCGAGCCGAAGTAGACTTAAAGGTCAATTATTACCGGTTGCAACACTCCGCAAGTCGTAATTCATCACTCAAAACTCAATAATTACCGGTTACAACTTCACTCCAAGTCGAAATTCACCGCTTAGAATTTACTCTTATTGGTTGTAATATCCACCCACCCAAACACGCACACTAAGTCGAAGAACACTTAAAACTCAATAATTACCGGTTGCAACTTCAGTCCAAGTGGTAATTTCTCGCTCAGAACTTACTATTACTTGTTGTAATCCCCGATCCCCACCCACCCATCCCCAAGTCGGACTACACTTGGAGGTTAATTATTACCGGTTGCAACATTCCCGAGTAGTAATTCGCCGCTTAAAACTCAACAATTACCGGTTGTAACTTCACCCAAAGTCGTAATTCACCGCTTATAACACTATTACCCACTCCGAATCGAACTACACTCAAAAGGTCGATTATTACCGTTTGCAACACTCTCCAAGTCGTAATTCGCCGCTGAAAACTCAGTAATTACCGGTTGAAACTTCACCCCAAGTCGTAATTCGCCGCTGAAAACTCAGTAATTACCGGTTGAAACTTCACCCTAAGTCGTAATTCACCGCTTAGAACTTACTGTTACTGGTTGTAACACCCACCCACCCACCCACCCACCCACACACACCCAAGTCGAAGTACACTTAAAACTCAGTGATTACCGGTTGCAAATTCACCCCAAGTCGAAATAATTCACCGCTTAGAACTTACTGTTACTGGTTGTAACTCCCACCCCACCCCACTCCCAAGTCGAAGTACACTTAAAGGTCAATTATTACAGGTTGCAATACTCCCCGAGTCATAATTTTCCACTTAAAAATTCAACAATTACCGGTTGCAAATTCATGCCAAGTCGTAAAATTCACCGCTTACAACTTACTGTTACTGGTTGTGTAACACCCACCCCACCCCCACACACACCAAAGTCGAAATACACTTAAAACGCAATAATTACCGGTTACAACTTCACCCCTAGTCGCAAGTCGCCACTTAAAATTCAAAACTTACCGGTTGTAACTTCACCAAAGTCGTAATTCACAGCTTATGACTTACTATTACTGGCTGTAACACACACACACCCCCTCCACCACACACACACACACACACACACACACACACACACACTCACACACACACACACACACACACACACACACACACACACACACACACACACACACACACACACACACACACACACACACACACACACACACACACACGTCGAATTACACTCAAAATAATTACCGGCTGCAACACTCTCCAAGTCGTAATTCGCCGCTTAAAGATCAATTATTACCGGTTGCAACTTCACCCCAGGTCGTAATTCACTATTTAAACTTACTATAACCGGTTGTAACCCGCCCCAAGTTGTGGTATTCGCCTACAGCTTATTATTATCGGTTACACCAAATCGTATTCACCGCTTAAAATTTATTTTACAGGTTGCGAGTCTACCTCACCCGTCCTCTCCTTCCCCCCACCCCCCTCAAATCACTATTGTGAATAGACATTAAATAAAAGATTCTTTCCTTCTGTCCTCTCCCATCCATCACAACAATCCTGTTTTTCATCTTGAGAAAAAAAACTAGTGTCCATGCGAAAATACGTTGCAAATATAACGCTGTCTAAATACGGATTTTTTACCAGTATACTTGTGTTTCCTTGTTTTGTCTGGCCGTGGATTTAAAGAGACAGTCTTGATGGAGGCAGAAGAAGTTCATTCAAAGGAAGATTAGGAAAAGACAGCAACATTTATAGGCCATTTTATGAGGAAAGGGAATTGGAGTACCTGGTCACAACAGGAAAGCTTGAGGAAAAGAGAGCACCAGGTGACCAGGGGAAAAATGTTGTACGGACTTGCAGATAGCTGAAGACAGACAGGGTGGAAGATGTGCTTGCGCAACAAGTGATAGAAACATATGGAGGGCCATGATCACCAACGCCATGTGACAAGGCACTTGATGATGATGATGATGATATACTTGTGTTTCGGTTTTGTTTGTGTCAATTATTTGTGGTAAAAAAACAAACAAACAAAAAACGTTCATCGCTCGATATTCGCGATTTTTCTTTTATTATTTTCACATATTCGGGTGTATCATCATGGTGCTACGGGGAGAAAGTGCTGACAATCAGCAATAGCTGGAAATCGTGAATAGGAGTTTCAGTTTCAGTTTCATCCAAGATGAGATCTCCGCGTTTGGAACGAATTCCATATGCACTGACACAGGTGCCAGTGTTGGGTGATCATGGCACAAGCCTTAAGCCTGCACATAAACCCATGAGCTGACCAGGTCTTGAGGCCCTACCTAGCTATGTTTTACCTAGTCTATATTTCATACTGGTATTTTATCAGCCTACCGCTGGAATAATCTTGGTTACGTGTAAATGACATGATGTATGTTGTGATCTTAACATTCAAAAAGGAACATACATATAAAGTAAAAAATAAATAAATAAAGGTCTGAATCACAACACAATTTATTATTCTGTATAAACTCTCCCCCCCCCCCCCCCCCTCCAGTCAATGCAAAAATGCTCAGCTTTCTATTAACTAGTTGAAGACAATATTTTCTTAATCATAGATTGGTATGTAAATAAGTGAGTTAGTAAAAAAAAGTGAGTGAGTGAGTGAGTGAGTGAGTGAGTGAGTGAGTGAATAAGAAGTGAGTAAGTAGGTGAATAAATAAATACAAGATTAAACTGAATAAAACAGACGTGTGATGCCAAGGTGTCTTTAACGCCGATCATCCTGGTCATTCTCCCTGCGAAATCGGAATTTTCCTGCATAATGTGGAATTACCGCTTTTATGTGTTACTGGTTTCCATAGACACAGGTACTGAAATAAAATCGAAAACGCTTTTAGTGGTACGAAGCTCTCAGGGTTAATGTGTGTGTGTGTGTGTGTGTGTGTGTGTGTGTGTGTGTGTGTGTGTGTGTGTGTGTGTGTGTGTGTGTGTGTGTGAGTGTGTGTGTGTGTGTGTGTTTGTGTGTGTGTGTGCGTGTTGTGTGTGTGCGTGTGTGTGCGTGTGAGTGCGTGTTGTGTGTGTGTGTGTGTGTGTGTGTGTGTGTGTGTGTACGTGCGCGCGCGTGAGCATTCGTGCGTGCGTGCGTGCGTGTGTGTGTATGTGTGTGTGCGTATGTTATTGTGTTTTGTGTGTGTGTGTGTGTGCGCGCGTGCGCGTGCGCGCGCATTCGTGCGCACGTACGTGTGTGTATGTGTGTGTGTGTGTGCGCGTGCATTCGTGCGTACGTGCGTGGGTGTGTGTATATGTGTGTGTGCGTGTGTGTGCTGCGCGCGCGCGTGTGCGTGCGTGCGGGGTGTGTGTGTGTGTGTGTGTGTGTGTGGTGTGTGTGTGTGTGTGTGTTGTGTGTGTGTGTTTCTTATTGGTGTTGGCGTAGTTCTACACACGGGGGGTCGACTTTGATCGATGGGGCGTTTTTCGGTCTTCCGAGCGGGGAGGGGGAGGGGGTGGGGAGGGGGAGGGGGAATGTGAGGTGTGTGGAGGGTGGAAGAGGAACTACATGTATGAGTGATGTTGTGTTGATTGACAACCTTCTTACGGGGGCTCCGTTTTGTTCTGTTTTTGTTTTTCTGTTTGTTTGTTCTGTTTGTTCTTTTTTTTTTCTTTTTGTTTGCTTCTTTCTTTTCTTCTTTTCTTTTTTCTTCTTCTTTCTTTTCTTTTCTTTCTTTCTTTCTTTCTTTCTTCTTCTTTCTTTCTTTTTTCTTTTTCTTTCTTTCTTCTCTTTTTTCTTTCTTCTTTCTTTCTTTCTCTTCCTCTTTCTTTCTTTCTCTTCTTTCTTTCTTCTTTCTTTTTTCTTCTTTTTCTTTCTTTTCTCTTTCTTTCTTTCTTTCTTTCTTTCTTCTCTTTCTTTTCTTTCTTCTCTTTTTTCTTTCTTTCTTTCTTCTCTTTCTTCTTTCTTTCTTTCTTTCTTTCTTTCTTCTCTTTTTCTTCTTTCTTTCTTCTTTTTCTTCTTTCTTCTCTTTCTTTCCTTTTCTTTCTTCTCTTTCTTTCTTTCTTCTTTTTTTTCTTCTTCTTTCTTCTTCTTCTTCTTTCTTTCTTTCTTTCTTCTTTCTTCTTTTCTTTCTTTTTTCTTCTTTTTTCTTTCTTTCTTCTTCTTCTCTTTCTTCTTTTCTTTCTTCTCTTTCTTTCTTCTCTTTCTTTCTTCTTTCTTTCTTTCTTTCTTCTTTCTTTCTTCTCTTTTCTTCTTTCTTCTTCTCTTCTTTTCTTCTCTTTCTTTCTTCTTTTCTTCTCTTTCTTTCTTCTCTTTCTTCTCTTTCTTTCTCTTCTCTTTCTTTCTTCTTCTCTTTCTTCTTCTCTTTCTTTCTTCTTTTTCTTCTCTTTCTTTCTTCTTCTTCTCTTTCTTCTTCTCTTTCTTCTCTTCTTTCTTTCTCTTCTTCTCTTTTTTCTCTTTCTTTCTTTCTTCTCTTTCTTTCTTTTTCTTTCTTTCTTGTCTTTCTGTCTTCTCTTTCTTCTCTTTCTTTCTTCCTTTATATTTTTATTCGTGTGTTTGTGCTGCTTTTCGTTTGTTTTGTTTGTTTGCTTGGTTGTTTGTTTCTTTGTGTGTTTCTTTGTTTCTTTGTTTCTTGTTTGTGTGTTTGTTATTTCTTTCTTTCTTTTTTTCTTTCTTTCTTTGTTTATGTGTTTGTTTGCTGGCTTGCTTGCTTGTTTCTTTCTTTCTTTGTTGTCTGTTCGTTTGCTTGTTTATTTGTTTGTTTGTTGCTGTTGTTGTTGTTTTTATTTTGTTGTTGGATTTTTGTTTTGTTTTTGTTGTTGTTGTTCTTGTTTATTTGCTTGTTTGTTTGTCCTGTCCTATTTCCTAACTTCTTACTAATGTGTATAGAATCTGGGACAATTATTCACAATGTTACGATAATGACGGGGATAGTGATTATAATCATGATGCAGTGAAGTCCCATCTGGGATTGAAAATGCATTACGCTTTCTATCATAACATTTTCCCGGCGTTAATCAGACCCGAGAGTTACAGATACCTGCGATGTTGATCAAGAGATTTGAGCGACATCCCCAATAACACATCACTAAAGTGAATGAGACTAGACTGTGTGGTCCCAGTCTTCCTTATGAACACACAGCACACTCAGCTCTGGGAAGAGGCCGGTTTGGGGCACAGGCAAAAAAAAAACACAAACAAACAAACAAAAAACAAAAAAACAACGGTATTAACAGCACGGATGGGTTTTAAACCCACAACCTTCCAGTTGGTAGTCCGTTCTATTTACCACCGCGACACTGCGGCTGTTTGCTGGGACTCTTGTCTTGCACCACCTGTAAAACAGGTACCCGAAAGATCGCCACCTCCCCGTGGTCAAAGGAGGGGGTGGGAGGGGGAGAAGATTGGTTAACCTTTTGACTCCCACACCCTATCCACCAACTGCAAAAAAAAAACTAGCCCTTTGACTCCCTAGCCCTATCCAACAGATTCCTGTAGGAAGCTGGTGGATAGGGTGAGGAAGTCAAAGGGTTACGTTTTTTACCTTGCTAGCATGTTTGACGATGCAGGAAGCTGGTGGACAGGGTGTGGGAGTCAAAGGGTTAATGAGGAGGACGGGGAAGGGAGGGAGAGGTGGGTATAGTTATGTTGTCAGTAGCTTCGGCGACTAGTAGTGCCACTTAACCAGGACAGGGGGAAGGGTAGACACGTGACAAAACGGGATCCACCAGGTCGTC
>JAPXFY010000025.1:48192113-48194613 GCA_030674185.1 Monoplex corrugatus | reverse complement strand
TTTGTTTTCGTTAAGATAGTGTGATCGTTCCTTGTTGTTTTTCGTAACCGCTTGACAAAGACCACATAGCCAAAAAGTTTGTGTCTGTCTACATTTCTTATTACTTTAATGATTGCATTTTAGTTGTATTACATCGTCTTTGTATGACATCATTTTCGAGTTACGTCGTTTTTTGTATGATGTCACGTTTTCTATCAAATCTTCCTTTCCGTTTTGTGTCTTATTTTCACCTCAGCACAACACCATAAGTTCATGAAAGTTGAAGAACGTTTTTCCGTCACGTTTTGTGCAGTTAGTCTTTGTTGTCCCTTGTATATACGTTGGACAAAGGCCAGCTGCCGAAAACTGCGTCTGTCTTGTTTTGTCTTGTCTTGTCTTGGCTTGGCTTGGCTTGGCTTGGCTTGGCTTGGCTTATCTTGTCTTGTCTTGTCTTGATGAATCAAATACGCGTTTTGATTCGTGTGTGTGTGTGGGGGGGGGGGGTGTCTGTATGTCTGTCTGTCTGTGTCTGTGTCTGTGTGTGTGTGTGTTGAGTGTGTGTTTGTGTGTGTATGTGTGTCTGTCTGTCTGTCTGTGTCTGTGTGTGTGAGTGTGTGTGTGTGTTTGTGTGTGTGTGTGTGTGTGTGTGTGTGTGTGTGTGTGTGTGTGTTTGTATGTGTGTGTGAGAGGGAGAGTTGTGTGTGTGTGAGAGGGAGAGTGTGTGTGTGTGAGTGTGTGTGTATGTATGTATGTATGTATGTATGTATGTATGCATGTATGTATGTATGTATGTATGATCTATGTATCTATGTATGTTGTGTGTGTATTGTGAGAGAGAGAGTGTGTGTTGTGTGTGTGTGTGTTGTGTGTGTTGTGGTGTGGTGGTGTGTGTGGTGTGTGTGTGTGTGTGTCGTGTGTTGTGTGTGTGTGTGGTTCTTTCCTTCCTTCCTTGATTTACGTCTTTTCACTAGATGAATTAGAAGGGAGGGTGGGTGGGTGTGAGGCTCTTGTGTGTTGTGGTGTGTGTGTGTGTGTGTGTGTGTGTGTTGTGTGTATGTGTTGTCTGTGCGTGTGTGTTGTGTTGTATATGTGGTGTGTGTGCTGTAGCTGTGTGTGTGTATGTGTGTGTGTGTGTGTATGTGTGTGTGTGATTGTTGCCTGTGAGTGTGATTGTACTTGTGTGTCCATAATTTGAGATTGTTGCTGTGAGTGTGTTGTACTTGTGTGTCATAATATGAAGATTGTTGGTGGTGAGTGTGTGTGTACTTGTTGTCCATAATATTGAAGATGTTGCTATGATGTATTGTACTTGTGTGTCCATAATATGAAGATTGTTGGCTAGTGAGTGTGTTGAACTTGTGTGTCCATAATTTGAAGATTGTTGTGCTGGTGAGTGTGTGATGTGTACTTGTGTGTTGATAACTTGCTCCCGTGTGTATGTGTGTGTGTGTGTGGTGTGTGGTGTGTGTGTGTGTGTGTGTGTGTGAGTGTGTGTGTGTGTGTGAGTGAGTGTGTGTGTGTGTGTGCGCGCGTGCGTGTGTGTGTGTTATTGTGTGTGTGTGTGTGTGTTATGTGTGTGTGTGTTTTGTGTGTGTGTGTGTGTGTGTGTGGTGTGTGTGTGTGTTGTGTGTGTGTGTGTGTGTGTGTGTTGATGAGTGCGCGTATGCGTGTATGTATAGCATAGAGCATATCATATAAGTTACAGTTTTGTATATATGTGTGTGTGTTTGTTGTGTGTGTGTTTGTTTGTGTGTTTTGTGTGTTTTGTGTGTGTGTTTTGTGTGTGGTGTGTGTGTGTGTGTGTGTGTGTTGTGTGTGTGTGTGTGTGTGTGTGTGTGTGTGTGTGTGTGTGTGTGTGTGTGTGTGTGTGTGTGTGTGTGTGAAAACATACATTCGATTGGAGTTATTGTTAAATGACACAGCAACATCACGAGTTTTTGTATAAACGCGACGATTATAGCCAACATACAGAACGACAGTTAGTTTCCTCTTCTCCCCCACCCCCACCCCCACCTATCCAAGTTTATGGTTTAACCTTTGACTCCCGCACCCACTACCAGCATCCCGCATTGCCGACCATGCTAGCAAAGCAAAAACTTAACCTTTGATTCCCTGCTTTGATGGTGAAGGGAATCAAAAGGTTAAGTTTTTGCAGTTGGCAGACAGGGAGCGGGAGTCAAAGGGTTAAACATTTCCACAGGGGAAAAGCCTGATTTGATCAAGGCTGTTAACTAACTGTAGGCCTTACAAAACTGAACACACAAGCTGGAATTTCATCAGCACTGATTAATAGAACTGCACCGAAGAACAGCATAAAACACTGCACCGTCAACACTCCTTCAACAGTTTAACTCAATAATTATACTCTTTTTTTTTTTTTTTTTTTTTTTCTTTTTTTTGAGACCTATTGGAGAGGTAGTTGTTATCTAAATAATTAACATGTTTACATACATGTATCCATCCATACATACATACATACATACATACATACATACATACATACATGCATGTATACATACAT
>JAPXFY010000025.1:48174613-48177113 GCA_030674185.1 Monoplex corrugatus | reverse complement strand
AATGATTTTAGAATAGAAACGATTGTCTTCTATTTCAAACGTCAAAAGCACGTAATCCAATTTTAATGGCCATAGTCATGATTTTAAAACAGAAAAGACAGTGTTTTATGTTCAAACATCAAAAGGCACGTAATCCAATTTTAATGGCCATAGTTATGATTTTAAATTAGAAAAGACAGTGTTTTATGTTCAAACATCAAAAGGCACGTAATCCAATTTTAATGGCCATAGTTATGATTTTAAATTAGAAAAGACAGTGTTTTATGTTCAAACATCAAAAGGCACGTAATCCAATTTTAATGGCCATAGTTATGATTTTAAATTAGAAAAGACAGTGTTTATGTTCAAACATCAAAAGGCACGTAAACCAATTTTAATGGCCATAGTTATGATTTTAAATTAGAAAAGACAGTGTTTTATGTTCAAACATCAAAAGGCACGTAATCCAATTTTAATGGCCATAGTTATGATTTTAAATTAGAAAAGACAGTGTTTTATGTTCAAACATCAAAAGACACGTAATCCAATTTTAATGGCCATAGTTCTGATTTTAAAACAGAAAAGACGGTGTTTTATGTTCAAACATCAAAAGGCACGTAATCCAATTTTAATGGCCATAGTTATGATTTTAAATTAGAAAAGACAGTGTTTTATGTTCAAACATCAAAAGGCACGTAATCCAATTTTAATGGCCATAGTTATGATTTTAAAACAGAAAAGATAGTGTTTTATGTTCAAACATCAAAAGGCACGTAATCCAATTTTAATGGCCATAGTTATGATTTTAAATTAGAAAAGACAGTGTTTTATGTTCAAACATCAAAAGGCACGTAATCCAATTTTAATGGCCATAGTTATGATTTAAATACAGCGAAGACAGTGTTTTATGTTCAAACATCAAAAGGCACGTAATCCAATTTTAATGGCCATAGTTATGATTTAAATACAGCGAAGACAGTGTTTTATGTTCAAACATCAAAAGGCACGTAATCCAATTTTAATGGCCATAGTTATGATTTTTAATACAGCGAAGACAGTGTTTTATGTTCAAACATCAAAAGGCACGTAATCCAATTTTAATGGCCATAGTTATGATTTAAATACAGCGAAGACAGTGTTTTATGTTCAAACATCAAAAGGCACGTAATCCAATTTTAATGGCCATAGTTATGATTTAAATACAGCGAAGACAGTGTTTTATGTTCAAACATCAAAAGGCACGTAATCCAATTTTAATGACCATAGTCATGATTTTAAATTAGAAAAGACAGTGTTTTATGTTCAAACATCAAAAGGCACGTAATCCAATTTTAATGGCCATAGTTATGATTTTAAAACAGAAAAGATAGTGTTTTATGTTCAAACATCAAAAGGCACGTAATCCAATTTTAATGGCCATAGTTATGATTTTAAATTAGAAAAGACAGTGTTTTATGTTCAAACATCAAAAGGCACGTAATCCAATTTTAATGGCCATAGTTATGATTTTAAAACAGAAAAGACGGTGTTTTATGTTCAAACATCAAAAGGCACGTAATCCAATTTTAATGGCCATAGTTATGATTTTAAAACAGAAAAGACGGTGTTTTATGTTCAAACATCAAAAGGCATGTAATCCAATTTTAATGGCCATAGTTATGATTTTAAAACAGAAAAGACTGTTTTATTAGTCATGAATCTAGAATAGAAACGATTGTCTTCTATTTTCAAACGTCTAAATGTATATGATCCAATTTTAATGGCCATAGTTATGATTTTAAAACATAAACGACTGTGTTGAATTTTCAACGTCTAACGGTACGTAACGATAGACAATTACTGTAAAACATATCTTTCAAAAACACGAGACAAGACAGGTGCAAAATGTCTGCCTGTCTTGTCTTTTCCTATTAAATACGTGTTCTGATTTTATTTTCGTGTTGTTTTGTTTCTTGTTTGTATGAAGGCGGGCGGTGACACTTGTTTTAGGGCTCTTTCTGTATAAATAGTATCCCCACCTTCTGGACATTCTGTGCTAGAAATTTCCTCTTTTCTGTCACTCTCTTTCTTTCTGATTTGTTCATTTGCTTTCTGTCATTTCTTCCTATCATTTTCTGCCTTGCTGGTCCATTTCACCTGTATGTGTTCGATAAAGTCTTACGTATTTTCTCTTTGGATTGATACTTGGATTCATATATTATGTGTATTTTTGGCTCTAGGAAAGTGAGATATGCGGAACAAATTTTAGGTAATTTAGGCCTGTAGCTATATATGTTTTAAAGTCTTGGTGCAGAGAGAGAGCGATATCAACAGAGAGAGAAAGACAGACAGACAGACAGACAGAGATAGATCGAGATTTGGCCGATCAGTGTGATTGTTTGCAATCGAACAGCAAGGGCAACTAGTTTGTACTTTGATTCCTTGGGGAATTCCTTTTCGTTGGTGCCGAGAGGAGAACTGATGTTTTTCCTAGAAACCACGTAAACCTATAAAGGGGGGGGGGGGGGGGGTACAGAGAGAC
>JAPXFY010000025.1:48167113-48172113 GCA_030674185.1 Monoplex corrugatus | reverse complement strand
TACACACTCACACACACAAACACACTCACACACACACACACACACACACTCTCTCTCTCTCCACACACACACACACACACACACACACACACCAACAAACACACACGCACACAAACACACACACACAAACACACACACACACACAAACACATACACACACTCACACACACACACACACACACACACACACACACACACACACACACACACAAACACACACAACACACACACACACACACCCACACACACACACACACACACACACACCACACACACACACACACACACACACACACACACACACACACACACACACCATAACAGTCCAAATCCATCTTGTGAACAAATGTGGACAACCCAGACCAGATCGGTTTTCTTCTGTTCCAAAGGACCATGACATGTGTGCCACTGGACAGCTCCCAGGGTAGTGCTGATGATAAGCAAACAGGATGAGGTAACTGTCAACCTTTATGCACGATTTACAACAGGTATTAGAATTACCTGTCAACACATCAAGATGCACGTGTCGATACACACACACACACACACACATACATACAACACACACACACACACACATCACACACACACACACACACACACACACACACACACACACACACACACACACTCACACTACACACACACACACACACACACACACACACACAATCACCATCCACACACCCATATCCACACATACATACGCTTTTACATATACCGACTGGAATGTTTAGGGTTCGGTGTTTAATTAACCCTTTGGCTCCCACACCCCATCCTGCAACTTGCAAAAAAATCAACCCTTTGACTCTCACACCCCTTCCAGCAACTGCAAAAAAAATTAACCCTTTGACTTCCTATGCGCCATCCAGCAACTGCAAAAAACAGTTAACCCTTTAACACCAATCCTGCAGGAAGGGTGAGAGAGTCAAAGGGTTAATTTTTTGTTTAGCTTGGAATGGTTGGCAATGCAGGAAACCGGTGGAAAGCGTGCGGGAGTCATAAGTTTGAGAGGATTCACAGACCATCGGGGCAATTCCATTCATGCTCCGTCCCAAATAATTATATGCCAGTGACAAATTAGCAGACTCCTTGCGCCTGCACAAAATCCTATGCCAAGCATCACGTAATTTCCGGTTGGGAAAAAGTGTACTGAATTTGTCCCTTTGTCCAGCAGTGATTTCCCCCTGTATGTGCCCCTTTGTACACCAGTGATTTCCCCCTGTATGTGTCCCTTTGTCCATCAGTGATTTCCCCATGTATGTGCCCCTTTGTCCAGCAGTGATTTCCCCCTGTATGTGCCCCTTTGTCCATCAGTGATTTCCCCCTGTATGTGTCCCTTTGTCCATGCAGTGATTTCCCCTGTATGTGCCCCTTTGTCCATGCAGTGATTTCCCCCTGTATGTGCCCCTTTGTCCATCAGTGATTTCCCCATGTATGTGCCCTTTGTCCAGCAGTGATTTCCCCATGTATGTGTCCCTTTGTCCAGCAGTGATTTCCCCTGTATGTGCCCCTTTGTCCAGCAGTGATTTCCCCTGTATGTGTCCCTTTGTACAGCAGTGATTTCCCCTGTATGTGTCCCTTTGTCCAGCAGTGATTTCCCCTGTATGTATCCCTTTGTCCAGCAGTGATTTCCCCTGTATGTGTCCCTTTGTACAGCAGTGATTTCCCCATGTATGTGTCCCTTTGTCCAGCAGTGATTTCCCCTGTATTGTACCCTTTGTCCAGCAGTGATTTCCCCCTGTATGTGTCCCTTTGTCCAGCAGTGATTTCCCCTGTATGTGTCCCTTTGTCCACAGTGATTTCCCCATGTATGTGTCCCTTTGTACACAGTGATTTCCCCTGTATGTCCCTTTGTATAGCAGTGATTTCCCCCTGTATGTGTCCCCTTTGTACAACAGTGATTTCCCCCTGTATGTGTCCCTTTGTCCAGCAGTGATTTCCCCCTGTATGTGTCCCTTTGTCCAGCAGTGATTTCCCCCTGTATGTGTCCCTTTGTCCAGCAGTGATTTCCGCCTGTGTGTCCCTTTGTACAGCAGTGATTTCCCAATGTATGTGTCCCTTTGTCAGCAGTGATTTCCCCTGTATGTGTCCCATTGTACAGCAGTGATTTCCCCCAGTATGTGTCCCTTTGTCCATCAGTGATTTCCCCATGTATGTGCCCCTTTGTCCAGCAGTGATTTCCCCATGTATGTGCCCCTTTGTCCATCAGTGATTTCCCCATGTATGTGTCCCTTTGTCCATCAGTGATTTCCCCCTGTATGTGCCCCTTTGTCCATCAGTGATTTCCCCCTATATGTGTCCCTTTGTCCAGCAGTGATTTCCCCTGTATGTGCCCCTTTGTCCACAGTGATTTCCCCCTGTATTTGCCCCTTTGTCATCAGTGATTTCCCCATGTATGTGCCCCTTTGTCCAGCAGTGATTTCCCCTGTATGTGCCCCTTTGTCCAGCAGGGATTTCCCCTGTATGTGTCCCTTTGTACAGCAGTGATTTCCCCTGTATGTGTCCCTTTGTCCAGCAGTGATTTCGCCCTGTATGTATCCCTTTGTCCAGCAGTGATTTCCCCTGTATGTGTCCCTTTGTACAGCAGTGATTTCCCCTGTATGTGTCCCTTTGTACAGCAGTGATTTCCCCTGTATGTCCCTTTGTCCAGCAGTGATTTCCCCCTGTATGTATCCCTTTGTCCAGCAGTGATTTCCCCTGTATGTGTCCCTTTGTACAGCAGTGATTTCCCCATGTATGTGCCCCTTTGTCCATCAGTCATTTCCCCCCTGTATGTGTCCTTTGGGCAGCAGTGATTTCCCTGTATTGTGTCCCTTTGTCCAGCAGTGATTTCCCCTGTATGTGTCCTTTGTCCAGCAGTGATTTCCCCATGTAGTGTGTCCTTTGTACAACAGGGATTTCCCTGTATGTGTCCTTTGTCCAGCAGTGATTTCCTGTATTGTCCTTTGTCCAGCAGTGGATTTCCCCTGTATGTGTCCCTTTGTCCAGCAGTGATTTCCCCATGTATTGTCACCATTTGTACAACAGTGATTTCCCCTGTATGTGTCCCTTTTATAGCATGATTTCCCCTGTATGTTCCCTTTGTACAACAGTGATTTCCCCTGTATGTGCCCTTTGTCCAGCAGTGATTTCCCCTGTATGTGTCCCCTTTGTCTCAGGTGTTTCCCCCTGTAAATGTGTCCCTTTGTCCAGCAGTGATTTCCAGCCTGTTATTGTCCCTTTGTTACAGCAGTTGATTTCCCAATGTATGGTCCCTTTGTCCAGCAGTGATTTCCCCCCTGTATGTGTCCCATTGACAGCATTGATTCCACCCAGTATGTGTCCCTTTGTCCATCATTTTTCCCCATGTATGTGCCCCTTGTCCAGCAGTGATTTCCCCCTGTATGGTCCCTTGTCCATCAGTGATTTCCCCCTTTATGTCCCTTTGTCCAGCAGTGATTTCCCCCTGTCATGTGCCCCTTTGTCCAGCAGTGATTCCCCCTATGTGCCCCTTTGTCCATCAGTGATTCCCATGTATGTGCCCCCTTTGTCCAGCATGATTCCCCATGTAGTGTCCCTTTGTCCACAGTGATTTCCCCCTGTATGTGCCCCTTTGTCCAGCAGTGATTTCCCCTGATGGTCCCTTTGTACAGCAGTGATTTCCCCTGTATGTGTCCCTTTGTCCAGCATGATTTCCCCCCTGTAAGTATCCCTTTGTCCAGCAGTGATTTCCCCTGTATGTGCCCTTTGTACAGCAGTGATTTCCCCATGTATGTGTCCCTTTGTCCAGCAGTGATTTCCCCTGTATGTGTCCCTTTGTCCAGCAGTGATTTCCCCTGTATGTGTCCCTTTGTCCAGCAGTGATTTCCCCCTGTATGTGTCCCTTTGTCCAGCAGTGATTTCCCCATGTATGTGTCCCTTTGTACAACAGGGATTTCCCCTGTATGTGTCCCTTTGTCCAGCAGTGATTTCCCCTGTATGTGTCCCTTTGTCCAGCAGTGATTTCCCTGTATGTGTCCCTTTGTCCAGCAGTGATTTCCCCTGTATGTGTCCCTTTGTCCAGCAGTGATTTCCCCATGTATGTGTCCCTTTGTACAACAGTGATTTCCCCTGTATGTGTCCCTTTGTATAGCAGTGATTTCCCCCTGTATATGTCCCTTTGTACAACAGTGATTTCCCCCTGTATGTGTCCCTTTGTCCAGCAGTGATTTCCCCCTGTATGTGTCCCTTTGTCCAGCAGTGATTTCCCCCTGTATGTGTCCCTTTGTCCAGCAGTGATTTCCGCCTGTATGTGTCCCTTTGTACAGCAGTGATTTCCCAATGTATGTGTCCCTTTGTCCATCAGTGATTTCCCCCTGTATGTGTCCCATTGTACAGCAGTGATTTCCCCCAGTATGTGTCCCTTTGTACAGCAGTGATTTCCCCATGTATGTGTCCCTTTGTACAGCAGTGATTTCCTCCTGTATGTGTCCCTTTGTCCAGCAGTGATTTCCCCCTGTATGTGTCCCTTTGTCCAGCAGTGATTTCCCATGTATGTGTCCCTTTGTCCAGCAGTGATTTCCCCCTGTATGTGCCCCTTTGTCCATCAGTGACTTCCCCCTGTATGTGTCCCTTTGTCCAGCAGTGATTTCCCCTGTATGTGTCCCTTTGTCCCTCAGTGATTTCCCCCTGTATGTGCCCTTTGTACAGCAGTGATTTCCCCCTGTATGTGTCCCTTTGTCCAGCAGTGATTTCCCCCTGTATGTGTCCCTTTGTCCAGCAGTGATTTCCCCCTGTATGTGTCCCTTTGTCCAGCAGTGATTTCCCTCTGTATGTGTCCCTTTGTCCCTCAATGATTTCCCCCTGTATGTGCCCCTTTGTCCAGCAGTGATTTCCCCCTGTATGTGCCCCTTTGTACAGCAGTGATTTCCCCCCGTATGTACCCCTTTGTACAGCAGTGATTTCCCCAGTATGTGTCCCTTTGTACAGCAGTGATTTCCCCATGTATGTGTCCCTTTGTACAGCAGTGATTTCCTCCT
>JAPXFY010000025.1:48139613-48149613 GCA_030674185.1 Monoplex corrugatus | reverse complement strand
GCCTTAATTCCCTAAAATTGTTTGTACACATCATTTTCCCATAGAGCCAAAACTGGAGTTAATACATGTACCCAGTTATCCACCCTAAGGGAAAATTATTGTTATTATCATTTTTGTTTAAAGCCCAACCGACTGCGTAGAGCCATATCAGGGCTATAACTATTTCAAAACATGCACAATACTGCAACAGGGAAAAAAAAGTGAGAAAAAAAATTAAGCGCATACGTCAATGCATTTGCGTGCATAATCTGAGGAGATGCCCCTGGTGCTGACAACTCTGTCCAATTCATTGAATGAGGATTAAAAAAAAAACTGATTACAAATTTAAACATAACTTGACTAAAGACACTAAAACACATAAAAAAAAACGGGTCTAAATTACGTAAATTGTTTTCGCATATCACATTTCCCTAGAGCCAAAAATGCACTTAGTACGTAAACCCAATTACCAATTCTAAGAGAAAGTACGAAAGATTGTATCGAACACACACAGGTGAATGGACCAACGAAACAGAAAATGACCGGAAGAAGTGACAAAAAACAAACAAACAAACAAAAAACAATAAAACAAGCAAAAACAAACGAACAACGACAACAACAAAAAGAAAAACAAAAAACTACAAAAAATGAAAAAAGATTCAGAACGCGTATTCAATACAATCAGACAAAACAGGCGCAAATTTTCGGCCAACTGGCCTTTGTCAAGCGAAGACGTAAGATCACAACGAACAAACACCAAATACATAGTTTCAGTTTCAGTTTTTCAAGATGGCGTCTCCGCGGTCGAAACGAATTCCATATGCACTAACGTCACAGGTGTCACGTGTATGGTGACCGTGGCAAATGCCTTAAGCCTGCACATAAACCCATGGACTGGCCAGGTCCTGAGTCCCTACCTAGACTGTTTTACCTAGTCTATATTTTATACTGGTATTTTATCAGCCTACCACTGGAATACTCTTGGTTATACAGGGGGGTGCAAAAGTAGGTATACAGTTATGAAAAAAGAAAACACGTACAATATTCATTGCATTTATTATACAAACAAATGAATATTGCATATACATGTAATAACAAGCACAGCCTTAATCCCTCAGATACTCAAACTGCTTGCCGTCGGTATTCACACACTCCTCTAATCGAGAGCGGACACTCATGCACACTCTAGCACAAAGATCTTTATCAGCATCAATTTCTTGACAAGCCTGCAAGATGAACTGAATCATGTCATTAACAGTGCGCGGCTTGCGTGCGAAAACGCTTTCCTTTACATATCCCCCCAAAAAGAAGTCCATCTGTCTTCCAGTATTGTTTTAAAATCCATTTGCACTCCTCGTCTGTCAATTACCAGCCACGGTTAAATTAAATTGCCGCTTAGATCTAAATCAAATTGCCGCTTTTCCTGTAAAAGATAAGAAAATTAAAAGTTAGGATAAAAGTACATGCATATTATTAGTTACGATAAGATATAATTAATGACACTGAAAATATCGAAATAAGGCCAACTAACTTAATGTACTAAGCATTATGATAATGATGTGATACTTACTGTATACCTATTTTGCACACACACACACCTGTATGTAAATGACATGTGTAGGTTTGTATCTTATTTTCAAAAAGGAACATAATATAAAGTAACAGATGAATAACTAAAGGTCTGATTTGTATCTTACTTTCAAAAAGGAACATACGTATAAAGTAAACAGATGAATAACTAAAAGTCTGAATCACAACACAACTAGCTATTCTGTATAAACTCGTCTCACGTGACAGAAGATGCGGAAATGGTCAGCCGTCTTTCAGCTAGGTGAAGCCAACATTTTCTTAATTCATAGACAGGTAAGTGAATAAGTAAGTAAGTAAGTAGGTAAGCAAGCAAGGAACTAAGCAAGCAAATAAGCAAGCAGGCAAGTAAGTGAGTGAGTGAGTACGTAAATAAGAAGTAAGTAAGAAGGTGAGTAAATAATTACAAAAATAAAGGATTATATAGATAAATAAACAGGTAAGAGATGAAAATAACAAATAACAAATACAAAGCTTAGGAGCAAAAGACTGAAACTTCCCCTGCTGCTTCGTCCAAAGGAACACAGAAAACGTAAACCAGTCACCGTGGTGTAGTGGTTAACGCAACGGATTACAGATTGAAAGGTTGTGGGTTCGAATCCCCATCAGTACCTTCAAAAATCATTGTGGGATTTTTCGGCTCTAACCGGCTCCTACCTAGAGTTGGGCGTGCTAAGGGCTCATTGGGAAGACTGGAACCACACAGTCGAGTCTCATCCACTTCGCGGATGCGTCATTGAGGGTGTTGCTCAAATCTTCTGACCAACACCGCAGGTGTCTGTATCTCTCGGGCCTGGTTGACGCCAGGATATGTTATGATAGTAAGCGTAGAGCACAACCCTGTCACGCAGTCTCAGTCCTAGATGGAACTCCATAGCATCATGATTATCACCCACATCGACATCATCATCATCGCATGACAAAAAAAAAACTGTTTCAGCTTCTGTGGCCATTAAAGTGGCGTAGGAAATGGAACCAAAAAAGTGAGCACAAGGTAACCTCCCTGAGTGCAATGATCCTAAAACAATGAGCACAAGGTAACCTCCCTGAGTGCAATGATTCTAAAACAATGAGCACAAGGTAACCTCCCTGAGTGCAATGATCCTAATAAAAAAAAGAAAAAAAAGATGAGCACAAAGGAAACCTCCCTGAGTGCAATGATCCTAAAAAAAAAGGTGAGCACAAAGGTAACCTCCCTGAGTGCAATGATCCTAAAAAAAAGTGAGCACAAAGGTAACCTCCCTAAGTGCAATGATCCTAAAAAAAAGGTGACAACAAAGGTAACCTCCCTGAGTGCAATGATCCTAAAAAAAAGGTGAGCACAAAGGTAACCTCCCTGAGTGCAATGATCCTAAAAAAAAGGTGAGCACAAAGGTAACCTCCCTAAGTGCAATGATCCTAAAAAACAGGTGACAACAAAGGTAACCTCCCTGAGTGCAATGATCCTAAAAAGAAGGTGAGCACAAAGGTAACCTCCCTGAGTGCAATGATCCTAAAAAAAAGGTGAGCACAAAGGTAACCTCCCTGAGTGCAATGATCCTAAAAAAAAGGTGAGCACAAAGGTAACCTCCCTGAGTGCAATGATCCTAAAAAAAAAGGTGAGCACAAAGGTAACCTCCCTAAGTGCAATGATCCTAAAAAAAAGGTGACAACAAAGGTAACCTCCCTGAGTGCAATGATCCTAAAAAAAAGGTGAGCACAAAGGTAACCTCCCTGAGTGCAATGATCCTAAAAAAAAGGTGAGCACAAAGGTAACCTCCCTGAGTGCAATGATCCTAAAAAAAGGTGAGCACAAAGGTAACCTCCCTGAGTGCAATGATCCTTAAAAAAAAAGGTGAGCCCAAAGGTTACCTCCCTAAGTGCAATGATCCTAAAAAAAAAAAAGGTGAGCACAAAGGCAACCTCCCTGAGTGCAATGATCCTGAGAAAAATGATGAGCACAAAGGTAACCTCCCTGAGTGCAATGATCCTTAAAAAAGGTGAGCACAAAGGCAACCTCCCTGAGTGCAATGATCCTAAAAAAAAAGGTGAGCACAAAGGCAACCTCCCTGAGTGCAATGATCATTAAAAAAAGGTGAGCACAAAGGTTACCTCTCTGAGTGCAATGATCCTAAAAAAAATTAGCACAAAGGTAACCTCCCTAAGTGCAATGATCCTAAAAAAAAAAGGTGAGCAGAAAGATAACCTCCCTGAGTGCAATGATCCTAAAAAAAAGGGTGAGCACAAAGGTAACCTCCCTGAGTGCAATGATCCTGAGAAAAATGGTGAGCACAAAGGTAACCTCCTTGACTGCAATGATCCTAAAAAAAACGTGAGCACAAAGGTAACTTCCCTGAGTGCAATGATCCTTTAAAAAACAAGTGAGCACAAAGGTGACCTCCCTGAGTGCAATGATCCTAAAAAAAAAAGGTGAGCACAAAGGTAACCTTCCTGAGTGCAATGATCCTAAAAAAGAAAAAAATGTGAGCACAAACGTAACCTCCCTGAGTTCAAAGATCCTAAGAAAGAACAAAAAAGGTGAGCACAAAGGCAACGTCCCTGAGTGCAATGATCCTTAAAAAATGAGCACGAAGGTAACCTCCCTGAGTGCAATGATCCTAAAAAAGAAAAAAGGTGAGCACAAAGGTAACCTCCCTGAGTGCAATGATCCTAAAAAAAAAGGTGAGCACAAAGGTAACCTTCCTGAGTGCAATGATCCTAAAAAAAAAAGGTGAGCACAAAGGTAACCTCCCTGAGTGCAATGATCCTAAAAAAAAAAGGTGAGCACAAAGGTAACCTCCCTAAGTGCAATGATCCTAAAAAGAAAAAAAAAGGTGAGCACAAAGGTAACCTCCCTGAGTGCAATGATCAAAAAAAAAATTTAAAAACAACTGACAAACATTTCTTTATGCAGGTACGGTGTGGCCTTCTAACACCACTCACAGATGCACGGGAAGGAACCACTGGAGACTATAGTCCACGTGATCCCCATCAGCGTTATTTCGTGACGGCCGGCGCCATCTTGTTGGAGTTAAAATGGCGGCATGGTGTGTGGACCATGATGACCAGGTCATTGGGGCTTCTCACCCTCGGCACCTGGTTCTCCCACGTCGCTTTCATGTTGTACGAACACGATAAATCCCAGGTGAGTGAGCGTGAAGGTGCTGTTTGAACAAATGAATCTAATGCTGTGTATGTGTGTATTGTATGTATGTATGTGATGTATGTAGTATGTTGTATGTATGTATGTATGTATGTATGTATGTATGTATGTATGTATGTATGTATGTATGTATTATGTATGTAGTATGTATGTTGTGTATGTATGTGTATGTGTATGTATGTATGTATGTATTATGTATGTATGTTATGTATGTATGTGTGTGTATGTGTGTATGTATGTGTATGTGTTGTATGTGCATGTATGTATGTATGTATGTATGTGTTTTGTGTGTCTGTATGTATGTATGTATGTATGTATAGATAGATAGATAGATAGATAGATATATCTGTCTGTCTGTCTATCTATCTGTCTGTCTGTCTGTCTATCTATCTATCTGTCTGTCTATCTATCTGTCTGTATCTATTTATTTATCCATCTGTCTATCTGTCTGTCTGTCTGTCTGTCTGTCTGTCTGTCGATTCTCTCTCTCTCTCTCTCTCTCTCCTCTCCTCTCTCTCTCTCTCTCGATCTATCAGTTTTGTTGATTATACCAAGGCTTTCCATTGAGTAAGAATGAAGAATTGATCAACCAACTGAGGAGAATCAATATTGATGGAAAAGATCTACGAATAATCAGAAATATGTATTTGGAACAAACAGCTTCAATGAGAATAGAAAACGATATAAGCTCTTTCCAAAACATCAAAAGAGGAGTCAGACAGGGTTGTGTTTTGTCACCAGATCTGTTTTCACTTTACAACGAAAACATCATGAGAAACCTGGAGGAAGACCTGGATTAAAGGTTGGAGGAAAAAATGATAAACAACATTCGATACGCAGATGACACCGTGCTAATTGCAGAAAATGAAAGGGACCTGCAAAACCTTGTGCATGTGAATATACTAGAAATAGAAAGCAAAGGTAAGGGTTTGGAACTAAACAGCAGGAAGACTGAAGTCATGGTGATCAATAAAAATCATAAAATCCCCTCATGCGAAATAACAGCAAACTGCACAACCTTGAGACAGGTTTGTAAGTTTAAATACCTGGGAACGATCATTTCACCAGATGGCAGATGCACATCAGAAATAACCTACAGAATCGGCCAAGCTAAAACAGCATTCAAGACGATGAAAAGCATTCTTACCAACAAATGCCTATCAATTAACATCAGGAAGAGAGTTCTTGAATATTATATAGAACCAATACTGTTGTACGGTTGTGAGGCGTGGACAGTCAATAAGCAAAGCCAAAACAAGATTTAGGCAGCTGAGATGTGGTTGCTAAGAAGGATGTTGAGAATTCCATGGACAGCAAAGAAAACAAACGAGATAGTCTTAATAGAGGCACACAAAAGAAGATCATTCATAAGGAAGATAAGGAAAAGACAGGCAACATTTATAGGCCATTTTATGAGGAAAGGGGAATTGGAGTACCTGGTCACAACGGGAAAGCTGGAGGGAAAGAGAACACCAGGTAGACCCAGAGAGAAGGTATTAGACGGACTTGCAGAGTGGCTGAAGACAAGAAGGGTGGAAGAGATGTTTGAGGCAACAAGAGATAGAAATAGATGGAAGTCCATGATCACCAACGCCATACGGCAAGGCACCTGATGAGGATCATCATCATCATTTTTCTCCTACGGTGTTATAGCAGTTTGGAATTGTACATTTTATGTTATGTGGCGTATTGAACAAAAATCGTTTCTTTTGTTTTTTCCTCTTAAGATGGTTATGAAGACCAACCCGTTCTTCATTCCGTGACCCTCTTGGCTTTCTTCGTTATACATATGAATGTTGTACATTTCTGATAACAGGAAAACTGAACGTGCTGTCCAAATTTGAATAGACACAAATACACAGTTTGCATAAAAAAGAATGGGTGCACGCGCGCACACGCACATGTGCACACGCGCATACACATACAAATGAACACACACATTTACATACACACTCATTCACATAAGCACACACGCACAAGCAAGCACACACACACACACACACACACACACACACAGACAGAAACACACGCACACACACATATTCACACAAACAGAGAGAGGATATATATATATATATACGCATGCACACACACGAACATTCTGCATGCATAATGAAGAAAGCACAGAGGAGCAGGAAATAATCAAGCCATTTTGAGAGGTGTGGAGGATGAGGGAAGAGAGATTTTTGCTCAGTATGCCAAATTACGCATTCAGGCTCCGCCACTGAGCGATTGACGTCATTACATGTAGTAGGACGTTCAGCAGGGACATCTTTTAGTGAGTTGGGTCAGAACAGGCACCGTTGATTTCCAACGAAGTGGCCAACCTACAGTGCAGGATCTCTTCTGGAGGGTGGTTCTATGGCGGTATGACATATCTCTGGCTCCTGTGAACTTCGTGACTCGATTGAAAGAACTTAGGGGTTGATGGTGTGTTATGTAGATGTGTTATGTAATAATAATTAATTATTTTTATTTATATAGTGGCAAATTTTTGAACAAAAATCAAATCTAAGCGCTGGCGTATATTCATTGCCACCATACTGCTTACATACTTACATACATAAATTTAAGCTGAGCGTTACCCTGCATACATACATACATACATAAATCTAAGCGTTATACTTATACAATACATACATACATACATCCATCTACATAACATGCATACCACATGCATACATAATAATTACAATATTTATATAGGCAATTTCGACAACATCAAATCCAAGCGCCGAAAAGACACAAACCACACGCCAATCTTCGCACGCAGCACGCACGCACACACACACACACACACACACACACACACACACACACACACACACACACACACACACACACACACACACACACACACACACACACACATGCATGGCCACAAATGGGGAGAAAAGAATAAAAGCAATAAAAGCAAGAATAAAACCAATGGAAAACCACAGAGAGCACATCATATACAATTATATATTAAAACAAAGTGATTCCCTCCGAGCGGAGACAGGCTGCAGAGGGGGGTTGAGTGAGGTTAGGATTTTATGCAGAGGAAAAAAGGTGAGTTTTGAGAGCGGACTTGAAGGAGGCAAAAGTAGGTTGCTGACGGACTGAGAGAGGAAGTTTGTTCCAGGAGAGTGGACCAGAAACAGAGAAGGCTCGTGGACCATAGGTATTGAGCTTAGTGCGTGGAAAGCGAAAAGTCAGAGGATCGGAGGCAGAGCGGAGGGTACGTGAGGGAACATAGATCTCAAGTAGGCTTGACAGGTAATCGGGGGCTGCGTTATTGAGGCTTTTGTAGCACATGGTGTCTAGTTTGTACTGTATGCGCTTTGATACAGGGAGCCAGTGAAGTTGTGCCAGGAGAGGAGATATGTGGTCAGCTTTTTTCTTTTTGAGTACAAGGCGTACAGCATTGTTTTGAATGCGCTGTAGGATGTGAATGGTGGAGGCAGGAAGACCAGACAGGAGTGAATTGCAATAGTCAATGCGAGACATTATGAAGGAGAGAACGAGTTTTGCAGTTGTTTCGACAGAGAGATACTTCCTGATCAGGCTTATACGATGGAGATGATAGTAGCAAGATCTGGCAGTTTGAAACAAAGTTGTTCATGGACAGGGTAAGTCAATGCAGACACCAAGGTTTTTAGCGAATCAGAAATGGGACCTGATGTGTTACATAATGGGAGAGAAAGAGGAGGCAGTGGAAAGTTTCTGACGGGTGCCAATGAGATAGCTTCTGTCTTGTCGTCATTAAGCTGAAGTCTATTGTGTGTCATCAGTTCTTAATGTCGAGTAACACTCAGTGGTGCGAGTCAACAGCGCTGTATTTATCAGGTGAGTCACTATCTTGAAGTTGGGTGTCATCAGCATAGAAGTGGTGTTTTATAGAGATGGGAGTTGATGATGGTGGACAGGGGGGAGGTATAAAGAGTGAAAAGAACAGGCCACGGACAGATCTTTGTGGAACACAAGGTCAGGTATGCAGTTGAGAGTAAGTGCCATTGATGAGAACAGTTGTTTTCTGTTTGATAAATACGAAGTGAAAGGAGAAGCAATGTCAGAGATGCCAAAGTATGATGATCTAGAAAGGGCAATACCATGGCAATGGATCGAAGCTGCAGACAGATCAAGGAGTGTGAGGAGAGAGACTTTGCAGTATCAGTTGCAAGGAGGAGATTGTTGAGAATGTGTAGTAGGGCAGTTTCAGTTGCTATGGCACTGGGGTAGGCTGACTGGAAAGGATTGAGATACATTGTCAGTTGGACCATCGCTCACGAACTGAGCGGACGTGTTTTGTGATCCTCTCCTCAGTTGTGTTTTCGTTTGGATTTTCTTCAAAGCCTGATGAAGTCTCATCATCATCAGGTGCCCGGCCGCATGGCGTTGGCGATCATGGACTTCCATCTGTCTCTATCTCTCGTTGCCCTAGCATCCCCCCCCCCCACCCTTCTCGTCCCCAGCCACTCTGCAAGTCCGTCCAGCATTTTCTCCCTGGGTCTACCTGGTGCTCTCTTTCCCTCCAGCTTTCCCGTTGTGACCAGGTGCTCCAAATCCCCCTTCCTCATAAAATGGCCTATAAATGTTGCCTGTCTTTTCCTAATCTTCCTTATGAGTGATCTACTTGTGTCTGCCTCCATCAAGACTGTTTCGTTTGTTTTCTTTGCTGTCCATGGAACTCTCAACATTCTTCTTAGAAACCACATCTCGGTTGCCTCAATCTTGTTCTGCCTTTGCTTGCTGACTGTCCACGCCTGCATCCGTACAACAGTATCGGTTCTTTATAACATTCAAGAACTCTCTTCCTGATGTTAATTGATAGAAATCTGTCGGTAAGAATGCTTGTCATCTTCTTGAATGCTGTTTTGGCTTGGCCGATTGATGAAGTCTATCTGTGTTTATAGCTACTTTTTACAGATACAGAACCAAGAAGTAATGTTTCTTAAGACAAGAGAAAAGTTTTAAAACATCCCTAAATATGTAAAATTACTGAGGTTAGAGGGTTCACAGCAGTATTCACGACTTCTCTTTTTTTTCCGCCATGGTTCTGGTTCATACCTCCTTTGGACCTGCCTGTCATAGTGCGGGTCAAAGTGGTTGTACCACCCATCGTGGCAAGAGAAGTGTACGTGCTATGCGCGAAAGGCGTCGTAAAAATGGAATCGCCAAAGCACTTGAAAATCAACCCAAACAAACTGAACTGTTGGCTGCCAACCAAAGTTTGTCTACCCCCGCACTCAACAATCTAATGTGAAAGTTGGATCGTTCAATCTGGGTGACATATTGTCTGCCAACCTCAGC
>JAPXFY010000025.1:48127113-48132113 GCA_030674185.1 Monoplex corrugatus | reverse complement strand
ACAGACAGGGACACAAAGACAGGGACACAAGGAAAGAGATATAAACAAGGACAGACAAAGACAGACAGACACAGACAGACAGACAAAGACGGACAGACAAAGAAAGACAAAGGGGCAGACAAAGAAATACAGACAGACAAAGAAAGACGGACAGACAAAGAAAGACAGGGACACAAGGAAAGAGATATGAACAAGGACTGACAAAGACAGACAGACAAAGACAGACAGACAAAGAAAGACAGGGACACAAAAAGAAACACAGACAAAAAAAGACAGACAGACAAAGAAAGACAGACAAAGACAGACAGACAAAGAAAGAGAGTGACACAAAAAGAAAGACAGACAGACAAAGACAAACAGACAGACAAAGACAGACAGACAAAGACAAACAGACAGACAAAGACAGACAGACAAAGATAGACAAAGACAGAAGACAAAGAAAGAAAGAAAGACAAAGAAAGAAAGACAGACAGACAAAGAAAGACAGACAGACAGACAAAGAAAGACAGACAGTCAAAAAGACAGACAAAGAAAGACAGACAGACAGACAGACAAAGAAAGACGGGGACACAAAAAGAAAGACAGACAAAGAAAGACAGACAGACAGAGACAGACTGAGTGTGTATGTATATAGAAGGGTGGGGTGTGGGTTCAATATGAGTATATGAGTTAATTAAAATCCCACCATAGTCCAAAGTCGAAGGGGGACAATTGCTGTGCGTACTGAATAAAACATTTAAATGTTTGCTGTCGGAGGTTGCTTCCCTTCGTATTATTGCCTTGCACCATTGGGAAAACTGAAATGTACTTGTTTTAAAGATAGAGAAACAGATAGATAGACTGACAGAAGACAGACAGACAGAAAGACAGACAGACAGACAGGCAGATCAGTACATAGATGACTTGCGCGAATGTGGTGTGTGTATGTGTGTTTGTGTGTGCGTGCGTGTGTGTGTGTGTGTGTGTATGTTTGTGTGTGCGTGTGTGTGTGTGTACAGTCTGTATGTGTGTGTACATGTGTACGTGTGTGTGTACAGTGTCTATGTGTCTCTGTGTGTGTGTCCGTGTGTGTACATTTGTATGTGTGTGTGTACAGAGGGGAGAGAGAGAGACAGAGATACAGAGAGAGATACAGAGAGTGTGGGTGAGAGACAGGGACAGAGACATAGAGACAGAGAGATAGAGAGATATTTAATGAGTGCAGCATCTATTTCTTTTCTTTTTGTTGTTTTTTACCCTGTAAGGGTCTCAAAGTTTTCCTCAGCCGTAAATGCCCTTCATTTCTATGCCGAATTCTGACGATGTACTTTCCACCATTTGAGAATGATGAATGATCACCTCATGTGTGTCTGTACACACACACACACACACACACACACACACACACACACACACACACACACACACACACACATACACACACACACACACACACACACACACACACACACACACACACACACACACACACACACACACACAGATCTGGTGACAGAACACAACCTTCGTTGTTCTCTGCAAACATCATCCTCTCTTGACTGGCTCTCAATTATGGATCCGTCCGTCCTTAAACAAATTGGACTGACACTTTTTAAACACAGCAAATGCTACCTCGGTGGAGGCGTCTACCAGCGCATACGTACATTGGGGCTGTGTAGCAAGCCCCGCACTGCGCGATCCTGTCGTGGTGGACGTCTCCACCGACTTTGGCACAACCTGCCTCCTGCTGTGCCAGCCCGACGCCACTTTTCTTTTTCTGCTTCCTCGTCTCCTCCACTGCCCCTGCCTTCGACCTCGCTGCTGCGGGCTTTGTCTCCTCCTCTGCCATCTTCGCCTTCGCCTTCTGTCCTGGTGGTGCCGCCTTCGCCTTCTGTCCCGCCGGTGCTGCCTTCGTCTTCTGTCCCGCCGGCGCTGCCCTCATCTTCTGTCCCGCCGGTGCTACCTTTGTCTTCTTCTTCTGTTCCATCGTTGCTGCCTTCGTCTTCTGCCCCGCTGGTGTCGCCTTCGTCTTTTGTCCCGTCGGTGCCGCCTTCTTCGCCACCTCGGCCGCCGCCATATGATAAACTTAAACTATGCCTTTTTAACGCTCAATCAATATGTAAAGATGGCAAAGCTGAGATCATTGCCGATTTTATCGCTGATGAGCACGTTGACATTGCTTTTATTACAGAGACATGGCTTAACCCCCTTGGTCATGAACCTATACATGCTAGCCTCACTCCGAGTGGTTACAGGCTTGCTTCTTTCCATCGCTCATCTCGAGGTGGCGGTATCGCCATCCTCTACAACGACTCACTCCATTCCCGCCTATCTTTCTCGCAGTCTCTGCCTTTCTCCCATCCTTCTTTCGAGCACGTGAAAGTATCCTTCCAATCCACCCCTCACCCCATCACCTTCTCCTGTGTCTATCGACCTCCACCTAGCTCTGCCAACAAACTCACCACATCCACGTTTCTCTCTGACTTTGACCAACTGCTTGACCACTACTGCCTCTTACCTGGAAATCTCATCATTCTAGGTGACATCAATGTCCACTATGACAACACTCACCGTTATGACACAAGACATATCATCAACTCTCTGTCCAATCACAATATGACTCAACACATTTCTGAACCAACCCATCAAAAAGGTCACATTCTTGACTGGATCATTTCTCGTGATCACCACAATTCAGCTACTAACAACTGCTTAGTTCTTTCTACCCGTCTAACTTCAGCCCTTCCATCTGACCACTCTGCAATTCTCTGTTCTCTTGACATTTCTCCTCCTTCCCGTACCACGCGCACAGTGACTCGACGCAATCTCAAATCTATCGACCTCTCCACATTTTCATCTGATGCCTCCCGTCTCCTTTCTGAAAAGTCACATAACCTTGCCGATGAATTCTATACTACTCTCCACCATCTTCTGGACACTCATGCTCCAGCCACAACCCGTCTTTTACCTGACCGCCCCCCTACCCCCTGGCTCACTCATGAGATTGCCTGTGCAAAACGTGCCCGCCGCAGAGCAGAGCGCCGCTGGCGCAAATCCAAACTCACTGTACACAGGCAACTTTTCCAAGCCTCTAAAACAAAAGTATCCACCCTCATTGCATCTGCAAAAACAAGCTATTTCCAAACCAAAATCCTGAATGCCTCTTCTTCAAAAGAACTCTTTACAACCATGAATCATCTCCTTGGCACACGAAAAGACTTACCTCTCCCAACAAAACATACAAATGAAGAACTCCCATCTGTATTCTCTAAGTATTTCACCACCAAAATACAAACTCTTCGTGACAGGCTTGACAGGACACCCTGTCAACCATGCCCACCTGACCCTTCCTTCTCTGGCACACCTCTCACTACTTTTACCCCAGTCTCACAAGAAGAAATTTTCAACACAATCAGATCCATGTCGTTCAAAACCTGCGAACTGGATCCTCTTCCAGGTTCTCTCTACTCCGATTGTCTCCCTACTCTCCTCCCATTCATCACTGACATCATCAACACTTCTTTTCAAACTGGAACTGTCCCAGATTCTTTCAAGTCTGCTATTGTTCACCCTCTCTTCAAGAAACACAATTTAGACCCAAATGAACTGAAAAATTACAGGCCTATCTCTAATCTCTCTTTCTTGTCAAAACTCCTTGAAAAAGTCGTCCTCAACCAGCTGAACTCTCACCTGTCTGCCAACAATCTCCTCAATCCTTTCCAGTCAGCCTACCGCCAGTGCCATAGCACTGAAACTGCCCTACTACACATTCTCAACAATCTCCTCCTTGCAACTGATACTGGCAAAGTCTCTCTCCTCACACTCCTTGATCTGTCTGCAGCTTTCGATACCATTGACCATGGTATTCTCCTTTCTAGACTTCATCATACTTTTGGCATCTCTGACATTGCTCTCTCCTTTTTCACTTCGTATTTATCAAACAGAAAACAAACTGTTCTCATCAATGGCACTTACTCTCAACCTGCATACCTGACCTGTGGTGTTCCACAAGGATCTGTCCTTGGCCCTGTTCTTTTCACTCTTTATACCTCCCCCCTGTCCACCATCATCAACTCCCATTCTATAAAACACCACTTCTATGCTGATGACACCCAACTTCAAGATAGTGACTCACCTGATAATATACAGCGCCTGTTGACTCGCACCACTGAGTGTTACACGGACATTAAGAACTGGATGACACACAATAGACTTCAGCTTAATGACGACAAGACAGAAGCTATCCTCATTGGCACCCGTCAGAAACTTTCCCAGCTGCCTCCTCTTTCTCTCCCATTATGTAACACATCAGTCCCAATTTCTGATTCAGCTAAAAACCTTGGTGTCTGCATTGACTCTACCCTGTCCATGAACAACTTTGTTTCTCAAACTGCCAGATCTTGCTACTATCATCTCCATCGTATAAGCCTGATCAGGAAGTATCTCTCTGTCGAAACAACTGCAAAACTCGTTCTCTCCTTCATAATGTCTCGCATTGACTATTGCAATTCACTCCTGTCTGGTCTTCCTGCCTCCACCATTCACATCCTACAGCGCATTCAAAACAATGCTGTACGCCTTGTACTCAAAAAGAAAAAAGCTGACCACATATCTCCTCTCCTGGCACAACTTCACTGGCTCCCTGTATCAAAGCGCATACAGTACAAACTAGACACCATGTGCTACAAAAGCCTCAATAACGCAGCCCCCGATTACCTGTCAAGCCTATTTGAGATCTATGTTCCCTCACGTACCCTCCGCTCTGCCTCCGATCCTCTGACTTTTCGCTTTCCACGCACTAAGCTCAATACCTATGGTCCACGAGCCTTCTCTGTTTCTGGTCCACTCTCCTGGAACAAACTTCCTCTCTCAGTCCGTCAGCAACCTACTTTTGCCTCCTTCAAGTCCGCTCTCAAAACTCACCTTTTCTCCTCTGCATAAATTCCTAACCTCACTCAACCCCCCTCTGCAGCCTGTCTCCGCTCGGAGGGGAATCACTTTGTTTTAATATATAATTGTAT
>JAPXFY010000025.1:48112113-48122113 GCA_030674185.1 Monoplex corrugatus | reverse complement strand
AAAAGAAATCATATAAAAATGCATAATATGCATAAGAACTCACAGCCATAAGTTTATGGCATTACCGAAAACATCCTGTAATAATACAATTGTTATCTTATTCGTATATAAATTCCTGTAACAATATAATTGTCACTTTACTCGTATATAAATTCCTGTAACAATATAATTGTCATTTTATTCGTGTATAAATTCCTGTAAAAATATAATTGTCATTTTATTCGTGTACAAATTCCCGTAACTAAATGTATATCATCATTAACGCAGTTGTTTTCCCATGACTTTGAGTACGTGAGACGTTGCCACCGGAACAGCGTCATACCTCGTCACCCCCAACGTCGAGATGCTAAAAATAGGAGGGAATTTCCACCACGAAGTAATCCTTCACCTGCTACAATATACCCCTGTGATGCTGACTGGACCGTCTTTATCCCAAAAAAATGTTACAGATTTTTTTTTTTTAATCAGCAGCATTTCAGTGAGCGTGAGAACATGGGGACATGGGCCTACCCTGTTTTACCGAACATTTTATGCAATACACCAAGCGATTATAAATACGAGTCGTACAGCCCAGAGGAGTCTTCAATCGCCGATTTTGCAGGAAACGCTGTGCATTTACACAGACCTTTAGACTTGTTACATTGTAGAATATGATAATAGATTATGTATTTCCATGAAAAAGAAGGCATTTATGAAATTTCATATAGAGTACAAGAGATTAAGTCAAAGTGTTCATGAACATCCATAAAGTAAAGCGATTAAATCAAGGTATTTATGAACATTCATAAAGTACAAGAGACCAAATCAAGACCTTTATAAAACTTCCTAGAGTACAGGAGATGAAATCAAGGTATTTATGAACATTCATACAGTACAACAGATGAAATCAAGATATTTATAAAACTTCCTAGAGTACAGGAGATGAAATCAAGGTATTTATGAACATTCATAAAGTACAACAGATGAAATCAAGATATTTATAAAACTTCCTAGCGTACAGGAGATGAAATCAAGGTATTTATGAACATTCATAAAGTACAACAGATGAAATCAAGATATTTATAAAACTTCCTAGCATACAGGAGATGAAATCAAGGTATTTATGAACATTCATAAAGTACAAGAGATGAAATCAAAGTATTTAGGAACATTCATAAAGTACAAGAGATGAAATCAAAGTATTTAGGAACATTCATAAAGTACAAGAGATGAAATCAAAGTATTTAGGAACATTCATAAAGTACAAGAGATGAAATCAAAGTATTAAGGAACATTCATAAAGTACAAGAGATGAAATCAAAGTATTTAGGAACATTCATAAAGTACAAGAGATGAAATCAAAGTATTTAGGAACATTCATAAAGTACAAGAGATGAAATCAAGGTATTTAGGAACATTCATAAAGTACAAGAGATGAAATCAAAGTATTTATGGAACATTCATAAAGTACAAGAGATGAAATCAAAGTATTTATGAACATTCATAAAGTACAAGAGATGAAATCAAAGTATTTATGAACATTCATAAAGTACAAGAATGAAATCAAAGTATTTAGGAACATTCATAAAGTACAAGAGATGAAATCAAGTATTTATGAACATTCATAAAGTACAAGAATGAAATCAAAAGTATTTATGGAAAGCATTAATAAAGTACATAGAAATAAATCAAGATATTATGAAAATTCATAAAGTGCAAGAGATGAAATCAAGATACTTATGAAAATTTATATCAAGGTATTTTATGAAAATTCATAGAGTACAAGAGATGAAATCAAGATATTTATGAAAATTCATAGAGTACAAGAGATGAAATCAAGATATCTTATAAAACTTCATAGAGTACAAGAGATGAAATCAAGATATTTATAAAACTTCATAGAGTACAAGAGATAATAAAATCAAGGTATTTATGAACATTCTAAAGTATAAGAGATAGAAATCAAGGTATTTATGAACATTCATAAAGTACAAGAGATGAAATCAAGATATTTATGAATATTCATAAAGTACAAGATTAAATCAAGATATGTATGAACGTTCCTAAAGTACAAGAGATTAAGTTAAGGTATTTATGAACATTCATAAAGTATAAGAGATGAAATCAAGGTATTTATAAAAATTCATAGAGTACAAGAGATGAAATCAAGACATGTATAACATTCATAAAGTACAAGAGACTAAGGTATTTATGAACATTCATAAAGTACAAGAGATGAAATCAAGGTATTTACAAAAATTCATAGAGTACAAGAGATGAAATCAAGGTATTTATGAACATTCATAAAGTACAAGAGATTAAATCACGATATTTCATAAAACTTCATAGAGTACAACAGATCAGATCAAAAAGATTATAAATGCGTATTGTACACAGATTTCTGGGAATGAATGCTGTATCAAAAGAAGTGGGACTTGTAAATATTTCTTATAGTGACTTCTTTTTTGGAAACAAAACACAACACAGCATTCAACCATATCTTTTGGATGTGTTTGCACTTCAAAAGATATTGGAGTATGGATCAACATTTGTTGAAGTCAATCTGCATTACCAGCCCAAATGACAGATTAACTGAAAACATAATATTGTTTGGTGCTAATGAAAACATGTACACATATCAATATTTGATTCGATTATTCTTCTGGGGAAAATAAATTTTCACATAAGTGCAAATTTGAATAAAGAATTTGTTCCAAATGCAACTTCTTTCATAAAACATTATCACAAAATACTACATAGAAGAATATAGTGCAACGGATGACACGGAATTTACACACTTTTAGTGGGAAATGGCTGTTGTATTTATCCTTTGTGGACACTGACACGTGATGTGATCTCTTACATATTTAAATCAATTGTGTGTGAATATCTTTATGTTACTTGTAAAATGACTCCATTTCATAGACATTGTGAGTCCTTTGTAACAAAACAAAAAGTACTGATGATTGTCATGTATGTTGAAGCTAATCTTGGCATGCGACTGTAATTGGTTTTGCTAACAATTTATGCAAATATGAATATAAACATAAATACATATACATATATATATATATATACATGTATGTATGTATGTATGTATTATGTATGTATATATGTATTATGTATGTATGTATTATGTATGTATATGTATACCCTATTCTGCAGGAAGCTGGTGGATAGGGTGAGGAAGTCAAAGGGTTAAGTTTTTGCAATTGGTGGATAGGGTACGGGAGTCTAAGGGTTAAAACCAAGTATACCGCTTACTGTCTTTTGACGACAGTTTAAAAAAAAAAAAACACTTGACAGAATTCCACAGGGAAACAAATCGTCCCTCATCAAATCTGAATCAGTCCACAACACATAATCAACATCAACATATACAGAATTCAGTCAATGCTATGTAAATACACAATAACGACAACAACATGCAATTCATAACATAACAAAGCGTTACAACCAGACCACAAGGCCTAAACGAGTATGTAGTATATATACTTGAAAAATATAAAAATTATGTAACATATCTGAGCATCGTTGAGGTAGAAAAAAGTACACACACACAAAATCGACAAAATCACAATCTGTGTACCCTGTATTGTGTACACTCGCTGAAAATTTGAAATAATCATTTTAAGTGTCTACGCATTCATCATCATGTACCCTGCCGCATAGCGTTGGCAATCATGGCCATCCATACGAATCTATCTTTTTGTCGCTGAAAGTACATCTCCCACCCTCTCTGTCCTCAGCCACCCTGCAAGTCTGTCCAATATTTTCTCCCTGGGTCTACTTGGAGATCTTTTACTCTCCAGCTTTCCTGTTGTGACTAAGTGCTCTGATTTCTCTTGCCTCATCAAATGTTCTCTAAATGTTTGCTTGTCTTTTCCTAATCTTCTTCATTAATGTTCATTTGTGTTTATGTCTTTCAAGACATTCTCGGTGGGTTTTTCTATTTTTGTTTTGATTTTTGTTTGTTGTTGTTGTTTTGTTGTTGTTGTTGTTGTTGTTGTTGTTGTCGTTGTTGTTGTTAGTATTTTTTCTCTCCATGGAACTCATTAACATTCTTCTTAGAAACCACATTCCAGCTGTCTCAAACTTGTTCTGACTTTGCGTGTTGACAGTCTACGCTTTACATCCGTACAGCAATATCGGTCCTATCTAACATTGCAGAATTCTCTTCCCGGTGTTAATTGATTAGGCATTTGTTGGTAACAACGCTTTTCATTTTCTTGGATGCTGTTTTACCTTGGCCGATTCTGCAGTCTGCGCATCCTGAAAACTATACCTAAGCCATTTGCCATTGTTCCTAAGTCTTCTCTATCTATAAGCCAAACGATATATTATTTGAGTCATTGCCATTGTTCTGAAGTCCTCTAACTCTAAGCCTATGACAAAAGTCCGCGTGAGATTTGTGGAATGCATGTACAACAGAAGAATGGGATGGTGGGATAACTGTGAGCGAGTGTGGTGATCACATCATCATCATCATCATCATCATCATCATCATCATCATCATCATCATCATCATCAGGTGCCCTGCTGCATGGCGTTGGCGACCATGGACTTCCAACCATCTCTATCTCTCGTTGCTCTTAGCATCTCCCCCATCCTCCTCATCCCCAGCCACTCTGCAAGTCCGTCCAGCATTCTCTCCCTGGGTCTACCCGGTGCTCTCTTTCCCTCCAGTTTTCCCGTTGTGACCAGGTCTCCAAATCCTCCTTCCTCATCAAATGGCCTATAAATTTTGCTTGTCTTTTCCTAATCTTCCGTATGAGTGATCTACTTGTGTCTGCCTCCATCAAGACTGTCTCATTTGTTTTCTTTGCTGTCCATGGAACTCTCAACATTCTTCTAAGAAACCACATCTCGGCTGCCTCAATCTTGCTCTGGCTTTGCTTGCTGACTGTCCACGCCTCGCGTCCGTACAACAGTATTGGTTCTATATAACATTCAAGGACTCTCTTTCTGATGTTAATTGATAGGCATTTGTTGATAAGAATGCTTGTCATCTTCTTGAATGCTGTTTTGGCTTGGCCGATTCTGCCAGCTATTTCCGATGTGCATCTGCCGTCTGATGAAATGACCGTTCCGAGGTATTTGAACTTATTAACCTGTGTCAAGGTTGTGCCATTTGCTGTTATTTTGCAGGAGGGGATTTCGTGTTTTTTATTGATCACCATGACTTCAGTCTTCCTGCTGTTTAGTTCCAACCCCTTACCTTTGCTTTCTATTTCTAGATATTCACAAGGTTTTGTAGGTCCCTTTAATTTTCTGCAATTAACACGGTGTCATCTGCGTACCGAATGTTGTTTAGTGGTGATCACATGAAGCTCAAATAGTTTCAGTTTCAGTTTTCTTAAACACCATGTCTGCATTAAGAATGAATTCCATAAGCACTGACGTCACAAACGCCGTGAGATGGAGACGATCCAGAAATGACCTTGACATAAACCACAAGCCTGCACATATCATCATCATCATCATGTGCCCTGCCGCATGGCGTTGGCGATCATGACCCTTCCATATGTATCTCTCCTCCCTTGTTGCCGCAAGCACATCTTCCACCCTCTCTGTCCTCAGCCACCCTGCAAAAGTCCGTCCAAATATTTTCTCCCTGGGTCTACCTGGTGCTCTCTTTCCCTCCAGCTTTCCTGCGCATAATAGGCCAAATATGCAGCAGCTGGGAGAAATGGTGACTAGACTGAACGCTGGAACTGTAGTGTGTTGTCCGGAGCAGGTTCCAGAACCAATCTACTGTAGGTTGGTTCCAATTAAGAGCTGAGGCCAGACAACAACATCAAGTTGACGAAAGAGGAGGAGGAGGAGGAAGGGAAAAAGGCAGAGGAGGGGGGTCTGATGGTGATGTCGGCACAGTTGATGTACTCTATGGGTCTGTAACACGCTCTCAACCACGGCCGGCGCGTGCACGTTTGTCTGCTGGGCTGGTGGGCTGCACACACATACACACACACACACACACACATACACAACACGCGCACACGTGCACGCACGCACACACACACATACACACATACACCACACACACACGCACACACGCAAACATGCAACACACACACACACACACACACACATACACACACACACATACATACACACACACACACATACACACACATGCACTCACGCACGCACGCACGCACACACACATGCACGCACACACATACGCACGAGCACACACACACACTCCACTGTCGATAAAAGGTTTTTATTCAGCAAGCCAGAAGATGGGAAGTGTGGCATACATATTTCACTTAATTTTTATATATTTCTTGCGTCAAGTCGTTTCTTGTTCATCATCATCATCATCATCATCATCATCATCACCGTCGTCATCATCATCATCATCATCATCATCATCACCATCATCATCATCATGTGCCCTGCTATACGGCTTTGGTGATCATTGACCCCCATCCGAATCTATTCCTTGCCGCTGCAAGTATATCTTTTCTCAGCCACTCTGCAAGTCAGTCCAATATTTTTTCCCTCCAGCTTTCCTGTTGTGACCAGGTGCTCTAATATCTCTTGCCTCATAAAAATGTCCTATAAATGTTGCTTGTCTTTTTCCTCATCTTCTTCATAAATGTTCTTCTTGTGTCTGCCTCCTTCAAGGCTGTCTCGTTTGTTTTCTTTGCCGTAAATGGAACTCTAAACATCCTTCTTAGAAACAACATTTCAGTTCCGTTTCATGTACATTTAATTCATCACTTGTAAATTGAATGTCCTGTCTGCTGCCATAGTTCAATGTGTTGTTGCAGAGATTCTATACATGGTAAACAAAAACCGTGCATGCACAGAGCAGAAACACGCACACACACACAGATACAGATAGATACATTCATGCATACATACATACATACATACATACATACATACATACATACATACAATAACATACAGACAGACATACAGACAGATAGACAGACAGACAGACAGACAGATAGATAGATAGATAGATATATAGAGAGAGAGATACAGACAGACAGACAGATAGATAGACAGCAGATAGAGAGAGAGATAGATAGACAGATAGACAGATAGACAGATAGATAGATAGATAGATATATAGAGAGAGAGATACAGACAGACAGACAGATAGATAGACAGCAGATAGAGAGATAGATAGATAGACAGATAGACAGATAGACAGATAGATAGATAGATAGATGGATAGACAGATAGATCGGTCGGTCGGTTGATAGATAGATAGATAGATAGATAGATAGATAGATAGATAGATAGATAGAGAGAGAGAGAGAAAGAGACAGACAGACAGACAGACAGACAGACAGATAGATAGATAGACAGACAGACAGATAGATAGAGTGATAGATAGGTAGGTAGATAGATCGATAGATAGATAGATAGATAGATAGATAGATAGGTAGGTAGATAGGTAGATAGGTAGGTAGGTAGATAGATAGATAGACAAACAAATAGATAGATAGATAGATAGATAGATAGATAGGTAGATAGATAGATAGATAGATAGATAGATAGATAGATAGACAGACAGATAGACAGATACTCACAAGACTGCCACCTCCACTGCAGAATACACCTGCGGCAGGTAAGAAACGAGGGCAGTTTCAGGTAGACGCGATGCACACCTGGTCTGGAGGGCAGGTAGAGGTCCCCCCTTCCCCAGCCCCCTGTGATCTGCAGGGCGCCCCCCTCGTTCAGGCAGTCCCAGCTGACGTCCTCCAACATCCCCCGCTGGGGGGGAATGCGACACAGATGGAACGTCACCCTGTCAAGACCCTGAAATATATGACCTTGGAAATGGAACTCTCTGCCTTCAAATATTCGTCCTTCGCAATTGTTGTTTCCTTCACGTCGTCATCATCAGCAGCAGCAGCAGCAGCAGCAGCAGCAGCAGCATCTACCTCTCTTCTGTGCTTAAAAACATACAGGCCTGAACACAATCTCAGGTCAAGCAACCAGAAGCTTCTGGCAAAATCAAAATCAAAATACAAAACCATAGGACACCGAGCCTTCCGTTGCCAGGCCCCACTTGTCTGGAACGATCTGCCTTTTTTCTCTCTCCGCTGTTCATTATCTCTCTCTTCTTTCAAGGCGGGCCTCAAAACTCATCTTTTTGATAAATACTACCACTAATGAAACATGATTTTTGATCTTTCTGATTCAGTAATGTATATATTAGTATTTGCTTGTCACAGATGTGATAGTGTGTGTGTTGGGGGGGGGATGGACTAGGAGAGGGAGTTAGTATAATTGACCACTAGGCATAGGGCTGATTGGGAAAAATGAACTAATTAATGCAAAGCGCTGTGAGTCTTTACCTATGTGTAGGAGAATAGTGCTAAACAAAAGTCATTTATTTTTATTATTATCATTATCATCATCATCATCATCATCATCATCATCATCATCATCATCATCATGTGTCCAGCCGCATGGCGTGTGAAGATCATGGCCCGCCATACGAATCTATCCCTTGTCGCTACAAGTACATCTCCCACACTCTCTGTCTTCGGCGGCCACCATGCAAGTCCGTCCAGTATTTTCTCCCTGGGTCTGCCTGGTGTTCTCTTTCCCTCCAGTTTTCCTGTGTCTCTAAAAATTCATCCCTTCACGCAAAACTATAACAAGTGTAAACCCGTGGCAGTGGTGCAGTGGTTAAAACAGCCGTCCACTGAGTGGAAGGTTGTATGTTCGAACCTCATCAGTTTCTGTCAAAATCGTTGTAGGATTTTTCAGTTCCAGCCGGCTCCTACTTAGTGTTCAGTGTGCTGTGTGCTTTCTGGAAAGACTGGCACCACACAGTCGGCTCTTATCCACTTCACGGATGCGTCACTAAGGGCGTTTCTCAAATGTCTCCACCAACACCTCCAGGTGTCTGTATCTCTCAGGCCTGGTTGACCCCAAGATATGTTTAAAAAAAAAAAGCGTAAAGTATACAACCTTGTCACTCAGTCTCAATCCAGAATGGAATTCCGTAGCGCCATGATTATTATCTCCTCTGTCATCATCATCATCATCATCATCATCATCATCATCATCATCATCATCATCATCATCATAGCATTCTGGTAAATTGTCCAAAATTCTGTGACCATCAATGGAGGAAAAGTAACAAAAACAAACAAACAAATAGATACATACATCCATCCGTCCATCCATCCATCCATCCATCCATCCATCCATCCATCCATCCATCCATCCATCCATACATACATACATCCATACATACATACATACATCCATACATACATACATACATACATACATACATACATACATAGAGAGATAGATAAGATAGAGAGAGATGGAGAGAGAGATAGGTAGAGAGAGGTAGAGAGAGAGTGAGAGAGAGAGAGACATGGTGAGATAGTGAGATCGATAGTGAGATCGATAGTGAGATCGATAGTGAGATCGATAGTGAGATCGATAGTGAGATCGATAGTGAGATCGATAGTGAGATCGATAGCTAGATAGACAGGTAATCTGATGTACATACAGGAATGATAGTGTGGTTGAGCAGGAACCGGATTTGAATCACTGCACCTGCAGTATAAACACGTGACACCATTGGCGCCAGCCTGACGTAACGTCCGCCGATCACGTGATCTGGTGGACCAATGGGAGAGTCGCCGCACACACCGCAACCCATGTCGTCCACGTCAGAACTTAAAATGGGCATCTGCATGATATATGAAACAAGATAGGTAGGTAGATAGGCAGGTAGGTAGGTAGGAGGATGGGTAGGTAGGTAGGGAGGTGGGTAGGTTTAGGTAGATAGGTAGGTATGTAGGTAGGAAGGTAGGTAGACAGACAGACAGACAGACAGACAGATAGATAGATAGATAGATAGATAGACAGACAGAGAGGTAGGTAGACAGACAGATAGATGGATGGATAGATAGATAGATAGATAGATAGATAGATAGACAGACAGACAGACAGATAGATAGATAGACAGACACACAGACACACAGACACACAGACACACAGATAGATAGATAGATATGTAAATAGG
>JAPXFY010000025.1:48099613-48104613 GCA_030674185.1 Monoplex corrugatus | reverse complement strand
CTGTCTTTCTTTCTTTTTTCTGTCTGTCCATCTTTCTTTCTGTCTTTCTTTCTTTCTCGTCTTTCTTTCTTTCTTTTCTGTCTTTCTTTTTTCTTTCTTACTTTTTCTGTCTTTCTTCTTCTTTTCTTTCTTCCTCTCCTTATTTCTTTTTTACTTTCTTTCTTTGTTTGTTTGTTTGTTTCTTTCTTACTCTCTTTCTTACTTACTTACTTTCTTTCTTACTTTCTTTCTTGCTTTCTTTTCTGTCTTTCCTTCTTTATTTCTTTTCTGTCTTTCTTTCTTTGTTTGTTTCTTTCTTTCTTACTCTCTTTCTTACTTACTTACTTTCTTTCTTACTTTCTTTCTTGCTTTCTTTTCTGTCTTTCCTTCTTTATTTCTTTTCTGTCTTTCTTTGTTTGTTTCTTTCTTTCTTACTCTCTTTCTTACTTTCTTTCCTTCTTTCTTTTCTGTCTGTCTTTCGTTTTTCTTCCTTTCTTTTTTTCCGTACATGGGCTGCTTTTTTTTTTTTGTATTTGTTTGTTTGTTTGTTGTTGCTTTTTGTTCATGGGTTAGGTATTGTTCTTTTGTTTGTTTCTTCGTTCGTAGGCTGTTTTGTTGTTATTGTTGTTGTTGTTGTTCATGGGCTGGGCTTTTTTTTTGTTGTCTGTGGTTCATGGGCTTTTTTGTTGTTTCTGTTCTTGTTGTTTTTGGGGGGTTTTCTGGGTGGGAGTTTGTTCATGGGGTGTTTTGTTGTTGTTGTTGTTGTTGTTATTGTTGTTGTTGTCGTCGTCGTCGCCATCGTTGTTGTTGTTGTTAATCATGGGCTGGGCTTTTTTTTTTATTGGTTGTCGGTTGTTCATGGGATGGGTTGTTGTGTTGTTGTTGTTGTTGTTGTTGTTGTTGTTGTTGTTGTTGCTGTTGTTGTTGTTGTTGTTTTCGTTCCTGGACTGATTTTTTCATTCATGGGTTGAGCGTTGTTGTTGTTGTTGTTGTTGTTGCTGTCATTGTTATAGTCGTTGTTGTTGTTGTTGTTGTCATTGTTATAGTCGTTGTTGTTGTTGATGGGCTGAGGTTTTTGTTTTTTTGGTGGAGGGGGGGGGGGAGGTTCGTTCATAAGCCGCTGGGTTTTGTTGTTTTTTTTCCGTTCATGGGCTGCTCTTTTTGTTTGTTTTGTTTTGTTTTGTTTTTGTTTGTTTTGTTTTGTTTTGTTTTGTTTTGTTTTTTGTTTGTTTGCTTGCTTGTTTGCTTCTTTGTTCATTCGTTCGTTTGTTCCGTTTTTGTTTTGTTTTTGTTCTTGTTTTTCCTTCCTTCCTTCCTTCCTTCCTTCCTTCCTTCCTTCCTTCCTTCCTTCCTTCTTTCCTTCCTTCCTTCTTTCTTCCTTCCTTCCTTCCTTCCTTCTTTCCTTCCTTCCTTTTTTCTTCCTTCTTCCTTCCTTCCTTCTTTCCTTCCTTCTTCCTTCCTTCCTTCCTTCCTCTTCTTTCGTTCAGTTGTTCGTTCCTTCGTTTGTTTTTTCGTTCGTTAGTATTTTTGCTTATGGCGCATGAAAATAAAATGGGTCAGACGGCCTTCTGTTCTGAGTTCTGATTTTCTCTCTCTCTCTCTCTCTCTCTCTCTCTCTCTCTCTCTCTCTCTCTCTCTCTCTCTCTCTTTCTTTCTTCTTCTCTCTCTTCTCTATCATCTCTCTCTCTCTCTCTTTCTTTCTCTCTCTCTCTCTATCTCTCTCTCTCTTTCCTTCTCTCTCTCTCTCTCTTTTGTGCCCCTCTCTCTCCCTCCCTCCCTCCCTCTCTGCCTCTCTGTCTTTCTCCCCGATTCCCCCTCTCTCTCTCTTATTCCACAAAAGTAATTTAGGAGGCTTGCTTTGTTTAATTTCATTTTGTTAATGTCATCAACAAAACAAAAGAAGCGTAAAACAATGTGTAATGTATTTGTACAAAATATTTGATATCAGAAACGTTGTCATTACGTAGATACTATTTATATAATTGTGTGATTTCAATCTTATGTGCATCCTTCTTCTAAGGGGCTGTGGCTTATATATGAATAATAATTATAATAATTATTACAATATTTATAAAGTGCAAAATCTTGATATAAATCAAATCTAAGCGCTGAACATACACATACGCACGCATGCACACACACGCGCACACACACACACACATACACATGGCAATAAATGGGGAAAAAGAAGAAAAGCAACGGAAAATTACAGAAAACATATTATATACAAATATAGATTACAATGTGATTCCACACCGAGTGGAGACAGGCTGCAGTGGGGGTTGAGTGAGGTCAGGATTTTATGCAGAGGAGAAAAGGTGAGTTTTGAGAGCGGACTGAAGGAGACAAAAGTAGGTTGCTGACGGACAGAGAGGAAGTTTGTTCCAGGAGAGTGGACCAGAAACAGAGAAGGCTCGTGGACCATAGGTATTGAGCTTAGTGCGTGGAAAGCGAAAAGTCACAGGATCGGAGGCAGAGCGGAGGGTACGTGAGGGAACACAGATCTCAAGTAAGCTTGGCAGGTAATCGGGACCTGCGTTATTGAGGCTTTTGTAGCACATGGTGTCTAGTTTGTACTGTATGCGCTTTGATACAGGGAGCCAGTGAAGTTGTGCCAGGAGAGAGGAGATATGTAGTCAGCTTTTTTTCTTTTTAAGTACAAGGCGTGCAGCATTGTTTTGAACGCGCTGTAGGATGTGAATGGTGGAGGCAGGAAGACCAGACAGGAGTGAATTGCAATAGTCAATGGAGACATTATGAAGGAGAGAACGATTTTTGCAGCTGTTTCGACAGAAAGATACTTCCTGATCAGGCTTATACGATGAGAGGCGATAGTAGCAAGATCTGGTAGTTTGAGAAACAAAGTTGTTCGTGGAGAGAGTGAGGTCAAGGTAGATTACCCAGGTTCTCAGCTGAATCAGAAATTGGGACTGATGTGTAAATATATCATCTAACGTATTAAAGATGGAAGTCTTTCTTCTATAAACACTGTCAGATTAATGTGTACTGTGGGGCAACATTTGATGGGACCTGGTCGTAGACATTCGTTGCGCAACTAAGTGTGCGTATGGTTGTGTGTACGCGTGCTTGCGTGCGTGCGTGCGTGCGTGCGTGCGTGCGTATATGTGTATAATTACATGCTTTTGTGTGAGTGTTTGAGTGAGCATGTCTCTGTCTGTGTGTGCGTCACCGTGCGTGCGTGCCTACGTGTGTGTGTGTGTGTGTGTGTGTGTGTGTGTGTCTGTGTGTCTGTCTGTCTGTCTGTCTGTCTGTCTGTCTGTCTTTGTGTGTGAGTATTTGCGTGAGTGCGTGTGTATGTGCGTGCGTGCATGTTGTATGTGCGTGCATGTGCGTGTGTGTGCGTGTGTGTGCGTGCATGTGTGTGTGCATGTGTGCGTGTGTGTGTGCATGTGTGTGTGCATGTGTGTGTGTGTGTGCGTGCGTGTATAAGAGAGGCAAAACCAAAACCCCATAAACAATCCTTTGCAGAAACAGAGAGCGAGAAAAAGAGAGAGACAGAGACAGACAGACAGAGAGCAAGAAAGATATAAATATATGTAGATATATATCTACATGTATATGTATGTATATATGTATATATCCACATACATATATGCAGACAGACAGACTGAGAGCGAGAAAGAGAGAGATATACAGACAGACTGATAGACAGAGAAAGAGAGACAGACAGACAGACACAGAGACAGAGAGACACATAGAAAAAGAGAGAAAGAGAGAGACAGAGAACAGAGAGACAGACAGACACAGAGACAGAGAGACAGACAGACACAGAGACAGAGAGACACATAGAGAAAGAGAAAGAGAGAGACAGAGAACAGAGACAGACAGACACATAGCGAAAGAGAGAAAGAGAGAGACAGAGAACAGAGAGACAGACAGACACAGAGACAGAGAGACAGACAGACACAGAGACAGAGAGACATGACAGACACAGAGACAGAGAGACAGACAGACACAGAGACAGAGAGACACATAGAGAAAGAGAGAAAGAGAGAGACAGAGAACAGAGAGACAGACAGACACAGAGACAGAGAGACAGACAGACACAGAGACAGACAGACACAGAGACAGAGAGACACATAGAGAACAGAGAGACAGACAGACACATAGCGAAAGAGAGAAAGAGAGAGACAGAAAACAGAGAGACAGACAGACACATAGCGAAAGAGAGAAAGAGAGAGACAGAGAACAGACAGACAGACAGACACATAGCGAAAGAGAGAAAGAGAGAGACAGAGAACAGACAGACAGACAGACAGATAGCGAAAGAGAGAAAGAGAGAGACAGAGAACAGACAGACAGACAGACACATAGCGAAAGAGAGAAAGAGAGAGACAGAGAACAGAGAGACAGACAGACACATAGCGAAAGAGAGAAAGAGAGAGACAGAGAACAGACAGACAGACAGACACATAGCGAAAGAGAGAAAGAGAGAGACAGAGAACAGAGAGACAGACAGACACATAGCGAAAGAGAGAAAGAGAGAGACAGAAAACAGAGAGACAGACAGACACATAGCGAAAGAGAGAAAGAGAGAGACAGAGAACAGACAGACAGACAGACACATAGCGAAAGAGAGAAAGAGAGAGACAGAGAACAGAGAGACAGACAGACACATAGCGAAAGAGAGAAAGAGAGACACAGAGAACAGAGAGACAGACAGACACATAGTGAAAGAGAGAAAGAGAGAGACAGAGAACAGAGAGACAGACAGACACATAGCGAAAGAGAGAAAGAGAGACACAGAGAACAGAGAGACAGACAGACACATAGCGAAAGAGAGAAAGAGAGAGACAGAGAACAGACAGACAGACAGACACATAGCGAAAGAGAGAAAGAGAGAAACAGAGAACAGAGAGACAGACAGACACAGAGAGACAGACAGACACAGAGACAGAGAGACACATAGAGAAAGAAAGAGAGAGACAGAGAACAGAGACAGACAGACACATAGCGAAAGAGAGAAAGAGAGAGACAGAGAACAGAGAGACAGACAGACA
>JAPXFY010000025.1:48084613-48094613 GCA_030674185.1 Monoplex corrugatus | reverse complement strand
CATGCTGGCCACTCCATTCTGTTGACTCCAGACTGCTGCAGGAAGTCGTTGACCACCCTTGCCCTGTGGGGGCGAGCGTTGTCATCCTGGTAGACAGCCGTCGGTCCCATCTGCTGCAGTGTAGGCACAGCCAGCGGTCGAAGGATCTCATCCCGGTATCGGAGGCCAGTCAGGTTACCCTGTACATGATACAAGGGTGTTCTGTGGTGAAGGCTGAAGGCCCCCCAGACCATTACAGAACCTCCACCAAAGGCCACCTTTTCTTGGACAGTGGTGTCAATAAAGCGTTGCCCTGGGCGCCTCCAGACCCTCAGTCGGCCGTCGTTGTGGTTCATGGTGAAGCGTGATTCATCACTGAACAGGACCTGGGACCATTGCTGACGTGTCCACCTCACGTGACGTCTGCAGAAGGCGCGGCGTGCTGCCCTATGGGCTGGAGTTAAGCGTGGCCGTACAGCTGGGCGACGAGAACGGAGGTTAAACCCATGAAGGCGGTTCCGTATGGTCTGCTGACTGATGTTGATGTTAGTAGCCACCCTCAGCTGCCTTCGAATGATGCTGGAAGAGGCTGTTCTTGTCTGCAGGGCTTGTCGTTCAATGAGACGATCTTCACGTGGGTTTGTCTTCTTCGGTCGACCAGATCTGCGTCTTTCATGGACCCTCCCAGTGGCTGTGAAGCGTTGAATCAGTCTGACAATGACCGAGATGGATACCTGAAGTCGCCTGGCCACTTCTCGTTTGGGAACACCATCTTGGAACCATGCAACAGCTCGTCCCCTCTCAAACTCGCTCAATTTTCGTCGTGGAGGCATTGTCAGATCAGGCCTACTACTGGTGGAATGTCTTCTTATAAAGCCAAGCAAGAGACAGCATCTCACACATAAACAGCAGTGCTTGCACGTGCATAATGGTTTTTCCATCTGGCTTGTGCAATGTGTTCAGGCAGAACGGTCCAAAACAAGGTCCTTTTTCGCAAGTTTCCGCTTTTCCGTTTGCGGCCAAGCTCAGTAGTAGAGAATCCCGTGCAATTTTCGCACTAACACAACATCGCCCACTTACAGCTGAACAAGAATTCATAACAATTTGGCTGGACTGAGAAATAAATAACAGTAGCGAACTGAGTTTATTACGCACCTGTTTTCTCATAGTGATCCTTAACTTTTTGTGCGTAGTGTAGTACAGATTTTGAGTCAACAAAGAGAACTACTTTGAAAAATACATGTGTAAGGTTTACTAGATAATGCAATGCTTGTATAATAGCGACTAATTCCGCTGTAAATATAGATATGTTTGCCCCAATGAAAAATGACTTTTTTATTTTAAATTTTGGAACATAAAATGCTGCTCCAGCACATTTATTTTCTAAGACTGATCCATCGGTAAAAATATGAAGGTGGGTACGGTATTTTTCATCGACGTGTTGCCTTGCTGTGGATATCGAAATGTTGATGTTTTCATGTTTCTTGGCGTCTGTATAATCAATATCAAAAGAGGCTTTTAGCATTTCCCATGTAGGGATAGGCGTTGTTAATGGTGTCTCAGCTATTTCATCCATATTTAGGTGAAACTGTTTGACCAAGTCAGATATGTAAGTTGCAACAGTCATTTGTGATGAAATGCTGTTTGCTCGCTTTGGAAAGTCAGCATCAGACCTGATTTTAATTTCCTTACACACAAATTTGTCTATTTGTGAAGTAGTTCTAACGGCAAATTTTGCTGTCGCTAGCTCACGATAGTTGTTCAGAGGCAGAATTCCAGCAACTTTGTACGTTTCCAGACTAGAGGCGTGAGCAGTGTGTGTGTGTGTGTGTGTGTGTGTGTGTGTGTGTGTGTGTGTGTGTGTGTGTGTGTGTGTGTGTGTGTGTGTGTGTGTGTGTGTATTGGGTTTATCTTATTTTATTCATTTTATTTTATAGTGGTGGGAGAGTGGGGGTGGAGGAGGTGACCTGAAGTGGGAGGAGCTTGGTTAGAATCGTTCTAGTTAGTCAACGTTGAGCCACACCTCTCTATTGAGATTAGCAGGACTAAGATCTCTCTCTCTCTCTTTCTTTCTTTCTCTCTCTCTCTTCCTTTCTCTCTGTCTTCCTCTCTGTCTCTTGTCTCTGTTTCTTTCTCTGTGCCTGTCTGTCTGTCTGTCTGTCTGTCTGTCTGTCTGTCTCTGTCTGTGTTTTCTCTCTGTCTTTATTTTATCTTGTTTTTTTCATTCGTTTGTTTTATTTATTTATTCGTTTTCTTTTTTTGTTTGTTTGTTTTTTCTTTTCTTTTTTTTTCTTTTTTGTATGTTTGTTTGTTTGTTTGTTTGTTTGCTCCTGTGACATTGATTTTTTTTGTTTGTTTGGTTTTGTTTGGTTTGTTTGTTTTCGTTTGTTTGTTTGTTTTGTTTTTGTTTTTGCTCCTGTGGCATTGATCTTAACATCTTGTGTTTTACACTTACGCGTTCGGGACTCCTTGAAGATCACCACACTTTCTATCCAAATGTGGTAAAGATCTATTCATATACCGCTGAAAATTCACCTCTCTCTCTCCTAGGTTTTTACCCTTCATTCTATTTCATTTATCCAGTTTTAAGCAAAAAAAGCAGGAAGCTGGTGGATAGGGTGAGGGAATCAAAGTTTCAAGTTTTTGCAGTAGGTGGACAGAGTGAAGGAATCAAAGGGTTAAGCTGATGATGCCACCAGAATGATGGGAACATTAAGACAGGCAGCCAACCAGGCCAGTTTTACTGTTGTACGCTGAGGTTGGAACTCGAAACATGAGGTGCCAGTCTACTGCTCCATCAAACGGTGCAGCAAAGAAATAAGAGGGAAAGCAGGGAGAATTTTTATAATATCAACAACCAAAGGACATAACTCTTGAGAGTCACGTATGAATTATCTCCCATGTTGTGAAACTTCTCAAATCTAACACAGTTTGCGCTACCCATTCAGCTAGCATAGAAGCAGATACAAAGCACAAAAAAATGTAAGCTCAGAACACTCCTTTTTTTGTGTGTGTGCTTTGTATCTGCTTCAATGCTAGCTGAATGGGTAGCGCAAACTATGTTAGATTTGAGAAGTTTCACAACATGGGAGATAATTCCTACGTGACTCTCAAGAGTTATGTCCTTTTGGTGCAGCAAAATTCTGTAGCAAAATTCACCTGTCATAGATGAACAGGAAAACACGCATATGAAGGAAAAAAAACAAAAGAAAAAACAAAATGGGTGGCGCTGCACTGTGGCGACGTGCTGTACCCGTGAAGAGCAAACCGGACGTCACATAGTTAATCCACTATAAATTGCAACAGCTAAAAAATAGACTGATAGATAGATTGATAGACAGACAGACAGATAGATAGATAGATAGATAGATAGATAGATCGACGGACAGATAGATATATACGTACATACATAAGTACATACATACATACATATATACATACATACATACGTACATACATACGTACGTACAGACATACATACATACATACGTACATACATACGTACGTACATACATACATACATACATGCATACAAGCATACATACATACATACGTATATACATACATACATACATACATACATACATACATACACATAGACAGACAGATACACATATAGAAAGACTGAAGAAGAAAAAAAGAAAGAAAGAAGCAGAAAGACACACAGAAAAAGCATAAACGTGAACTCAACGCATCAGCTTTACCATCATATTTCAGTACTCACATACATAGCCCCGCAGTTCAGCTGGTTATCCATAAGGTTGACACGGGCACCCCGCACTCCTTCCCTCCAAAGACTGGACCTGTTGGGAGGGTCTATCAGCCTACCACCTCCTCCCACACTCCGAGTGTAACCACCACCACCACCTCCACCACCACCACCACCACCACTGCTGCTTCCAACTCCTGGTCTCCACCTGCCAACTCCTGGTCTCCACCCGCTCACAGGCCTTGAAGACGTTGACCCGGACGGAAACGTTCCAAACGGGGCAGGGCCACCTCCGGAAGGGACGCTGCCGGGGACAGATCCAGGCGAAGACGGTCGAGTCCCGAAAGGGGGTCTCCCGCCAGTTACGGATGGTCGTGGAACTCCTGTCTCACTGCCGAGCACGAAGTGAAACACTGGACCAGCGTCGCTGACGAAGGTGATGTTAGGATCGAACGTAGGACCCACATACACGGGGCCGTGGTTTATCGGCTGGCCGTGGTTGACGTTCAGAATCCGTGGGTCCACATAACCGGGGCTACCCCCCACGGCCCTGCCGGCGCTGGAGTACGGGAGGATTGAACCGGCTCCTCCTGCTCCTCCGAATTTCACCGAGCCCAGTTCGGCGAAGCCTTGAGAGCATACTCCGTTAGGTTTCTGTTTTAAGACGAGTTGCGTGACCAGCAAGAGTATAAAATAGTTGTGAGCTAACTTAAGCATTCTGGAGGACTTTGGTTGGTTTGTTTTTTTAATAATTTTCAGTCCACGTCTTTTTTTAGAATCTACAAAAGTACAAAACACTGGTGAGCTAACTTAAGCATTCTGGAGGACTTTGGTTTGTTTTTTTAATAATTTTCAGTCCACATGTCTGTTTTTTAGAAGTCTACAAATGTACAAAACACTGGTGAGCTATCTTAAGCATTCTGGAGGACTTTGGTTTATTTCGTTAATAATTTTCAGTCCATATGTCTGTTTTAAGAAGTCTACAAAAGTACAAAACAGTGGTGAGTCTAACTTAAGCATTCTGGAACATTGGTTTGTTTCTTTATTAAGTTTGTCTGTTTTAAGATGCCTCACTCTTCTGCCAAGGCCCTTTCTGTGACCAAACGTTTCGAAGCTGAAACTTCCTCTCGTCATATATACATCTGTGCCACGCCGCATCACCGACTTAACAGTGTTGTGTGCATGGCATTGTGAGAAGTGATATGGCCTAGATCATAATATCGTATCGAACAAAATCGCTCCTTGTCTGCCTTGGACCAATTAAATAGTTCTGAAGTCTTTTGTACGCTCGGTACTTGAATATTTCAAGCATAAGCTCCAGCTAATACTATCTGCTACGATAGACCATCGCCATTGTTTTGAAGAGTAGAACGTATGCTCTTAACGTGGAATCGTTCACACACGCAGTAGCACCTTCTTTGGTAATTGTTATTAATTTAATTTAAAACTCAAGTGCTGCATACGAATAGGAATAGCATCATAAAAAAATCGGCCTATTTGTTTTTCTAAGTAGTCGTCTTTATCAAAAAATTATGTTGTTCATTGATGTATGTCTGAAAATGCTCCAAATTTAGATCCAGATTCGTTCCAAACATTAACACAAAAAATGCTTCACTGTATGTGTTCGCTACTGCGATCCATCACAGATGGTGATAATGAAACTGTCATCGTAGTAATCGTTGTCGTTGTCATCATCATCGTCGCCATCGTCATCGTCATCATCATCAGAGGTGCACTATTTTACCACTGGGCATAGTTTTCACAAAAACGTCTACAACTTGCGTATTCATCGTTTTTTTTCGTCGTCAAGGGATGTGAAGGTATTCGCTCCCAAGAACCACAATCTTCTGGTCACATGGACTGATTAACCGGACTGCTGGCCTGTTGGGTTAAAAAAAAAGTACATTTAATAAGAAAGAAAGAATGAGTGAATGAAAAGACGAAAGAAAGAAAGAAAGAAAGAAAAGGACGAAAGAAACAAAGAAAGAAAGAGATGTGGGATGTAAGTAAAAATAAGCATAGTTACATTTAAATGATAAAAAAAAGTACAGAGGCAATCTAGTCCACGATATATTGTAAATTCATACATACATACATACATGTGTGTGTGTGTGTGTGTGTGTGTGTGTATGTGTGTGTGTGTGTGTGTGTTTGTGTGTGTGTTGTGTGTGTGTGTTGTGTGTGTGTTGTGTGTGTGTTGTGTGTGTGTGTGTGTGTGTGTGTGTGTGTGTGTGTGTGTGTGTGTGTTGTGTGTCTGTATGTGTGTGTGTGTGTGTTGTGTGTGTGTGTGTGTGTGCTTGCACGCAGGCGCTCGTACATGTGTGCATGTATGGGCGTGAGTGGCGTGTGTTTGTGGAAGACAGACACATACACCCACACGCATACACGCAGTGAGTTTGAGAGGCACATACATTTGCACACACGGGGATGGTAGAGCAGAGACAGACAGACACACAAACAGATAGACAGACAGACACACAGACAGATAGACAGACAGACACACAGAGACAGAAACAGAGAGAGAAGAGAGAGAGAGAAATATAGAAAAGAGAGTGAGAGAGAGAATAAAAGAGAGAATATATATATATATACATGTGTGTGTGTGTATGTGTGTGTGTGTGTGTGTGTGTGTGTGTGTGTGTGTGTGTGTGTGTGTGTGTGTGTGTGTGTGTGTGTGTGTGTTGTACATATATATGATAAAGAGAGAAAGAAGAAAGACAGAGAGAAGAGAAGACGGAGAGAGAGACAGCGAGAGAGAGAGACAGCGAGAGAGAGACAGAGAGAAAAACAGAGAGAGAGAGAGAGAGAAACAGAGAGAGAGAGAGACTGATAAAAAAAAAAGAGAGACATGCAGAGAGATAGAGACAGACAGACAGACAGAGTGAGAAACAGAGAGATAGAGACAGAGAGATAGAGACAGACAGACAGAGACACAGAGAGAGTCAGAGAGAGAGTCAGAGAGAGAGAGAGCATTTTGAAATAAGGAAGAAAACCCGGTTACAAACTAAAGTGAACAAGAAGTCGTCAAAGCCGGAAATTGGGTGGAGTCCAAAAATCAAAGTTCAATAGATGATGTATGGGAGGAATTCCACCTGTTGGCTCGGAAACGTGGTAGTATGATCATTTGTTTGTTTTTTGTTTGCTTGTTTGCTTGTATTTGTTTGTTTATTTGTGTCTTTGTTTGCTTGCTTGCTTGCTTGATTTGTTTGTTTGCTTGCTTGCTTGCTTGCTTGCTTGCTTGCTTGCTTGCTTGCTTGCTTGTTTGTTTGTTTATGTGTTGTTTTTTTCACAATGGAATTTTCCATTGTGAAATCCAATGTGTTTTATGTTTGTTCGTGTATATTCTGTTTGTGTTTTTGTCTTTGTTTTTTGTTTTGTTTTGTTGTTTGTTTTTTTGGGGGGTGGGGAGTTTATTTTGTTGTTGTTTGTTTTTGTTTTGTTTTGTTTTGTTTTTTTCCACCGATTTTGATGCGTGCACCTTCTGTATATATAGCTGCTTTCACTGTTTTTTGGGAGGGGATGGACTAATGAGGACAGTACGAAAAGGACGTTAAATGCTACATATCCTTTCTGAGTGGGGTGGGGGATCATATTGTGTACATGTATGTTCATGTTTTCACTGTTTTCGAGGGTGGGTGGTGCATGGTGTGTATAATCAAGTGTTCACCGTTTTCGTGGGCGGGTGTGTCTTCTGTACACATTCATGTTTTCAATGATTTCTGGGAGGGAAGACAGGACTGGTGGAGATAGTACTAAAAGGATACTGAATGCTGAACAATAACTTTTAACCCTTTAATTCCCACACCTTATCCATCAAACTAACCCTTTGACTCCCTCACTTTATCTACCAGCTTCCTGCAGGAAGCTGGTGGATAGGGTGAGGGAGTGGAGTCAAAGGGTTAGGTTTTTGTTATGCTAGCATGGTTGACAGTGCAAGATCCTGGTGGACAAGGTGCGGGTGTGAACGGGTTAAAATGTTCGCTAAACACACTCATAGGCCTAAAGATTATCTGGTCTGTAGTAGACAATGACTCACAACCTCCAACACCCTCCAATTTTTTTTTTTTATCAATCGTTGTCACGCACACACACATTAAATGTACATATTAGATCCAAAACAAGTGTGACTGCCCGCGTTCAAGCAAACAGGAACCAGAAAAAAAAAAAAAAAAAAGAACGCGTAATTAATACAAGACAAGACAGGCACAAATTTTCGGCCAACTGGCCTTTTGTCAAGCGTAAGATCACAAACAAACAAACACCAAATACAAAAAATTAGGTGAAAAAGACTGAAACTTCCCTGCTTCTCTGTCTAATTTTTATATCTGGTGTTTGTTTGTTTGTTTGTTTGTTTGTTTGTTTGTTTGTTTGTTTGTTTGTTTGTTTGTTTGTTTGTGATCTTACGATTGACAAAGGCCAGCTGGCCAAAAATTTGTGTCTGTCTTTGTCTTGTTGTATTAAATACGCATTATCATTCTTTTTTCGTGTTTGTTTGTTTTTCTGGTACATATTAGATGCTTCTGTGTGGAGAATTGGAGAGGGGATACCGTGATCAGGGAAGACCACCAGAGCGTTACAAGGACACACTGAAGGCCAACTTCATCAACTGTGGCATCAATACCATTAGCTGGGAAGGCACTGCCTGCAACAGAATAATCTGGCAGCAGCAGAACACAATCAGTTCTGAACCAGCGCAGCACAGCTTGCTATTCAACAGAAGAGAGACCGGCATAAACAGAACCAGAGGCCGCAGGACTAACTTTTTTCCATGCAGTACCTATGAAAGAAATACAGGGAATCATGGCATTTTGGGCATGCAGTTTCCTTGTGCTCACCTTTCTTTTTTTTTTTTTTTTGCCCCATTTTTCTACGCCACTTTAATGGCAACAGGATCTGGGACAATTTCACGATGCTATGATGATGATGATGATGATGATGATGATATGATGATGATGATGATGATGACGATGACGACGACGACGACGGTGGTGGTGGTTGTGGTGGTGATGATGATGATGATGAGGGGGAGGAGGAGGATGGTGATGATGGAGACGATGGAGACGACGACGACGACGACGACGACGATGATGATGTATGATGATGATGATGACAAAGGTGAAAGTGGAGACGATAATCACGATGCTGTAGAGTCCCATCTAGGATAAGAATGCGTGACAAGGCTATACTCTACGCTTACTATCATAGTATATTTTGGCATCAACCAGGTCTGAGGGACACAAACACCTGCGGTGTGGGTCAGGAGGTTTTGAGCAACATACCTTCATTGGGGCATCCCTGAAGTGGATGAGACTCGATTTTGTGGTCCCAGTTTTTTTTCCAATAAGCCCTGATTAGGAGCGCAAATGAAACAAAACAAAACAAAAAACTGAAGTCACCTTAACAACAACAACCTCTAGCAGTCCTATCATATCATATCATATCACATCATATCATATCATATCATATCATATCATATCATATCATATCATATCATATCATATCATATCACCCATGACTGCTTGGCCTTTCGATCCAAATCAGAATTATCAGTATGGCGTTATGAAGTTGCTGATTCTGTATTAAGCGTCATACCTCTGGGCTGTTCAGACTTTCTGTCACTTACTGGGCCAAAGTATGTGGCTGCTCTGATTCTGAACCTTTCGTTGTTTTTTGAGCACTTTGGGGGCTGAGCCTTGTTCTTGTCCAACATAACCCAAATAACTGACGACACGTGGAAGCAAATGTTCGGTTGAATACGACGTAAAACACAACATTGACAGAGGAGTTGATCACATCGAAAAACAGAGTGATAGCAACGATCACACCGTGGATGTTCTGAAACCGTCCAACATCACTAAAACCTCGACCCGCTAACGAAAACCGAGCCAGCGTGAGAACGACTCCTGGAATATTCGTGATAAGAAACACGACACAAATACTGACCAGAGTCTTCGTGATCTGCTGCTGCTGGGTGTCCGCACCGGACATCGCACACGTCATCTGACGTCTCTGACGAAAACTAGTTTTCAGAGATCGTAAAATGACGTAAGTACAGATGGAGACTAGACACATGGGGAAGTATTTGGTGAAAAGTGGCTGAACAAGTCCATCATAAACGACCACTGTCTGGAAGTTCTGCAACAGGAAATCGCTGTACTTGACCCTTCTTTCGGTCGTGTTGAGTTGTGGGTTATAGTTCTCTTCCACTTCAAACGTAAGGTACAGGTAAAAACAGACGGCGAAAGCCATCACCCAGAACAGGACGCTGACAACTATCATTCTGTTCCTCCTCAAAAGTGTAGAAGCTTTCAG
>JAPXFY010000025.1:48079613-48082113 GCA_030674185.1 Monoplex corrugatus | reverse complement strand
TTATAAAAACACTGAACTGAACTGAAAACAAATTATGAACATGTTTAGCTCATCTGCTTCTTTAATTGAAAACTTTGACTGTTCAGGTGGGTTTTTTCCGTCTATGTGTTTGTGTGCGCGTGCGTGGTGTTTGTTTGTTGTGTGTGTGTGTGTGTGTGTGTGTGTGTGTGTTTGTGCGTGTGTGTTTGTGTTTCTGTGTGTGTTTGTGTCTGTTCGTTTGTGTGTGTGTGTGTGTGTGTGTCTGTCTGTCTGTCTGTTCTTGTGTGTGTGTGTGTGAGCGTGTGTGTATGTGTGTGTGCGTGCGTGTTGTGTGTGTGTGTGTGTGTGTGTGTGTGTGTGTGTGTGTGTGTGTGTGTGTGTGTGTCTGTGAGTCTATGTGTCTGTGTGACTTCATTTTTTTTTTTTTTTTTTTTGCGGAGGGGTGGAGATTGGAGAGGGAGGGGTGTTTGTGTGTTCTCTTTCACTAGTTTCTGTTTAACTTTTTTGCTTGTTTGTTTGCAGCACTAAACATAACATCAAAAGGAGAAAATACACAGAAGTAAACAGAATGAAATGTGAAGACTCGCCTTTCCAGTACTATGGATAATTATATCTGAAACTCGACACTATTCCCTGCATCTTTAAGACACAAAGTGACACTATTCCCTGCATCTTTAAGACACAAAGTGACACTATTCCCTGCATCTTTAAGACACAAAGTGACACTATTCCCTGCATCTTTAAGACACAAAGTGACACTATTCCCTGCATCTTTAAGACACAAAGTGACACTATTCCCTGCATCTTTAAGACACAAAGTGACACTATTCCCTGCATCTTTAAGACACAAAGTTCCCATGCACGTGGTAATACTTCCTAGCATAAACGCTTTTAATGTTTACTACATTTTTTTTTCTTTTTATTATATTTTTCAGTTTTTTTAGTTACAATTCTGCTTAATACAAACTTTATGTTCTTTTGTTCGAAACTTTTATCTAATTTGCATGTATACTACATTTTTTTATCTTTTAATTTTATTTTGCAGGTTTTTTAGTTACAATTCTGCTTCACACAAACTTGTATGTTCCTTTGTTCTAAATTTTCATCTAATCTGCATATACGTGAAATTTCATTTCTTTCACATAGATCGCATTTACGCTACATTTTTTTTCTTTTTTTTTTTCTTTTTTTTTCATATTTTTGAGTTACAATTCTGTGCCATACAAAAGTGTTTGTCCTTTTGTTTTAACATTTTATCTAATTTGCATATACGTGAAAATTCATTTCTTTCACATGGGTCTGCGATCACGCTTTGCCAGAATTGTTTTACAGACCTATTTGTTCTTGTATCTTGTCACAAGGGATTAAAAAATTAAATTTGAAAAAAAAAAAAAAAAACAAGAAGAGGCAAAACTCACCACGCTTTTGTCCAGGTCAGAGTGGCTGGTGATACTACGGCCAGCCGACACAGATCACAAATGAAAACCTTTTTACAACTCTGTTGAAATATACACAAAAGAAAAACAAACACAATCACGTGATTTGGCCCAGACACTGAAGAATAACACAATTAAGTGTTCACTAACCCACACGACCTGACAGTTCTTTCCCTTTGGTCGTTACGCACGTCAAAAAGAATCACGTAGCGAACACGACACTCGTCAACGTCTTCCAGTTTTCCGGAAGAAGGAGCCGATGTCAGGGTCAGCGAACGTGACGTTCAATCAGTCTTAAATTACCTGTCGGCTTCTTGTTTACGTACACGTGTACTTGACATGGTCAGGGCTTTGTTGTGTACTTTTTACATCGCCAGGGTTTTGTTTGTCTACGTTGAGGGCGACTGAGGCTGTGTGTTTTTTTGATGGGGGACAGAAGGTGTCAACCAGACGAGCTCGACAACACAACTGGCTGCAGCTGCAATCATCCATTACAGTTTTGTTTTCTGGAGGGTTTTCTTTTTTTCTTTTTTTTTTCCCCATCCATAGTCCGCTGCATCAGCTGATTGTTATGCGCTCTCGTTTTGAAACTTTTTTTTTTTTTTTTTTTGGTCAAGTTCAGTCCGATGTGAGATTTACAATTTAAGAGTTCGTTGGAGGATTGTTCTTTGCGTGGCAAGTCATTGCACCTGTGGCATTACCAGCATCAGTGTCAAGAGAGTGGAGAAGAGGATTGCACGTCTTTTGCGCTCTTTAACCCTTTGAATTCCGCACCCTATCCATTAACTGCAAAAATTCAATCCTTTGACTCCTTCACCCTAACCACCAGCTTCCTGCAGGATAGGGTGAGGGAGTCAAAGGGTTAAGCTTTTGCTTTGATAGCATGGTTGACAATGCAGGATGCTGGTGGAGAGGATGCGGGAATCAAAGGGTTAAACATTCTGTGTGCTTGTCATGCTTACAGACAAAGCGGTAGGTTGCTCTGTGACTTAATCCATTGATTTTATCTTTTCCATTTTCCATTTTCTCAAACCGTGCATTTAAAACCATACTGTCAATGTCTGCTCATGCTGTAAATGTTCCAT
>JAPXFY010000025.1:48054613-48074613 GCA_030674185.1 Monoplex corrugatus | reverse complement strand
TTTCTCAGCTGGTTCTCGATGTATTTTACTAAATTTTTGGTAAAAGAGATGTAGACTGTTAAGGATTCGCGAATACATTCATTTGGAAGTCATGGCGCCAAGGCCAAGATCACACAGACTAAAAAAAACAAATAAATAAAGTAAATAAATTAAACAAGGATGTTTAAAATCAGCACTTCTTTTTTTAGAAAGGTGGATGACCAGCACTTTCTCGGGGAATTCCAACAATATTTACATGTCCATTCTGTTTTCACTGTAATGGACAGTTTACTCTTGCTCATGATTGATGCACGTGAGGTCTTATGTCAACGGAAGCTTTTTCAAGGTCACAGTGACCTTGAGAAGTACATCTTATAATCAGGAGTTTCTGTAATTTCTTTGATACGTACGTCTATTTACCTACCTATATATATATATTTTTGTGTTATATTTTTTACATATATATATATAGAGAGAAGAGAAACGGAGACAGTCATATGTGTATATATATACATATATATATATATATATGTCTGTGTACATATATATATATATATATGTCTGTGTACATATAATTATATATTTATATATTTGTATATACAATATATATATATATAATATATATATATATATATGTGTGTGTGTGTGTGTGTGTGTGTGTGTGTATACAAATATATAGACAGACAGATAGATATATAGGTACATACATACATACATACATACATACATACATACATACATACATACATACATGCATACATACATAATTTATACATATACATAGATACATAGGTAGATAAATACATACATACATAGAGAAATATAAAGGGAGATTATTACAAGGCCTTGACCATCTTGGTTTTTCATTTTGTTTTGTTTTGTCGTTGTTTTGTTTTTAAGTCATTTTTCATCATGAATGAATCCAACGGCTGTGTCAAGGCTGATAGTGAATGAATGTAGTGTAGTTACGCACAGACACGTAATAATTATAAGCCTCACACCGTTACACACATGATCACGGGACGAGTCTGCCCTATGCCCTACCGGTGTCACCACTTAACCCTTTGGCTCCTGCACCCTCTCCACCAACCGAAAAAAAATTAACCCTTTTATATATCCTTCACCCTATCCACCAGCCTCCTTGCAAGGAAGCTGGTGGATAGGGTGAGGGATATCAAAAGTGTGTTGTTGTTTTTTTGTTTTTGTTTTGTTTTTTGTTTTTTGTTTTTTTGTTGTTTTTGCTTTGCTAGCAGGGTTGAAGGATGGAAATCAACAGGAAACCACCATCGTACTTTCCCCAGTCTAATCATGGCCAGACAAAAGAAAAATGAAGAAAAGCATTCTTACCAACAAATGCCTATCAATTCACATCAGGAAGAGAGTTCTTGGATGTTATATAGAACGGATAATGTTACACGGTTGTGAGGCGTGGACAGTCAACAAGCAAAGCCAGAACAAGATTAAGGCAGCCGAGATGTGGTTTCTAAAAAGAATGTTGAAAGTTCCATGGACAGCAAAGAAAACAAACGAGACAGTCTTGATGGAGGCGGACACAAGAAGATCATTCATAACGAAGATTAGGAAAAGACAGGCAACATTTTATAGGCCATTTTATGAGGAAATGGGGAATGGAGCCCTGGTCACAACAGGAAAGCTGGAGGGAAAGACAGCACCGGTAGACCCAGGGAAAAAATATTGGACGGACTTGCAGAGTGGCTGAGGACAGACAGGGTGGAAGATGTGCTTGCGGCAACAAGGGACAGATGTATATGGAGGGTCTTGATCACCAACGCCATGTGGCAAGGCACTTGATGGTGATGAGATGATGATAGATGATGATGAATGATGATGAGATGATGATGATGAGCAGGGTTGACGATGCAGGATACTGGTGGACAGGGTGCGGGAGTCAAAGGGTTAATTAATCTGCACAACATTAGCGGCATAACACCAGATTTGTCCGTAGTCCAGCCGCCAGGTCTGAAAGTCAGGAAAGCTGACCAATTATTCATCTGTCATCTGATCCTTTGCCGGTTGTAAATTTCCCGGCGACTAGCCAACCACCCCTTCCCCCCCCCTCGCCCCCCCCCCCTGCCGCACCCCCCCCCCCCCAACATTGCCGTCGGTTTCCTTGGGTGGGATTTCCCTGTGGTTATAAACAGTAGACTCAATGTGTTCGCTTCGTTACTTCCTTACTGTCTATTGTACCATTGCAAACTGAAACTGTGGTATTGGTAACATAGAAAAACACGAAGAAAAAAAGAATAAGAACGCCTCTTTAATACAACAAAACAAGACAGGCGCAAATTTTCGGCCACCTGGCCTTTGTCAAGCGTAAGATCACAAACAAACAAACAAAAACCAGATACAAAAATTAGGAGAAAAAGACTGAAACTTCCCTGCTGCACTGTCCAGTGTGAGAAAAGGATTCCTTTTCTCCTAACTTTCTTTTTTATCTGGTGTTTGTTTGTTTGTGATCTTACGCTTGACAATGACCAGTTGGCCGAAAATTTGCGCCTGTCTTGTCTTTTGTATTAAATAGGTGTTCTTATTCTTTTTTCGTGTTTTTTCTGGTTCCTGTTCGCTTGAACGCGTGCAGTCACACTTGTTTTGAATGTAGTATTAGTATATAGGGCAACAATGAAGATTCTCCACTCGTAGCGGGTCCCAGTAGCTAGTTTGTTGAGCGTCGGATTCACATGCTAATTTGTGGGTTCGAATCCCAAGGTGCGCTACATTAAAACTGGCCTTTTCCACTGTCCCATCTTAACATCATTGTTGTTCTGGTAGTGTCAGTATAAGATTAGATAAGTCCCCCCCCCCTTCCCCTACTTCCCTGGGATGGTTATCCCCGTCGGCCATATCACCTGAGGTGGGTGCCAACGTAAAAACTGAACCAAGCCAAACCAAACCAAGTCACCTAGTTACTTCCTTACTGTCCCATTGTGCTAATGGTATATAGGGTGGCAACGAAGAATCTCCACATCTGTCTGTTCTGGTCCAGCCTGTGGTTCAATACCGCCAGTGTGTTTCAGGAGCCAGTGTGTTTCCTTCGGTCTTCCTGTCTTAAGTCTTTCCTGTAGTGTCCAGTGAAGGGCAGTCTAGGTGATGTTATCCTGCTCGACATCGCCGTGGTATAAGTGGTTAAGGCAACGGACTACCGACTAGGAAGGTTGTGGATTCGAATCCCCCATCAGTCCCTTCAAAATACATATCACTATGGGATTTTCGGCTCTAACCGTCTCCTACCCAGAGTTGGGCGTGCTATGGGCTCATTGGGAAGACTGGGACCACACCACGACCACAGTCGAGTCTCATCCACTTCACGGACGCGTCCTTGAGGGTGTTGCTCAAATCTTCTGACCAACACCACAGGTGTCTGTATCTCTCGGGCCTGGTTGATGCCAGGGTATTATTATGATAGTAAGCGTAGAGTACAGCCCTGTCACGCAGTATGAACCTACATGGAACTCCATAGCATCATGATTATCATCCTTCATCGAATCATCATCATCACATCGTCAAAAAAAAAAGTGCCAGCTTCTGCGGCCGATTAAGATCGTGTAGAAAATGGGACCCAAAAAAAGAAGGTGAGCACAAAGTAACCTCCCTTTAGTGGATGACCCTAAAAAAAAATTTTTTGAAAAAAAAAGAATTATCCTGCTGTCTTTCGAATGATGTGCCTAAGTCATGTCTTTTTTATGATGATAGTGCCATACTCTCTTGATTGCATTAAACAAATAGTTGCTGGTTGGAGTGGTGCTGGGTTAGAAGACTTGGTACAACTCTTCGGGGTTTTTGTGTGGAAGGCTGGTAACTTGGTAAGGTCTCTTTCTGTCATTCTCCGGCATTCTGAGCTGTAAAGTAAGGTGAAAACGACGATGTCATGCCACTGTGCCCATAATATCTCAAATGGGACATGAGAATCACACTGAGTCATTGGGACCCATATTGTAATACATATGTATTGTTATATGTGTATCCTCTTTGTATTGTGTGTATGTGTGTAGTGTGTGTGTGTTGTGTGTATGTTGTTGTGTGTATTGTGTGTGTGTGTGTGTGTGTGTGTGTGTGTGTGTGTGTGTGTGTGTGTGTTGTGTGTGTGTGTGTGTGTGTGTGTGTGTGTGTTGTGTGTTGTGTGTGTGTGTGTTGTGTGTGTGTGTGTGTGTGTGTGTGTGTGTGTTGTGTGTGTGTGTGTTGTGTGTGTGTGTGTGTGTGTGTGTGTGAGTGTGTGTGTTATGTGTGTGTATGTGTGTGTGTGTGTGTGTGTGTGTGTGTGTGTGTGTTGTGTGTGTGTGTGTGTTGTGTGTATACAGAGATCAGAAATCAATATTTCCCTTGTGCATTGTGCAGCAAAATCGTTGGTATCTGATATGACGCACAGTTAGGTCATTGTTATCTACTTGGGTACTACGGCCGAATCTGAGCCACGTGACCCAATCTGGGCCATGCAATCGTTCGGGTATTACGACCGTTGGCCCAGTTGAAGGTCACCATGATATTGGACACGATGGCACGTGGGCACAATGGCACGTGGACGCAATGGCACGTGGGCACAATGGCACGTGGACACAATGGCACGTGGGCACAACGGCACGTGGCACAACGGCACGTGGCACAATGGCACAATGGCACGTGGACACAAGGCACGTGGACACAATGGCACGTGGACACAATAGCATGTGGGCACAATGGCATGTGGGCATTATGGCACTTGGGCACAATGGCACTTGGGCACAACGGCACGCGGGCACAATGGCACGTGGGCACAATGGCACGTGGGCGCAATGGTGTATAGCCGAAAGGACACAGTTCTGGCACGGTCTCAGCCTTGTGTTGATGGGATCCCCACACACGTTCAACATTCTGAAGACGTCTTTGGCTTTTGACAAAAACAGCTCTTGGTACCACTGCCCTTTTCCTCCATCGAATCTAACAACGCTGCCAAAGAAGGTGAACTCGTCAATAGTGGGCAGGTATGTTCAATCTGATTTGACTGGTGAAGGGGTTGTGATGTTCATTATCATCATCTCTTCTGACTGATATCCATGCCTACTTGTGGTGCGAAAATACTGAGATGGGGGTATTCTCCTCTTAGCATCAGGAAGGGAGTTCTTGAGTATTATCTAGAACTGATACTGTTTTATACGGTTGTGAGGCGTGGACAGTTAACACGCAAAGCTAGAACAAGATTGAGGCAGCTGAAATGTGGTTTCTAAAAAAAAAAAGAATGTTGAGAGTTCCATGGACAGCAAAGAAACCAAACGAGACACTCTTGATGGAAGCAGACACAAGAAGATCATTGTTAAAGAAAGTTAGGAAAAGACAAGCAACATTTATAGGACCTTTTATGAGGGAAAGGGGAATTAGAGCACCTGGTCACAAAACACACACACACACACACACACACACACACACACCACACATACACACACACGCACGCAACACCACACACACACACTCTCTCTCTCTCTCCTCTCTCTGTTTCTCTCTCTCTCTCTCTGTTTCTCTCTCTCTGTGTCTCTCTGTGTCTCTCTCTGTGTCTCTCTGTGTCTCTCTCTCTGTTTCTCTCTCTCTGTCTCTCTCTCTCTGTCTCTCTCTCTCTCACACACACACACACACACACACACACTCACACACACACACACACACACACACTCACACACACACACACACACACACACACACACACACACACACACACACACACACACACACACACACACACACACACCACACACACACACACCACACAACACACGAAAACAAACATAGACAAACTTAATTAATATACGCTCACATTCGTACATTAACGGAGGGAGGAACGGGGCTACAGAGCTGGCAATATAATGGGGGTAACTAGAACAACACAGTTAATCACTTCCTTGATATTTCCTTTCTTCCCCAAGTAACCAAAACTTTATGACTGTGGCCTCAAGTTCACTCACCTGTGAGTGAGTAAGTACTTCACCTTTTTCAGGGATGAGGAAATAAGGTAGAGAGAGAGGGGGGGGGGAGAAAAAGGGGGACCCGCCCTCTAAAATTTCATCCAAAAATTATTATTATTATTATTGTTTAAAGCCAAGCCATACGTATGGTCTGGACCATCATGACATACGGAGCTGAAGGATGGACCCTCGAAAAGAAAAAAACATAAAGAAAATAAATTCAACTGTAATGTAGTTTTATTGCCGTCTCTTTAAGGGTGGGCTGGAAAGACAAGAGAAGTGACAAAAGCGTACTCGACGAGCTGAAAACCCGGAGAAAACTTATACAGGTCATCCTTAAAGAGAAACTGACTTCTTTGGGCATGTGTGAAGAAACAAAAAAAAAAATGCACTCTCATGAAAGATGTCAACCAAGGAAAAGTCGAGAGCAAAAGAAGAAAAGAAAGACCACGAAAAGATTACCTAGGAAATATCAACGAGTGGACAGGTCGTAACAGTCCAGAGATTTTCAACCTGGTTAGGGAAAGACAGACGTGGAGGACAGAGACCCGGAGAGCAGTGCGGGCAGCACAACATTCCAAGGAGTGATGCTGTAGACTGACTGAGGACAGACAGACGTGGAGGACAGAGACCCGGAGAGCAGTGCGGGCAGCACAACATTCCATGGAATGATGCTGTAGACTGTAACTGAACCTGACTGAATATATGAGTTCCACAATCGTCTCAAAACACACTGTGATAAAACAGCTCGAAGACCTCCATAAAAAAAACTGGAAAACAAAACTGAATACAGGCATCAATACACTGGCCCTGGAAACCTAAGGATATTCCTCTGGCGTTGACTATTCTCGTCCGTTTATCACCAGAGGGGGGTAAGAAAAACAAGCCTGAATATGATAATCTGTATAAACATTACTAAATACACTCGATGGAGGCAGACACAAGTAGATCACTCATTAAGGAAGATTAGGAAAAGACAGGCAACATTTATAGGCCATTTTATGAGGAAGGGGGATTTGGAGCACCTGGTCACAATGGGAAAACTGCAGGGAAAGAGAGCACCAGGTAGACCCAGGGAGAAAATGCTAGACGGACTTGCGGAGTGGCTGAAGACGAGGAGGGTGGAGGAGATGCTTGGGGCAACAAGAGATAGAGACAGATGGAAGTCCATGATCGCAGGCGCCATGCGGCAGGGCACCTGATGATGATGATGAATACACTAAAACGTATATAAAAACTGACCTCATCATCATCATCAGGTGCCCTGCCGCATGGCGTTGGCGACCATGGACTTCAAACCATCTCTATCTCTCGTTGCCCCCAGCATCTCCCCCACCCTCCTCATCCCCAGCCACTCTGCAAGTCCGCCCAGCATTCTCTCCCTGGGCCTACCTGGTGCTCTCTTTCCCTCCAGCTTCCCCGTTGTGACCAGGTGCTCCAAATCCCCCTTCCTCATAAAATGGCCTATAAATGTTGCTTGTCTTTTCCTAATCTTCCTTATGAGTGATCTACTTGTGTCTGCCTCCATCAAGAGTTTCTCGTTTGTTTTCTTTGCTGTCCATGGAACTCTCAACATTCTTCTTAGAAACCACATCTCGGCTGCCTCAATCTTGTTCTGACTTTGCTTGTTGACTGTCCACGCCTCACATCCGTACAACAGTATTGGTTCTATATAACATTCAAGAACTCTCTTCCTGGTGTTAATTGATAGGCATTTGTTGGTGAGAATGCTTGTCATCTTCTTGAATGCTGTTTTGGCTTGGCCGATTCTGCCGGCTATTTCCGATGTGCATCTGCCGTCTGATGAAATGATCGTTCCCAGGTATTTAAATTTATCAACCTGTGTCAAGGTTGTGCCATTTGCTGTTATTTTGCATGAGGGGATTTCATGTTTTTTACTGATCACCATGACTTGAGTCTTCCTGCTGTTTAGTTCCAGCCCCTTACCTTTGCTTTTAGCTAAAATTGTTTCTGCACATCACGTTAGAGTCAAAAACGAAGTTGATATGTGTACCCTACTGACCATCCATATGTTAAGTATGTAAAACTTACTAGAACACACACAACTGAATGGGCCAGCAAGGCAAAAATAAAAAATGAGAAAGAAAGAGATGACAAAAAGCAAAGAAGTAAGGCAGAAACAAAGAGTTACAAAAAAGAGAAAAATTTGGGGGGATAGAATTTCCAGAAGGTGGGGGATATATTTGTACTCTAAGAGCCTTCAGCATCCAATTTTTGGGATAGAATTTCCAGAAGGTGGGGGATATTACTTGTACTCTAAGAGCCTTCAGCATCCAATTTTTGGGATAGAATTTTCAGAAGGTGGGGGATACTATTTGTACTGACAGAGCCTTCAGCATCCTAACAGGCTCAGTAAGGCCTGTACCATATCACTCCCTTACGACATGGCTAAGGCTATGTTACCATTATTGTCATTCTGTTGCTGTTGTTGTTAATGTAGTGGTGGTGGTGGTGGTGGTGATGGTGGTGTTGGTGTTGGTGGTGGTTTTGGTGGTGGTGGTGGTGGTGGTTTGGGTGGTTGTGGTTGTGGTGGTGGTGGTGATGGTTTTGGTGGTGATGGTGGTGATGGTGGTGATGGTGGTGATGATGGTTTTGGTGATGGTGGTGGTGAATTTCATGGGTGCTGACACACTAAAATCCGGTTTGATTCATTGCTTTGAGAGACTGTTACGGCCCATTTTCTCACAACGTTCAGTTTTTCGTCGTGTCAGAATGTAGTGTTCAATACAATATAAAGGCGAGAAAGTACCAGTAGAAAGATCCGGTTTGATTTGTTACTGTGAGAAACTGTTACGGCCCATTATCTCACAATCATTCACATTTTTGTCTTTGCTAAAAAGTATGGTGCAATACAATATTCTGCAAAGAAAGTATAAAGCTTGGGGTGATACGATATACAGTGCAACACTGCTCCTTTATTAATCAATCTTTGTGTGGAAATATCATCATCAACCACTCAACACTTTACACATACATGCAAACACACCCCCACACACACACCCACCCACACACACACACACACACACACACGAACACCACACAACACAACACACACACACACACACACACACACACGCACGCACGCACACACACACACACACACACATGCACGCACGCACGCACGCACACACCCACACACACACACAAAACACACACACACATGCACTCACACACACGCACATCAAAATGGCGAACTCAACACAAATCTAATTTTGTGCTCTGAGTGCTGCCGCTGGAAACGAACACATAATGACAAGAACAAGACGTCAACTTCAACAGTCCCGTAACAACTGTGATCGTCCTGAGTTATCAACAGGAGTAACTGATGAAGGTAGCGGAATAGAAACAGAAATCTCACTGAAGCCAGGCCCCACAGCGTGTGACAGACTTCCATCCTCTGTGACGACCATTAACACCGCCGTCGCTGTGGCAGAGTCTGGCGATTTACCACATGTGAGTGACTTAAAAACTACAATAATGTCACTATCCGAAAAAATTGAAAGGTTGGAAATGCTCCTCAACAACCATATCCGAGCAATGGGCTGTGGGGCGGGGATGCCGAACAATACCAAGGCGGTCTGTGTGTCCGTTGGCACTCAGACTGTCTCATCACATTCACGGCCAACTCCGTCTCCGCAGATCAAGACCTACGCTGAAGCCGTTCACAAAAATGTAGGCGTAACTGCAAAACAAACGTCCACCGTACGCAAGCTGCAAATAACGTCAAAAAACGGCAGCAGACGAAAATAAAATTAAGAAAAATAACAACAAGGGCAATAATTCACCGACGTCAAAACCTGGATTTGACGTCAGCTCAAAAAGTGACACAAAAAAAAGAGAAATCTCGTCACCAGACCTACCACGTGTCTTTCTTCTGCACGACTCGACTCTGAACGGTGTAGATAATAAAAGACTAGGATCATCGTATGGCTTCATCGCAAAAGCGAGGATGTCATACAAAATTAGTGACATAAAGAAATGCCTAACTGAGGAACAGTTGACTTCCAATCCAGTGGACTGCATTCTACTGCACAGTGGCGTCAACGATCTGAAAACGACAGATCCAAAAACAGCAAGTGACAATTTCGTAAAGATTGTGGAAGATGCTATAACCATGCACCCAAACTGCAAAATAGTCATCAGCAAGGTTTCACCCATGAAAGACAAGGCCCTTCGGATAAAAAGGGATCTTTTTAACGCCCTCGTCACCTCTGCGCTACATGGACATATCAATGTATCGTTCATCGGAAACGACAACCTCAATACCGAACGCAAAGATCTTTTCAGAGATGCTATTCATCCCAGCTCTCGTGGCTCTACCATCTTAGCCAAAAACATTGGAAACCACATTAGAGATCTATTCTGGAAAAGGCCAAAACCTCGCCGACACCGACACCGTCCTCTTCACTACACAGAATATCCCACCACCAGTTTTGACCGTTATTATCCTACAGCGCCGTCAATGACCTTTCACTCATATCGGCCGTGGTGGGATCATGAGGACTTTCACCATCAAAATTTTTTTAATACACTAAGAAATCATGTGTGGTAACCACCTCGTGTCTATCGTTTCTTGTGACAGCACCAGCTGTGTAAGAAGACAGCAGATACTATTTAGACAAAGCTGTTCCTGATTTGAGTAACGTTTGCCATTTCCTTTCTCACATAGTTGTTGATTTTTTTGGGCCTACTGTTGTTATATGTACTATGGAACTATATGATTTAAGACACTGTTGATCAACTGCTAGAGATTCGTGCGTCTACTTCTAAGTTTATTGTTAATTTTCTTTCCAAATTCTGGTGTTTACCTATTTCTTTCTTTTTATTTATATAATTATTTATCATTTATTTGTTATTTAATTAATTATTCATTTTTTCACCGATTTTCGACATCTTCTGAATACTTAGTTATATTAACAAACTTGCAAACTTACCATTATCTGTTAAATCCATCCATACTAACTTCACTACTCTCTGCCGGTTTGATCGATCATGATAAATAAGTGTACAAACCTTAAAGTAGACATACTTCAGTGGAACACTCGTTCCATTGTTAAAAATGTTCCTTACCTCAATAACTATCTCTCTTCTACAAATTTCCAGGTCTTACTTCTGCAGTCGCTAAATACAGACAAGAAGGCTTTGCCCAAATTATCAGGGTTTTATTATCCACCCATCTACAGCTCTATAAATGATGGTGGCCGAATTTTTACTGCAATATATATTCGTGAAGGACTAAACTATTATGAAACAACGTCTCCAGTACCAAGATCAAATGCTTCTATTTCGTCATGTGCTGTTACTATAAAATTTTCTTCATCATTAGTCCTAAATATGGCCTCTATTTATTTACCAAGAGGCCCAGATTCTGAGAACACAGAATGGCTGAGACATTTTGAAGATCACCACGATAAATGGATCATTGGGGGTGACTTCAACGCGCATGCTCCGTTTTGGGAGAGGGACTGTACCCATGTAACCAGCAACAGGTTCATCGATAACCTTGTCGACTCAAATTTATGTCTACTTAATGATGGACGTGTTACCCGTATCCCTGACATACCATCCCATCGACCCACAGCGATAGATCTAACTTTAGTGTCACCATCACTAGCAGTAAACGCCACATGGAAAACAGCTGTAGACTCTTTAGGATCAGATCATATCCCCATAATTCTCAGCCTAAACCATAGTCCTGAAACAGAAAATATCTTACAAGATAGCAAAATATTACATGAAAGTCTACCACGATTTAATTATAAAGAAGCGGACTGGACCAAATTTAAAGAAATCCTTCATAATACAAAAATAGACCTATCTGATACCGCCAACATAGACAACCTGTATACATTTTTCTGTGACTCACTTTTAAGTGCTGCCAACATTTCAATCCCAAAATGAAAGGCATCAAACACAGGAAAACATCGCGGAAATGCTTGGTGGAATAAGGATTGTGAAAAAGCAGTTAACGAAAAGAGAAAAAATTTTAAAACATACATACACAATCGGACACCTGAAAATCATAGAGCGATGAAAAGTGCCAACATAAACTGTAACAGAATCATAGAACAAGCCAAAGAACTGTATTGGACGACATTTTGTAAGTCTGAAATAAATAATCACAAAGACATGCATAAAATTTGGGAGAAGCTAAAAGTAATGAAAAATGGGATCAGTTTGCCGTCATTTCCTATAAATCTAGCCAATAATCCTTTCCCAAGCTCGTTGGAAAAGGCAGAAGCTTTTGCAGATTTGTTTGCTGAAGTATGCCATACTGGCGGCCTTCCTGTTTCCAGTCAAAATCATAGGGAACGAGAAGAAAAGACAGAAGTTTATAAGGACCCTCCCCCAGATAATACACACTACATGAACGCATCAATTACACTTCAAGAATTAAAAGATGCCATCAAGTCTATCTCAAATAAAAAAGCGTCAGTAGGATTATATGCCATTTCTAATCAGATGTTGAAAAATTTACCCGAAAATTTTGTAATCTTGCTTCATACTATCTTTAAAAACTGTTGGAATAGTAGCAAAATACCCGACTATTGGAAACAAACAATAGTGGTTCCCATCCCAAAACCGGGTAAATGTAACACTGATCTGAAAAACTATAGGCCAATTGCACTAACTTCTCACGTCTGTAAACTGATGGAGAAAATTATTGTACAGCGGTTGCTACACTATTGTGAAAAAAATACCATTATACCTGTCAATCAGGCTGGTTTTCGAAAAGGCAGGTCAACAGTGGAACTCTTAACTAAACTAACCACTGACATAAAGGGACAATTTGCAAGACGTAAATGTATATTGGCCACATTTTTTGATATAACCAAAGCATACGACCAAGTGTGGCACTCCCGATTACTATTTAAATTAAAAAGCATAGGGCTAACAGGTCGCGTTTATAACTACGTGAAGTGTCTGTTGGAAAACCGAGTAATTCAAACCAGAATTGGAAACGTGTATTCAACAAAACGAACCCTTCAGATGGGTATCCCTCAGGGATCAGTTTTAGCACCCCTCCTCTTTGTGATACTAATGAATGACTTACCAAGTAGAATATCTAAAGTTGTCACTTTAGTCCAGTATGCTGATGATCTATGCATGTGGATGCCGGTAAACATGAAGAAAAACACTCCTTCTCGCAGTATCAACTATGCACGCAAACTTTATCAATTAGAACTTGACAAAACAGCACAATACATGGCAGAAAATGGGCTCCATCTATCTACGGAGAAGACAAAGATAATTTTATTTAATAGTGGGTCTAACCCGGACAAAATGCCCACCTTTAAACTAGGAGATTCCGTTCTTCAGTATAACCAATCTATTAAATTCTTGGGTGTTTTCTTTACTGCAAAATTGTCATGGAATCTGCATATCAACTACTTACTCACAAAAGCCCAAAAGAGTCTAAATTTTTTGAAAATAGTGTGCAAGCAACCATGGGGACATGATCCATCAACACTTGTACATTTATGTAAATCTCTCATTAGATCTAAACTAACATATGCCCAGGAAATATTCTTTAGCGCACCGAGACACTTACTGCAAAAACTACAAAGTACAGAATGCAAAAGTTTTAAACTTGCCTTTGGTCTTCCGATGCATGCTTCCAATCTCCGAACATACGGTGAGATTAATATGTTGCCGCTTGATGAACAAAGGAAACTCGTCTCTACCAAATTTCTGCTAAGGAATACCACCGTTGAAAATGTTTTGAGACCTGATATAACTTTAAGATCAGACATTGATTTTCCGAAACGAGCTAGATCAATATCTTCACAGGCCACACTTGCAACGTATACACACGACATCATGAATGGCTCTGGAATTGATCTAGAAGCGGATCCTATATCTATAAGACCTTCGTTTTCACCAGTACCCAGTTGGGAACTCTTAAGAGCAAACTTTGACATACACCACACTGATTTAAAGAAAGAAGATAATATCAACTTATTAGCGAGTCGAGTTAAATGTCACATTGAACACTTTTATCCCAATCATTTAAAAATCTACACAGATGGATCATTAATTGAGAAAAAAGCAGGTTCTGCGATTTTAATACCAGCTCTTAAAATAGAGAAATCTTTCCATATTGGACCCAACAAATCAATATTTACAGCTGAACTCTTTGCAATACTGATGGCTTTGAATTACTTAGTAAGCTATCCTCGGAATATATCACAAATCCTTTTCTGCGTTGATTCGAAATCAGTGCTTCAGGCTCTTGAACTAATGAAGTTAGACACTAGATCTGAAATGGTAATAGAAATTAGCCATTTAATTCATTTCTTATCCTTAAGAGGCACTGATCTTACTTTCTGCTGGATACCATCTCATTGTTCGTTTCATCATAACGATGTGGTTGACAGGGCCGCCAAACGAGGAGCTAAGGGTTCACCAGAATCAAACAACATAAAGCTTTCTCTCTCCTTGAATGAATCTTATAACTTAGTGGATGCCTATGTTTGGAAACTGTTTCAAGATAATCAGAAAAAGTACAATACAAATAGCATGAATATTATAATCAGCAAAATAAGTAAACAGTTTACCATAAATAGAACTATGCAGTCCCTTATGTATAGGTGGAAACTCGATGCATTAAAAACAAAGTACACCAGAAATATTGTCTGTCTTTGTGGACAGAAAATAACCAGTCATTTACTTTCTTGCATTAGTATAAAGCGACTCATTCCGGTACTTTCTACTCACACAATTTCCGACATATTTGAATCATCATTATTAACATACGAATTTTTTGTTAGCCTGTCAAAAAGTCCAATAGTTCAATATTTGTAATTCGTTCATCTTCTTGTTCATGGTTACAGTTAGCTAAATATTTGTTGTAGTATGCTACTTCATTTGTTATGTTTACGCTCCCCTCTGACATTTGCCTTGTCCTTGCTTCTTACTTGTTTTTCACTTGGTTTTAGCCCGAATATGTTTTTTGCTGCTCGAGTGGGCTGTAAGTGATATGAATTTGAACTTAAATTTCATTTATTTTTTTAACCATGACTAACTACGCATAAACATTTGCATTTGCTCTTCCGGTTTCTATTCCCCTTCCCCACATCGCTTTTTTTACGTACTTAATTTTTCATTTATTCAATTGTTTATTTACTTATTTATTTATTTATCATTATTATCATTGTTATTAGCATTTATTATTTTTTATTTATTTATTTACTTTTTTTTTTCTTTTTTTGTTTTGTTTATTTGTCTAAAATCACTTAAGTGAATAGACATTAAACCAATGACCACCACACACGCACAGCACAGGAAGAGAGAGAGAGAGAGAGAGACAGACAGACAGACAGACAGACAGACAGATAGACAGACAGACAGACAGAGACACAGAGACAGAGCGAGAGAAACAGAGAGAGAGAGAGAGAGAGAGAAAGCGAAAGAGACAGAGAGAGACACAGAGAGAAAGCGAGAGAGACAGAGAGAGAGACAGACAGACAGACAGATAGAGATGGAGACAGACAGACAGAGAGACACAGAGAGAGGTAGCGAGAGAGAGAGAGAGAATCATATCACTCTCACAGCAGTACAAAACACAGTCACAAACCAATTATGATTTAGCGCTAAAACAGCAAATTATCATAGTATTGTAAGACAGTACACCCAGATTTCTAAATTATAGAACTACCTTCGTGCACTTTCGCATCGTCTCACTTTTGCGAGATGACCGCCACATATATTTTATCGATGTACATCTCTCTCTCTCCCTCTCTCTCTCTCTCTCTCTCTCTCTCTCTCTCTCTCTCTCTCTCTCTCTTCTGTCTCTCTCTCTCTTTCTTTCTCTCTCTCTCTCTCTCTTTGTCTGTGAGTCTGTCTACCTGACTCTTCTCTCTCTCTGTCTCTGTCAGTCTGTCTACCTGACTTTCTAATAATAATATAATTACAATATTTATATAGCGCAAAATCTTGATAAAATCAAATCTAAGCGCTGAAGCAGACACACACGCAGGCACGCACGCTCGCACACACACGCACGCACACATACAGACACACACACACACACACACACACACACACACACACACCACACACACACACACACGCATGGCTATAAATGGGGAGAAAGAATAAAAGCAATAAAAGCAAGAATAAAAGCAATGGAAAATTATAGAGAGCATAGCATACCATTATATATTATAACCATGTGATTCCCTCCGAGCGGAGACAGGCTGCAGAGGGGAGGGTTGAGTGAGGTTAGGATTTTATGCAGGAGAGAAAAGGTGAGTTTTGAGAGCGGACTTGAAGGAGACAAAAGTAAGTTGCTGACGGACTGAGAGAGGAAGTTTGTTCCAGGAGAGTGGACCAGAAACAGAGAAGGCTCGTGGACCATAGGTATTGAGCTTAGTGCGTGGAAAGCGAAGAGTCAGAGGATCAGAGGCAGAGCGGAGGGTACGTGAGGGAACATAGATCTCAAGTAGGCTTGACAGGTAATCGGGGCTGCGTTATTGAGGCTTTTGTAGCACATGGTGTCTAGTTTGTACTGTATGCGCTTTGATACAGGGAGCCAGTGAAGTTGTGCCAGGAGAGGAGATATGTGGTCAGCTTTTTTCTTTTTGAGTACAAGGCGTACAGCATTGTTTTGAATGCGCTGTAGGATGTGAATGGTGGAGGCAGGAAGACCAGACAGGAGTGAATTGCAATAGTCAATGCGAGACATTATGAAGGAGAGAACGAGTTTTGCAGTTGTTTCGACAGAGAGATACTTCCTGATCAGCCTTATACGATGGAGATGATAGTAGCAGGATCTGGCAGTTTGAGTAACAAAGTTGTTCATGGAGAGGGTAGAGTCAATGCAGACACCAAGGTTTTTAGCTGAATCAGAAATTGGGACTGATGTGTTACATAATGGGAGAGAAAGAGGAGGCAGCTGAGAAAGTTTCTGACGGGTGCCAATGAGGATAGCTTCTGTTTTGTCGTCATTAAGCTGAAGTCTATTGTGTGTCATCCAGTTCTTAATGTCCGAGTAACACTCAGTGGTGCGAGTCAACAGGCGCTGTATATTATCAGGTGAGTCACTGTCTTGAAGTTGGGTGTCATCAGCATAGAAGTGGTGTTTTATAGAATGGGAGTTGTTGATGGTGGACAGGGGGGAGGTGTAAAGAGTGAAAAGAACAGGGCCAAGGACAGATCCTTGTGGAACACCACAGGTCAGGTATGCAGGTTGAGAGTAAGTGCCATTGATGAGAACGGTTTGTTTTCTGTTTGATAGGTATGAAGTGAACCAAGACAGAGCAATGTCAGAGATGCCAAAAGTATGATGAAGTCTAGAAAGGAGAATACCATGATCAATGGTATCAAAGGCTGCAGACAGATCAAGGAGTGTGAGGAGAGAGACTTTGCCAGTATCAGTTGCAAGGAGGAGATTGTTGAGAATGTGTAGTAGGGCAGTTTCAGTGCTATGGCACTGGCGGTAGGCTGACTGGAAAGGATTGAGGAGATTGTTGGCAGACAGGTGAGAGTTCAGCTGGTTGAGGACGACTTTTTCAAGGAGTTTTGACAAGAAAGAGAGATTAGAGATAGGCCGGTAATTTTTCAGTTCATTTGGATCTAAATTGTGTTTCTTGAGGAGAGGGTGAACAATAGCAGACTTGAAAGAATCTGGGACAGTTCCAGTTTGAAGAGAAGTGTTGATGATGTCAGTGATGAATGGGAGGAGAGTAGGGAGACAGTCGGCGTAGACAGAACCTGGAAGAGGATCCAGTTCGCAGGTTTTGAACGACATGGATCTGATTGTGTTGAGAATTTCTTCTTGTGAGACTGGGGTAAAAGTAGTAAGAGGTGTGCCAGAGAAGGAAGGGTCAGGTGGGCATGGTTGACAGGGTGTCCTGTCAAGCCTGTCACGAAGAGTTTGTATTTTGGTGGTGAAATAGTTGGAGAATACAGATGGAAGTTCTTCATTTGTATGTTTTGTTGGGAGAGGTAAATCTTTTCGTGTGCCAAGGAGATGATTCATGGTTGTAAAGAGTTCTTTTGAAGAAGAGGCATTCAGGATTTTGGTTTGGAAATAGCTTGTTTTTGCTGATGCAATGAGGGTGGATACTTTTGTTTTAGAGGCTTGGAAAAGTTGCCTGTGTACAGTGAGTTTGGATTTGCGCCAGCGGCGCTCTGCTCTGCGGCGGGCACGTTTTGCACAGGCGATCTCATGAGTGAGCCAGGGGGTAGGGGGGCGGTCAGGTAAAAGACGGGTTGTGGCTGGAGCATGAGTGTCCAGAAGATGGTGGAGAGTAGTATAGAATTCATCGGCAAGGTTATGTGACTTTTCAGAAAGGAGACGGGAGGCATCAGATGAAAATGTGGAGAGGTCGATAGATTTGAGATTGCGTCGAGTCACTGTGCGCATGGTACGGGAAGGAGGAGAAATGTCGAGAGAACAGAGAATTGCAGAGTGGTCAGATGGAAGGGCTGAAGTTAGACGGGTAGAAAGAACTAAGCAGTTGTCAGTAGCGGAATTGTGATGATCACGAGAAATGATCCAGTCAAGAATGTGACCTTTTTGATGGGTTGGTTCAGAAATGTGTTGAGTCATATTGTGATTGGACAGAGAGTTGATGATATGTCTTGTGTCTCTCTGTCAGTCTGTCTACCTGACTCTCTCTCTCTCTCTCTCTCTCTCTCTCTCTCTCTCTCTATGTGTGTGTGTCTTTGTTTTAATGTATCTATCTCACGCCCACGCGCGCGTGCACGCACGCAAGCACAGTCACGCTCTCATACGGATATATGTGCAAAAAAAGGCGATCCAAGAAAAGTACATACTTTCCCCAATCTATTGCTCTAAATTAATAGACACTAAATCCAAGTGACTTATTTAAGGAAGATAATGCGCAAATACTAGATGCAGAGTATGTCTATGCAGTACTTCCTCGCATTTGGGACAACTGAAAAGTTTCTCGTTCATTCCTTTTTAATTTTCTCATCGCTGATGACGATGATGATAACGTAAACTGTGGAATAAATAATAACTAATGAAATCATCGATTGTTGCGTCAACTTACTGCTACAACCATTCTGTGTCCTATATCATGTTTTGGGTTCTTTTTGCGAATAAATTTCTCTAGAGTTCTGAATTCTACACACGTGAACATGCTGTCATATAGGTGGCTGTGGTTGTTCAGCATACCACGTCAAACGCTTTGTGAAATATACGCTACACTTGTGTATGTACATCTGTTTCAAGTTACTTTCCTACAATGAAGAATTAAGTGCATGATCGTAAATTTCTCGCAATGTAGAATTATATGTACGATCTCAACCAAAGGACATAACTCTTGAGAGTCACGTAGGAATTATCTCCCATGTTGTGGAACTTCTCAAATCTAACATAGTTTGTGCTACCCATTCAGCTAGCATAGAAGCAGATACAAAGCACGAAACCCGTAAGCTCAGAACACTCCTCTTTGTCTGTCTGTCTGCCTGACACATTCTCTCTCTCTCTCTCTCTCTCTTTTGTTGTTGTTGTTTTTTGTTGTTGTTGTTGCTGTCTCTGTGTGTCTCTGTTTTAATGTATCTACCTCACGCGCTATATATATATATATATATATATATATATATATATATATATATATATATATATATATATATATATATATATATATGTATGATCGCTTTTAATTTGACCCTGACACTTTGGCAGCCATAGTTTGCCTTCAGGAATGGCGAGAGATTAGCAAGCATGTATAGAGACACGCAAAGTCGGAACAACATTCAGGCAACTGAAATGTGGTTTCTAAGCAGAATGTTGAGAATTCAACGGACAGCAAAGAAAACAAACGAGACAGTCTTGAAGGAGGCAGACACGAGAAGATCATGAATAAAGAAGATTAGGAATAGACAGGCAACATTTATAGGACATATTATGAGGAAAGGGGAATTAGAACACCTGGACACAACAGGAAAGCTGGAGGGAAAGAGAACACCAGGTAGACCCAGGGAGAAAATGCTGGACGGACTTGCAGGGTGGCTGAAGACAGAGAGGGTGGGGGATGTACTTATATCGACAGGGGACAGACTCGTGTGGAGGGCCAT
>JAPXFY010000025.1:48044613-48049613 GCA_030674185.1 Monoplex corrugatus | reverse complement strand
CATTCTTACCACCAAATGCCCATCAATTAACATCAGGAAGAGAGATCTTGAATGTTATATAGAACCAATACTGTTGTGCGATTGCGAGGCGTGGACAGTCAACAAGCAAAGCCAGAACAAGATTGAGGCAGCCGAGATGTGGTTTCTAAGAAGGATGTTGAGAGTTCCATGGACAGCAAAGAAAACAAACAAGACAGTCTTGATGGAGGCAGACACAAGTAGATCATTCATAAGGAAGATTAGGAAAAGGCAGGCAACATTCATAGGCCGTTTTATGAGGAAAGGGAATTGGAACACCTGGTCACAACGGGAAAGCTGGAGGGAAGGAGAGCACCGGGTAGACCCAGGGAGAAGATACTAGACGGACTCGCAGAGTGGATGAAGACAAGAAAGGTGGAAGGGATGCTTGAGACAACGAGAGATAGAGACAGATGGAAGTCCATAATCACCAACGCCATGCGGCAAGACACCTGATGATGATGATGATGATATATGGTGTATATACGTAGTACAAGTCAGTCTACGATTTGTTCATTTGTTCTTGGCATGAATTGCTGTTGTTGTTGCCGCTGCTGCGGGTGCTTCTGTACTTACTGCTTGCTGTGTTGTTGTGCTGCTGCTGTTGTCATTATTGTTGTTACTGCTGCTAGTGCTGGTGCTGTTGCTGCTGTTGCTGTTTTATCTTTTGTTCAACCAGACAACACAGGTGCAAATTTTCGGCCAAATGGCCTTTGTCAAGTGTAAACTCAAGATCACAAACGAATAAACACCAAATACAAAAATCAGGAGAAAAAGACTAAAACTTCCCCCTGCTTTTGTCCAGTACCAAATACAAAAATTAGGAGAAAAATGCTTAAACTTCCCTGCTGCTTCAACTGGCTGTTTAAGCCGGGAAGTTTTAGTCTTTTTCTCCTATTTTTTGTGTATTTGGTTTTCATTCGTTTGTGATCTTGCGTTTACGCTTGACAAAGGTCGGTTGGCTGTAAATTTGCGCCTGTCTTGTCTGCTTGTATAATGTATGCCTTCTGATTTTTTTTTTTTATTCATTTATTTATTTATTTTATTTTATTTTTTTTATTTATTTATCTATTTTTTTGTGTTCCTGTTTGCTTGAATGCGGGGAGTCGCTCTTGTTTCGGAATAGCTTTTGTTGTCATTGGTTCTGACAACTGTATATGAAGGGTAACAATCATTCAGTTTTAAGATCCGAACGTATTATACAGTTGCTTCCCTTGAATCATCTCTTTTGTGAACGGGCAGTTGCTGCAGTTTGGCGCCTTGCAAAGAGATTGAAAAAGTGTCACTTCCGCATGGTAAACTGATCGTCTGAATCTGTTGCTTTCGTTGGCGATTTAATATTTTCTCAGATTTTGTGTGTGCTTCCACAGCAGGCATCGGAAAATGGACGGTCGTCAGGTAAGTTATAGATTTGTGTGTATATGTGTGTTGTGAACCTGCCAAACGAGGTTCGGTGTGGAACCGCGCAAGTTTTCTGTGTTTATGAAATTGGCTGTTTTCATTTTACTTGTTCGCTTGCTGCATGTACGGTTCCAACTTTTGGTACATCTGTTCCAGTTGTACTGTGATTGATGATGAGCTTTTACTTCTTCTTATACGTTTCGTTTAGAATGGCGTGGTTTGAGATAAGATCTCTAGGCCTCCTGTTGGGGCCGACACTGACATCTTCATCTTGTTCGAGTTGTTGAGGAAACACTGACTCTGTCATCGTGAACACACTTTGCATCATCAGGCTGTCGACATATGATCGTGTGTGTTTTGTTGCAGATTATATCATAGTGAAATAGGCCTAATTAAAAACGAATTGGAAACGTAGTTTTCGAAGTCGTTATTTTGTTTTCCAGCTGTTAATTTGATGACATTTCATGTGGATTTATTTCAGCACGTAGCCGTCTTCTCTGCAGCTTCATCTCACTACTGATGATGATAGGCTATGATAGTATCAGGCTTCTGCAGCAACTGCTCAGTTATAATAGAATATATGGGCAACATAATAATTAGATAGTGGCATACACAGTAATGCACAATTACTGTATTTGTATTTATGACATTTTAGCTACAGTACATTTTAGAGTACCTGTTATTCTGTGTGCGTGTGTGTGTATGTGTGTTTACATACGTGTATGTGTATATATAATGTATATGGTTGTGTTATGCATGATACAGGCTTATGGCATGCATAAGATCATACACACATGCGACACACACATACACACATGCACACACACACACACACACACACACACACACACACACACACACACACACACACACACACACACACACACACACACAGAGCTTCTATAGAGATTTTGTTCAAAAAAAGCTTCAGAAGCTTTTCAAATCATTACTCATGTTACTTAGTCTACAGATTTAGATGAAGTACACATCACCATCTTCATAGGATTGTCAGTTAGTTTGTCATGATGAATCAGTCTTGGCAGTTATTTTATAACATGTCATTCTGTTGGTGTTACATGTTTTCTATAAGTTTTTCCACTTTTTTGTGTGCTGCTACTCATAATAGATTTCTTATCTACTCATATAAATATCTTTATCTGACTGACTTAGTTTGCTCAGAAAATGTTTGACTCCTTAGTCCATAATGAAAAAAGAAAGGGAAAAGAAGTACTTAACACTTACACTTAGTGATGGTTGTGTGGTGCAAATTATCATCATGTTGAAATATTTCCTATTGAATGTTAACTGATGTCTGGCTTAGGGGTGTGTCTTTAAAAATCTGTTGTACATGTTCTGAAACTGCGATTGAAAGTGATTGTGTGTGTGTGTGTGTGTGTGTGTTTTCACTGTGATGTGTCACTGTGTGTGTGTGTGTGTGTTTTGCATACTTGTGATGTGTGTGTGTGACTGTGTGTGTGAGAGAGAGAGAGAGAGTGTGACGTGTGTGTGTGTGTTGTATGTGCGCACGCACTAGCGTGTGTGTGTGTGTGTGTGTGTTTGAAACTTAATGTGTTCTTTCTTCATTTTTTTCCCTGATGTACAATTGTACATTTCCTCAATTTACAATGATTTTTATCTGTTTTACTCATTACAAATATGTAATTTATTTTATGTATTCGAATTTGTTAGTATATCATATGACTATGAGATTGGTTAGAACTTCAGAATAGTGACTTGTTTGTTATAATAAGCAGTTTATAATTTGCTTAGCTTCTAGTCTGGTGTTTGTTCAAGAGAGATTAATCACACTTGGACAATTCCATAAAATTTGCACTCCCAAATCTTTTGGAAATTTCCAATAAAAACTGTGATCCTCCTGAAGGTCGAACTCATGACCTCCCAGCTTTAACTTTTAAAAGCTATCATTCACTTCTGAACTGATCCTCCTGAAGGTGAACTCATGACCTCCCAGCTTTAACTTTTAAAAGCTGTCATTCACTTCTGTAAAACTATTTTACATAATTTATCTTCTGTGAGTGTTTCGCGCTTGTGTTAGGGCACTGTCTGGACATGGTTACCTCAACATGTAAATATTGTTCACATGAATTTTTTCATATGAATATAAAGATATTACATACTCACTGTTAGGAAGTTATCAGCAAACAGTTTTTAGGGCATTGACAGTTTTAGAGAGAGAAAAAAAAATAGTAAAAATTAGAATTTGAAAAAAAGCAGTTTTCAGCCAATGAATTACAATGCAATCACTGCATGCTCTGCTGCGTGCAATAAAGAAGCAGGAGCCCATGAGCTGAAATAATGTGAGTGAGTAGAGCTGTACAATCACAGCCTTCTGATAGAAAACATGTGCTGCGATAGGCTGAATAACTGCCAGCTGCTTTGCCAAAAATAGAAGTTAATGTCACTGTGTCTTTCTTTCATGGAGCAAAGGATAGTATCTCAGAGAGCTGCATCCATATAGCGATCATATCCGTTTAACCCTTTGACTCCTGCACCCCATCCATCAACTGCGAAAACTTAACCCTTTGATTCCCTTACCCTATTCACCAGCTTCCTGCTGGAAGCTGGTGGATAGGGAAGGGGATCAAAGGGTTAAGTTTTGGTTTACTGGCATGGTTGGCAATGCAGGATGCTGGAGAACAAGGTGCAGGAGTCAAAGGGTTAAATCAACTTAATCAGTTCACACACTGTAACATTTTGTTGTCATTATAGTATAGTACTTTGTATTATTACTATTCAATATAAAGATTCAGTATGTCACATCAGTTACAGAGATACACATTGTCCATGATCCACCAAGTGTAACACTCAGCAGAGTGGCATGGGATGATCAAAGTCATATTATACCCATTGTAGATGACCAGGGTGTATCCACAAATTATTATCATTATCAAAAATCTAATACTGTATTACTATTAACAGTACTGTAATTATCTGAGTATCTTTCTTTTATGCAGGCTGTCATGGAGTTGAGTGCCAGTCTGCAATTGTACAAAAAATGATTTAATTATATATTATAATTATGTTGTTATTATTAGGGTTATCATTGCTATTATTATTGTTGTCTATAGAAGATTTGAAATATATCTCGTTTGCATTGCAGACCACAAAATGATTTTGAATTCAAACAATAACAGCAACAAAACAGTGATATGTAGAACTTTACACTTAAAGAGCATGACTACTGTGAATGAGTTGTAAACACTCACTCACAGTCACACCCAAGCACACACACATACATGCAGGCATGCACACTAATACTCAGAGCATTGGTATTCAGTATCTGCTGTTTTTATTAAAGTTTTTTTTTAGTTGTTCAGTTTGGTTTGTGCTTACTTCATTCTGCTGCTGCTGTAGGGGTATTGCAGTAGTGTAGATTACTCATATATACATTATGTAGTTCTTTATGTCTTGTTACACTGATGATTCAGGAAAAATAATGAATCAACATGTTCTGTGTATAACGTTGAGATTTTCAGTCTGTTTTGTGCAGTAAGCTAGGAGTGCTGCAAACCATGGCACACAATATATTGTTTTCACAGTGATAAGCTAGAACGCCAGTC
>JAPXFY010000025.1:48032113-48039613 GCA_030674185.1 Monoplex corrugatus | reverse complement strand
TGTTTCAGCACCCAGTCAGTGGCTGTTGTGAAGAGAAGAGGGGAGAGAATATACTCTTGTCTCACGCCAGTGAGGACTTCAACCCAGTGGCTGTATTTTTTGTCCTGATCTGCCACTTAAGAGTTGTTATTGATTTGCTGTGCAGCTGAGGCAACTCTCTCTGGGATGCAACATGACTTACGGTCTTTCAAATTGATGGTCTGTGGACATTGTCAAATGCTTTTGTGAAGTCCATGAAGTTGATAGCGTGCAGGGCATACTGCTTAGTGGTCTGTTTTAGGGTGAAGATCAAGTTCTATGTAGGATCACTGAGATCGAAAGCCTGCTCGCTCTTGTTGCAGCTCAATGTTTACTGTGTTGAGAGCAGTTAATTAAGAATGACGTGGCAGTAGAGTTGTCCTGAAATCAACAGCAGTTAATTTTCTCCAGTCGTAGCATTCTCAAAGATTCCCCCGCCCCCACCTTTTTTTTATCTTTTTTTTTATTATTTTTTAATGCAGACTACTTCGCCAGTCTTCCCATACTCTGGGACAATGCTGAAATTCCACACCTGGTTGCAGAGACTGCATATCTAAGTGACGATACCCTCAAGCATCTCTGCTATTATGCTGTCAGACCCAGGGGATTTGTTCTACATCTTGATAGTTTTCCTAATCTCATCTGCATTGAAGTTCTCGGTCTGTTGAAGACTTGTTTGAAATGTTCGGCTCATCTTGCAAGCTTGTCTTTGTCCTTCAGTAATGCCATGCCGCTTTTTGCCTTTACTGGTGCAGAGTCTGTCCACATAGTACCAGATATCTTCTTTGCCATTTGAAAGACAGCTCACATTTGCATCTTCCGCTTGTTTGCCCAACCATTCCCTGTTGTCTCTCTGAGCACTTCGCTTATTTCATTCCCCACTGTCTCTGAGCACTGCAGTTCATTTCTTTCCTCATTGTCTCTGAGCACTGCAGTTCATTTCTTTCCTCATTGTCTCTGAGCACTGCACTTCATTTCTTTCCTCATTGTCTCTGAGCACTGCAGTTCATTTCTTTCCTCATTGTCTCTGAGCACTGCAGTTCATTTCTTTCCTCATTGTCTCAGACGAGTCAGAGCACTGCAGTTCATTTCTTTCCTCATTGTCTATGAGCACTGCAGTTCATTTCTTTCCTCATTGTCTCTGAGCACTGCAGTTCATTTCTTTCCTCATTGTCTCTGAGCACTGCAGTTCATTTCTTTCCTCATTGTCTCTGAGCACTGCAGTTCATTTCTTTCCCTATTGTCTCTGAGCACTGCAGTTCATTTCTTTCCCCATTGTCTCTGAGCACTGCAGTTCATTTCTTTCCTCATTGTCTCTGAGCACTGCAGTTCATTTCTTTCCTCATTGTCTCTGAGCACTGCAGTTCATGTCTTTCCCCACTGTCGCTGAGCACTGCATTCAAGTCTTTCCCCACTGTCTCTGAGCACTGCAGTTCAAGTCTTTCCCCACTGTCTCTGAGCACTGCAGTTCAAGTCTTTCCCCACTGTCTCTGCACTGCAGTTCAAGTCTTCCCACTGTCTCTGAGCACTGCAGTTCGTGTCTTTCCCCACTGTCTCTGAGCATTGCAGTTCATTTCTTTTCTCATTGTCTCTTAGCACTGCAGTTCATGTCTTTCCCCACTGTCTCTGAGCACTGTAGTTCATGTCTTTCCCCACTGTCTCTGAGCACTGCAGTTCATATCTTTCCTCATTGTCTCTGAGCACTGTGCTTCATTTCTTTCCTCGTTGTTTCTGAGCACTGTGCTTCATTTCTTTCCCCGTTGTTTCTGAGCACTGTGTTTCATTTCTTTTACTCATTGTTTCTGAGCAATGCAAGATCTTTTATCCAGTAGTTGACATGGCTCAGCTGGTTCCACCACTCTGTTATCCCCAACATCGGTCAAGCCAAAGCTGAGAATCTGTTGTTCAGGAAAGTTTGAAACCGAGCTTTTATATTGGGGTCTTTCAATATGCCGGTGTCATAGCATTAAGTTGTTTCCTTTCTCTTCTTCCTCTGTAGCTTGATGTTCAGCTTTGCTGTGGCTGAATGGTGGTCACTGCACACATCTGGTCCACCGTACACGCACATAGGTCTTGCAAGTAAGTGTTCTCTTCTTTAGCCCAGTTGCAACGTTGTCAGTCTGTATCTGCGTCTCATGGTCGTTGGAAGTCCATTGATCTTGTGGATGTCTCTGTGCTTGAACAGTGTTGATTTGACTTTCGTATTGTTCATGACGCCGAAATGCACAAAACAGTCACCATCTTCTGACCGTTTGCCGTAGTCACGTAGACAAGGACGTGCTCAAAATCAAACCGTAGTCTGTGCATTCTAGTCCCCCTTAATCACATCATGTCATGGCGAGCCACTTTCTGAACTAGGTATTATTAGGGGGCGGGGGGGGGGGGGGGCAAGCCAAAACAGCATTCAAGAAGATGAACAGCATTCTTATCAACAAATGCCTATCAGTTAACATCAGGAAGAGAGTTCTTGAATGTTATATAGAACCAATACTGTTGTACGGTTGCGAGGCATGGACAGTCAACAAGCAAAGCAATGTTGAGAGTTCCATGGACAGCAAAGAAAACAAACGAGACAGTCTTGATGGAGACAGACACAAGTAGATCATTCATAAGGAAGATTAGGAAAAGACAGGCAACATTTATAGGCCATTTTATGAGGAAAGGGGAATTGAGCACCTGGTCACAACAGGAAAGCTGGAGGGAAAGACAGCACCGGGTAGACCCAGGGAGAAGATACTAGACAGACTTGCAGAGTGGCTGGGGACGAGGAGGGTGGAAGAGATGCTTGAGGCAACAAGTGATAGAGACAGATGGAAGTCCGTGATCGCCAACGCCATGTGGCAAGGCACCTGATAAATGATGATGATGGGGGGGGGGGGGGGCGGGCACAGGTCGATCCTTCGCATTCTTTGCGTTCCAGTCCCCCATAATCAATATCACGTCATGGCGAGCCACTTTGTCAACTAGGTCTTGAAGTTGCTGGTAGGCTATAACGTGTCTGTCAATATCATTGTGGAGTGTGTAAGTGTGTATTGTGTGTGTGAAGCATTGGACAACGGTAACACTAGTGTGGGCGGTGACAAATCTTGCTGTCAAGAGGCGTTCTTTCACTGTTGTCCACTCTTCTAGTGCACGTTATGTATGTATGCTTCCTTGTCCGGGATGAGAGCAAGGCCGTCCCGGAGTTTCATCTGGGTGGTATTGAGATAGATATGGAGACAGGAGCGGGAGGCAGTCAGCATCTTCTCCACCTCTTTTCTTCCTCTCCCTTTACCTCCCAACATCGAGGAATGGGCGTCTTCCATTTTCACCTCAGGAGGTCCAGCCCTGAGCGCTGTGTGTTAGTGAGGGGGTGGAGGGTTGGCATTGCGGCGGGGATTAGAAATGCCAGTCTGTCGTGCCACTGAGGGGTGCTGGCCTGCCACGTGAAGAGTCATCCTCTTTGTTCTTGATAAAGTCTGAGCTCTGTTATGAGGAGTTAACGCTCGGTTAAGATTTTTTTTTTTTTTTTTTTTTTTTTGTCGGTTAAGATTTTTATTTTATAGTCATGGTTATTTTGTTTTTCGTTTTTTTTTTTTGTTTTTTTTTTTTTTTTAATCTGTCCTGCTTCCCGTCCCGGTTATGCCATCCCACCTCCTTCCTCTTCAGTTTTCGAATTCTCTGTGTCTGTCTCTGTCTCGGTCTCTCTGTCTGTCTCGCTGGGTGTCTCTGTCTGCCTGCCTCTCTTATCTCTCTCTCTCTTCTCTCTGTCACTCTCTCTCTCTCTCTCTGTCTCCTTTCTCTGTCTGTCTGTCTCTCTCCCTGTGTCTGTCTTTCTCTGTCTGTCTGTCTCTCTCTCTCTCTGTCTCTCTCCCTCTCCTCTCTCTCTCTGTCTCTCTCTCTGTCTGTCTTCTCTCACTCTCTATCTTCTCTCTCTCACTCTCTCTCTCTCTGTCACTCTCTCTCTCTCTGTCTGCCTCTCTCTGTCTCTCTCTGTCTCTCTTTCTGTCTTTGATTGCCTCTCTCTCTGTCTGTCTGCCTGTCTCTCTCTCTTCTCTCTTCTCTCTCTCTCTCTCTCCCTCTCCCCCTCTCTCCCCTCCCTTCCCTGCCCCCCCCCCCCCTCTCTCTCTCTGTGCCTATCTTGTGTGTGTCTCGTTTTCTCTCTCTTTCGTTTGTTTTGTTTTTGATAAGGGTGAAAGGATTTGGGCTGGGAAGGGGAGAGAGAGAGCGAGGGGGGGGGGGGGTCATCAGTGAAAGGCACGGTGAAAGAAACAGAAAGAGAAGAACAGAAGGAAAGAAGACAAGATGGTCAAGCCATGCAGACCTCTCTCTTTCCCGGCATCTTTGGCTTGGATGTTTATAATCGTGGATCGTTCTGTGTATGGTATGAAAGATGAATCACGACCCTCCAAACACTATCACGCTTTTTGATTTTGTGTGTGTGTGTGTGTGTGTATATGCATATGTGTGTGTGTGTGTGTGTTGTTCTTTTGGCAATTGCACGCCAAAAAAAAAAAAAAAAAAGCTCATATTAAGCCACTTGTCAGTGGAACTGTACGTGTGTCAAGCTACAATCCTTCATCAAAGGTCCTGTTAACAAGAAACACCCGAGGGTATTGTATGGGATCCAGAACACCAGAGTCACACCACTCTCCGGACAATCTCCACCCAAGGTCCTGATACCAAACGATGCCCATTTCATCAAGCCAAAAAAAAAAAAAAGTAAACAATAAGTGAATAAAAAAAAAATAAAAAAAAAGGGGGGGGGGGGGGGGGTTTCTGTCCATGCGCTGCTGATTTAAATCCGCTCGTCAGTGGACCGTCCGTATAACACAGTAGTGTTGAATACGCCTCCTCTATCACTGATTTTTGGCACCCACTGCATGCCCTAGCCTCTTCAAGCCTCTACGTGACAGACCACTTTTTGCCCCACGCGTGTTGTAAGGTGGTCTGCGTTGATCGCAATAATATGTCTGGTACGTGTGTGGGTACGCTTCGATTTGAATTGTCAAGATTTGGCGACATATGAATATTGTAATTATTATTATTACCACTCACATAGGTGGCTTTTACCTTACCAGGACTCAGAAGTATTCTGCTACCATGGGTCTGATTATAGTAGATCAGAGAGGAACAACGCCATGTATCAAAATATGCATCCGTATCTGTTGTCCTGGGCATCTAAATCATGCCCCAGCCTCTTCCATGAAAACTTCATCCTTGTCAGTAATGTTGGGCATCTAAATGCATGCCCCAGCCTCTTCCATGGAAACTTCATCCTTGTCAGTAATGTTGGGCATCTAAATGCATGCCCCAGCCTCTTCCATGGAAACTTCATCCTGTCGGTGGTGTTGGGCATCTAAATGCATGCCCCAACCTCTGCAGTGGGAAACTTCCAGTGCCTTTTCGGTATAGAGACAGCTTGAATAGGTCCCCGATACCTTCCAAGACTAGGACCGTCCGTCCAATCCTGGGTCTGGTTACTAGTCGTATAAGTAGATCGATCATCGAGGAAGTGCATGTACACTATGGATCAAAATATACATTTCTAATGATGAGTGGTCCTGAATACCTGATGCACGTCCCAGCCTCGCATACGGAAATATCCAAATACCTTTTCAGCACATGACAGTCCACACAAATAAGTTCCTTTTTATCCTTCCAAGATTCACTGATCTCCTCCATGGTTCATGATTGTTGAATAGATCAAAGAGGAATTACGTTCAGCTTCATTGGACGATGAGTCCCATTCATCGTTCATCTCCACAGTCAGAGATTCAGGAGTGCTGTTCAGTCTTCATCTCTTCGTAAAATCTCTAGCAGTGGTATAAATAGATAGACAAAATCGGGCAGACAAGGTAGACCTTATAATTATACTCGACAAAATAAAGTGCCTGGTCTGTACAGTTTATTCTATCAAGTACAAGATCTGCTTTGCCTGCGTGGTTTTTGTCTAAGTCTGTTCATACCATTGCAAGGGAAGCGACCCTTCTATCCCTCTCTTGAGGCTATGAAAATTGTCTACCTTAACCTGGCAGTTCTCTTTTAATAGGAAGAAAAAAAATTATCTCTGCAGCCAGAGGTTCTAAGCAACCGCGTTGTTATTGTTGTTTAAAACCCAGCCGATTGCGTAGAGCCATATCGGGGCTATAACCGCTTCAAATCATTCGAAACTTCAACAGGGGGGATTACGTACACATGCCAGTGCATTCGCACATATAATCTAAGGACATGCCCCCGGCGTTGACAACTCCATCCAATTTATCGCACAGGGGAAATATAAGCATACATAAGGACACCAAAACGTATTTAAAAACTGGCATAAATTTCCTAAAATTGCTTCCGCATTCTCACCTCCTTAGATCCAAAAATGCACTTAATACATATACCCAATTATCAATCCTAAGAAAAAGTACGTCAGACTTTATCAAAACACGTACAGGTGATTGGACCATTAAGGCAGAAAATGATAGGTAGCATGACAGAAAGCAAATCAACATGGCAGAAACAAAGAGAGTGACAGAAAAGAGGAAATTTCTAGCACAGAATTTCCAGAAGGTGAGGATACTATTTATCTGAAAGAGCCCCCGGCATCCCACGGGTGAAAGCAACCGCATATTCTGTGTAGCTTACACAATATTGCTTTTGAATAGTCCCGTAAGTGGACAGCCTACTCAACCAATTGTGATGGGGTGGGGGGGGGGGGTGGGACAACATTAAAACGATCGCGCAGCACCATCTGTCGAATAGAGCATCGGTATCTCACAATGCAACTAAAAATTTTTACGGCTTCTTTAAAAATTTTACGGCTAGTCCTCGTATACTCTGAGAGTGGTAGGACTTTAAACTCTCAACAGAACAGAACAGAACATCTCTGCTGCACAATGCATGAAAGTACATTCACATCTAACAAGAGCGTGAAAGATACGTTCACATTATCTCATCTAACATTTAGAACAAGGGAAGAAGGGGCTACCTGAATCGTTCTCTTTGCTTTAAGTGAGAGAGATTATTTCTCGAAAGAAACAGAAAAAATATATATAAATGAAATTGGAGGGGAGAGGGGGATGGGGTGTGTGGGGAGAGAGAAGGTGAAAGCAGTCTGGGTTTGCTCTAGATTTATTGATAGGAATAAACCAGGCCAATTTCAGACATTTCCTGCAAGTATTAAGAGAACAAAGTTCATTCTATGGTACAGAACACACTGGTTTGAGGAGACACTCCCAAGATTGTCAAGCCCCAAGTCAAGTTCTTTTCTTTTCGGGATCTTCTCTCTGTCTGTCTGTCTGTCTGTCTCTTCTCTCTCTCTCTCTCTCTCTCTCTCTCTCCCCTCTCTGTGTCTCTCTCTCTGTCTTTCTCTCTCTCTGTCTGTCTGTACATGCCTGTGCGTATATGTTTCAACATGTGCGTTTGTGTGTGTAATCCAAAATAGATCATGTCCATTCAGGCCTAAACATTTCATGAATTGTGGTTGTGCCAAACATGTGATTTGACCCAAAATAT
>JAPXFY010000025.1:48019613-48024613 GCA_030674185.1 Monoplex corrugatus | reverse complement strand
ATGTAAGCAGATAGGCTAGTGCCTAAATTTTCTTCGCGCGCACGTGTGTGTGTGTGGTGTGTGTGCTTGCAGAATCTCAATATGTACATGAAAGATTCTGTAAATCATGTCTTTGGCTGGCTATGGAAACATTAAAAACATACAGTGAGCCAGTAACGGCAAGTTTGACTTATAAAAAAAAAAAAATAAAAAAAAAAAAAAAAGCTGTTAGCTAATAATTTCTCCCGTTGGAAAGTAAAGTAACGTTATCGTTATCTCTTTGTAACTGCTGCTTTTCTATTTTCTTTTCTTTCTCCCCATTTCGTCTCGCATTCCTTTTTTTTTTTTTTTTTTTCCCCTTCTTGCTCTTGTTCTTCTTCTGCCTTTTCGTCGTTTTACTTTTTTTCCACTCTCTGTTACTGGCGCTACTACTTTTTTTAAAAAATGTTTCTTTTCGAGTTCTGAATCTCTGCTTGCATGTTGCACCTGTTCTGAATAAAAGTGGTATGTGTGTGTGTGTGTGCGCGCGCACATGTGTGAGTGTGTGGATGCGCGCGTGCGTATGTGTGTGCTTGCATGTGTATGTTTGTGCGTGTGAGTGTGTGCGTGCGTGTGTGTGTGTGTGTGTGTCTGTGTGACAGAGAGAGAATGAGAGGGAGGGGGGGGGGGGATATGCGTGAGTCTGTATGTGAGACGGACAGAGTTTGTAAGCATGGGTGTAGAACAAGCAAAAGTGAGAATGATTTCGGGTGCTCTATCATTGAAGGTTCACTGTCCCACATTCACTGTAAAAGCAATTCCAGAGGCAGAGAGGGGTGCAGGTTCTGAAAACATAAATGGAAGAACAAGTAGAAGGAAATAACGCATGTCAAGAGAAATGATGCTGGCAGGAGAAGAAGAAAAAAAAGGAAAGAAAGAAAAACAAAAAAAGAAGAGTAAGAAGAAAGTGAGCGAGAGAGGGAGATAGATAAGATAGATAGATACATTAGATTAGATTAGATAGATAGATAGATAGATAGACAGACAGACAGATAGATAGACAGATTGATTGATAAAGAAAGAAAAAGAGAGAGAGAGAGTATCCTTTAGTCTAGAGGTGGTATCTTAGAAAACGTGGCTGGTAACTGTCGACTGTTCATTCCTATTGATTAGAATTATAATTGGAAAAAGTCAGAAAGAACACGAAGAGGTTTAGCAAACGGCACAGTTGGCAGAGGGAACGAATGAACGACAAAGTTTTTAATGAATGTTAGCCTTTGGCCATAACAAAACAGGGTAGGTGTATCGTAACCAGTGCAATAATTAACAGAAGTACTTTAAATCACAAATGCGATGGAGGGAAAGAATGGCTTGTGCATACACTAGAACTGCAAAATAATCTTGAGTAGATGTATCACCATTTAAGTATGAATGCACCAGGATCGTGCAACATCTTATACCATGATACTCATATTTGGACTATTATATACATGATTTGTTCCTCAAAGAACACAATGCTTCGGCCACGAAAGATATATAATCTGTATTATATAAAGCCTTAAATAGTTACTATTAAGATTGATAATTGGATGCATGTGTTAACGGTATTTTTTGCTCTGAGATATGTTATATGCAGGAACAGTTTTGGGTCATTTAGGACAGTTTTTGTGTGATTGAATGGTATTTATATACATTGGTATTCAGGTTTGTTTTCTGAAACCCCTGATGAAAAATTGGGCAGAATGATCAGTGTCCTGGGTCATGCCTTTAGAATATGTTTGCGAATGCGTTATGTGTATTTTTTTTGTATTCATTTATTTATATATTTATTTATTTGTCTGGATCAGTGAGGTGCTAAGTCTGTTTTGAGATGGTTATAGTCGTGATATGACTGTGCAGTTGTCTGGGCTTTAAACACAAACAACAACAATGCTGATAAAACTAGTGATGACAGTAATAATCTACACTATAATATTTCGATCATGAAAGATATAATGCCTACATGCCTACACACTGATACACTAAACAGACCTTGGTACACGCAATATCGACACCAAGATACACAAAATTTGGCACTGAGAGAGAGAGAGAGAGAGAGAGGATTTATTGGCTAAAAGCTGGTGGGTTTTTTTTTTCATTTTTTTTATTTCATTCACATTTGCCGTTGTCGTTTAACATCATCATCATGTACCCTGTTGCATGGCATTAGCCATCATGGCCTCCATACGAATCTTATCTTTTATCGCTAAGTACATCCCTCACCCTCCATGTCTTCATCCACCCCGCAAGTGCGTCCAGTATTTTCTACTTGGTTCTACGTGGTGTTTTTTTTCCTTCCAGCTTTCCTGTAGCGACTGGGTGCTGTAATTTCTCTTGCCTCATGAAATATCCAGTAAATGTTGATTGCCTTTTCCTAATCTTCCTCATTAATGTTCTTTTTGTGTTTGCCTCTTTCAGGACTCTCTCGTTTATTTTCTTCTCTGTGCATGGAACTCTTTTACATTCTTCTTAGAAACTACGTTGCCCTTGCCTCAGTCTTGTTCTGACTTTGCGTGTTGACTATCCATGCTTCACATCCGTACAACAGTATCGGTTCTACATAAACCTTGAAGAACTCTCTTCCTGATGTTAATTGATAGGCATTTGTTGGCGAGAACGCTTTTAACGTGAATAGATCTGCGAAGAACTACAAAAGAACTATTTGATGCAAACACATCAAGGGGCATGATCGTTTTGCCAGCATCGTCACTATTAGATGCAAACAAATTGAGGGGCATGAACATTTGCCAGCATTGTCGCTATTAGATGGAAACAATTGAGGTGATTGAACATTTGCCGGTATTGTCGCTATTAGATGCAAACAAATTGAGGAGCATGAACATTTGCCAGCGATGTCGCTTGAGGTAGGGAATATCGCAAGAAGGATATTTAGAATGTATCTAAGGAATTGAGGATGTTTATGAAGAATAGGAATTGGGGGTGATTATGAAGAGTTGGGGATGTGTATGAAGAATAGTTTCTCTACTTGGTAATTATGCACTTAATAAGGAAGGAGAGTGTGACGAGAGGAAACGCACTAACCACACTAGACAAGGATTCTCAAAGGTAGTCCACACATGGAATGATAAATACAACACATTCATTTAATTGATCAACTTCAACGTAAAACATAATTCACCGTTCTTACTGGCCTAAGTCCTACTGGCCTTAAATCCTAAAATGCACAACGAATCTTCACCAGCTTACATGTTACAAGCATACTGAACATTTCCTTCTGTCCAACTCTATTCTTTCTGTTTCCTGAAAAGTAAAACATGCTTCTAACTTCTAACCCTAACCTTAACACCTAACAAGAGTACAAATTGAAACGGTCACATACCTGTGACAGTGTGAGGTAGCTTGGAAGCTGGTTCCCCCAAAAGAGCTCCCAGGGGCTGACTGACTATCCCTTTTATAGAAGGGGATTCAGGTCAGGACGCTTTCCCTCCCTGACCATCAATAGGACCGCCTGTGATTAGCTGACCGCGTCTCTAAAGCCTGACTTCAAGTTTGAATGTGTGATTAGCTGACCGCGTCTCTAAAGCCTGACTTCAAGGTTGAATGATTCGAATTTTAATCCTGACATTGTGGTGGTTACATCTAACGTTACCTTCGGCCAAGTAACATGCCATTTTCAAAAGTCTGTTTCGGACAGTGACTTTTACTGCTAAGTGTCACCCCTTTGAATCTGTCCAACTCCCCAACGTGGAGAATAATGGCGTTATTTCTTGATATTTGCTTCTGGTCTTTGGTGCGGTCACTTCACAGTCTAGGGTATTGATCCATCCAGAAATCCATCCAGTCTAATGTTTATTTCCTCTTGCCCCCATTACAGCCTTATTCCGTTTCTGTGCCCAGCTGCGAAAGGTTTTAGTACTGGACAATGGCGACTGACCATTACTTTTCAAAATGCGATACCTACTAGTGGCCTGTGGTGTTTGCCTTTAATTTACCGATCCATTATACTGGAACATCAAATAGTGTCGCAATACATCTGCCGCCCTAAGGAATTCCTGTAATAGGAATATGAAACATTTTAAATGTGTCAAGCCTTCCGGCGGGTGAGAACAAGTAAATGGGAGTGGCCTCGTGAGATGGCAACCAGATCGTGGAGATAATTGGTATGATTTATGTGCATCTGCCTCGTGAGATGGCAACCGGATCGTGGAGATAATTGGTATGATTTATGGCAACCGGATCGTGGAGATGATTGGTATGATTTATATGCATCTGCCTCGTGAGATGGCAACCAGATCGTGGTGATAATTGGTATGATTTATGTGCATCAGCCTCATGAGATGGCAACCAGATTGTGCAGATACTTGGTTAGTTTATGTGCATCAGAGTATGGAAGTGGCCTCATGAGATGGCAACCAAATCGTGGTGATAATTGGTATAGTTTATGTGCATCAGAGTATGGAAGTGGCCTCATGAGATAGCAACCAGATCATGATGGTAATTAGTATAGTTTATGTGCATCAGGGTATGAAAATGGCCTGGTGAGCTGGCAGCCAGATCGTGGAGATAATTGGTATAGTTTATGTGCATCAGCCTCATGAGATGGCAACCAAATCGTGGAGATAATTGGTATAGTTTATGTGCATCAGCCTCATGAGATGGCAACCAAATCGTGGTGATAATTGGTATAGTTTATGTGCATCAGGGTGTGGAAGTGGCCTCGTGAGATGGCAACCAGATCGTGGTGATAACTGGTGTAGTTTATATGCAATCTGGGTATGGAAGTGGCTTCCAGGTGGTGGTAATAATTGGTACATTTTATGTGCATCGTTAACAGACAAGCATACCTCAGCGTGACGATGTTCAGTGCCACTAGAGCTCCAGCCACTGGATAAGGTGAATTATTTTAACGGCAATTTCTCTGTAATCTCTTTCCTGCACGTGGGTTCTACGGACACACTTTCAGATGGTTGTTGGAAGTCTTCCTCGTTATGGAAGGTCTCCATTATCATCATTGAAGAGATCTCACACAGCCCCGTGGAGAT
>JAPXFY010000025.1:48007113-48014613 GCA_030674185.1 Monoplex corrugatus | reverse complement strand
ACAATTTGTCGTAGTTGCTATACCCATTGTGTTTTATATTATAGTTACATATTTCCTCCCCTGTCGCCTGACACGGGCAGAATAAGATTAAAATGTCGACTTATACTTACCTCTCCCTCTGTCGCCTGAGACGAGTAGAATAAGACTAAAATTGTCAAGACATACGTATTTGTTCCCCATTTCCGTCTAAGACAAGCAGAATAAGATTAAAAGTGTCATGACTTTAGCTCACCTTTTTTAGCCTAGACAAGCAGGAATATGATTAAAATTGTGAAAACTTGCTTATTTGCCTTCCTTTTCGGGCTAGACAAGCGGAGTGATATCGAAATTGTCAAGACAATACTTATTTGCTGTCTTTTTCCAGCTAAGACAAGCGGAATAAGATCAAATTGTCAACACACACACACACACCCTATTATGAAGAAAAGGCCATTACTCGATTTTACCGACTGCTACCGACAAGTAGTTTTGATTTTGTGGACTGGGATTATCTCGAGGTCTAGAAGGATTTGATCAATTAGTCGAGAGAGAAGAGAGAGGGGGGGGGGGGGGGGGCTTAGTTACTTTTTGGAGTAGTGGTCATCTTTAAATAAGCTTGAGTGTGCATAAAGACTTGCTGAATTTGAAGTAAAATTATCTGATCTACTCCCATTCTTACTTAAATACATAAATGAATAAATCAACAAGGAAAGACGAGCAGAAGATGAAAACTGCATTTTATGGCGTAAAATTTCAGCTAGTGTCACGAAAAACTAGAAACAACAAACTGCGATGATGATTAAAAAATACAAAAAAACACTTCCTTGGTCATTCTTGACTTTTTGAATAACACAAACGTAGAACGCCAAGTGTTGTGTCTTATACGATTCAGTTTCATTTAAAACTCCTGTGGACTTGCCAAAGGAAATAATTATTGCGAGTAGAGAAGGAAAAATATTTTTGAGCCACGTTTGTAGTCCGCGGACGTTTTTTTCCGATCCAGTCACCTAACGTTACTGAGTTTAGGTATACATGGAACCTGCACTTCCTGTCGTAAAACCACATCGTGTCTGCTGCTATGAGATGTTCAAAAGTACAGCCCCTTTGGTCAGAACCTTCTAACAGGAGGAAAAACAAGTCCTGGGGGAGTCAGCGAAGCTGTCTTCCCAAAGGGAGGAAAGAGTTTACGTGGCTGGCTTACGATGAACAGTTGGATTTGATGATGTACAGTCTGTACAAGAAATCCCTCACAGATAAAGAAAGCTCCAATACATTGAGTGGCCAAATAGTCTGGAACTGATCCATGAAAATAAAGACTTGATGAACAGAATGTTCCGGAGTCTGAGATTGAGAGACTGGGTTGTGTTTAATTTGTTGTTGTTGTTGTTATATTTTCATTTAAATTCTTTTGGGGTTTTCTAGTACATTGAAATATGACATTTGAATAAATCCAGTCTGTCATGTTCCCTTCCACCTCTCCTCTCCATACTAATAATAAGTCCATGCAAGTAAAATCCATAGCAGCACTTTGCTATAATTGGGTTTGTTATTTTGGTTGGTAAAGTTTTCAGTCTGGTGGTAAACGGTTTGAAGCACTAGCCAAGGCTGGCAGGCAAAATTGTACACTTTCAGGGCCGTAACGTTGTGTATACTGGGGAAGAAATGACTGTGGTTGGAAACACACCTTAGCGCTGGAATATTCGTTGTGACGGAGATAATACGTAATTTCGTATTTCACCATCGTATAGTCTTATCAGCTGTATTTATTTCCGTGATATGTTTCTCTTTGAAGACTCCTGTGGGCGAACATTATAACTAATATATATCTATGTAGTAAAATTGTATACCTGTGTTCGTGCGCTGGCATACACACAGACACGACACGCACACAGCGCGCACACACAACTGCACACGCACACCACACGTGCACATAACACATGCTAATCTTGTAACGATCATAGTTTTCGCATTTTCATTTTTCGATTTTCAGTGAATTAGAGTGTAGACGATGAGCTTCCATGTGTTTTTAATTTGTTTATTGATTCTGCTGTTTCAGTGGAACCGACGACACGATGCCCTAATTGGCGCAGCTTCGTGAACAGATGAATGATGCATACGCGAAAGGTCAGAATGACCTTCAAAAATTAGGAGTTTGTTCAAGAAGAAGTCACCACACTTGGACAGTTCCATATGCGCTCTGCTCTAAATCTGCAGAAATCATCACGCAGACTCCCTGAGTCTTTGCAACACCCTATACGCTGGCAAGATCTTGAAATGTTGGTGTGGGGGGGGTGGGGGGAATGGAGAGGGAGCTATGAAACTGACACCACCAGAATGATATGGGAAACATTAAAATGAACAGCTGAACAGGCCAGGTTTTAATGTTGCGGGTTGGGATTGAACTCAGATATCAGATCTTGGTCCACTCCCCCCCTGGGATCCCCAGGGGAGGGGGGGGGGCTCTTTCAGTACTATAATAGTATCCCCACCTTATTAGAATTCTGTGCTAGAAATTTCCTCTTTTCTGGCACTGGCATTGTTTCTTTCTTCCTCCTTTGCTTTCTATTGTTTCTTCCTATCATTTTCTGACTTGCTGGTCCATTCGCCTGTAAGTGTTCGATAAAGTCTTATGTACTTTCTTTTAGGATTGATAATTGGGTACATGTGTTAAGTGCATTTTTGGCCTGGGGAAATGAGATATGTGAAGCAATTTTTAGGTAATTAAGGCCCGTTTTTATACATGTTTTGGTGTCTTAGTAATGTTTGAACTTGTATTCAGGTATGTTTTTTTTTAAATCCCCTGTGCTATTAGACGGAGTGGTCAACGCCAGGAACATCTCTTAGATTATGTGCGCGAATGCATTGATATGTGTTAGTGTACTTAATTTTTTTTTTCCTGTTGAAGTAGTGAATATGTTTTGAAACGGTTATGACCCTGATATGGCTCTATGCAGTTGGCTAGGCTTTAAACAACAGTAACAGTTGAGTCCACTATTCTGTGTTAAAAAAAACAACAACAACCAAACGAAAAACACACCTAATCAACCTGCATGAAAACGGCGACAACGACAACAAATCCGTGTCCAGCAAGAGGATTGAACCCACAACCTCCGCGTTATGAGCATGGCGCTGTAAAAACGGAGTTAACCCTTTCACTCCCTCACCTTGTCCACCGGGATAGGGTGAGGGAGCGAAAGGGTTAACGGGCCTCTTACTGAAACGGATTCGTAACCCATTTAAAACGGCGAAAACTTCACAACTTGGCCGGCCCCGCATTGAAGCTGTTGAAGGGCTGTTAGTGTTGATAAGAGATTGCAGTTCCATGTGCAGTGTGTTGACATGGTAAACAAAACTGATGAAACCGAAAGGCCCTCGTGATCTTATTTCTGTTTAGGGCCTGCATGCGCGCGCACCGACAGACGCATTCATTCCAGCATGGACACGCACGCGCGCGCGCACACACACACACTCTCTCTCTCTCGCTTGCTCTCTCTCTCTCTATCACTCAGGTTTAGTGTCCGGCTTTTTAAAAAAATATTTATTTATTTATTTATTAGTAGTAGTAGTAGTATTGTTTGCTTTTCTTTTTCCTTTCCTTCATTCGAGGGGCGCGCGCCAACACACACACACACACCACCCCTCTCTCTCTCTCTCCATTCTCACACACCACACACCCACACACACACCACACACACACACACACACACACACTCTCTCTCTCCCCATCATCTCTCACTTCACACACACATCACACTACACACTCTCTCTCTCTCTCTCTCTCTCTCTCCTCTCTCTCTTTCTCTCTCTCTTTTTTTGTCTGTCTGTCTGTCTGCCTCTCTCTCAGCTCTTGTCTCCGATTATTGGTTTTATTTTTTTCTGTTCCCGTTTCTCTCACCCACCCCCTTTTAATTTTTTTCCCTCTCTGTTTCGTCAAAATGAATAACGCATGTGCGCACGCGCTTCATTATCATGGCTCGGGGCACGTCGTGTGAGGTCAAGAAGCGACGAAACAGCACGTGCAGCGTGCAGCCAACAGCCAACAGCTTCCTTTTTCCTTTGTCTGTCTGCTGCTACGAGGAATGGCAGTGGGGGAGTGGAGAGAAAGGAGGGGGTTTGAATTTGAGGGGTGGGGTGGGCGTTGACACATGCTCAAGGTCACTTGGGGTCGTATCTAATAATAACAGCTTCGGTGGTTCTCCGATAGCGTCATTGATTTTGTTGGTGATGAGACACTGTTGAGGCTTTTTTTAAAAAAAAAAAGCCTGATGTTGGGTGTCTCTCTTGTTTCCCGCTCTGTTCTCTGCTTGCATGGCCTGTGGGTAGGTGGGGGGGGGGGGTCCCCAACAAACACTCCCAACGCAAAACATGCAAGCGACACGTGCGCGCAGAAACACACGCCTGCACCGCGCACTGACACGTATAAAGCGGTCTTGAGCGTAAACACACAAACTGTGTGTGCATGCACATGCAGACACGCGCTCGTGCACACATTTCGTCGTGTGCCAACGAGCCTCTGTCCCTTATCGCTGTACCATCTCCCTCTCCCCCTCTCACCTCATTTGTCTCCCTGCCAATCCAACCCCCCCCCCCAGCTCTCCCCCCGCCACCCCCTCTTTTTTTTTTTTTTTTTAGCCTAGGAAGATTGTAGTATCTGACAAAAACAAAAAAGTGCCCCCCCTCTCTCTTTCTCTTTCTCTCTGTGTTTGTGTGTGTGTGTGTGTGAGAGAGAGAGAGAGAGAGAGAGAGAAAGAAATGTGTGACTAAGATCTTTCCAGGTCTTTATGGAGGAACTTTGCCAGATTTTATTCAAAAATGTGGACAGTCGCGAATGCGCAAGTTTGGAGGACAAGGTGTTAATGTCCAAGTCACACACACAACACACACACACACACACACACACACAACAAAAACACACCACACCAAAAACGACCACTTTTCGAGGACCTAGGCAGGTGTAAAGGATACTTTCTCTGAACTTAAGACAAAATTAACGTTTTCATCGTTGTGACAGCCTACCGTTGTTCTTGATGCATGTCGTCAAGTTTTTATTTTAACTGACGCTTCTTCGAGCTCACATGACCTCAAAAATTTTCAAATTATGGATTGTCTAAAATATCTTTAGTCATGTTTTTATTTCAACTGAAGCTTTTTCGAGCTCACGTGACCTCGAAAAGTTCAAAATATGGAATGTGTAAAATAACTGTTTTTATTTCACTGAAGCTTCTTCAAGCTCACATGACCTCAGACAGTTCGAAATCATAGAATTCTGAAATAACTTTAGTCAAGTTTGTATTTCAGTTGATGCTGCTTCAAGCTCACATGACCTCGAAAAGTTCAAATCATGGAATGTCTAAAATAACTTTAGTCAAGTTTGTAATTCAGTTGATGCTGCTTCAAGCTCACATGACCTCGAAAAGTTCAAATTATGGATTGTCTAAAATAACATGTCTAAAAAGGGAGACCATTTATGTTAGACTGGTTCGACCATCTTGAACATTTTCCGTGGAAATTGTTCACATAAGTCTGAGGAGGTACAGTTTGTATGACAGTCAAAGTCAAAATGTATCTATCGTATCCGCAATTGAAGGATGGATCTCCATCAATTATCTGTCTTAGGCTCGGCTCATGGGATTCATATTGAGTTAGATCAAATAATATTCCGAATAAACTCCTTCAGGGTATAAGGAAGTCAAGAGGGAATGCGGAAGAGAGAGAGAACTCAGAAAGAGAGAGAGAGATCAGACCAGACCAGACAGACAGACAGAGAGAGACAGAGAGAGAGACAAAGAGAGAGAGAGAGAGAGAAACCAACCAACCAATAGCAGATTTGTTAAGTCGCAAAATAACCCGTGCCCATTTCTAGGGTTCATAATTATCTTTGGTGCGACTCGTAGTTGTGAGAATCACTGAAAAATGTTTTAGTAGAGATTATTGGCTTTTTATGAAAATTATTATCGTTACTATCAGTCATTTAGATTATTGGCTTTTTATGAAAAGATTATTATCGGTATTATCAGTCATTTATTCACTTGTATGTTTGTGTCTTTTTATGAATTCTGTGTTCTTTTCATCGTTTGTTTTTTGTTTTGTTTTGTCATTATGGGGTTGTGATTTTTTTCCTCGAAGTTTTGAATTGCAGATTTAATATGTTAAAATCATTTTAACTTAGTAGGTTTTCAAGAGACTCAGTAAAGAAATTTGGAGGGTCGCTGTTTTTTACGTTGTGTCCAGTTGCGTTTCGTCATAAGGTGGAAAAAAAAGTGCCTAACGATGTCATTGAGCTCCTCAAAGAGAGCTTGGTTTATTAGTTTGCCTGTATGTGTCTTCTGTCTCTGTCTCTGTCTGTTCTGTCTGTCTCTCTCTCTCTCTCTCTCTTTCTCTACCTCCCCTCTCTCTCTTTTCTCTCTCTTCTCTCTCTCCCTCCACTCTTCTCTTCTCTCTCTTCTCTCTTCTCTTTCTTCTCTCTTTCTCTTTTACCCCTCTCCCCTCTCTCTCTGCTCTCTCTCCTCTGTCTCTTTCTCTCTCTCTCTTCTCTGTGGGGTGGTGGGTATGGTTAAGTAGGGCAGGGATGGAGGGTCTCCTGTGACTCAAAGGGTGCCCGCCGTCTGTTTTGTTTTATGCTGTAGGGTTTTCCTGTAACATGTGATGTTGGCAGCTCAGATGGTAGGGTGTGAGTCAAAAGAGCTATCGATTTTTTTTTTAGTGTTCCTCTTTGAAAAAAATAATGAAGGATCTTAGATTCGAATCTTGTGTGTGTGGCGTGTGCGCGCGGGCTCGTGCGTGTCTAAGTCAGTAAGTGTGTTGTTTGAGTGTTACGAGAGGCATGGGGAGAGGAGAGGGTGGGAGGAGCAAATTATCCCGTCAAATGAGGTTTCATTCACTTCAGCTTGTGGTATTTGCATCGAAGAAAAAAGAAAATTGCATCAACACGCTGGAATTCGAAACGTATACTCTTTTGTGTCGTGTTTTTGTGTGTGTGTGTGTGTGTGTGTGTGTGTGTTGTGTGTGTGTGTGTGTGTGTGTGTGTGTTGTGTGGTGTGAGAGAGAGAGAGAGCTGAGTGAGTTGCTGAAGAGCCAGTGAGACTTTATCCCATTTTTTCTTCTTCTTTTTTCTTTTTTTTTTTGTTTCTTTTCTTTATCTTTTTTCTTTCTTTCTTTTTTCTTTTCTTTTTTTCTTCTTCTTCTTCTTCTTCTTTTCTCTTCTTCTTCTTCTTCTTCTATTCTTCTTCTTTTCTTCTTCTTCTTCTTCTTCTTCTTCTTTTTCTTCTTTTTCTTCTTCTTTTTCTTCTTCTTCTTCTTCTTCTTCTTCTTCTTCTTCTTCTTCTTCTTCTTCTTCTTCTTCTTCTATTTCTTCTTCTTCTTCTTCTTCTTCTTTTCCCTCCTCCTCCTCGTCCTTTCTTTCTTTCTTATTTTCTCTTCTTTTCTTGTTGTTAGTGTTCTTTCTTCTTCTTTTTCTTTTATATCTTCTTCTTCTTCTCATACTTCCTCTTTTTCTTCTTCTTCTTTGTCTATTTCTTTATT
>JAPXFY010000025.1:47984613-47999613 GCA_030674185.1 Monoplex corrugatus | reverse complement strand
GTTTGATGTGGTGTGTGTGTTTGGAAGTCGCAGCTGTGTGTGTGTGTGGTGTGGAGTGTGGGTGCTTGGAAGTCGCAGCTCTATTGTGTGTGTGTGTGTGTGTGTGGTGTTGTGGAGATTTAAGCTCTCTCTCTCTCTCTCTCTCCTCTCTCCTCCCTCTCTCTCCCCTCCTTCCCTCCTCTCTCACTCCCTCTCCCTTTCTCCTTGACTCCCTCCTCTCCTCTCTCTCTCCCGTCTCTCTCTTTCTCTGTCTCTCTCTCTGAAGAAGAGGTACATTTTGCCTTGTGCTCTCCAGATTTAGATGTCGGCCAAGGTTTATCCCTCAAAAGTAGTATAGATGCCCAGATACGTTCAATGTTTGTTAATGTTTGTTAAGTCATTTTGATTATACTAAGAATTTCGGTTTGTTCCTGCTTAAAATCATCTAAAATCGTGCAAATTCTTTTATCGTAATATACAGTATAGTTTGTTGTTGATGGTTACTCTTATTTGATATGCTGTTTGGTTATTTTATTTAACCTGTAAGCTCCCTTTAGTAGGGCTGTAGTCATTTTTGAATAAAACTTCGCAAGTCTACACTCTATTTCTGTCCCTATGTTCTCTGTCTCTGCTCTCTGCCTGTCTCTGTCTCTCTCTGTCTTTCTCTGTCTCTGTCTCTCTCTTTGTATGGAGGTTGCAGCTGTGTGTGTGTTGTGTGTGTGTGTGTGTGTGTGTGTGTGTGTGTGTGTGTGTGTGTGTGTGTGTGTGTGGGTTATTACACTCCCGTGGGCAAGTGAAAACTGTACAACAGATTGATTTTCTTGCGAGTAAACCTACGAGTGCTCTCCATGCGAAGAGCACGTCGCCGTTGTGTGTGTGTGTGTTTCGTGTGTGTGTGTGTGTGTGTGTGTGTGTGTGTGTGTGTGTGTGTGTGTGTGTGTGTGTTGTGGGGAGACCGCAGCTGATGCCTGGAATAATGTTGGCTCGTCAAGACAAGAAGGGGAATGAACTATAAATTATTTACACACCCGCGAGCGTGTTCACACCACACGCGCGACGACACATCACACACACACACACACACACACACACACACACACACCACACACACACACACACACACACACACACAATCTTATGCACACGCCCACGCGAGTGTCCCACAACACACTGTACACACACATCACACGCACGTGCAAACACACACACACACACACACAAACAACAAACAAACACGAATGTCCACCAACGAACAACACACACACACACACTCACCACTACACACACACACACACACACACACACACACACACACACACACACACACACAACACACACACACACACACACACACACACAAAACAAGACACGTTTGCTGTGAAAAAGTGTTCATTTCAAAGTGAGTGTGGCCTGGGAATTTCTCTAACTTCCATGGCAAGCTCCATCTGTGAAATTGGAGCTATCAGGAAGTTGTGGCTAATAATTGGCTTGTTGTGAAATAAAGGAGGTGACAGAGGAGAGCAGCGTTCTTGTAAAAACTGACGGTTGGTCAACATAGAGCGTATAAAATCCAGAACAAGCGCGTTCAAGCAAACAGGAACCAGAAAAACACGAAAATAGAATCAGAACGCGTATTTAATACTACCAGACAAGACAGGCGCAAATTTTCGGCCAACTGTGCCTTTGTCTAAGCGTAAATGCAGGATCACAAACATAAACAAACACCAAATACAAAATTAGGAGAAAAAGAGTGATGAAACTTCCTTGCAGACTAGTCTCGCGGGAGAAAAACTATATTAGCGTAGAAGTTTTTTGTTGTTTTTTTCTTTTACGTTCTATGATGGTCAGTCGAGCCCTCGTTGCTGGCACATCTTGCTCAGTAACATACCAAAGATGCTTAATGTATTGGTGAGAGCGAGTAAATTAGTTTCGGTACTTCTCTGCCTCAGATTTTCTTTTTAAACTTAAGAAGGTACACGCAGATAGAAAGCACATGTTTATACAGAAAATACAGATCATAAATACATCGCCATACAAACACATATGTGAACATACGTTTAAGTCAAGTCGATATACATCTAATCTCCCTACGTCTCACCTACACTTTCACTCTCTCTCTTTGTTTCTTCTCTCTCTGTCTGTCTCTCTCTGTCTCTGCTCTGTCTCTGCTCTCTCTCTCTCTGCATTCTAGTCTGTCTAGTCTCTCTCCTCTCTCATCTCTCTCCCTCTCTCTCTCTCTGCATTTTCTTTTCTGTCATTGAGTTAATCCTTTCGCTTCTGCACAGAACACGATACTCGCAGCCCTAACAAGAATATCAAGAAGAACAATCTTCTTCATGTGTGTAGTTAACACGCAACACCATCCTTTACAAACACCATGCGAAAAGTTAATTATTGAAAGAATTACCGTCTCGTGTTCTTTTCTAAAAGAAACGCACTGGAAATCTTCTTCCTCTGTCGGCGACATTAACGGTCGACAGCACCATTCATGCATACATAGGCTTGGTACTGGATGCACAAGTTAATTATTGGAAGTTTGGTTCCTCGTGCCGTTGACGACAAAGGGAGTGTTCCGGGCAAACTTCGCCCATAAACTGCGGCAATGGCTCACCACTATCCATGCATACATGCGCTTGGTACTCAGTGCATAACTTAATTATTGGAAGAACTCAAACGTCACGTGTCCTCTCTCCAGAAGAGGTGATCTGAGAGAAGGAAGAGCAAAGGTGCAGCCGCTTTAACCCTTTCACTTCCTATCGCCTATCTCTACTTCCAGATTTCCTTTCGACACCCCTAACCAATCCATCAGCTTTCATTTCACTCCCTCATCCTATTCACCAGCTTTCCTTTACTCCATCCTGTCCACCAGCTTTACTTTTACTCCTCCTATCCACAAGCTTTCTTTTCACTCCCTGATCCTCATCACCACTTCTCACTCCCGCCTAATCCCCACTTTCTTCACTCCCTCATCCTATTCACCAGCTTTCCTTTCACTCCCTCGTCCTATTCGCCAGCTTTCCTATCACTCCCTGACCCTATCTATCAGCTTTCCTTTCACTCCCTCATCCTATCCATCAGTCTCCCCTTTCACTCCCTCACCCTATCCATCAGTCTCCCCTTTCACTCCCTTATCCTATCCATCAGTCTCCCCTTTCACTCCCTCACCCTATCCATCAGCTTTCCTTTAACTCCCTCATCCTATCCATCAGCTTTCCTTTCACTCCCTCACCCTATCCATCAGCTTTCCTTTCACTCCCTCACCCTATCCATCAGCTTTCCTTTCACTCCCTCACCCTATCCATCAGCTTTCCTTTCATTCCCTCACCCTATCCATCAGCCTCTTTCCCTTCTTTCACTTCCTTCTACCCACCCTATCCATCAGCTTTCCTTTCATTCCCTCACCCTATCCATCAGCTTTCCTTTCACTTCTTTATCCTGTCCACAAGCTTTCCTTTTACTACCCCACCCTATCTGTCAGCTTTCCTATAGCTTTCTTCCGTATTCATCAGCTTCTTTCACTTCCTGACCCTATTTACCAGCTTTCTGCAAATCTCACGCTCACCTCCGCCCTCCTCCCCACCCCCACCCCCCCTTGTAGGGATGCCAGGAGTTCTTTCAGTATAAATGGTATCCCCACCTGGAAAGTCTGTGCTAGAAATTTCCTCTTTTTCTATCACTTTCTTTGTTTTTTCCTCCTTTTTTCCTGTCATTTCTTCCTACCATTTTCTGCCTTGCTGGTCCATGCACTTGTATGTGTTCTTTAAAGTCATGTATACATTTTTTTTCTTAGGATTGATAACTTGGTACGTGTATTAAGTGCATTTTTGCCTCTAAGGAAAAGTGATACGCAGAAGCAGTTTTAGGTGATTTAGTCCCGTTTTTGCATGTATGTTTTAATGCCCTTAGTTATGTTTATATTTGTATTCAGGTTTGATTTTTTTTAATTCCCTTGTGCGATAAATTGGACTGAGTGGTCAACGCCAGGGGCATATCCTCAGATCATGTGCGCGAATGCATTGATATGTGTACTTTATTTTTTTTTTCCCCGATGATCTTTTTTTTTCCCTCTTTTTTCCTCCCTTTGATGTGTGGTGTAATGTTTCAGTGGTTATAGCCTTGATATGGCTTTATGCCGTCGGCTGGGCTTTAAACAACAACAATAACTCTATCTATCATTTCTCCTTTTCTGCACTCTATCCACCTGTTTCCCTTTCACATCCTCCTATCCTCCAGCTTTCCTTCTATTTCCTGACCCTATTCTCCGCCTTTCCTTTCACTCCTCATCCTTTCCACCAGCTTCCTTTTCACTCCCTCGTCCTATTCACCAGCTTTTCACTCCCTCATCCTATCCACCAGCTTCCTGTTCTTTCCCTTACGTATCCACCAGCTTCCTCTTCTTTCCCTTACCTTATCCACCAGCTTCCCTTTCGCTCCCTCATCCTATCCACCAGCTTTCCTTTCTCTCCCTTGACCCTATTCACCACTTCCCTTTCGCTCCCTCATCCTATCCACCACTTCCTTTTCCTCCTCACCCTATCTACCAGTTTTCCTTTCACTCCCTCACCCTATCTACCAGTTTTCCTTTCACTCCCTCACCCTATCTGCCAGCTTTCCTTTCTCTCCCTCACCCTATCTACCAGCTTTCCTTTCAATTCACTCCCTCATCCTATCCACCAGCTTCCTTTTCACTCCCTCACCCTATCTACCAGTTTTCCTTTCACTCCCTCACCCTATCTACCAGTTTTCCTTTCACTCCCTCACCCTATCTACCAGCTTTCCTTTCACTCCCTCACCCTATCTGCCAGCTTTCCTTTCTCTCCCTCACCCTATCTACCAGCTTTCCTTTCAATTCACTCCCTCATCCTATCTACCAGCTTTGCTTTCACTCACTCACCCTATCTGCCAGCTTTCCTTTCACTCACTCACCCTATCTACCAGCTTTCCTTTCTCTCCCTCACCCTGTCTACCAGCTTCCTTTTTACTTCCACATCCAACCCACCAGCTTTCGTTTCACTTCCTCATCCTTTTAACCAGCATTCCTGTCACTCCCTCATCCTGTCCACCAGCTTTCCTTTACTACTTCACTCTACCCATCAACTTTCCTTTAACTTTCTTCCCTAGCCACCATCTTCCCTTTCACTTACTTACCCTATTCACCAGCTTTCAACAAATCCTTTCACGCTTACCGTCATTTTCCATCAGCTCTCTCACTCACTCACTCAGCTTCCACCAACCTCTCGTGGAAGAAGTTGGTGGACAAGGGAGGGAGAGGAAACGAAAGGGTTAGTAATTAATCAGTCATGAACCACCACTTCGACTGACTGGTCCTTGTCTCCTGCGCTACAGAACCTTTGGAGGTGAGGTCAGGGTCATGATTTGTGGGGGTGAGGGATGGGGGGGGGATGAGGGTGTCCAGGGTCACTGACAACTGTGTAGGTGACAGTCACGTGCGGTCAAGGTCAGTGTCATTCGTCTAGGAGATGGAACGTCGGCGGTCGGGAGACCGGCGGTTGTCGACTTTTTTTTTTTTTTTTTTTTTTTTTTTTTCCCCCAAGATGGAGACAGGAAGTTGGAATGGAGCTGGAAAGGAAGCGGGATAGTGAAAGCAGAGACTGTGATGTTTGGTATCGATCAGGTCAGCGGAGGATGGATGGAAAGTTGGAGGGAGGAATGAGAGTGTATGTGTGCATGCTTGCCTGCGTGCGTTGGGGGAGAGGTATTAGGGAATGCGTCTATTAGTATGGATAATTAGAAAGCCAAAACAAGTGTGACCGCAAGCAAAGGGATCCAGCTAAACACGAAAATACAACCAGAACGCGTATTTGATGATTAACAACAGGATGGGATAGTCGCAAATTTTTTGGCCAACCGACCCTTGTAAAGCGTAAGTGTAAGGCAACTTTTAAGAAATATAAAAACAGTGGAAGAACAACCATGCTTCCCGGTTGTCTGGACGAGCAGGAGAGAGAGACAAAGAGACAGAGAGTAAGTGAGTGGTGTGTGTGTGGAGAGAGAGAGGGAGGGGGAGAGAGGGAGAAGGAAGTTTGGTTGTTTTTGCACTGGTTTTTGTGTGTATTGTTTGTGATGTATTTCTTGCCTTACGTTTACATTTGACAAAAAAAGGCCAGTTGGCCGAAAATTTGCACCTGTCTTGTCTTGTTGTATTAAAGAAGTGTTCTGATTCTATTTTCGTGTTTTTGTTTGTTTGTTTGGTTTTTGTTTGTTTGTTGTTTTTTTTCTGGTTCGTGTTCAGAAAGCAAAAGAACCAGCTTGAAATGTGTACGCGGACCCCCCCCCCCCCCCTTTCTCCCTTTAGCCCACCCCCTGGAATCACATTCCCAGGTTGAACTGGCTCATTATTTCCACCATTTCGCCCAGACACCTCCAACCACCGTGCAAGACATGGTATGATGGTAACGGTGTTAGCCTCATACACTCCTAGAACTCTGTCGGAAGTCTACTCCTTTTTGGCGGGAACACATTCTTCCCAAAAAGCAGAGGTGAAGTGTAATTTTTGTGATCGGGGCATTTTATTCTTTCATGATCGATGATGAATGAACCGCTTTGTTGGAAAATAATTTTGTAAGTGCCGAAGTGATTGAATTAAGAGATTCTGTGGCGAACATGAAGGTTGTTGGCGGTGCTTGATTGATTCGACAGTAAACACCGTCTAGACGTTCAGCACCGTAACACTAAAACAGTTAACTTGTTCTTCTCTCCTTCCTTGTTTCCGTTAGATTTGGAATTGCTTTTCACGTGGTGTTAGACTTGATAATGGCTTTAATGGTCCACAGAGCTACAAGCAACATGAACTCAACTGAACCCCTTGTTTAGATGCTGATGGTGGTGGTAGTGATGATGATGATTATATGATAATGATGTTGATGATGATGATGACATGATGCTGATGGTGGTGGTGGTAGTGATGATTATGATAATGATGTTGATGATGCTGATGATGATGACGACGTGACGACGATGATGATGGTGGTAGTGATGATGGTGATGATGATTGTTGGTGGTGGTGGTGATGGTTCTCTCTCTCTCTCTCTCTCTCTCTCTCTCTCTCTCCCCCCCTCTCTCTCTCTCTCTCTCTGATAGTTCACATCCGGATGCTTGATATAACGTCAGCAGTTTATGAGAGTTGTCGATGAAAAAGTGTAGTAGCGGCCTCTTCTCGATGTTGGGGGGGGGGGGGGGGGGGGGGGCACACTCCACTCAGTTTGGTTCCGTGACTTATTGGCTTGATTTGTGTTCAACAAAGTAACACTTCAGCAATGCATGCAGTGTCTTCTCAAGTGAGTGGTTTGATGACCAGGTCGTAGTGATATTAAGTCAGCGTGGGCATAGGCACAATGTCTGGAACTGAATATTCAGAACGTGGGCTTTGTGGCATGTTCATAGGCGGGAACAAGCAGCGTAAACGAGGGTGATGCCATTGAAACAGTGTGAAATATCAGAGAGACTGAGAGAGAGAGAGAGAGGAGGGGTGGGGTGGGGGTGGGTGGGGCATGGCCCATATTGTAACTCCGTTTTGCAACAGTTGTATTGAGGACGAATACCATGTGGTTGAAATGGCCTGTTATTTTGATTTTGTTTGTGCGGCGGATTGGTATTTTGATGTGTGTGTGTGTGTGTGTGTGTGTGGTGTGTAGTTTTTAATGGGTTTTGTACACGCCCAGGGCTATTTTGATCAGGAATCAGTGTTTTATGATGATATATGATGATAATGACAATGATAACTAATAATAATCATAATGGTAATAATAATGAGACAAGAGAACAGCTTTCTTTGAATGATAAAGGTTCTGTTTGGATTTGGGAATCTCCTGAGATATGTCGTCTTACATGACCACTTGTTTCACCCTTCCGCTAGACCTAGCCTTAGGAATTCACTGTCTCGTCAGTGTTCGGTTAGCTGGAACTCAAAAGCGGGCGCCAACCACTCTCCCAATCTAGAACTGCCGGTTCCTAGACGAATTGGCAGGAGACGGCTGATGGATGTATATATACACTAACGGCGCTGCTTTTTCTTTTTAGCGAGTCATCACGTACTGGGAGATAATTTGGTCATGGGAAATAATTTAGTCTGGAGTCAGGGAGGCAGGGCATGCAGGTCGAGGATGCGTGAAATTGCCGCAGGATTGACCGCGTGCTTGTGGTGTCTGTTCACGTCAGCGATGGCGTAACCGCACTTTAAGGCTGTTTGACTGTTGGCTGCTGTTTTGTTTTTGACTGAAGTTTTATCAGAAAGTTCACGGTTTCGTTTCTTTCTACCGCTTATTAGGCTTCTGTTCATTAGACTGATAATAATTATTCATTCATTCATACAGCTTCTTCTTTGGGGTCGGCACTCCCAACTCTCTCAGAAATTGGATAGAGCATTACTGGAGTGGCACTTTGGAATTTTATTACTGTCTGAGAGAGAGAGAGAGATTGAAAAATAAGAAACTTCTTTCGTTTGTCATCTACATGGTCAAGCCACGTGTTATGATGAATGTGGCCACTTTCTCCAGTTCTTGCTGGCGACCACGGAGCCTGGTGTTCGGAGGAATTGTGATCAGCATCAGAAGAGTTGTCAGCTATGTTTTCTGTCACTCCAGTTGATAGAGGTGACATCGCTGCTATACTCGTACATGGCCAGCTGTCTTGTCCTCTTGACCGCACGTATGGGCTGGTTAGTGAAGGCTTCAGTTTGAACTTGCAGTTCATGTGTGGCCGGTGGTGGATTCTCATCAGGATTACTTACTACTCTCTGGACAGAAGATGGAAGTCGCCCCTTTCTGTCCGTGGCTTTAGAACTGATCTGATCGTGCTCCTCTTTTCGTCGTTGCTGATACTGTTTTCTGGTCTTCCTGAACTCATCTTTTTGCTAGCCCATCTCATCATCGTCATCATCATGTGCCCTGCCGCATGGCGTTGGTGATCATGGCCCTCCTCACGAATCTATCCCTTGTCGCTTGCAAGTACATCTCCCAACCTCTCTGTACTCAGCCACCATGCAAGTCTGTTCAGTATTTTCTCCCTGTGTCTACCTGGTGTTCTATTTCCCTTCAGCATTCCTGTCCAAGGGAAAGACTACTTGATAGCATGCATCATGTGTATCAAATCATGGAGGTTGCTTGCATGACTGCCTCTGTCTTATCTCGGTAGTTGGTGCAGTGTTTTTGCGTAGGAGCACTGGAAGTTGTGGTTTGAGTCCCTGGGAAGTCGCAGAGGATGTGGGCTTCTCTGTTACTGACAGCATTGGTGACTGTCCCATTGGTCTTTAGGTGTGTCCATACTCCTGTGGGTAACATGCTTCGATCATGGCCAGCGTGAGAGAGCTCTGCGTGCTGCATCATCTTATTATACTTTGCCTGAGGTGACATGAGAGAAAGTAGTGCGGATCTCAAGATCCAGCTGTTCTGGTTCCAAAACAAACCAACAAAAATGAAACAAACTGTAACGTGTTAAAAGCTTCACAGCCTTCACAGTGTCAGAATGGTGGTGTGGGGGGGGGGGGGGGGGGGGGGGGGGAGAAGGGGATATGGGCTACAGTATTTCCATACTTGGTTTCAACTCCAGTCGTGATACATTGAGCATCGATTTTTGAATAAACATGACAGGATCACCGCTTTGGTGTGTCTTATACATGAAATGGCCAACTCTTCAACAATCGCTTACATCACCAATAAAACACACGACGAAACAATTTTCTTTGGGATTTGAACAGAGTTCTTGCAGTCATAGTTTCTGACTCCAACTAAAACTAGCCGCGGTACACCCTGGTAATGTTGAATTGTTGAGTGTTGCTGTTAGTTTTTCATCGCAGTCGCTCTTGAATAAACTCTGAACTCAGAAGTCTTCTTCAGTTTGAGTTTCTCAAGATGGTGTCTCCACATTCGGAATAAATTCCATGCTCTAACGCCACAGATGCAATGTAAAGCATAAGCTCCAAAATAATCATGGCGTAAGCTGTAGACCTGAACTTAGGCCTTTCTTCATCACAAAAGTGGTTGTTTTGTTTCTCTCAGTCGTTCTAGATTTCATGTGCGCAAATGCATTGATATTATGTGTACTTACTTTTCTTTTCTTTTTGTTCCCCTGTTGAAATATTGTGTACGTTTTGAAATGGTTATAGCCCTGATATGACTACGCAGTCGGCTGGGCTTTAAACAAAAATGACAGTGACTAACCGAAGGAAACTTAAGATAATTTAAAGTCATGAATCCTTACAGCTACAGATGAAAAAAGACAAGAGTGTATGGAGTGGGGGAGGGGATAGAAGGTACGGACAGGATGGGGGTTCGGGAGGGGGAGGATCCCATGGGTTTACGGAAGTAAAGGTTGTTTGAGATTGCTGATTCTGGTGCCAGCAAGAGATATTTCGAGTGGACATTGATAGGAAATATATTTACTCTGGTGATCCGTGCTTACGACTTAACTTCCCTTAAAATATAAAAAGGAAAAAAAAAAAAGGAAGCTGAAAGATTGAAAAAGAGGCAAAGGTGGTTGTGGTGATTATGTCGATGGTGATGGTGAGAGATGACCAGGGCGTGGTGATCGTCTGGATGATGAAGATGACGAAGGAGGTGGGTAGTATATCGACAGAAGATGACGACGATAGCGATGATTAAATGGTGATGATAGTTGTAGTGTTAGGATGGTGGTGGTGATGATAATGATGATGATGATGATGACGATGATGATGATATGACCCCTAATGGAACGAGAACTTAACAGTTGGATCTCCGTCTCTGTCTGTCTGTCTGTCTCTCTCTTTCTCTCTCTCTCTCTCTCTCTCTCTCTCTCTCTCTCTCTCTCTTCTTCTCTCTCTCTCTCTTCTTTCTCTCTCTCTCTCTTTCTTTCTTTCTTTCTTCTTTCTTTCTTTCTTTCTTTCTTTCTTTTCTTTCTTTCTTTCTTTCTTTCTGTGTGTTTTCTCTCTGTGTTACTCTATAGTATGCAGGTCCAAAATAACGTATCAGATGTTGGAGTTAGATGTCGCAGGAATCAGACAGAAGGATGACTCATGGGTAAAAACGATGTTGATAAATTCGGCAGGCCATTCGAATATTCCTTGTGTTCTTGGATTGGATTTGTGTAGAAGAAGAAGAAAATCGAGAATGAAAGCAGCAGTAGTAGTTAATAATAGTAATTGGCGTAGCCTAGTTGGTAAATCCCCTCGTTGGGTTGCCGGGGGCTCTTTAGTATGAATAGTATCCCCACCTTCTGGAAATTCTGTGCTAGAAAGAAATTCTGTGCTGGAAATTTCCTCTTTTCTGTCACTCTCTTTGTTTCTGCCTTGTTGCCTTGCTTTCTGTCATTTCGACTTATTTTCTGCCTTACTGGTCCATTCACCTGTATTTTTTCGCTAAAGTCTTACGTACTTTTTCTTAGGATTGATAATTGGATACATGTATTAAGTGCATTTTTGGCTCTAAAGAGGTGAGATATGCGGAAGCCTATTTTAGGTAATTCATGCCTGTATTCTATATGTTTTGGTGTCCTTATGTATGCTTATATATGTGCTCAGGTGTGTTTTTTAAATCTCCCCTGTGCGATAAATCGGACGAATGGTCCTACGCCGGGGGATGTCCTTAGATTATGTGCCGCGAATGCATTGATATGTGTACTTAATTTTCTTTCCTTTTTCTTTTTTTTTTTTTTTTCCTTTAAAGTTTTGTGGTTTTGAAGCGGTTATAGCCCTGATATGTCTCTGCACAGTTGGCTGGGCTTTAAACGACAATAAAAGAAAAAAAGTTGGTAAATGTAAGACTTAAAGCGACATCAGGAAAGCTAAAAAGTTGTAAATGTAAGATTTAAACGACAATAAAAGAAAAAAAAGTTGGTAAATTTATAGACTTTAAACGACAATAAAGAAAAAAGTTGGTATAAATGTAGACTCCCATCGGAAAGGCCCTCGGGCTCGATCGACGCTTTGACATCTACTGCCTGTCAGGGTAAAGGATGGCATTTTGTTCTCTGATATACCCATGTCAAAGTGTATTCAGACCTGCTAATGCCTAACACCCCTTAAATGGGTATCTGCTGTGGAACATTGACGCCCGGAAACAAAACCTGTCAATTTCTGTCCATCTGTGATAGCATTTGCTCATAATCTGGCCGTGTACACTAGGAAGGGCATGTTTGAAAAAATGGACTTTTTACCAATAACTGTTACCTTTGAAATGAAATATTGTTGATATTGTGGAAGAATCGATAAATATGATTAGGTGATTCATCCACAAACATGGGGAACAGTTTGTAAGCATTTTTATTCACACACAACATCACACAGACACACACACACACACACACACACACACACACACACACACACACACACACACACACACACACACACACACACACACACACACACACAAACAAACAACACACACGCACACACACACACTAAACAAACAAACAAACAAACAAACACACGCACACACTCAGATGATGAAAGCTTAATCAAAGAACGAACGATGGAGTCTCATTCATCCTATTCAATAGTTGTTTTTGCTGAGACCTCCCCCTCCAGCTGCACACAAGTTTATTCGAGCTGCCGATCTGAATCATTCTCCTTCTTGTGCATATGCATTCAGTACTGTCAGTTTTCTTGTAACTGTGTAAGATAAAAGATAGCACATCATCGGGTCGGTAGAGATACATAGATTCGCGTGGGCGCGAGAAATCCTGATCAGCGAGGTGAGAAGAAGGGATAGTGCAGCAAATAAAGATTGTCATACCACCCTTGACATTCTTCTTTCCTGTGTGGTGTAGCAGTATGTGTACGGGATTATTGGCACGTTGTAAAGCCTTTGATCATAATCATTCTTCCTTAACTGCTTCAGTTCCAGTTTCATTTTCTCAAGATGACGTTACCACGCTCGGAATGAATTCCATATGCACAAATGTCACAGATGTAATGTGATGAGAAGATCCAGAATGATCACAGCACAAGCCTTAGCCTGCACATAAACCCATGAACTGGCCAGTCCTGAGGTCCTACCTAGATAGTTCCATAACACTGGGTTCGTAGGGAGTGAGGTGGCAGAGACCTCAACTTTTCCCGCGATCACAACACGGGCTGTGTGGTGTAGTGGTATGTTATGGATTATTGGCACGTTGTAAAGCCTTTGATCATAACATTCGTTCCTTTCCTGTGTGGTGTAGTGGTAAGTGTATGGGATATTTGGCACGTTGTAAAGCCTTTGATCATACATTTTCCTTTTGTGTGTGTATGTGGTAATAAGTTGCACATTGTAAGCGTTGATCTTGGCATCTTCCTTTGTGTGTGTGTACAATATGGCCTTGTAAAGTTGATCATAACATTCTTCCTTTGTGTGTGGTGTAGTGGTAATATCAGGTATATTGGCCGTTGTAAAGCTTTGATCATGGCATTCTTCCTTTTTGTGTAGTGTAGCTGATACGAGTATATGGTACATTGTAAAGCGTTGATTATGACATTCTTCCTTTCCTGTGTGGTGTAGCGGTACATGTTGATTTATGGCACGTTGTAAAGCTTTGATGATGACATTCTTCTTTTCGTGTGTGGTGTAGTGGTATATGTGTGGGATTATTGGCACGTTGTAAAGCTTTGATGATGCATTCTTCTTTTCGTGTGTGTTATAGCGATATATGTATGGGATATATGGCACGTTGTAAAGCTTTGATGATGACATTCTTCCCTTTTCGTGTGTGTTATAGCGGGTAATTTTATGGATTATGCACGTTGTAAAGCCTTTGATGATGGACATTCTTCTTTTCGTGTTGTTATAGCGATATTTATGGGATTATTGCACGTTGTAAAGCCTTTGATGATGACATTCTTCTTTTCTGTGTGTGTATAGCGATATGTATGGGATTATTGCACGTTGTAAAGCTTTTGATGATGACATTCTTCTTTCCTGTGTGTGTTAAGCGATAATGTATGGGATTATTGGCACGTTGTAAAGCTTTGATGATGACATTCTTCTTTCCTGTGTGGTGTAACGATATTGTATGGGATTATTGGCACGTTGTAAAGCCTTTGATGATGACATTCTTGCTTTCCTGTGTGTGTAACGGTATGTATGGATTATTGCACGTTGTAAAGCTTTGATGATGACATTCTTGCTTCCTGTGTGTGTAACGGTACTGTATGGGATTATTGGCAAATTGTAACGTCATCTAAGAAAGTGGCTAAACAAACTGAATTAATTTGGCTGTGTGGTTTAATGCTGTTTTGTTTTTCTTTTTTTTTTTTTTTTTTTTTTGCTTTATTTTTACCTGTTTATTTGTTTTTATGTGTTTATGCTGTATCGGAATGCTCCTTTTTTCATTTTAATTTTTCCCCTTTTATTATATCGTTTTCAAACAGGGAAAAATACCCATGGCAATAGAGATAAAATTATCATTTAATGCAGAGGACAGTAGCGATGGCTAGCACATTTGATAGACGTATGGAGCTAGTAGCTAGTCCTTTGATAAAGCCCGACTCGAGAATCTCGACTGATGTCTAGAATTAAGTCTGGCAGGCAGTACAAAAACTGGCCCGCTAGTCCTAATTAGTATAGTAACGTGCATTTACTGTGGTGTCACTGTCTTGTACGTGTTAACATAGCACGCCATTACTTTCCTTGGACCGCTCCCATTCATAGGATTTTGCTAGGTCGAGCTGTCTTGTCGTATCACTATTGCTAAATCTTTCGTGCTGTTCATTAAAACTGCCCATTCTGGAACAAGCAGGGTTTGTTGAATCTCTCTCTCTCTCTCTCTCTCCTCTCTCTAGTCGTTTCTGGATCCATCATCACCTTTTGGGCACTTTTGCTTTCTTGTTTACCGTTCCCCCACCCCCCACCCCCCACCCCTTCCACCGTACATGTTAATGGCCACAGAAGCTGGGACAGTATTCACAGTGCTGATGATGATGACGATGACGGTGATAATCATGATGCTGTGGACTTCCATCTAGGTTGAGACGACGTGACAGGGCTGTATTTGTCCGCTTACTATCATAACACATCCAGGCGTCAACCAGGCCCGAGAGATACAGAC
>JAPXFY010000025.1:47977113-47979613 GCA_030674185.1 Monoplex corrugatus | reverse complement strand
CTCTCTCTCTCTCTCTCTTTTTTCTTTGTATAACGTAACAAGGTTTTTTCAAAAAGAGTTGGAGGTCAATGACCAAGAGTCACGATCATTATCGTTAAAGAAATTGCTGGAACATTAAGATAGGTTTACATGGTAAGTAAGGCTCGTCATTACCTTCTTCTCAGAGGTAAATCAGTGTATGTGTGTGTGTGTGCTGTGTGTAGGCGTGTGCGTGTGTGTGTGCGTGTGCGCGCGCGCGCGTGTGTGTGTCGGAGAAAGAGACAGACAGCAGACAGAACGATTAACAGTAAAAGTTGTTGAAACATTGATATCTCCACAGGAAATACCATCCCACATTACCACAGGAAATTCCACGCATACGAGGATTGTGTAGTCTGTCAGTCCGTGTGAATTACAGTTTTAAAGACGGAGGAAAGGTCAAAGAAACTATGCAAATGTGAGGTATAGGCTATACTCCCAGGACATTCGAAAGAAGTTTAGCAAATCGTAGGTGTGGAAGGAAAATGAAATGCATGCATATTGCAAGTATCCTCGTTCATTCTTTGTCCCATACGATCTAAGTCGAAGATTTTTGCCTCTTATCCAAAAAACCTGATACTAGATAAGTTTGGGAGGGGTGAATACACGTAAAACCTCAACTTATGTGCACACTTCTTTCCCTAAACCCATTTTTCCCCATCCCCACACGTAAATGATTGAATCTTAAGAGATCTGACCTGCACTTCCTAAGTATAATGACAGTCCGGTGATCTGGCCTTCGGCGTTTTATCGGCGAGAAGGTGACAGGTGACGTGACAGAGGAAAAAATGGCACAGGAGCGCAGCGTGATCCAACCAACGAACAGTGTAGGCTGTATAGTTAATCATTCCCCCGTGGGGATGCCGTTTTTCTTTTTTACCAGTGTAAATAGTATTCCCCACCTTCTGGAAATTATGTGCTAGAAATGTCCTCTTTTCTGTCACTCTCTTTGTTTCTGCCTTGTTCTTTTGCTTTCTGGCATTTCGGCCTATCATTTTCTGCCTTGCTGGTCCATTCACTTGTGTGTATATTCGTAAAGTGTCGCGTACTTTCTTTTAGGATTGATGACTGGGTATATGTATTAAGTGCGTTTTGGGCTCTAGGGAAATATGTAGGGAAGCAATTTCAGGCAGTTAAGGCCTGTTTTATGTAAGTTTTAGTGTCCTTAGTTATGTTTAAATTTGTGTTCAGGTTTGTTTCTAAAACCCCTATGTGATAAATTGGAGTGGTCTACGCAAGGGCATCTCCTTAGATTATGTGCGCGAATGCATTATTGATACATGTATTAAATTTTCTTTTTTTTTTTTTTTTTTTCCTTTGCAGTCGTGACTCAGATAGCCTGAACATCTTCGAATAGAATTTATAATTAGACATCGACTGTGCTTTTGCAATTGCGAATACCCATTAGAAGGGATGTGTGGATCAAATTTGGTGGGGGAAAAAAATATCCAGACACGGACAGCTGAGACATTTTAGTTGATATATATATGTATCTGATGACATATATAACACTCACATCCACACACACACACACACACACACACACACACACACACACACACACACACACACACACACCACACCACACACGCGCCACACACACACACACACACACACCACCTCACACACACTACACACACACACACACAGCACCACACACACACACACACCACACCACACACACACACACACACACACACACACACACACACACACAACTCGCCCACCTCCCATCTACCATTTTTTTCCCTCGTCTAATATCACTCATAGTGAACAGACGTTAAATCAAAGAACGAACGAACACACACACACACACACACACACACACACACACACACACACACACACACACACACACACACACACACACACAACACACACACACACACACACACACACACACACACACACACACACACACACACACACACACACACACGACGCGCGCCGCGCACACACACACACACACACACACACACACACACACACACACCACACACACACACACACACACACACACACACACACACACACACCACACACACACACGTTTCTCAATTTAGTATTTTTGCTTTGTTTTGTTAGGAGGGTTGAAAAAAAGGTCGACGAACCTCGAAAACGTCCAAGGAAACGTTGGTATGCATATTCATCAAAATGTTAGTGCAGTGGTACCGTGACGTTTCATGTTTCAAAGGTATGCAGACTGGGAGTGGAACGAGAAATTCATTTCTGGTGAACGTTTAAAAAAGGTGTCGTTCACGGAGAAGAATATGGACAGCGTGTGCCCTCGCATGCAGGACCGTAGAAGTTGTTCGTGTTACAGTCTTGATGGCTTGTGTGTGTGTGTGTGTGTGTGTGTGGTGTGTGTCGTGCGTGCGTGCGTGCGTGCGTGTGTGTGTGTGTGTGAGAGAGAGAGAGATAGGGTGTGTGTGAGAGAGAGATGAGAGGGTGTGTGAGAGAGGTGTGTGTGTGAGAGAGAGAG
>JAPXFY010000025.1:47957113-47972113 GCA_030674185.1 Monoplex corrugatus | reverse complement strand
AATGCTGAGAAAATATTGCTGACCTCTTCTTTTTCTCTGTCTTTCTGTCGTCTGTCTCTTCTCTGTCTCTGTCTCTTTGTCTTCTCTCTCTCTCTCTCTCTCTTTGTCTCTTTCTGACTTCTCTCTCTTTTTCTCTCTCTCTGAGTCTCTCTCTCTCTCTCTCTCTCTTTCTCTGTCTCTATCTCTCTCTCTCCTCCTCTCTCTCGCCTCTCTGTGACTCTCTCTGTCTCTCTGTCTGTCTCTATCGTCTGTCTGTCTGTCTCTCTCTCTCTCTCTCTCTCTCTCTCTCTCTCTCTTGTATGTGTTTTGCCTTCTGTCGACTGGGAGCTGGGTCAGGTGCTCGTTTTCAGCAGGGTATGCACGATGACACACTCACCTACTTTCTTTTTTTCAAAAACCAAACCCAAACCTGTAGTCACAATTGATTGCTGAAATTGGTTGTTTTGCATTTGCCTTATCTGTCTGTCTGTCTGTTTGTCTGTACTGTCCGTCCGTCTGTCTGTCTGTCTGTCTCTCTCTCTCTTGCTCTCTTTTGCTGTCTGTCCTCTCTCTCTCTCTTCTCTGCCCTTCTCTTCTCTCTCTCTCGTGTCTCTCTCTTACTCTCTTTGCGTCTGTCTCTCCTACCTCTCTGCCTTCTCTCTCTCTCTCTCTCTCTCTCTGCCCTCTCTCTCTCTCTCTCTGCCCTTCTCTGTCTCTCCTCTCTCTCACTCTGTCTCTCTCTCTCTCTCTCTCTCCTGTCTCTCTTCCTTCTCTCTCTCCTCTCTCTCTCTCTCTCTGCCCTTCTCTCTCCTCTCTCTCTCTCTCTGCCCTTCTCTTCCTCTCTCTGCCCTTCTCTCTCTCTCTCCTCTCTACCCTTCTCTCTCCTCTCTGTCTCTCTCTGCCCTTCTCTTCCTCTCTCTCTCTGCCCTTCTCTCCTCTCTCTCTGTCCTTCTCTCTCCTCTCTCTCTCTCTCTCTGCCTCTTCTCTCTCTCTCCTCTCTGTCTCTCTCTCTCTCTGCCCTTCTCTTCCTCTCTCTCTCTCTGCCCTTCTCTCCTCTGTCTCTCTCCTCTCTCTCTGCCCCCTCTCTCTCTCCCTCTCTCTGCCCTTCTCTTCCTCTCTCTCATCTCTGTCTCTCTCTCTCTTCCCTCCTCTCTTCCTCTCTCTGCCCTTCTCTCCTCTCTCTCTCTCTCCTCCTCTCCTTCTCTGTCTCTCTCTGTCTCTTCTCTCTCTCTCACTCACTTTTTCTCTGTTTCTCTCTGTGCGTGTGTATGTACCTACAGAAGTCCTTGTTCTTCCCTAACCTCCCTCTCATCACCTGATCCCACCCTTATCCTTTCTTCTGTTCACTCCATCCACACTCAGTGTTCCCTTAATGAACTTGTTGGAGGAGGCATTTTCTGTTGCTCTGTCTTGTGTATTTAAGATAACCGAACTATTTTGCTCCCCGCGTGTGAAGCCAGCAACAAGATCTGAGAAGAGCATCAGCGGTGCCAGAAACCGGCTGCGAAGGGATTGGAACGGAATGTGCTTGCAAGCCGCTCGATAATGCTCCCAGACGAGTTTCCCCGATAGGAATCTTGTGTATGCACTGCAGTCTGCTTGCACTGCACATTTCCAATGTGTTTACATGCACCGGTCTTCCCTAGATTTGTTATTGATTTGTATTTATCCCTTTCCTTTCAGCTTTTGATGTGCTTATGTTGTTGATTTGTTATTTGATTTTATTTATCTTTTTCCGTTTGATTTTTGATGTGCTTGTGTTGTTGATTTGTAGTTGATTTTATCCCTTTCCCTTTCACTTTTGATGTGCTTGTGTTGTTGATTTGTTGTTGATTTTATTTATCCTTTTCCGTTTGATTTTTGATGTGCTTATGTTGTTGATTTGTTATTGATTTTATCCTTTTCCTTTCAACTTTGTTGTGTTTATGCAGCGGTCTTTTGTTATGTTATTGTTGTCATATTTTCTTTTAACTTCGATGTGTTTATGCTCAGATCTTTTGTTGATATTAATTTTACCGTTTGTCTGGATATTGGGGGAGGGGGGATTTTCCGGGAAGGGGGGGGGGGGGAGGATGGAATTAAGAACTGTACTCCTGATTTTTGCTCTGTTGATTTTCATTTTGATTTTTATCAGTTTTCTTTGAGTGGAGGAGAAATGTGATAGTCAAACATGACTTTTGCTGCTCTGGAGGTTTTGTTGTTGATTTCGTCGTTCTTTGATGGATAAAGACAAAAATGATGAGTTAGCCATATTGATAACGGCTCTTGCTCTTTCCCCCAGCCTCTCCACACCTGCCGTTTTCTATTTCTTAGTGTTGGAGTTGTTTAAAGCATTCTCATCAAAGACAGGAGCAAACGAACTAAAATTTTCAGAAAAAGGTTTTGCCAAGTATATAGTTTTTCTTCCTTCAAGTTGATTGTATAGGAAAGACAAACAGATGAATTATTTCACCAAGTATTTTGGTCACAGGCTTGCTTTGGAGAATGTATTCCTTGATGAGACATTAACTTTAAGTGAACTCCTGTGGGGATGCCGGGGTTTCTTTCAGTATAGATAGTATCCCCACCTGCTGGAAATTCTGTGCTAGAAATTTCCTCTTTTCTATCATTTTCTGCCTTGCTGGTCCATTCACATGTTTGTGTTCGATAAAGTCTTACCTACTTTCTCTTAGGATTGATAACTGGGTACATGATTGAGAGCATTTTTGGCTCTAGGGAAATGAGATATGCGAAAGCAGTTTAAGGTAATTTAGGCCCGTTTTTATACATGTTTCAATGTCCTTAGTTATGTTGAAATTTGCATTCAGGTATGTTTTTAAATCCCCTGTACGATAAAGTGGATGGAATGGTCAACGCCAGGGATATCTCTTTAGATTTTGCGCACGAGTGCATTGATATGTGTACTCAATTGTCTTTTCCCTTTATTTTCCTGTTGAAGTATTTGTGTGTGTGTTGACATGGTTATGATATGGCTGTACGCATTCGGCTGGGTTTTAAAACAAAAATAACAGTAACAGTTCTCACAAAGACAGCAGCAAATATACTGAAATTTTCAGAAAAAGGTTTTGCCGAAAAACTGTGAAGGAGGCAACAAATCTCCTCCGTCAGAGATAGTTTTTGTTCCTTCTAGTTGTTTGCATAGGAAAGACAGACAAGTGAATTATTTATTTCACCAAATATTTTGGTCACTAGGCCTGCTTTGAAAAATGTATTTCGTGAAGAAGCATTCAGTTCAAATGGATATAAACGTGACAGGCAAAACTGACTTTTCTACAGCTGGCTCTTCACGTTTGTAATTTGAACCATGCACGATTACAAAGCGAAATGTGGTATTGTCCTAAAGTAAGGTCAAGCTGCACGTGCACTCATTACGTATATATCTCGACAATAACAACATACACACACATACACACGCAACGCACACACACCCTGCCATGCTTCTACTATTTTAGAGATATACAGATTGTCTTTGGTTCTCCCAGTTATCATTTTCCTGTGTCCATAAACTAATTGACACTTAAGGGAAAACGAATGAATAACTGAAAACATGAACCGGGGCCACATCCGTTTACGTTATACCTTGCCCACCTTTGATCTAAAACAGCAGCAACGGCAACAACAACAAACCTGTACTCTTGCACCAAAGCATCTTCTGAATAAGTCCTGTACATTTGCACTAAAGCTTTTTTCAAATAAACCTTGTACACTTGCACCAAGGCCTATTCTGAATAAGTCGTGTACATTTGCACCAAAGCATCTTCTGAATAAGTCCAATACACATGCACCAAAGCATCTGCTAAATAAGCCCTGTACACTTGCACCAAAACATCTTCTAAATAAGTCCTGCACATTTGCACCAAAGCATCTTTTGAATAAGTCCTGTACACTTGCACCAAAGTGTCCTCTAAATCAGTCTTGTACACTTGCATCAAAGCATCTTCTAAATATGTCCTGTACTCTTGCACCAAGGCATCTTCTGAACAAGTCCCGTATACTTGCACCAACGCATCTTCCAATATGCCCCGTACACTTGCACCAAAGTATCTTCCGAGTAAGTCCTGTACACTTGCACCAAAGCGTCTTCTCAAATAAGTCCTGTACGTTTACACAAAAGCATCTTCTAAACAAGTCCTGTGCACTTGCACCAAAGTATCTTCTGAATAAATCCCGTACACTTGCACCAAAGCATCTTTTAAACAAGTCCCGTACGCTTGCACCAAAGTATCTTCTGAATAAGCCCTGTACACTTGCACCAAAGCATCTTCTAAACAAGTCCCGCACACTCGCACCAAAGCATCTTCTGAATAAGTCCCGTACACATGCACCAAAGCATCTTATAAGTAAGTCCCGTACACTTGCACTGAAGCATTTTCTAAACAAGTCATATATACTTGCACCAAAGCATCTTATGAATAACTCCTATACACTTGCACCAAAGCAACTTCTAAGTCCCGTACACATGCACCAAAGCATCTTCTTAACAAGTCCTGTAAACTTGCACCAAAGTATCTTCTAAATAACTCGTGTACACTTGCACCAAAGCATCTTCTGAATAAATCCCGTACTAAGTCCCGTACACTTGCACCGAAACATTGTCTAAACAAGTCATGTAAACTTGCACCAAAGCATTTTCTGAATACCCCAAACAACCATCCCAGCTGTTAAGAGGCTTTATAGACATTATTATCCCCTAGTCTCAACAGGGTTATTCTACTTAATTAAGTGAAGTCTTCCAGCTGCGCACAGTACATGTATGACGGAGGTTTGTTCGAGAGGTACTCGACTCTGGGAGGGCTCCACCCATGGCTGCTAGTAATGATGTTGGTGTACAGTCTTCATATGTAACTTTATGCATGAACAACCTCTTGAAATGGAAACGGGACCGCTGCTTCTATTGGAAGCTAAGACGTGTTTCTTGTTGTCGCCATCATAGAAGAAAGTGGCTAATGCAATAATAATAATAATAATACTGATAATAATAGTGATAATATTAATAATGATAATGATAATAATGATGATGATGATTGTAATGATGATGATGATGATGATAATAAATTAATATAATAATGATAATACTGATTAGACAGTGATAATGATAACAATAATAACAACAACAAGAATGATGGTGGTGATGATGATGATGATCATGATGATGATGATGATGATACAGTAATGAAAGGGAAGTAAGGCTTGTCCGTTTTTAAGAGGCAATAAACTTTTTTTTTCTTCCAGACTTCTTTTTACTGCATTTTTGGCGAAGTGGAATTACAAACGCATAAACAAATAATATGACAGTAAACAGCAAAGAGTGTACAATTGCGACGTAAAAGTTTGACATTTCACGTGCATGCAAAAAAGATATCATCATGTTTAAAGAGGACATGTACATTGCAATGAAGCATGTTTAACAGCTACAAAGCATGGACAGATAAGTAAAAACCTATACGAGTAGGTTATTTAGAGAGGGTTTTTTTTTCAAATTTCTAAGGAGATGCCCTTGGCGTTGACCACTCCGTCCAATTTATCACATAGAGGGTTTTAAAAAAAAAACCCACATACCTGAATACAAATCTAAACATATATGTATTACAGATAAACATTGTAGTATCAAGTTTCAGCTTTCATTGGTGATTAGTATGGCAGCCATTTCTTTTATTTAAAGCTTGTGTTAATGTAGAATCAGAATGCGTATTTAATACAACCAGACAAGACAGGGGCAAATTTAAGGCTAGCTGGTCTTTATCAAACCTAAACCTAAGGTCACAAAAAAAACCCAAAAAAAACAAACAACAAATACAAAAATTAGGAGTAAAACTAAAAGATCAAAACTTCCCTGCTGCTTCGTCCAGCTGGAGAAAAATACTGAAATATAATCATAGTGTGTTTGTGAATAATAGTAAGAACTGGGTAGAGGGAAGGCTGTATTATGTCTGAGGGGAAGTGAGACGAATTCTGCAATTTGAAAAGTGGTTATGCCATATTAGGAATTCTGCAGTTTGAGAAGTGGTTGTACCATATTAGTATTGTTTTGTCCTGAAAAGGGTCCAGGCCAAAACTATGATGCACTTGCTGAAAGTAATTTCTTCTTGTTTTTGGAAGAGTTATATTAGCAGTGTGCAATCATGGATATACATTTTCCCGAGGAGGATAATTAACTCAAGTATCGATTCTGTTTGTAATAGTCTTATCGACGCCAAACAGTACGTTTTCAGTTAATCTAAAAGAGGTAGTAAAATAAATTAAAAGTTTGTTGGAATTTCCAGATGCGTGTAGGTTTCATAAATGCAAACTTGTGACATTTTATCATGGTTTTCCGCAGACTTTGTTTGTGCAGGCTTGTGACGTTTTGCCATTGTTGTTTTTGAGAATTTATGACATGGCATGTATAATGTAATGCATAAAAGTTGTCCATGCGTTTTGACGCCCTTTAAGCGAACTGAAAGCGAGGTATTGGTAAGATTTCAGAGGAAAACCAAAGCGTTTCAGGGAATCAGATATGTTAGAGTATGATTTCTTCCATTAGAATATGATTTCATCCATTGTTTTAAACGAGGCACCAGTAGAAATTCAGAGGTTGATTAGTAAAACCTAGTTGCCTTGCTATAACATTTCTCCACTCATCTAAATAAAATAAAAAAAGATATATATATATATATATATATATATATGGAAAAAAAAAACAACAGCTGTCCAAAGGTAAATGTTTGGAGCTAAAGGAACAACTGCTCCACCCATCTCACACTGGCTAGGCGTTACCCAAACCCTGTTTTCTCTTTGAGCTTTGAACAGGCAGTCCGATCTGACTGGCTAAATTTTGGTTTGGAATTGGTCCGTCAGTTTCTGCGTTTGTTCAGGGTATCAGCCTGCGGTACTGAGTGTGTGTGGAAGACAATTCTAAGCAAGTTTCTTGGTCAGTGTCCTATTGTGGTGATACTGAATCGGGGTTTCTGTAAGGGCTGTGCCATACTCACTTGACAGTTTTAAGCGTAGAACTCCTTATAACTGGAAGTGTGTCACTTAGTGTCGTATTGTGTACAGATTGGATATGTATTATACATACTTACTAGATGCTTCATAAGCAGAATCTACGCTGAAAGTCTTAACATTAAGCATTCCTTATCAGTGTTTGTGTCTGTGCGTGTGTGTGGTGTGCGTGCGTGCGTGCGTGCGTGTGTGTGCGTAACAGAGAGACAGAGAGAGAGAGAAATTACAGAAACTGTAACAAACCAACGTGACAGAGGGCAATCTCTTACAAATGCCAGTAGTATTGTGACTGTTTTATCAACATCTGTCACTAAGCGTGCCAGATAAACTTTTTTTTTTGGGGGGGGGGTCCCAGCACGAACACCCCCCCCCCCCCCCCACACACACACACACACACCTTGTCTCTGAACCTGGCCCTTTGTCTGCCTGTAGTGTAGTGCAGCGTTGTGTCGTTATGTCAAAGAAATACAGCGGCTCCAAAACAACACCTGACACTTTAATAGCATTGTAACGACGGCCAACGTTATCAGTGAGCGTGTCTTACACCGGAGTAACGTTCTTTTTACCACCCCTAACCCATGAAACCAGCTATCCCCCTGTGGGGATGCCGGGGGCTCTTTCAGTATAAATAGTATCCCCATCTTCTGGAAAAACTGTGCGAAATTTCGTCTTTTCTGTCCCTCTCTTTTTGTTTCTGCCTTCTTACTGTGCTTTGAGATTTTTACCCTATCGTTTTTCTGCCTTGCTGGTCCTTTCACATGTATGTGTTCGATAAAGCCTTACGTATTTTATCTGAGATTGATAATGGGTGCATGTATTTTAGTGCATTTTTGGCTTTTGCAGGAGCAATTTTAGGTAATCTAGGCCCGCTTTTTTATTTTTATTTTTATTTTTTTATGTTTTCGTGTATTTAGTTATGTTTAGATTTGTATTAAGGTATGCTTCTTTTTTTAAGTCCTCTATGTGATAAATTCGACGGAGTGGTCAACGCCAAGGGCATCTCCTTAGATTTTGTGCGCGAATGCATTGATATGTGTACTTAGTTTTTCTCCCCCCCCCCCCCCCCCCCCCCCCCCCGCCCTTTTGGATTATTGTGTAGGTTTTGAAACGGATATGACTCTACGTAGTCGGCTGGGCTTTACAAAAAAAATAACAGTAACAATATGAAACCAGCTCCTCGATGATGGCACCAAACATAATTTATAACCCTGTTTGTTGTTCTTTGCAGTGTGACTTGTTGAATGATATCATTATTATGGCTTGTTCATTGTGTTAAAGAAGTGCTGATGGGGTCTGGTGCCAGAGGAAGACTAACAAAGCCTACTTAGTCTGCTGTAGAAAGTTCTCGTTATCCTGAAAAAAAAAAGGGGGGGGGGGCAGCTTTCTAACGATGAGTGCCTTGGGGCTTAGGAAGCAACTGCTGTGTCCATCTCACGCTCAATGGGCGTTACCCAAGGAGACGTTTTCTCTGAGCTTTGAGCAGGAAATCCGGTGTGACTGACGAACTTATGGGTTGGGATCACAGACATCCAAGATGTCTGTGGTTGGGATTCTTTGTGTTTGTGGCATGCAGTTTTCTTCTCCCTGTATTTGTTTAGAGTGCCAGTGTGGGGTACTGTGTGCGCTGGAAGAGAGCTCAACGTAAGTTTATGGGTCAGTGTGTTTGTGGCAACACAAGATGTGAACAGTTCATCTAAAGAGCCTGTTACAACACAGACCTTAAGCCAGAAGTTAAGGGCATATTAGGAACAGGATTTCTTTTTCTTTCTTTCTTTCTTTCTTTCTTTCTTTTTTTCTTTCTTTCTTTTTTCAAGACCAATTCGTCGTAAGGTTTGTTGCAGTGCCAGTGTCTTGACGTGTAAATGTTGCGTCTTGTTTTTGTGTGTTATGGATCATTGACTTGCTGTGTAAAAAGTGGAACTGGTTTCTGTTGATTAAATGTGTCATTTAATGTTGTGTAAAGATTGGACGCTGATTTTTCCATATCACTATGTTTTACTGTAGGCTTTTTAGGGCGAAATTTCACAAAAGTACCAAATTTGTATCTGTGTGTGTATGCGTGAATGAGTTAGTTAAATGTGTGTGTGTGTGTGTGAGATAGAGAGAGAGAGAGAGTGTGTGTGTGTGTGTGTGTGAGAGAGAGAGAGAGAAGTGTGCGTGTGGGCGTGTATGTATGCGTGCGTGCGCGCGCGGCTGCGTGCCTGAAGATGACAGACGCTATCCAGAAACAGCAAAACAAAGGGCGATCACCGATATAACACCAGTAATATTGCGACAAGTTATCAACAATGCTCATTAAGTGTTGTCAGATAAAGTCCCCTTCTGGTTTCCACACGAAAACCAAAACCACCCCCCACCCCCACCCCCCTGTCTGTGCCTGATGTTCCTAGTGCAGACGTTACGTCAAACAAGCACAACAACGGCTCCAAGACAACATACCTGGCTCTTTCTGTATCGACATAGTAACGACGGCCAGCGTAATCAGTGGACGTGTCTGTACGCTGGCTATAGGGCTCGTCTTGCTGCTTCTAGTTCTAGACGTAGACTTCCAGTCGCGTCTCCGCCAGTGCGTTAATTAACCCTTTTGATTCCCGCACCCTACCCGCCAACTTAAAAAAACTTAACCCTGTGATTTCCTCACCCTGTCCACCAGCTTCCTGCCTGTAGAAAGCTGGTAGATAGGGTGAGGGAATCGCAGGGTTGTTTTTGTTTTGATAGCGTGGTTGGGAATGCACTCACGCACGCACGCACGCACGCGCGCGCGCGCGCACACACACACACACACACACACACACACACACACACACACACACACACACACACACACACACACACACAGATTATAGGAAATGGAAAAAAAATTATAGGAATCAAAGGAGCAGTGTGAAAAACAGCAAACCAACATTTAGAGATACATTGATATGTGTACTTCATTTTCTTTTCTTTTTTTTTTTCTGTTGAAGTATTATGTTTTGAAACAGGTTATAGCCCCGATATGGGTCTACGCAGTCGGCTTGGCTTTAAGCAAAAATAACAATACCAATTGCAGTAAACATGTTACATGTGTGCAAAAATTTGACTTGTAGATATGGCTTGGCTGTGTTGATTTTCAGTTATTTATTTATGTATTCATCTTTAACATCAGTGTTGAATTGGCGTGTTTCTGCCATAAGGTCGACCCATTCACCAGCGCCCTTTAAAGATGTTTCCTAATCAAAATGATAATGATAATACCAAAGAAATAGGAGGGAAGCAGGGAGAATTTTTATAACACCAATCAAAGGACATAACTCTTGAGAGTCACGTAGGAATTATCTCCCATGTTTTGAGAAGTTCTGCAACATGGGAGATAATTCCTACGTGACTCTCAAGAGTTATGTCCTTTGATTGGTGATAATGATAATACTAATGATGATGATGATGATAAAATGATGATGATGACGATGATAAAAGTACGCTCTTGCTGCAGTCGACGTTCACAGTTTCAGTTTCAATTTCTCAGAATGGTGTCTCCGAGCTCAGAGTGAATTCCATACCTACTGACGCCATTGATGCCATGTGATGGATAAAATCCAGATTGAGCATGGCATGATGGGGCCTATATCTGCGCATAAGCCTGACAAGGTCCTTTGGGTTCTGCTGCATGGCATGTTTTAGATGTCTGCCCTTTTATATAAAAAAAAAAAAGAGAAAAGAAAGTTGTGCTTTGCACTGACACCCCATGCATTCATTCCTTAGAAACCCATCTACGGGCAAACCCAACGTACAATCGCCTCTCGCTTTCAAACTCAGTTTATGATCCCCGTTAGGTTAATTCTCTTCGCCTATCCTGTACCCTTGATCCACACAAAGATGCATGCATACACCTATAGATTACACACTCATATATAAACACACACGCACGCGCGCGCACACACGTAAACATGCACACTTACAGATCTCTCTCTCTCTCTCTTCTCTCTCTCTCTCTCATACACACACTTACGCGTGCACACACACACACATACACACACACACACACACACACACACACATTCTCAAATACACACACATTCTCTCCCTCAAACACACATAACACACACACACACACACACACACATTCATAAATACACACACCCTCTCCCTCAAACACACAAACACTCTCCCTCAAACCACACACACACACTCTCTCCCTCAAACACACACACACACACACACACACACAACACATACACACACACACACACACACACACACACACACACACACACACACACACACACACACACACACACACACACACAGAGTGGTGATATGGGCATTAATCTCTCAGATGTGATGATGAACTGAAGTCCCTTGTGCAGAATGCACTTGATGCACGTAAAAGAACTCAAGACAACAAAGTGATCGTCCCTGGCAAAATTCCATTTAAAAATCCGCTTTGATAAACGAAATGCGCCTAGAAATGCTGCTATAAAAATTAAAATAGCTGACATAGTTGCCATTCTCTGTCACTACCTAAGACGGAGTGTGAGACTATGCAGCGACCAAACGGCTGCATATTGTTGAGGGAGGGGGCAGGGGGGGGGGGAGTGTAAACAAATTAAATACAAAACCCACGCATGCCTGCATCCCAGTAGAAGAAATTTCGCTACGGTATCCGTCAACAATAGACATCAGAAATAGCCGGCAGAATCGGCCAAGCCAAAACAGCATTCAAGAAGATGACAAGCATTCTTACCAACAAATGCCTGTCAATTAACATCAGGAAGAGAGTTCTTAAATGTTATATAGAATCAATACTGTTGTACGGATGCGAGGCGTGGACAGTCTACAAACAAAGCCAGAACAAGATTGAGGCAGCCGAGATGTGGTTTCTAAGAAAAATGTTGAGAGTTCCATGGACAGCAAAGAAAACAAACGAGACAGTCTTGATGGAGGCAGACACAAGTAGATCACTTATAAGGAAGATTAGGAAAAGACAGGCAACATTTATAGGCCCTTTTATGAGGAAAGGGGATTTGGAGCACCTGGTCACAACGGGAAAGCTGGAGGGAAAGAGCACCAGGTAGACCCAGGGAGAAAATGCTGGACGGACTTGCAGAGTGGCTGGGGACGAGGAGGGTGGGGGAGATGCTATGGGCAACGAGAGATAGAGACAGATGGAAGTCCATGATCGCCAACGCCATGTGGCAGGGCACCTGATGATGATGATGATCCGTCAGCAAAGCTGTGTTTGGTAGACGATGAAATGTAAGGTACACTCACATAAGGCCCGTAATTCATCGAGCTTTTTTGTTTGTTTGTGTGTGTGTGCGTGTTTGGTTTTTGTTTGTTATATGTTTGTTTGTTGATGTTGTTTTGTTTGTTTGTTTGTTGTTGTTTCTTTTTTGGGGGGTGGGTGGAGGGAGGGGTCATAAGGAATTGAAACAAAATTCATGCAGATTACCGCATATTTCGTTTATCTTCGAGGTTATTTTGTCGGTGAATGACATACGAATTTGAACAAAATATTTCATCAAGCTTTTCGAGGATGTAATTTCTACACGATTCAAACAAGATTCACATAATAGCACTTTTTTTTTTCTTTTTTTTTTATTCCTTACAAGGGTTATTTTGCAAGTGAATGGAAAAGAATACATGATTCGTACACGGGCTGCTTTTTACTGAATGCAAGTATAGTCATCCTTGTTTGAGGATAGTCTTGACTTCATCATCATCATCGTGTACCCTGCTGCATGGCGTTGGCGATCATGGCCCTCCATATGCATCTAGATCTATCCCTTGTCGCCGCAAGCACATCTTCCATCCTCTCTGTTCTCAGCCACCAGTTGGCTTATACAAGGTAAATTATGTGCATCCACCTCTGATTTAAGGTTTTATCGTAGATCTAGTTTTCTTTCAGAAATTTACACGATACTATTGTTTTTGTTTGTTACAAAATTGTTCAAGAGGAATCTGTCGCACTGGAACGATTCCATATGCGCTGTACCCAAATTTGCAAACAAGTGGAAGACTCCTTGTGCCTGTGCAAAAATCCTAAATGCTGGAAAAGTTTTGAAGTGGGTAGGAGAACGAGACTCATGGAAACACTAAATTGATACCAATAGAATTATTGGACCGTCAAGACGAACAGCGAACGGACCAATTCTTATGTTCCAGACTGGAACTGAACTCGAGACCCCAGATTTGGGGTTAACAGGTCTCAACAGAGAGAGAGAGAGAGGGGGGGGGGGGGGGAGGGAGAAAAGCCAACCAGCGGGTAGTATGCAAGAAAAGCCTTCACGACCAAAGGAAGATTGCAGCCAGTCCTGTTATTAGTAGAAAACTCACAGCACGACGTCCACGTGAGAGGGTGAGGGTTTTTGAGGGGAGTGGTAAAATGGAAGAGAGCAAGCCAGTCATAGCACTTGACCTAGCAAGGTACAGTGGAGAGGTGGCAGAGGCCCTTGGCAACAAGTGGTGATCAGGTTGCCTCCAGTAGGTGTGCCCCCCTCTTCAGACACGACCCTCAAGGAAAGGGGGGAGGGGGTGTTTCTTATGGTAGACATTGTGTGAAAGGACAAACTGAAAAATCTAAAGGGAAATCGGTAACATCCGAGAAGAAATCAGTGCTTTGAATAGTTTCTTACAGAAAATGGAATAGTTTTTTACAGAAAATTAAATAGTTTCTTACAGAAAATGGAATAGTTTATTACAGAAAATTAAATAGTTTCTTATAGAAAATTAAACAGTTTCTTTTTAGAAAATTGTTTCTTTCAGAAAATTGAATAGTTTCTTTCAGAAAATTAAATAGTTTCTTACTGGGAAAAAAGTCACAAAATCTAGGCATAATCAGTCTCATCCATTTGCGGCAAGAACTCAGAAGTGGCTTAGTGTTTCGGTGAATGTGTGGGTATGTTTGGTAAAATCTAATTTCGATAGAATGTGTGTGTATGTTTGGTTAAATCTAATTTCGGTGGAATGTGTGCGTATGTTTGGTAAGATCTACGAATAAGTTGGTTCTTATTTAAGTAGAGACTGTCACAGAAAATGTATATTTAAAGAAAACTAGGGGTACCCATTCTTTTTATTTTCGGCCATAAGAACGAGGAGTAGCCTAGTGATATGGTATATTAAGTGCGTCCAGTGAGAAAATCAAGCATTCTCAAAGTCCTTAAAATCTTGGAGTGAATTTTGTGAGAATACAATAGATCAACCCTTCAGATATTTAGGATTAAACATATTTTTTCCCTTGAAGAGGATTGGATTTTCCAGCGAAACCTAAGGATACTGCCTCTTCTTCTTCTTCTTCTTCTTCTTCTTCTTCTTCTTCTTCTTCTTCTTCTTCTTCTTCTCCTCTCTCTCGCTCTCTCTCTCTCTCTATCGCTCTGTCTGTCTCTCTCTCTCTCTCTCTTTCTGTCTGTCTGTCTCTCTCTCTCTCGCTCGCTCGCTTTCTCCCTCCTTCTCTCTCCCCCCCCCCCTCTCTCTCTCTCTCTCTCTTCCATCTCGGTGTACCATTTTCTGCGTAGCTTAAATGGCCACTGAGCTGGAGTTTTTGTTGTCAGTCCTGTGATGATGCATGACGGTAGGGATGATAACCATGGAGCTGTAGAATCTACTCTGGGTAAAGACTGTGACGGCACTACATGTATATTCCACGTTTGCTTTCGTAACGTATCCCTTCATCATCCAGGCCCGTGAAATGTCCTTTCTTCATCTTGGCCCGAGAAATACGATACCTGCGCTGTTATTCAGGAAATTTGAGCAACACCCTCAGTGACTCATACATAAAGTGGATGAGATTCGACTTGTGTCGTCAGCCGTCTTTCCGACGAGACCATAGGACATGCAACTCTGGGTAGGAGCCAGATGAGGTACCAAAAAAAAAATTTAAAAATGCCATAATGATTTTGACAGAACTTATAGGTTTCAAATCCGGAAACATTGATTGTTAGCCCGCCGCGCTGACCATCGCACAGCTGTGATTGGTCATCCCCATGGGAACGCCGGGGGCTCTTTCAGTACAAATAGTATCCCCACCTTCTGGAAATTCTGTGCTAGAAATTTCCTCTTTCC
>JAPXFY010000025.1:47884613-47952113 GCA_030674185.1 Monoplex corrugatus | reverse complement strand
TCAGCCTAAGTAACAGGTTTTGTGCTTCTCTTCTGCATTGTGCCAGGACATCTGAAGGTTGGTCTGTACACCTGCGAGCGTGTGCACACATACGTATACACACACACACGTACAGACAGACAGACAGATACACACACACACTCACACACACAATCTCTCTCTCTCTCTCTCACACACACACACACACACACACACACATACACACACACACACACACACACACACACACACACACACACACACAGATCGTTTCTGGTTTTTTAACTTGAATGGTTGTGTGTGTGTGTGTGTGTGTGTTTGTGCGGGCGCGCTCTGACATAATGAAATTGCTGCTTTTTGGAAATATGGTATAGGTTTGTGTTTTTGTTGAGGCGCACTGTGTGTGTCTGTATGTGCTTGCGCGTGTGTGTATTTGTGTGTGTGAGAGAGACAAACAGACATACAGAGAGAAACAGACAGACAGACAGACGGACAGACAGAGAGAAACAGACAGACGGACAGACAATGACATTTCGTTTTCCAACGGTACTGGAAATTATTAGCTTAAAGCCATTTTTCAAACTCGCTCTTGTTCTGACGCAACGAAAATGATGTTGCTGGGAAACATGATACAGACGGATGTGTGTGTTATGATGCAGTATGTTTATGTGTGTGAGAGAGACAGACAAGCAAGCAGACAGACAAACAGACAGACAGAGAAAGAGAGAAGACGAAACAAAGCGCAGCATGACGAGCCAGCCTGTCGAAAAAAACACGAAACGAGTTCACCGAGTGGATATAAAAACATTTTTCTCTTTACGTCAGCATTTTCACGCGCCGTTATAAACTGTGTCCGTTTATCTCGAGCTGCACACACAGATATATATATATATATATATATATATATATATATATATATATATATATATATATATTTTTTTTTTTTTTTTTTTTTTTTTTTCCCCCTCTGCCCCATCATCTTCAGTGCCGTTGAGGTGTCGTTGATCCCACGCAGATATACCCACTCCTCAACACGCCACGAAACCCCATGTTCAGTCATTCGAAGCCACAGTGCCAGGAAGTCCACACTAGCTGAGATGTCTAACTGAGTCCCACCACCAGAGGAGACACTGCACTGTTGCCAGGTCCCTACAGCAGACTTGAACGATGGCTGTCGTGGTTCAGCTTACTTAGGATCACTGCCTACTAAGCCCCCGTGCTAACGAGTGCAATCGACTTGTGTCGGAAGAGTCGACTTGTGTCTTTTTGTCCTCCTACTGCGTTCCTGAGCTGCGGCTTGTAAGTGGAGAAGGCGTAATATATGTGACCTGTTCTGACAAAAGGTACAATAAGTCGGGCGAGGCCTTTTGCTGCTGTGGGCTGAAAACTCTGAACAGGGACACATTTGTCAATTTTGAATTTTCTGCATTTTCATGCCCTATAACCACTTTTACACCATGTCCTAACACAATAAAGTCAAATCCAATCGATAAGTATCATTTTTGTGTTTTAATTTGTGGTAAGTGCTACTATCTCCTTTCAAAATATTCACAAGTTCCGTAACATTTTGGTGATTAAACTACGCTTTTCTTAAATTTATTTTTCTTTTTGTTGTTTTGGATGGATGGACAATTAAATGAACAAGGGAAGTATGGAATTTCAGCTGATTTGGTTGATATTGAATGCTTGTTGCTAAGGAGTTTCTGACCATGCCCTTTCAATTCAGACCTATACTCTTCAACACTGTTTTTCTCAAAATGGCTGACTTGACCCTTCTCATCTTTGAAACTCCATAACTTTCTTGTTTTTGTAGCCTGAAACTCAGCTTTAGTACCATTTGAAAGCTGAGATTCTAAACTTTATAGTGATACCAAAACCTAAAAATGCCTAAACTGAGACTTATTCAAGTTATTGTGCCTTTTGTGAGAATGGGTCACATATATGAGTGGGCCTGTTATTACGTGGTATCTTACCCATGGAAATAGTCTCCATATTGTGGAGTCACGACCTTCACTTTCTCTAAAGGGGTAAAATTTGGAGACCTTTGGACAACTAGTGTCTTACGTGTGATGTAAACTGACGTATGGGTTTATGTGTGTAGTAGGTTTATGTTGAAAGTATGACTTATCAATTTATTAGAAATGTTGAATAAACAAGTAAGAAAACACACACACACACACACACACACACACACACACACACACACACACACACATATATATATATATATATATATATATATATATATATATATATATATATATATATATATATATGTGTGTGTGTGTGTGTGTATAGATATATACATATGTACACACTCACTCTCTCTCTCTCTCTCTCTCACACACACACACACACACACACACAAATCAGCAGCAGTAGCTATATCATAGCTATAGATAACACACACACACACACACACACACACACACACGTACACACACACACACACACACACACACACACACAACACACACACAAAGATCAGCAGCAGCAGCCATATCATAGCTATAGATATAACACACACGCACAAACACACACACACATGCACACACACACGCGCGCGCAAACACACACACACACACACACACACACACACACACACACACACACACACGTACGTCTAATATCAGTCATAGTGAAAAGACGTTAAAACAAAGAACGAACGAACCAAGACACACACACACGTGGGCTTTTACCTGTACATCCGTTTTTATTTTAATCCGCATAGTAAGCAACAGTACTCCATTTTTGGGAAGTGTGCATGAGCATTTTCGTGTTTCTACAAGCTAGTATACTCTGACATAGCTTACGGGATCTTTAAATGTACGCATTTGATATTTTTTTGCGTGTGAGTGCATGTGAAGGATGCTCAGACAATAGCAAGTCTGTACGTTATTGTTGTGATCTGGTGAGCTGGAAGACCGGATGGAGGGAAAAGCTTCAGTGTTTACCTGTCTGGCAGAGTCATTCAACTCGTTCAGTGGTATGGCCTGACAGTTTACCAGGCATTTTTCTTCTTTTTTTGTATTATTCATATTTTCGGTGTATCCTCCCCCCCCCCCCTCCACCAACATCCCCCGAAACACACACACAGATACACGCACGAGCGACAACACACACACACACACACACACGCGCGCACGCGCACACACACACACACACACACGCACGCACGCACGCACGCACGCACGCACGACACACACACACACACACACACACACACACACTCGCTCTCTCGTTGTATGCTTTTCTCCTCTTACGATCCAGTGAACTTAAGCTCTTGCGGAATTGAAATGCTGCTTCCTGAAAACATAAGTGTCTGTGTTTGTGGTGTGTTATGTATGTCTCTCTCTCTCTCTCTCTCTCTCTCTCTCTCCTCTCTCTCTCTCTCTCTCTTTTCTCTCTCTCTCTCTGTCTGTCTGTCTCTCTCTCTCTCTTTCTCTCTCTCTCCTCTCTCTCTCTCCCCCTCTCTCGCTCTCGTTCTCTCTCTTTCTCTCTGTCTCTCGCTCGCTGTCGTTCTCTCTCTCTCTCTCTCTGAGAGAGAGAGAGAGACACACACACACACACAGAGAGACAGGCAGGCAGAGAGCGCAAACAAAAACAAAACAGCAGGGGAACCAGTCTGTTGAAGAAATGCGAAACTAGTTCGGCGAGTGAATGAAAAAGAAAAGGGGGGGGGGGGGGGGAAAGAAGAAAATCTGTTTGTGTCAGCATTTCAAGCCACACGTTCTTCTGGAACTGTTGTCATTTTGTATTATATATGTTGTCCAGTCAGTCACCTAGTGTTACTTACTGCCTGGCCTGTTATCTGCATTGTTATGCCACTCTTTCTTTTTAACTTTCTCATTTAAATCCAAAACAAGTGTGACTGCCCGCTTTCAAGCAAACAGGAACCCGAATAACACGAAAATAAGAGTCAGAACACGTATCGGTATTTAATACAAGACAAGACAAGACAGGCGCAAATTTTCAGCCAACTGGCCTTTGTCAAGCGTGAATGTAAGATCACAAACAAACACCAAATACAAAATTAGGAAAAAAAGACTGAAGCTTCCCTGCTGCTTCGTCCAGTGTGAGAAAAGGACTAAATGAAATCACAATGTGGAGGTGAGAAAAGTAAACGGAAAACCGTTTCGTACATGTAGAACTAGGTAGCAACAGAAATACAGGTGTGGTAGGGGGGGGGGGGGGGAGGAAAGAGAGAGAGAGATGGGGGGGGGGGAGGGAGAGGATTGATTTGAAATTGAGAACACTGCCCTTTTCTCGAAAATAGCAGATCGACCGCCGATCTCTGCATCAGCCACAGAGAAAATTAATCGTTTGTCTTGTCGTCACATGATCTCTGGCTGCCCACCTTCTGAAAATTAGTTGCTGCTGGCTATTGCGCGCACACGCGTGTGTGTATGTGTGTATATGAGAGAGAGAGAGAAAGAGGCAGAGAGAGTGAGAGAGGGGGAGAAGCAGAAAGAGAGAGAGACAGAGAAAGAGAAAGAGGCAGAGAGAGCGAGAGAGGGGGAGAAGCAGAAAGAGACTTCAGACTTCAGACTTCAGATGGTTTATTCATGTAATAGGCCATTGCCCCTCATGAAGGGGTACAAAATACATAAGCAAAACTATTATTTGGCATCATGACAATCACATTAATGTTATATTGTACATAGACTAAAACAGAAATTAACATTTGAACAATACTCTTATAAATAACAAACCTAAGACATCAATCTATAACGCACTAGTCATTTCAGTGAAGTTTAATTTATACAATAACATATTGTCGTCTCTTAAATGTGTAAATACTATGGAAAAACAGAAATCCATGAAACAATTTATACACAGTATATAAGCAACATGTTCACTGACAAAAATCAAAACGGGCAGCATAAGTTGTACTGCATCATGACGTTGCTTTTTCTCTAAACTTAAATGCTTTATACAAAAACAAAGATAGATTATATACAACATCAGACGCGTTTGATGACAGCAATAAAGTCATTTTAAATAATGAAGGTTGCCTATGATATTTAGGTCGAATCAATTTCTCTCGAATATTTTGTAGTGCTGGACAGCAAAGCAAAAAGTGCACTTCATCTTCTTTTGAATTTTTACATAATGGACACAATAAATCACTCTCACTGTGAGATCTATATCTAACATAATGGGCATTAATTTCTGATATGCCAAATCTAAATCTTGCTGTCACATATTTAAAATGTCTGTTCATATTCAATGTTATATATGATTTCACTTCACGAGTATTAAAAGTTCTGTAAATATTAAATCTGTCACTGCTTTGAACGTGATCGTTCCATTTCTGCCATCCACAGTCAATCAAGCGCTGACGAAACTCCCGTATGAATTTATTTAAATTGCCAACACCTTGATTAATCCATACGACACCATATCCATATTCAAACAAACAAGCACGTACATTCGACACCCAGGTGTGTTTACCTTTGGCATCTAAATCACACAGCATATTATACGCTTTGCGAGGTATTCTATAATTTTCCATCTGTATTAATTTAAACCAGTAGTGGATACATCTAACGGCAGAGTTTACATATAATGGATATCTGTTTGTCTCTCCATACACAAAATCATTAGGAGTACGCATATCCACTCCCAAAAACTTCTTTAAGGCAAATGTGTGAACTGATTCACAGTGAGCAGCAGCTTTATCTAAACCCCATAATTCAGACCCGTATTGTACAATAGGTTGAATCTGAGAATCAAACAATTTAACAAATAAATCAAAAGAATTGTTATTAAGAAAATACAAACGTCGCATTATACTTAATAAGGCATTTTTGGCTCTGCTAGCTAGATCTTTACATGCACCAGCAAAGCTCAAACGTGTTGAGAACATTATTCCCAAATATTTATACACATTTACCACGGGCATTACATTGCCATCATACGTCCACTTTTCTCTCACACCCAAATATCCACCTTTCCTGAATACTATAACATTACTTTTAGATAAATTAACCTTTAACTGAAGTGCTGCTGATGCACGTTGTAAACTATTCAACTGTGTCTGTAATCCAATGATTGTTTCTGACATCAAGACAACATCATCAGCAAGCAAAAGTGTAAACAATTCGCAAGCATCCCGTGTAAAAAGTGCACCATGCCTTCCATCGCTAATTCGTTTATAAAAAGAGAAAAGTACAGGGCTGCATGCATCACCTTGTTTTAGTCCCGCTGAGCAATTAATTAATTCAGTCATTTGGTCACCACATCTAACTTTGGATTTCACCATGTCATACATACTTCTAATACACCGAAACAACTTGCCTCTAATACCATTTTTAAGCAATATAGGCCAAAGTAAATGTCTGTTAATAGAATCGAATGCTTTCTCAAAATCTATGAATGCAACATATAATTTACGATTACCACAAAATTGTTTCTGTACCATAGCTAATAAAGTAAACATATGGTCTATTGTTGAATATCCCCTTTTAAACCCGGCTTGATGGTCACCTGTTATGTCATTTAATTGTACCCACTCCTGCAGTCTGTTATTCATGATTATGCTGAATAATTTACTACTTATGTCGCTAAGGGAAATTCCTCTATAGTTGTTTGGATTATTGATATCTCCTTTTTTATAGAGTGGCAAAATAACAGATTCAGTCCAGTTCCTTGGAAATTGACCCTTATCAAAAAGAGTGTTGAACAATTTTAAAAGAAACTGTACAACTTGTTCACATGAATTTTTAAAGAGTTCACCTATAATTCCATCAGGTCCAGCAGCCTTACCATTCTTAAGTTTTTTGAGTGCAAGATGTATTTCTTTAATAGATATTGGACGATTCATATAATCATCACCCTCATCAAATGGCAAGTCTTCACTTAATGTACTGTCCATGTCTGCATCTAACAAGGCTTTAAAATGCTCGTACCATTTATCAATAGTGATGTTACTTCTAGGTTGTTTTCTTTTGAAAGAAACTTTATGAATTTCATTCCAAAATTCTTTTTGGCTCTTTATAGAGTTTACAAGCTTAGTCAGTTTTGTATCATTATACTGCCTTTTCTTTCTCTTAAGTAAATTTTTATATTCACGCCTTGCAACTGAATAATTGTGTTGGTCCTCGGTTTTCTTCGAGCGTCGACATATTCTAAGCAGTCTTCTAGCATTCCTTTTACTAATTACACATTCATGATCAAACCAATCCCCATGTAGATATCTATCTTTCACAAATACACGTTTCTTCATGCATTCAGCACTTTCTCTAATACAAACATTAAACGCATTTAGTGCCTCGTTCACATCAACATCTATCAAGCTCATAGCATAATCTATCGTTCTACGACATTCTTCCCGACATAATGAATCATTATATACATGTACATATGTATTATTCCAGATAAATTTTTCAATGAATTGATCATGATTTCCTTTATCCTTATAAGCTTTGTTTTCACATGGAAAAACAACACGAACTGTCACAGGTAAATGATCAGATTCCACTTGTTCAACAATGGATAAATCGCAGAAGTCATATAACAATGCAAGGAGATCATTTGAAAATATGAAATAATCAACAACACTGCATCCCGCCTCTGATATATATGTATGGTGACCTCCCAGGTCACCTTTACACACACCATTTAAAATACACAAACCTAGAGCAGTGCACATATTTAATAGCAACTTGCCGTAGTTACTCACAACAGAGTCCTCTGAATGTCGATTGGTAATAGGTGACTGACTTTTGCTTTGTACATCAAAAACATTGTTTACAGTGTAACCTTGGGAGATGTCGGAAGTCCGACTATTCAAGTCACCATTAAGAATAACATGAACATCTTTTTCTAGTAAGAAGTCCATCAAACATTCCTCAAGCACAGTGATTCCATTATCATAACCAAAGTGAGTATAAAATGTAGAACCTTCCGGTTGAATATATGAACAAACATACAAGATATCTTTTTCTATTCCAAAAAGCTGCTTGTCAATAACAAACAAAGAGAAATTGGTATAGTTCATTTCCAATTTTTTCACGAAAGGAAGAAATTCATTCCGTATCAAACAGATTACCCCTCCTGATCGTCTCCCTTGTTTCGATAGTTTGACAGCAGGCTGACAAAAAAGTTTAAACCCTGTAAATACAGTAGTGTAACATTCATCCATAAAAGTTTCTGTCAGACACACAAAGTCAAAACCACGTACAAATAAAATGAAATCTTTATCATCAAGTTTAGATGACAGACCGTTGATATTCCAAAGCAAGAAACAGAAGGGACGTTTTTTATTTACACATAGCCTGTTTTGCACGTGGCTGCTCGGACTGCCTGTTGACCGGTCTATTTCACTATCGGAGCAATATTTACGTGTGCCACTAACACCGTTGAAAGGCGAACACACAACCGGAGTTGGACAACTTTGGCTTCCTTCCCCAAATGCACCCAGGGAAAAACTATACACAAAATTAGGGCGGCCGTTCCCTCATTTGTTGGACTCTTTCAAATTGTCTTGTTCATCAAGAAAGAACTTCTTCCCGTCAATGATAAGATGGTCAAAGACCATTGTAGCTTTTCTACCATTGTTCCTTGCCACTTTCAGATGGGAAGAGAGTTTACGTCTGACTTCTCTTACTCTGTACGAGAAATCTTCATTAACAAAAATGTTGGTCCCCTGCAGCTTTCTTTTAGATTTAAGTATTTTGACCTTGTCCTTATAGAAACAACAGCAAGCAATAATGGGGGAGTCAGGTTTCCCATTCAATCTATGGACACGATCAAATTCAATATCGCTTGCTATTTCCAGTTTGTCTGTGAGAATGTCCTTTAATTTCCCCTCACATTGATCATTCGTTTCGTTTTGATTTTTGTTTACTCCATAAAAAATTACATTATTGCGCTTTGACCTGCCTTCAAGGTCATCTGCTTTTCTTTCTAGCCGATCAATTTTACCCAACAGATCAGAATTTCTTTTCATCAGCTCTTGGTTTTCCTTTCTCAAATCTTCCACCTCCTCCTCAAATCATTAACCCCACCCCGCAGCATGGCGTACTGTTCTCCAAGATCCTGAACAGATTTTTCTAAATCATTGAACTTACTGTTCATGTTGTTGTTCAAAGAGTCCACATTTGATTTCAAGTCGTTAACACTGGCGGTCAGTGAGGTCAGCATACCCATCAGCTCTGTTAAGGTCGGTTCCTGGGGAGAAGGAGAGGAAGTCGAGAGAGAGAGAGATGGGGGGGGGGGGGGAGGGAGAGGATTGATTTGAAATTGAGAACACTGCCCTTTTCTCGAAAATAGCAGATCGACCGCCGATCTCTGCATCAGCCACAGAGAAAATTAATCGTTTGTCTTGTCGTCACATGATCTCTGGCTGCCCACCTTCTGAAAATTAGTTGCTGCTGGCTATGCGCGCACACGCGTGTGTGTATGTGTGTATATGAGAGAGAGAGAGAAAGAGGCAGAGAGAGTGAGAGAGGGGGAGAAGCAGAAAGAGAGAGAGACAGAGAAAGAGAAAGAGGCAGAGAGAGCGAGAGAGGGGGAGAAGCAGAAAGAGAGAGGGACAGAGAGAGAGAAAGAGGCAGAGAGAGCGAGAGAGGGGGAGAAGCAGAAAGAGAGAGAGAAAGAGGCAGAGAGAGCGAGAGAGGGGGAGAAGCAGAAAGAGAGAGAGAAAGAGGCAGAGAGAGCGAGAGAGAGGGAGAAGCAGAAAGAGAGAGAGACAGAGAGAGAGAAAGAGGCAGAGAGAGCGAGAGAGGGGGAGAAGCAGAAAGAGAGGGACAGAGAGAGAGAGAAAGTGGCAGAGAGAGAGAGAGGGAGAAGCAGAGAGAGAAGGGGAGAGGCACAGAGAGAGAGAGAGAGAAATGGGTTTTTCTGGATTGAATGTCGACAATATTGCGAAAATACTAGGATCAATATTGTGTTCATGTAATGCCTGCAACCTTTCGAAACTATGTGCCGAGTTTTTTGCGAGTAGATGATGTTTCACAATCATACCAACACACCAGTATGGTTGGTGTGCACATTATGATTATGATGTGTTGACCTGGAAGATCGGAGGAAAAAGCTCAAATGTTTACCAACCTGAAAAGGTCGTTCAACTCGTTCAGTGCAATGGCCTGGCCTGTTGTTGTTTCATACTGACACACCAGTATATAATAGTACAAAGTAAAAGAGAGAGAGAGAGAGAGAGAGAGAGTGTGTGTGTGTGTGTGTGTGTGTGTGTGTGTGTGTGTGTGTTGTGTGTGACAAAGAAAATGACAATTTGGATCAAGAGTCATTCATCGAACAGGCTTGAGTGTACCCTAGCTCAGCATCTTGTGTGTGTATTGTGTGTGCGTGTGTGTGTGTGTGAGTCGGAGAAGATGACAATTTGGATCAGGGGTCATTCATCAAACAGGCTTGAGTGTACCCTAGCTCAGCATCTTGTGTGTATCTGTCTCTGTGTGTCTGTGTGTGTGTGACAGAGAAGATGACTATTTGGATCAAGGGCCATTTGTTGAACAGGCTTGAATGTACCCTAGCTCAGCATCGTGTGTGTGTTATGTGTGTGTGTGTTAGAGAGAGAGGGGAGATGTGGGAGGATGACGGCTTGGGTCAAGGGTCACACACACCCTACTCCAGTCCTGTCTTCCATTTCCCAGTGTTCGTGCTCTGAAGGTGTGGTTTGTTATTGGGTGATTGTTTTGCTGAATGATGAGAGTGGGCTCTTTGGTTTGATTCTTGAATATATTTGGCGCCGTGATGATGATGATGATGATGATGATAATGATGAATGAGATTAATGATCAATGACGATGTGTGTGTTTTATCCCTGAGAAAATGAGCAGATTCATTTTGAGTTGATTATCGATACTGACATTCTATGAAAAAAAAAAAAAAAAAAAGAGAGAGAGGTAAAAGGTTCAGAGTTAATTGTCGATACAAACTTACTGTAAGAACAAAAGACAAAGAAGAAAATAAAACCAAACACGCACACACACATAGAACAGAAATCGTGATAGGGATCGATACGATAAAATGCCACTCACTTTTACTTAATAGTTCTGTGGCACAGTTGATACGATAAAATGCCACTCACTTTTACTTAATAGTTCTGTGGCACAGTTGATACGATAAAATGCCACTGACTTTTACTTAATAGTTCTGTGGCACAGTTGATACGGTAAAATGCCACTCACTTTTACTTAATAGTTCTGTGTCACAGTTGATACGATAAAATGCCACTCACTTTTACTTAATAGTTCTGTGGCACAGTTGATACGGTAAAATGCCACTCACTTTTACTTAATAGTTCTGTGGCACAGTTGATACGGTAAAATGCCACTCACTTTTACTTAATAGTTCTGTGGCACAGTTGATACGGTAAAATGCCACTCACTTTTACTTAATAGTTCTGTGGCACAGTTGATACGGTAAAATGCCACTCACTTTTACTTAATAGTTCTGTGTCACAGTTGATACGATAAAATGCCACTCACTTTTACTTAATAGTTCTGTGGCACAGTTGATACGATAAAATGCCACTCACTTTACTTAATAGTTCTGTGGCACAGTTGATACGATAAAATGCCACTCACTTTTACTTAATAGTTCTGTGGCACAGTTGATACGGTAAAATGCCATTCACTTTTACTTAATAGTTCTGTGGCACAGTTGATACGGTAAAATGCCACTCACTTTTACTTAATAGTTCTGTGGCACAGTTGATACGGTAAAATGCCACTCACTTTTATTTAATAGTTCTGTGGCACAGCTCTTGACAGCAGATAATAATGTATCAATAATACTTACTTTGCCATTCCGACTCAAAATCACAATTTTCACTGCGTTTTATCGATGCGCAAAAGCTGTATAGATACGCGAAAGAGCGATTATGATATGCGTACGCTAAACGTACAAAACGCGCGCACAGAATACGCTCAGGCGCGAAGCGCGCGTGCATGCACACGCACACACATACGAACGCGCTCGCGCTCGCGCACACAAACACACACACATACATAGACATGCACGCACGCACGCGCGCGCACACACACTCTTTCTCTCACGAACGCGCGTGCGCACACACATACACACACTCACACACACACATGTATACATGCACGCACGCGCGCACACTCACACACACAACACACACACACAAACACACACACACACACACACACACACATACACACACACAAACACACACAAACACACACACACATACAACACACAAACACACACACACACACACACACTCACACACACACACACACACACACACACACACACACACACACACACACACACACACACAGAGAGAGAGAGAGAGAGAGAGAACGAATAAAGAAATGAAGTGCTTTGATGGAAGGAAAGAAATGTGCGCGAGTCGGCTTGTTTATACATAATTCTACATAATTTAAATTAAATAAACAATAGTAATCATACGATCTACACCACACACACACACACACACACAAACACACACACACACACAACACACACACACACACACACACACAACACACACACACACACACACAGTGACGGGGAAAATGGAATCAAGAAAATGGATGGAGGACGATAGGCTGAAAGTCGATAGTGTGGGTGAGAAAATAGCAGTATGAGGCAAGAGGATCGATGAGCACGTACATCAAGAGGCCGTCGTTAACTTTACCACAAACCTTGTGCGAGCGATCAGACCACGGCACACGACATCCATCAGGCTCAAAAAAAAAAAAAAAACTCTCCCCATATCAGCATTTTTGACTGAAGGGCATGCCGGCAAGTCGTTTTCTGATGGAAGACTGTTCTTCTTTCTGGGAAATTTTGTGACGAGTTCATTTCACTACGAAGATTATTTTGTGTTGAACTTTCAGTATCTGAATATTCAACCTCAGCCATACGTGGTATAGGACACGTTGTTTTTGTCCAAGTTTATGATTTCTCATTATCAGGATGTCTTTGTTTCTCTCTCTCTGTCTGTCTGTCTGTCTTCTCTCTCTCTCTCTCTCTCTCTCTCTCTTCTCTCTCTCTCTGTCCCTGTCTCTCTGTCTTCTCTCTGTCTCTCTCTCTGTCTGTCTCTCTGTCTCTCTCTCTCTCTCTCTCTCTCTCTCTCTCTCTCTCTCTCTCTCTCTCTCTCTCTGTTTTTGATTAGTCGATTTGTGGGGTATTTTTGGTTCTTGGTTTTCTCTAATCAAGACTTTTTAGCTTACCTTCCCGTAGTCTGGAGTGTTTAGATCAACCTTTCTGTATCAAGGTGTTCCCAGTGAAGTTCATCCTAAACTGTTTTCTGTTATCTTTTCATTGCGAAATTGATAGATCGAATTCTTTCCAGTGCTTTCTTTTCAGACCTTTTTGCTGAACTTTCCAATGTCAAAATGATTTTTTAACTTATTTTCAATTGAAAGTCGATTTGTTCTAATCTAAACTTTCTGATAATTTGTAATATTTGTGGGTTGGCATTTCGGTGACATAGACTCCCCTGCCCCCTTCCCCCCCCCCCCTCCCACCACCAAATTTTCCATTGCAAAAACGTTATCATGGAAAATCAAAACATTTATTTGTAATCATTTCTCACTGATAACAGTCAGTTTGTCGTTGGAATTGAAAACAACAACAACAGCAAGCCCCCCCCCCCCCCCCACAGGATTGTTGAAAGAGCCGTCAATTGAATAGTATGACGATTGATTGTCAGGTTGAGCCAAGTTGCATTGACAACAACGTTAACGACGTTACAGAGGCAGTTTGTGGACGGTGCTGGAAATTGAAGAACTGTCAGAGTTTGTTAAAGGAACTGTCACAAAGAGTCACCAAAATGCCTTCAAAAGAAATATGATTTAAAGGTCACCTCGTCAGGCCACAGCAGACAGTCTTGGCAACCTTCACTGCCCCTGCCATCATGTCTAGGCTTGGATTCAGATTTTTTTTATGTGTATGTATGTGTGTGTGTGTGTGTGTATGTATGTATGTATGTGTGTGTGTGTGCGTATGTATGTATGTGTCGGTATGTGTTATGTGTGTGTATGTATGTGTATGTACGTACGTTGCGTATGTATGTGTGTATGTATGTACGTACATGTATGTGTATGCATTTATTTATTTATCTATTTATTTGTTTATTTATTGACTGCGTGGAGTCGACAAGAGGAAGCAGTGAGAAGAGATTCCACTGTTATAAAGGTACCAATTTTCCCACGTTGGTGGGCCCCAAAAGGGTTGTGGTGAGTTCCTCGTTGTTATTAACCCTTTGACTCCAGCACCCTGTCCACCAGCATCCTACATTGTCAACAATGCTAGCAAAGCAAAAACTTAACCTTTTGATTCTCTCACCCTACCCACCAGCTTCCTGCACTGGCATAATTATATTATGATAGTAACGTAGAGTATAGCTCTGTCACGCAGTCTCAATCCTTGCTGGAACTCAGTATCATCATAATCATCCTCGTCGCCATCACCATCATCGCATTAAATATATTGCCAGGTTGTATGGCCATTAACATGGCGAAGAAAATGGAACCAGAAAAGAAGAGGGAAGAATAGAAAAGGAAAAAAGTGAGCACGAAGGAAGTCTTCCCAAGTGCGATAATCCTTTTAAGAAAAAGGGTGCTTTCCATGCAAAGGAGAATCAAAGACGGATTAAACTTCAACAAATTTAGTGTTCAAAATTCAACAAATTAAGTGTTCAGTCACTTTATTTAGAAGTGCAGGTCTTGGTAACCTAGCTTGCAAATGATGATCAAAGGCATTTTAAAGTAAAGCCGAGCCAATTTAAACGTCAATCAGCTGTGCTTAGAACTGCACGTCTTGTAATTAACGAAACGCCGCGCCACAAACAAACGTTCGGTAACGAAGTGCACTTGACACTACTACACAAGCAAAGACTTACAACGGGGCCAAGTGTGTGCACATTACACGTTACACGTGCACCGGAAATGGAACGACGAAGGCCGGATGTCCGGACTGGCCTCAGCAGGGACTGGAGTAACAAAAGGCGTTCTATTTGCCAGGGGAAATGAGTTGGTCGTCACAGTCCCTAGATCAGCCTCGCTCTCGTACTGCGCTAGTTTTCTGTCTTCTCTCCCCCTTTTTTGAATTTGGAGGGTTGATTTGAGTCGAGAGAAGCCCAAGGTGTGGCTCTGGCTGTTTGATGTGATGTGTCTGCCTCTGTCGGCTTAAAGGATTTGCAGGTGTCTGTGCTGTGGGTACAGGTGCGGTTTAGTTTTAGGGCGAACGATTTTTAGTCTTTCATTGGTCTTTATAGGGAGTCTTCGTCCCCGCTCCCTCCCCTCAGCCCTGCCCTACTTAGCATTGCCAAGACGTAGAAATGGAAGAATATGGGTATAGTTGGCAGTTTGTGTAATGCGCTTGCAGGTTGTTCCTTTTAGATAAATAAGTTTGAAAAATGGAAACGAACAAGAAAACATACACTTTGTCACCCTCTTCTTCGTTTATTAAGAAAACATGTTCCTTCTTCCCCCTGTCCTATTCGTTTGTTTCCTGTCTGTCTGTCTGTCTGTGTCTCTCTCTCTCTCTCTCTCTGTCTGTCTGTCTGTCTCTCTCTCTGTCTCTCTGTGTATCTCTGTCTGTCTGTCTCTCTATCTCTGTCTGTCTGTCTCTCTCTCTCTCTCTCTCTCTCTCTCTCTCTCTCTCTCTCTCTCTCTCTCTCTCTCTCCATGAAAGGGGCTGTTGGCCTAAATTCATTACAATTTTGAGTGGAATTGGTCATATCTTCAATTTGGTGCGTTGAACGAAATTTGCAGTGATTTTTAGATCCCCAGTGGCGCGTTGAGCTTGACAGGTAGTGTTTTCTCATGCCAAATTGTTCTCCTGAGAGTGTTGTAGCTTTATTGTTATTGTTATTGTTGTTTAAAGCCCAGCCGACTGCGTAGAGCCATACCAGGGCTATAAGCGCTTCAAAATATACAAAACTTCAACGAGAAGGAAAAAGAAAAGAATTGAGTACACATATCAGTGCATTCGCGCACATAATCTAAGGACATACCCCCGGCGTTGACCATTCCATCCAATTTATCGCACAGTGGATTTAAAACACATACCTCAATATAAATTTGAGCATACCTAAGGACATCAAAACATTTAAAAACGGGTCTAAATCACCTAAAATTGCTTCCGCATATCTCACCTCCCTAGAGCCAAAAATGCACTTAATACATGAACCCAATTATCAATCCTAAGACAAAGTACGTAAGAAGACTTTATCGAACACATACAGGTGAATGGACCAGCAAGGCAGAAAACGATAGAAGACATGATAGAAAGCAAAGGAGGAAGAAAGAAACAAAGAGAACGACAGAAAAGAGGAATTTCTAGCACAGAATTTCCAGAAGGTGGGGATACTATTTATACTGAAAGAACCCCCGGCATCCCCACACGTGAGCACTCTTGAAGGATAGTGTTCAATTTTCTGGTTGTTCAAACAACATACACACGGGTGGACGGGACCATCTTGAATTTATTTGTTGTCGTGTGGTCATTGTCTATTGTACCCCACAACGAAATCATGCCCCCCCCCCCTGTTTGAGGTCAGAGAACAGGACGATACAGTTTAGATTGCAGCTTACGTTCGTCCCCTTGGCGATCGCTCATTCGGTGTTATTTTGTTTGGGGTACATCACACGGCACGACTGCTCCATTTTCTCGCAATTTCGCGGTGGTTTTGTCTGTAGAACGACCGTGTGACCGAAATAAACTTCACTGAAACTTAAGTTAATGTGGTAAATACCGTGCGTCGACAAAGAAGGTTACATTTTCGACAAATATAACCCAAGACGACACATTTCAGCAAGTGTCTCTTGAGTTTCGCAAGACTTAAAGTTTAGTGACTAATTGGAACTAACAGTTCCAAGACTTTAAAGTTTAGTGACTAACTTGGAACTAACTTAGAACTTTAGACGTCGGTGACGACATGGGTGGTGTGGAAACGCTTGCTTGTAAGTCTGTTCGCCTGATTAATGATTATTGTCGTCAGGAGAGGACTTAGATGGTGGTAGCTTTACGATGCACATCAGAACAGGCACTTCGCAAATTGTTTTGGGTAGAGATTGAAAGGGATTGTTTTTGGGTAGAGAATGAAGATGATGGTTTCAGATAGAGGTTGAAGGGATTGTTAGAGAGAGGTTGAAGGGGATTGTTTAGAGAGAGATTGAAGGGGATTGTTTTAGAGAGAGGTTGAAGGGGATTGTTTTAGAGAGAGGTTGAAGGGGATTGTTTTAAGAGGTTGAAGGGGATTGTTTAAGAGAGGATTGAAGGGGATTGTTTTAGAGAGAGGTTGAAGGGGATTGTTTTAGAGAGAGTTGAAGGGGATTGTTTTAGAGAGGGATTGAAGGGATTGTTTTTAGAGAGAGGTTGAAGGGATTGTTTTAGAGAGAGGTTGAAGGGGATTGTTTTAGAGAGAGATTGAAGGGGATTGTTTTGAGAGAGGATGAAGGGATTGTTTTAGAGAGAGTTGAAGGGGATTGTTTTAGAGAGAGGGTTGAAGGGGATTGTTTTAGAGAGAGGGTGAAGGGGATTGTTTTAGAGAGAGGTTGAAGGGGATTGTTTTAGAGAGAGATTGAAGGGGATTGTTTTAGAGAGAGATTGAAGGGGATTGTTTTAAGAGAGGGTGAAGGGGATTGTTTTAGAAGAGGATGAAGGGGATTGTTTTAGGGAGAGATTGAAGGGGATTGTTTTAGAGAGAGATTGAAGGATTGTTTTATAGAGAGGATTGAAGGGGATTGTTTTAGAGAGAGATTGAAGGGATTGTTAGAGAGAGGTGAAGGGGTTGTTTTAGAGAGAGTTGAAGGGATTGTTTTAGAGAGAGATTGAAGGGATTGTTTTAGAGAGAGGATTGAAGGGGATTTTTTAGAGAGAGATGAAGGGATTGTTTTGAGAGATTGAAGGGATTGTTTTAGAGAGAGTTTGAAGGGGATTGTTTTGGAGAGAGATTGAAGGGGATTGTTTTAGAGAGAGGGTGAAGGGATTGTTTTAGAGAGAGATTGAAGGGGATTGTTTTAGAGAGAATTGAAGGGGATTGTTTTAGAGAGAGATTGAAGGGATTGTTTTAGAGAGAGGTTGAAGGGGATTGTTTTAGAGAGAGATTGAAGGGGATTGTTTTGGAGAGAGGATTGAAGGGGATTGTTTTAGAGAGAGATTGAAGGGGATTGTTTTAGAGAGAGGGTGAAGGGATTGTTTTAGAGAGAGATTGAAGGGGATTGTTTTAGAGAGAGGTTGAAGGGGATTGTTTTAGAGAGAATTGAAGGGATTGTTTTAGAGAAGATTGAAGGGATTGTTTTAAGAAGGGATTGAAGGGGATTGTTTTAGAGAGAGGTTGAAGGGGATTGTTTTAGAGAGAGGTTGAAGGGGATTGTTTTAGAGAGTTGAAGGGATTGTTTTGAGAGGATTGAGGGATTGTTTTAAGAGAGATTGAAGGGGATTGTTTTAGGAGATGAGGGTGAAGGGGATTGTTTTAGAGAGAGATTGAAGGGGATTGTTTTTAGAGAGAGGTTGAAGGGGATTGTTTTAGAGAGAAATTGAAGGGGATTGTTTTAGAGTAAGGATTGTTTAGAGGATTGGTTTGTAGAGAGGATTGAAGGGATTGTTTTAGAGAGGGATTGAAGGGTTGTAGGTTGTTTTAGAGAAGGATTGAAGGGATTGTTTTAAGAGGGATTGAAGGTATTGTTTTAGAGAGAGGTTGAAGGGGATTGTTTTAGAGAGAGATTGAAGCGGATTGTTTTAGAGAGAGATTGAAGGGATTGTTTCAGAGAGAGATTGAAGGGGATTGTTTTGGAGAGAGGTTGAAGTGGATTGTTTTTTAATAGAGATTAGTGGGAATTGTCTTAGAGATTGAAAGGAATTGGTTTAGATAGAGATTCAAGGGGATGGCTTCTGATAGAGATAAAAGAGGATTGTTTTAGATTTAAGAGATCGTTCTATACATAAGAGGTTGATTGGGGAATAGCTTTAGATAGTGGTAGATTTCGTGAAGTGGAGGGAAGGGAGATGTTCACGGTGTGTGGTTTGTGAAGTGAAAGATAACAGCTAAGTGGAGAGTTGGCCGGGGTTGAGGGGGAGTGGGGGTGGTGTAAGGGGGGACGGAAGAGGGGCAGGAGTGCCAGGTTGACAGTGTGTGAAAGGTCAGACTTGAAATTTACGTCTTGTGAAGAGTTTGCGATGCTGTCTCTCACGGATTGTTCTGATTGTTATTCATTATGTTTACCTTGTGAAAATCACCGACCCGGTTCTCATTCATTTTATTAAGGGCTCTGATGGTCGTTGTGGTTGTGTGCCGTATGAGAATTAAATCACCGACCGTTTTCATTCATTTCAAGGGATCTTGTAGTCTTTTCGATAGTGTGGCCAATAAAAGATCAGATTTTTTTGTTTGTTTGTTTGTTGTTCGTTTTTGTTTTTTTAAAGGGATATCGTAACTGTTGTGTTCGTAAGGTCTTTGAAAATTAAATCACCGACCGTTTTCATTCATTTTAAGGGATTCTGTTGCCATTGCGATAGTGTGACCAATAAAATTTTGATCACTATCTGTTTTCATTCATATGAAAGGATATTGTAATTGTTGTATTTGTTAAGCTTTCGAAAATTAAATCACTGACTTTTTTTGTTTTGTTTTTTTTTTTGTTTTGTTTTTGTATTATTATTTGTTTTAAGTGATCCTGTAGCCATTACGATAGTGTGGCCAATAAAATTTTGATCACTGTTTCCATTCATTTTGCGGGATGTTGTACATGTAATTGTATTTGTGAGGCCTTTGAAAATTAAATCACCGACCGTTCTCATTATTTTAAGAGATATTATTGTTTGAGTATTTGTGAGGCCTTTGAAAATTAAATCACCGGCCGTTCTCATTATTTTAAGAGATATTATTGTTTGAGTATTTGTGAGGCCTTTGAAAATTAAATCACCGACCGTTCTCATTATTTTAAGGGATATTATTGTTTGAGTATTTGTGAGGCCTTTGAAAATTAAATCACCCGGCCGTTCTCATTATTTTAAGGGATATTATTGTTTGAGTATTTGTGAGGCCTTTGAAAATTAAATCACCGACCGTTCTCATTATTTTAAGGGATATTATTGTTTGAGTATTTGTGAGGCCTTTGAAAATTAAATCACGACCGTTCTCATTATTTTAAGGGATATTATTGTTTGAGTATTTGTGAGGCCTTTGAAAATTAAATCACCGACCGTTCTCATTATTTTAAGGGATATTATTGTTTGAGTATTTGTGAGGCCTTTGAAAATTAAATCACCGACCGTTCTCATTATTTTAAGAGATATTATTGTTTGAGTATTTGTGAGGCCTTTGAAAATTAAATCACCGACCGTTCTCATTATTTTAAGGGATATTATTGTTTGAGTATTTGTGAGGCCTTTGAAAATTAAATCACCGACCGTTCTCATTATTTTAAGGATATTATTGTTTGAGTATTTGTGAGGCCTTTGAAAATTAATCACCGGCCGTTTTCATTATTTTAAGGGATATATTGTTTGAGTATTTGTGAGGCCTTTGAAAATTCAATTCACCGACCGTTCTCATTATTTTAAGAGTATTGTTTGAGTATTTGTGAGCTTTGAAAATTTAAATCACCGACCGTTCTCATTATTTTAAGGGATTTATTGTTTTGAGTATTTGTGAGGCCTTTGAAAATTAAATCGCCGACCGTTCTCATTATTTTAAGAGATATTATTGTTTGAGTATTTGTGAGGCCTTTGAAAATTAAATCACTGGCCGTTGTCATTCATTTTAAAGGGTCCTGTGGTCATTGCGATAGTGCAGGCAATAAAAATCGAATCACTGATCTTTTTCATTCATTTTAAGGGATATTGTAATTGTTGTATGTGTGAGGCCTTTGAAAATTAAATCACCGACCGTCTTCATTCATTTTAGGGGATCTTAGAGTCATTGTGATAGTGTGGCCAATGAAAATGTGATCACTGAGGGATATTGTAATTGTTGTTGTGTGTGAGGCCTTTGAAAATTAGATCACCGACCATTTTCATTTATTTTAATTAAGGGATGTTATTGTTTGAGTGTTTGTGAGGCCTTTGAAAATGAAATCACTGACCGTTTTCATTCATTTTAAGGGATCTGACGGTCGTTGTGATTGTTTAGCCCACGAAAATGTTCCAAGAGTTTTAGATACTAGGTTTATTCCGGAGGAGCTTTGACACAATAATAACTCTTTGGTTGTTCTTGTTGTTGTTGGTTGTTATTTTTGTTGTTGTTTTAACTGCGATATGCAAGTTCTCATTAGCGTAATCTGACAGTGCAGTTGGTTACTTTTGTAACTGTACATGTTTTTTCTTGATTAAATTCCAGTCATGTTCGTTTGGAAAGCTTCAAGTTTCTCTCTCTCTCTCTCTCTCTCTCTCTCTCTCTCTCTCTCTCACACACACACCACACACACACACGCGCGCGCACACACATACACACACACACACACACACACACAACACACAAAATCCCACTCTCTCTCTCCTCACATTCCCACCCCAAAAATATAAACCACTGGACCAGCATTTCGGTTACCCAGGGTAGCACTGCAGCGTGTTTGTGAATCGATTAACAGCGGCCTTCTGTTGGGTCATCTGACGAGAGACAATGAAACGGATCCGTCAGTTACTGGGCCACTCCTGGCCATGTTGCAGGGTGGTATGATTGTCACCGTGGCACGTATGGTTTCCTACCAAAATCATTGTTAACCCTTTGACTCCCACATCCTGTCTACCAGCTTGCAAAAAAATTAACCCTTTGATTTCCCGCACCCTATCTACCAGCTGCAAAAAAAGAGGGAAAAAAACGTGACCCTTTGACTTCCTCACCCTCTCCACCAGCTTTGCGTAATCTGACAGTATAGTGGGTTACTTAGGTAATTGTAGTTTTTTTTCCCCTGATTAAATTCCAGTCGTATTTGTTTGAAAAGCTTTAAGGCTGTCTCTGTCTCCTTACCTTTCCCTCTCTCACCCCCTCTCGCTCTCGCTTTCCCCTCCCGCTCTGTTTTGAAAAATAAACTTTTTTGTTGTCGTTTTTTTTTATACATATTATTCCCTTCAGTGTAGGACCATGGCTCCAGTGAATCAAATTAGTACTCTCTCTCTCTCTCTCTCTCTCTCTCTCTCTCTCTCTCTCTCTCTCTCTCTCTCTCTCTCTCTTTCTCTGTCTGTCTCACTCTCTACTTCCCTCTCTCTGTTCTCTCTCTCTCTCTCTCTCTCTCTTCTTCTCCCCCTCTCTCTCTCTACTTCTCTCTGTCTCTCTCTCTCTGAAGGAGTCAAAGGGTTAAGTTTTTGCCTTGCTGGCATGGTTGACAGTGCAAGATGCTGGTGGACAGGGTTCGGGAGTCGAAGGGTTAAAGTCCGCTGACAGTTGCAGCCAGAGGAGACATGACGTCATCCTGAACTCTGTCGGGAAGTCAGTCGTGTGTCACCATCACCCTGTCCCCACCCACCCCCACCCCACCCCCCGCTCTGTCTCTTTTCTTACTCCTCCTGCTCCCCACCCCTCCCTTCCAGACAAAGAGAGGGAGGGATGGAGACAGAGAGCCCTAACGAACGACTGTCAGTGGCGACCAGTGTGATTCGCTTTGTTCAGTCGCAGTATTACTTCCTCGTCTGTTGGCTTTCACTGACGACGACAGCCGGCGGCAGACAGACAGACACAGACAGGCAGACAGACAGAGGCAGGTAGACACAGACAGACAGATAGACAGACACAGGCAGGTAGACACAGACAGACAGACACAGACAGGCAGACAGACAGACAGAGGCAGGTATTCACAGATAGACAGGCAGACAGACACAGACAGACACAGGCAGGCAGACACAGACAGGCAGGCAGACAGACACAGACAGGCAGACAGACACAGACAGACAGACACAAGCAGGCAGACACAGACAGACAGACACGGACAGGCAGACACAGACAGACAGACAGAGGCAGACAGACACAGAGGCAGACAGACACAGACAGGCAGACAGAGGCAGGTAGACACAGACAGGCAGACAGACACAGGCAGACAGACACAGACAGGCAGACAGACAGACACAGACACACAGACATGCCGGCCGGCTTAAGTCGGCACCGCATTTTTTTTCTAATATTTTTTTTTTTTAAAGTCTGAAGTACACCCTGTTTGCATGCAAGCTAGTCATCTCAAAACAACTGGAGTCGGCTGTTTGTTTCTTTCCAGCCTGCATACACACACACACACACACACACACACACACACACACACACACACACACACACACACACACACACACACACCACACACCTAATATCACTTATAGTGAGAAGACGTTAAATCAAAGAACGAACGAACACACACACACACACACACACCACACACACACACACACACACACACACACACACACACACACGCAAACACACACACACACACACCACACACACACACACGCGCGCGCGCGCGCGCGCGCAATCACACACGCAATCACACACACACATACACACCACACACACACGCAATCACACACACACACACACACACACACACACACACACACACACACACACACACACACACACCTAATATCACTTATAGTGAAAAGACGTTAAATCAAAGAACGAACGAACACACACACACACACACACACACACACACCACACACACACACACACACACACACACCACACACACACACACACACACACACACACACACACACACTGACTGTGCGCATGCATGATTGTGTCGGCTATTCGCACTCTTGCCTCAGTCCTTCAACCATCATATTTCCTCGTCTCGCTGTCAGAGCCACACAGTCTCAACTCAGTGTTCACAGGCCTGAGGATAAATCGACGACCCAAAGACTCACTGCGGCAGTCAGTGTCTCCATTCTTTCATAATAATAATAATATCGACGGAACGAACTGTCTTCCGCTTACGAGATATCCTGCAGTCTGTTGTGTTGTGTTGTTGGTGTGGTGTGGTGTTGGTGTGGTGTGGGTGGCTTGCTTGTTGCTGGTGTGGTGTAAGCATGCAGACAGACAGAAAGGTGGAGTAGTAGCGGTGGCGGTGGTAGTGGTGGTGGTGCTGATGGGCGTAGGAGGCGCGTACAGCCTTGGAGACCGAATCCATTCATTCTTGCAACGCGTTTGAAAGCGCCAGCCGTTTTGGAGGAAGGCAGAAACGAACGGCAGGCAAAGAGGAGGAGGCGGCAGCGGCGTGTTCCAGACGAAACAGTCGACGGCTAGACAGACAGACAGACAGGCAGGCAGACAGGCGGGCAGGCAAGCAAGCAGGCGTGATGCATGCTGTGCGAGTGATTGACTGGTTGTGCTAACGTGGCCTGCATCACTGCTAGCAAGCAGCCTGCACCCTTTTGCCAAGCGGAGCTAGACGTCTAGTTGGTGTATGTGAGTGATTGGTTGCCTTCGTTTAATAATAGAATTGATTGACTCGACTCGACTGATAAATTGGTTGGCATCAAGCGTGTCTGTCGTGGTTTGTGTTCGGTGATCTTTTATCTGTGTAATCGTCGGTCCTTCACTTTCCAGCACCACCAAGGCAGGCAGACAGGCAGGCGAGGGTTTGTTTTCGTTTGGTCGTGTGTTGTGGGGGGGGGGGGGGGGGGGGGGGGGGGGGGTCGTCATTAGGAGAGCTTTTTTTTTTTTTTTCCCGCCTTGAAATTTTTTTATTCCCGGAAGCGTGGGCAGGGACGGGAGAGGTCGAAGAGGACCAAAATGCCGGTATTGTGAATCAGACCGGGAGAGAGTGTGTTTTTGTTTTGTTTTGGTGTGTGTGTGTGTGTGTGTGTGTGTGCTTTTTTCTTTTTTTTTTTTCCTTTTCTTTTTTTTTTTTAATCACTTGATGTGATTCACACCCAGCGTGTGTCTTTTGACTAAAGGGGTGGGCAGTTTAGGTTTGATCTGCCTAATCTCATGCCTGTTTTCCCAGCACTAGTTGTCACGGTGGAGTTCCTGGGTGTACCCAGCTGTAAACCCGCACGACCCCGAAATACCAGCGTGAGTGAATGAGTGAGTGAGTAGGTGACCAAGTAGTACTGGATGTGCACTTCATGACGCCCAAGTTCAGCCCTCGGGTTTCATCATGATGTTGTTCTGCTATGGTGTAGCGGCGTGAGTGTCTTACTGAAAATGCTGTGGTAACGGTGTAATTTGAGACGAGCAAAAAAGAGGCTATCATTACGAGGACTTTCTTTATTTTGCTATAAAACAGTGTCGTCAGTGGTGACGAAAACGCCTGAAAAATCAGGAAGTGGATGGGTCACAGTTGTAATTAATTACACTCCAATACAATCGTTATTATCGCTGTTGGTGCTGTGTATATATATAAAAAAAAAAATGGAAATTTTGTGGGAGTGTTCGCTGTAATAGTGGTAGTGAACGGAATCAACGGTAGTGAAATTTGGTGCGTGAGTTGTGTAAGTTGTGTGACACATGGTGTTTTAAAACAGCAGTGTAAAAGACTGCGGAAAGTGTAAACAGTAGATCATGTAACATGTTCACTGCGTAAACAGTCCCGCAAACTATGTACATGACGATACAGATCTGTGTGTAAAACTGGTGTGAAGAGTGGTACAAACAGCCGTGTGAAGGCTGTACAACGAAGCTGTACGAAAGGGGGTGATAATCTGTGTAAAACGGTGTTAAAAGTGGACCGTAAAAAGTGATAAAGAGGATAACAAGACTAGCAGTCAGTTCAGAGGATAGCCGTTGACCGTAAGTGGTGGCGAGTTCTGGTGGCTGTGTCAGAGACATCTAAGTTAGTGTCCACGTGTGTGTGTGTGTGTGTGTGAGACCAAGCAGAAGAAAGCAATGGAGAACGAGAACCATAGGACTGAGGATCCTGACACTCCCCCTGGCAAAGAGGGCAGGAGTGGTAAAAAGTTGATTCGGATTACCTCCAAAGCGGGTGAAATGTCGTTTGGTAAACTGCTTACCAGTCCTCTCACGGTAAGTTGAGTCGTGGATTTTTTTGTCAGTATGTTTGTTTGCTTATGATTTAATTGTTGCTGGTATGTCTTGTTTCCCGCCGGCTATGTTGCTTGGCTGAGATATGGTTGGCAATTTAACACACACACAACAACAACAACAACAACAAAATTAGATAAAGGAATAAAGAAAACGAAGAAGAGAAGAAGAAGAAATCCGCCAAAGAAGAAGAGAAGAAGAAGAAAACCGCCAGTCTCAAAAATTGTTGTTCTCTTTCGTTTTGATACTCTCCACATACACACACACACACAACACACACACACACACACACACCACACACACACACACACACACACACACACACGCATGCACCACACACACCCCACACGCACCACGCACGCACACACACACACACACACACACCACACACTGCCTTCTTACCACCCCCACTCCCGAGGTCTTGATGGCACTTTATTTTTTTCAAAACTGCATTTGGAAAAGGAAATGACTTTTTTTTTTTTTCGTAATCACTCGTCTGAATATAGAATGGTTCATAACATGCGAATACAGCGCAAACGGTCGTTGTACATGGTGACGGTTTTTTTTAATAGTTAGTTTTGTATTGTTTTTTTGTTTTTTCTCAAGCCCAGTCTTTCTCCTGTCTTTCTCTGTGTCCCATGCTCTTTCCACCCCCCCCACCCCCCACTTTCTCCCTCCCTCCTTGTGTCATCCCTTGTCTGAGGTCTGAGGTCAAAGAATCGATTAGTGGGATGGAAAGACACAGACAGACGACTACATGGAATTACCGCCTCCCTTGTCGTGTGTGTGTGTGTGTGTGTAGTTGTGTGTGTGTGCATACGTACGTGTGTGTGTGTGTGTGTATCAGACGACCTTCCTCGTCTCAAAACCTGCAAACGTCTAGCGTTCAGGGAATTTTTCCCCCACCACATGTTGTATCGCTGCCAACTTCTGATTTTGTTGTTGGTGCTGCAGTAGTAAGCAATAGTTTTTAAAAGATATTTTGAACGTAAACTGTGCTGACACTTTTGATGGTCTCTCCCATTCGATCCGATGAATTGGCATCTCTAGTCTTCTCTCTCTCTCTCTCTCTCTCTCTCTCTCTCTCTCTCTCTCTCTCTCTCTCTCTCTCTCTCTCTCTCTCTCTCTCTCTGTGTCTGTCTTCTGTTCTCTCTCTCTCTCTCTCTCTCTGTCTGTCTGTCTGTTTCTCTCTCTCTCTGTCTCTCTGTCCGTCTCTGTCTCTCTTTGTCTGTCTCTCTCTCTCTCTGTCTGTCTATCTTCTCTCTCTGTCTGTCTCTCTCTTTCTCTCCCTCTCTATTTCTCTGTCTTTTCTCTCTCACTCTCACACATCTCTCTCTTTCTCTCTCTGTCTCTGTTTGTCTGTCTCTCTCCTCTTCTCTCTGTCTATCTGTCTCTCTCTCCTCTCTCTCTCTCTCTGTCTGTCTGTCTTCTCTCTTTCTCTCCCTCTATTTCTCTCTCACTCTCTCTTTCTCTCTCTCTCTCTCTCTCTCTCTTTCTCCTCCCCTCCCCTTTCCCTCACCCCCCCCCCCTTTCCGTCTCTATCTCAATTCTTTCCTCTTTTTTTTTTAAACGTCGAAGAAGAAAGTCAAAGTGAAATGATAGGATTCTGAGTGCAAGGAGATTCGCCGCCTTGCCTTTCAGCAGAGCACTTTCTTTTGTACTGAAAAAAAAAAAAAAAAAAAGATCTGCTACATTCTAGCAGACATTCCGCCAACGTGATAAGCTTTCAAGACAAGATTTATTCTGGCACACGTCTTTCACTTTGCCAACTTTTCTGATTTGTTTTCCCTGGAAGCGCTTGTAGGTCTTTCCTAAGATACTGTGGTGTTAAAACGTGTCGACTGTACCTTGCGTGCATTCTGTCTTCTTCTGTCTGTCTGTCTCTCTTTCTGTCTCTCTCTCTTTCACTACCACTCACTCCACACTCACTCACACACGCGCGTGCACACACACACACACACACACACACACACACACACACACACACACACACACACACACACACACACACACACACACACACACACACACACACACACACACAAAATGTTATTTCACTTGTTCACTGTTATGGTTAGCCAATTTTTAAGTTTCATTTCTTTTCATTAATTTTAGTCTATAGATTTATAAATTTTGTTTTGTCAGTTTGTTTGTTTAAATCGCTAATTATGGTAACGTTATTAGTTAGGTTTTTTGTTGTTGTTGTTGTTGTTGTGTTGTGTGTGTGTGTCTAAAACCACTTAAGTGAATAGACATTAAATCAAAGACACCACACACACACACACACACACACAACACCACACACACACACACACACACACACACACACACACACACCTGTGTGTCTGTCTGTTTCTCTCTCTCTCTCCTCTCTCTCTCTCTCTCTCTCTCCTCTCCTCCCTCCTTCCATTCTCCCTCCCTCCATTCTCTCTCTCTCGCTCGCTCGCTCCTTCCCTCCGTTCTCTCTCTCCACTCCCCACCCTTCCATCCCTCCATCTTCCCCTTCTCCCGGGGGATACCGGGGGCTCTTTCAGTATAAATAGTACCCCACCTTCTGGAAATTCCGTGCTAGAATTTCCTCTTTTCGGTCACTCTTTGTTTCTGCCATCTTGCTTTGCTTTCTGTCATTTATTCCTGTCATTTTCTGCCATGCTGGTCATTCGCCAGTATGTGTTCGATGAATGCAGACATGTTTTTTCTTAGGATTGATAATTGGGCATATATATACATTAAGTGCATTTTTGGCTCTAAAGAGATGTGATGTGTGGAAGCAGTTTTAGGTAACTTAGGCCCATTTTTATATTATGTTTTTGTCCTTAGTTGTGGTTACGTTTGTATTCGGGTGTTGTTGGTTTTTGTTGTTGTTGGTTTTTTTGGGGTTTTATTTTGGTTTTTGTTTGTTTTTTCTTAATCCTCTGTGATAATTGGACAGAGTGGTCAACGCCAGGGGTATTCCTTAGATTATGTGCGCGAATGAATTGCTGTGTGTACTTTTCTTTTCCATGTGGGTTTTATGTTTGTTTGTTTTTTATCCAGTGAGGTACGGTGTACTTTTTTAGATTGTTATAGCCCTGGTATGGTTCTGCGCAGCTCGGCTGGGCTTTAAGCAGCAATAGCAATAATCCCTCTCTCCTTCTCCCCATGGTTTCCAGAGAGTGTGGGGGCAACAGAAAATTGGAAAAATTGAGAAAGATTTGGGAAGTATACAGACATTTGGAAACGTATTTTTCAGACTGCAGCCTGTAAAAGGTGTGTGTGTGTGTGTGTGTGTGTGTGTGTGTGTGTGTGGTGTGTGTGTGTGTGTGTGTGTGTGTGTGTGTGTGTGTGAATAATGTTAACAAGAACAGTTACGACACTGAAGGTAACAACAACGATAAAATCGCCAGGTGTTTATTGACAATCCTTGTGGTAGCGTTATGATTGCAACAGGGTACTAAAGTTACTAAAGTTTCCATTCTTGACAAGAAGCTCACTTTGAAAACAGTGTGTGTTACTGGTACGTGAAAAGAAAAAAGATCGGTACGAAACGAAAAAAGATCGGTACGAAACAAACAAAAAACCAAAAGACCTTGTACATGGAGTGTGACTGTCCTTGACGCTGGGCTATTTCCGTTTCCGGTGCTAAATCTTTAGCTGGTGTTCACGGTCTCGGTGCTAAAAGATTCCGATCTGTGGCGATCACCTTCATTTGATGTTTACCTGTATTAATTTCCTGTACTGAATTTCAAAGAGAATGGGTTATTATGATTCAGGTTTTTGAAGTGAGAAATCACGGAAAACGTTTTCATGCGCGAGTCACAGTGTTGTGGTGTGTGTGTGTGTGTGTGTGTGTGTGTGTGTGTGTGTGTGTGTGTGTGTGTGTGTGTGTGTGTTGGGGGAGGGGGGGAGGGATTGTATCTGGATATAGATGTCTGTTAAAAATCTAATCTGCTCTCTCGTATTATACATACAGAAGAAGTCAGGCACTCACCCCTCCCCTTCCGGCCCTATGCACTTGTTTGAAAACCCCGAGAGAGTAATGTGATGAATTCGTTTGATGACCAACAACTGCAGCGTTCGCCTTATCATAGTAAGCTAGCGGAGTTGGCTACTGACTAACAGAGTCCACGTTGTCCAGTGGCTCTATCTCATCGCCGTGCTGTTACAGATAAGACGCTGCACTGCCATTTCTTTGGCTTCTGTAGTCAAGAGGGGGTTGGAGGGGTGGCTGGGTGGGAGCATTAATTAACAGTGTGCTATTGTGAAGAGTTTTTATCAGAACTTATGGTTTCTATCGTGCCAGCGTTCCTCTCTCATCCCTGCTGAGTCTTTCCTTCCCCCCCCCCCCCCCGCCCCTTTTGTAATCATCTGCTTAATTGAATTATGGATTGGTAGATGAAGTAATGAGTCTGTCGCTGTGTCTGTCTGTGAGAGTTGTCTGTCTGTCTCTGTGTCTGTCTGTAAAGTCTCTGTGTCTGTCTGTAGATCTGAAGAGTCTCTCTGTCTCTGTCTCTGTCTCTCTGTCTGTCTGTCTCTATCTGTGAAGTCTCTCTGTATGTCTCTGTGTCTGTCTATAGATCTGTGAAGAGTCTCTCGTCTACTGTCTCTATCTGTCTGTCTGTCTGTCTCAGTCTCTGTCTGTGAAGAGTCTGTCTGTCTCTATCTGTGTCTGTCTCTCTGTCTTCTGTCTGTCGCCTCTGTCTGTCTGTCTCTCTCTCTCGTCTCTCTCATCTCTCTCTCACTGTGTGTGTGTGTGTGTTCTCTCTCTCTCTCTCTCTCTCTCTCTCTCTCAGCATTTTTACTGTTTTATGTACGTGCACATGGGCACAAACACACACGCGCATGCACGCACGTGCGTACTTGCCAGCCCCTCACACACACACACACACACACACACACACACACACACACACACACACACACACACACACACACACACACACACACACACACACACACACACAACAAGAGAGAGAGGACAGGGAGAGAGCAAAAACCTGACTTCGTAACTGGCAACCACGGTCTAAAGTAACTGATAGGGCGTTGGCAAGCTTGACTGTTATGTCAGCATCTGTGTAATTAAGAAATGGTACAAACTGTCAGACAGACGAACATAAAAAGACCAGACATACAGACTGACGGTCAGTATTTGGATTTACGTGAGTACAGTTCGTTAGGCTTCTGGAACTATTTAAATGCTACATGGCTGCATCTTCTCTCTCTCTCTCTCTCTCTCTCTCTCTCTCTCTCTCTCTCTCTCTCTCTCTCTCTCTCTCTCTCTCACACAGTTGATTTAGGCAAAGTACTGCTATAATCCAAATGATTTCAGATTAATGATGCACAGGGCTTCAAAAAACACGAGCGTACAATTTGAAATCTGACAACATACGTCTACAAAACATTTATTTAAGGGAAGAGAATTTGCCTGATGCTAATGCTAAATTCTGTTACTGATGTGAGAAGGGAGTTTATCTTACCTTAAAGTTGAATTCTTGTGATGTGTGTCTCTCAAACCTATTTATATGTTCCTGTTGTATTATTGAAGTACGCGACTGTGTGGTCAAATATTGTATTTTTTTGAAAATATATTTAAAGTATAAACATAACATATGAACGATCATATGTTATGTTTAATGTTTGCATAACGTTTATAGTGTGTTCATACCCCTTCAAATGGGAATTGGACCTTACTGAATAAATTTCTGATTCTGATTCCCTCTGTCTCTGTCTCTGTCTGCTGTGTGTGTCTCTCTCTCTCTCTCTCTCTCTCTCTCTCTCTCTCTCTCTCTCTTCTCTCTCTCTCGTTCTCTCTCGCAGTTACCAGCTGTAAGACAGATCCACCAGGACCTAACACTAGTATTATCTTTTAAGAGCAATAAAGTGTTTTTAGGTTTCAGTTTTTTTCTAATTGGAGTAAACAAGCATGGTTCTGCTTATGCCACACTTTCAGAAATAAAAACAGAAATGTATGTCTCTCTCCCCCCCCCTCTCTCCTCTCTCTCTCTCTCTCTCACTTCTCCTTCCCTCCTTCTCTTTCTGTCTGTCTTCTCTCTCTCTCTCTCTCTCTCTCTCTCTCCTTCCTCTCTCTCTCTCTCCTCTTCTCTCTCTCTTCTCTCCCTCACCTTTCTGTGTTGGAGATGGAGGAAAAGCAGGGTGTTAACTAATAGGAATTATCTTGAGGGAGTCTGGGCGTTCATACAGGTGTGTACAGCGAAGGTGGGAGGTAACAAGATTTACTTACCGTGCCATTAGCGGTTGATTAAGTGCTGTGATGACCCCTGAGGTGATTTTTACAGGGGGTCCTGTCTTGAGCTAGCCATCAGATCATAGACATGGACAGGGAGACTGGCAACATTAAAAGGAGCTTTATCGTAACACATCAGATCATAGACATGGATAGGGAGATAGGCAAACCTGAAAGAAGTCCTGTTTTAATACGTCAGATCATAGACGTGGATAGGGAGACAGGCATATCTGAAAGAATCCCTGTCTTGAAGTGTCAGATCGTAGACATGTACCGGGAGACACGCAAAACTAAAAGAGGTCTTAGCACTTCAGATCATAGACATCGATAGGCAGACAGGCAATTCGAAAGAAGTCCTGTCGGGAATCCATCAGATCATAGACATGGACAGGGAGACAGGCATATCTGACAGAAGCCCTGTTTTAATCTGTCAATCATAGATCATAGATATGGATAAGGAGACAGGCAAATCTGAAAGAAATCTTATCTTGACCCGTCATATCATAGACATAGACAGGGAGACAGCTAAAAATGAAAGAAGCCCTGTTTTAATCTGTCAGATCATAGACATGGATAAGGAGACAGGCAAAACTGAAAGAATCCCTATCGTGATCCGTCAAATCATAGACATGGACAGGGAGACAGGCAAAACTGAAAGAAGCCTGATCTTACTACATCAAATCATAGACATGAATAGGGAGTTGAAGTACTCTGTATTTTTGAACTGGTTACAGCCCTGATAGGCTCTACGCAGTCGGCTGGGCTTTAAACAACAATAACATTGGTGCGAGGATCAAAATTGAGAGCGGCTTTGCTTGTGCACGTTTTTCTGGTGGAAATACCTGACATTGGTGATACTAGCAAGGAAAGCGTCCTTGCTGAAAGTCTTAAACCGTGATGGATCACGCCTTTAGAATTATCATCCGTATGCCATCATCATCATCATCACCATCATCATCATCATCATCATCATGTGCCCGGCCACATGGCGTTGGCGATCATGGCCCTCCATATGCATCTATCCCTTGTTGCCGCAAGCACATCTTCCACCTCTCTGTCCTCAGCCACTCTGCAAGTCCGTCAGTATTTTTTCCCTAGATCTACCTGGTGCTCTTTTTCCCTCCAGCTTTCCTGTTTGACTAGGTGCTCTAATTCCCCTTTCCTCATTGGATGGCCAATAAATGTTGCCTGTCTTTTCCTAATCTTCCTGATCAATGATCTTCTTGTGTCTGCCTCCATCAAGACTGTCTCGTTTGTTTTTTTGCTGTCCATGGAACTCTCAACATTCTTCTTAGAAACCACATCTCGGCTGCCTCAGTCTTGTTCTGGTTTTGCTTGTTGACTGTCCACGACTCACAACCGTACAACGTTATCATCCCTATCAGTCATATATCGTGACAGTAATCTTGGTTATCAGAAAAAGAACAGATCTTGCGAGGCAATGGGGTTGGAGGGTCTAAACCTGATATTTTTGGGATCGTGGGGGAAAAAAGACAGTACAGTAGTTCTGGTTTGTATGGTTCTGTGAGGGCTAGTTTTAGTTAGTTAGTTAGTTAGTTAGTTGTTTTGTGTGTGTGTGTGTGTGTGTGTGTGTGTGTGTGTGTGTGAGGGGTGAGTATGAAAGAGAGAGAGAATGCGCGCGCATTGAACAGTTATAGACTTGATTTTCGACATCTCGTGGTCAGCTTACCCCTTGATCCCTGCATGAATAGTATCAGCCCCCCCCCCCTCTCTCCCTTCTCTCTCTCACGTCTCTCACCTCACGCTCTCACACTCCTCTCTCTCTCTCTCACGCACTCTCTCACTCTCTCTCTCTCTCTCTCTCCCTCTCTCTCCTTTCTCTCTCGCTCTCTCACACTCCTCCACTCTCACTCTCTCTCTCTCCTATCACACACACACAACATCATCACCACTCACATCACAACACTCCTCATCCATCCACCACTCCCTCCATCACACACCAGGTACAAGTGGGCGTAGTGAGAGGCTAACAAGATTAATGTGGTTTGTTTTGTCTTATCAGTCAGTCACGTTTCATTAATTCATTAACGCCATGCTTACCCTGCTAACCCTTCCTCCCTCCCCTCTCTCTCTCTCTTTACCCCGTGTCTCTCCCCCTAGCCCTTACCTACCTATCGCGCCCTGCCAGAATAAAACAACATGGTCAAGCCCGTAGAGCGTACACACACTCTATGGTCAAGCTGGGTACTTCTTTGATTTCGGTTCAGTCTCACACCAAAGAGAGTACTATCCTCATTGCCCACACCCACCTCAGTTGATATGGCCGACAGGGATGACCATCCCAGGGAAGCGGGGTGAACGGGGAACTTATCTAATTCGTAGGCCGATACCATCAGAACACACCATCAGAGCAACAGTTCTGTTAAGTTAAGACGGGCAGTAAGAAGGCCAGGTTTTAACCCTTTGACTGCTGGACTTCTGTCCAGCGGCATCCTGTATTGTCAACCATGTTTGCAAAGCAAAAACTTAACCCTTCGATTCCCTCACCCTATCTACCAGCTTTGGTCAATATGGTGGGGGAGTCAAAGGGTTAAAGTTTTGCATTGGTGGATAGGGTGTGAGAGTCAAAGAGTTAAAATGGGCAGTAAGAAGGCCAGGTTTTAACCCTTTAACTCCCGTACTGTGTCTGTCCATCAGCATCCTGCATTGTCAACCATGCTCGGAAAGCGAAAACTTTACCCTTTGACTCCATCACCCCTCATCTACCAGCTTCCTGCAGGGGAGTCAGAGGGTTACGTTTCTGCAGTTGATGGATGGGGTGCGGGAGTCAAAAGGTTAACATAGCGCAGCCTGTGGTTCGAACCCACAACCTATTGGCATTACGTATCCGACGTACTTTTTGTTTGTTTGTTTGTTTGTTTTGTTTTGTTCAGTTTTTACGTCGACACCCACTAAGGTGATATGGCCGACGGGGATAACCATCCCAGAGAAGTGAGGGAAAGGGAGACTTATCTGATCCTTATACCGACAACACCAGAACAACAGTGATGTTAAGATGGGACAGTGAGAAGGCCAGTGTTAATGTAGCGCACCCCACAACTGTTGGCATGTGAATCTGACGCTCTGACCAACTGAACTACCGGGGCCCGCCGGAGATCCGACGTACCCACACAATCTTCCTTTTATAATACGTGTTGTCCAACCTTGATTTTTCCTGCTGACAGACTCTTACATAATACGTGCCTGTGTTCCAGCCGTGATTTTTCCCCCTTTACGCAATCACTCCTCTGTGTGTGTGTGTGTGTGTGTGTGTGTGTGTGTGTGTGTGTGTGTGTGTGTGTGTGTGTGTAAAAGAGAGAGAGATGCAAAATTACTGTGTTACAGAAACCAGTGGGTGTGGTTGAAACTGATAACCGCAATCTAGCAAGATGTGCACAGACCATACACGTACCCTCCCACCACCCCTATCACCCTCACACACACTCATATGCACGCGCGCACGCACGCACACTCGCTCGCACACACACGCACACATACACATCGTCTAATCTCACTCAAATTGAAAAGACATTAAATCAAAGAATGAAACGAAACACACATACCACACAGAGACTCTCACTCACTCTCTCTCTCTCTCTCTCTCTCTCTCTCTCTCCTCTCTCTCTCTCTCTCTCTCTCTCTCTCTCTTCCATCTCCTGCCCCCCTCTCTCTCTATGTGTGTGTGTATATATATATGTATATATATATATATAATTATATATGTATATAATTTTATATATATATATAATTTAATATATATATATTTATATATATAGTGTGTGATATATATATATATGTATATATATATATATATATATATATATATATATATATATATATATATATATATATATATATATATACACATATATATTTCAGTTTACTTTGAAATCGGGCCTGTTTTGATTGGGCTGAATGCTTTAAACGATATGACGAAAACGTCAACACTTCTTCTTCTTCTTCTTCTTCTTCTTCTTCTTCTTCTTCTTCTTCTCTTCTTCTTCCTTCTCTCCTTCTTCCTTCTCTCTCCTTCTTCTCCTTCTCTTCCTTTCTCCTTCTTCTTCTTCTTCTTCTCTTCTCTTCTTCTTCTTCTTCTTCTTCTTCTTCGTCTTCTTCGTCTTCGTCTTCTTTCAACTTCTTCATACAACTTCTTCTTCCATCTCTTTCACCTCCTTCATCTCTGTCTCCTTGTCCGTTTATTACATGTGACTGAAGATTTATAATTTTGGCATTTCACTTATGGAATCTTTTCTTTTTATGTGACCATTAGTCTGTCGACACCGAAATGAAGCGGGCGCGGGAGATCTGAGTTTGGCTCGTGCATTTGAGACTGTGCCAAGAAGGTTGAACTTGAACATTACTCCGCGTTTCTTCTTTATCACTCGCTCATTCATCAGGTTGTTATTGATATTGTTGTTTAAAGCCCAGCCGATTGCGTAGAGCCATATCAGGGCTATAACCGTATCGAGACATACAAAACTTCAACAGGATAAAAAAAAGAAAAGATGAAAAAAAAAAAAAATTAAGTGCACATAGCAGCGCATTCGCGCACATAATCTAAGGACATGTCTCTGGCGTTGACCACTCTGTCCAATTTATCGCACAAAGGGATTTTTATTTAAAAAAAGCATACCTGAATATAAATTTAAGCATACTTGAGGACGCCAAAACATAAAAACAAGCCTAAATTACCTAAAATTGCTTCGGCATATCTCGCCTCCCTAGAGCAGGTGCAAGACTTTTTATTTTCTTATGTACACATGCATGCTTGTGCATACTCACATGCAAGCACGGATGTAATGAAAACGAGATTATTAGCTAATGAGGGATTTAACAGTAAATCCCTTGTCCACTCCACAAATGAACCCAGAGACAAGAATGATAGAGATTCTCTGTCATGTTGAATTTGGGTATCTGGCTTAATTTCATGGCTTGGTTTGTTTGTTGGTTGGTATTTTAGGCTCGTTTTATATATGTGTGTTTTAGTGTCCTTAGTTATGATTAAATTTTTACTCGGGTTATAATTTTTAAATCCCCTGCGTGATAAATTGGACGGAGTGGTCAGCGCTGGGGCGTCTCCGTAGATTATGTGCGCGAATGCATTGATATGTGTATTTAATGTTCTTTTCTCTTCTTTCCCAGTTGAAGTTTTGTGTGTTCTACGCAGTCGGCTGGGCTTTAAAGCAAAAAGAACAGTGAAATAACAGTAACGTCCTCACGTTTCATCTTCTTTTACTTTTCAGTCGCCTGCTCCCCCTCCCCATCCTCTTCCTCCTTATAATTTCTAGTGAAACAGTTTCTCCCTCTCCACCTAACTGTGCACATCTTACAACAACAACAGAGTACAACTCGAAACTATTTTCAGGCAAGGCTGTCGGAACCAGCAGAGAATGTCTGTGGAACTAGTCTGGTGCCCGAGAGGTCTGCAAGTTGGTGAAATGCAGTAGTGAGAGAAGACTACCACCAGCTTGTGAAGCTTGTGGATAGGGTGAGGGAGTCGAAGGTTAAGTTTACAGGCTCTTGATTGATCAGCGCGTTCAGAGCTGGGCTTGGTGGATGAAGGAAAAGCCAGCCAGGGGGATTTGGGGGAGGGTTCAGCGTATCCATCAGGGGATGGTAAGGTATCTGTTGATCGATCTGTGTCACTGTCAGTCTGTGGGTGGTACGGACAACCGGGCGTGTCTATAACGCCGTTGCCTTTGGTGATGACATTTGTGGCTGTGCTTGTCCGTCCTACGGGTCAGCCCTTTATTTTTCATACACAGATTTTGGTAATGAGGTTGTGGTGGTTTGTATCTGCTTCTATGCTACTAGCTGAATGGAAAGCGCAAACTGTGTTAGATTTGGAAGTTCCACAACATGGGAGATAATTCCTACGGTGACTCTCAACAGTTATGTTCTTTGGTTGATCTAATTAAAACGGCGTTCTGTTTTAACCCATATCCACACAACCCCCTGTTACTGTTTCTGTTGTTTTTGTTTAACCCTTTGACTCCCCTACCCTGTCCAGCAGCCGTCTGCACTGTCAACGTACTAGCTAATCAGAAACAACCCTTTGACTCCCTCACCCTATCCACCAGCTTTTTGTGGAAGCTTGTGGATAGGGTGAGGGAGTCGAAGGGTTAAGTTTTGCTTTTTGGGGATAGGGTGTGGGAGTCTTAAAGCCCAGCCGACTGTGCAGAGCCATATCAGGGCTATAACCGTTTCAAAACATACACAATACTTCAACAGGAAAAAAAAAGAAAAGAAAATTAATTACATATATCAAAGCATTTGCGCACATAATCTAAGGAGATACCCCCCTGGTGTTGACTACTCCGTCCAATTTATCATTGCACAGGGCATTTAAAAAGAAATACCTGAATACAAATTTAAACACACAACCCCTAAATGTTAACAAGTTCGAGTGACTTATGTGAGCTTGAGGCACAATGCACAGCTCTCTTTATACTAACAGTAGTTCGTCATAATATCATTATTGATGTCATTACTCATAACACACTACCATAATACTATAGCTGTCTTGGCATCCACTGTGCGTTTTGAAATAGAAGCGCTTGTATGGTTGAACAGGCGGCATGAGAAAGGGTGCTGACACCGTCATTCTGTGTACGAGTGGTCGATACTGTCTGATGTACTCGTAGTCCCAGTCTTTTACCATCTGTACCAGCCTCCTGTATCCAAGTCTGTCAGTTGCCTGTGGTCAGGCAAACCGGCCCGTGAATGGGTTCTGTTCTGTTTTGTTGAATTTAAAGTCCTACTGAACAAGATTGAGGCAGCCGAAATGTGGTTTCTAAGAAGAATGTTGAGAGTTCCATGGACAGCACAGAAAACAAACGAGACAGTCTTGATAATGGCAGACACAAATTAATGTTCTGAGCTTCCGGTTTTTGTGCTTTGTATCTGCTTCTATGCTAGCTGAATGGGTAGTGCAAGCTGTGTTGGATTTGAGAAGTTATGCAATATGGGAGATAATTCCTACGCGACTCTCAAGAGTTACGTTCTTTGATTAATATGGGAAAAGATAAGCAACATTTATTGGCCATTTTATGAGGAAAGAGCACCTGGTCACAACAGGAAAGCTGGAGGGGAAGAGAACACCAGGTAGACCAAGAGAGAAAATATTGGACGGACTTGCAGGGTGGCTGAGGACAGAGAGGGTGAGAGACGTACTTAGCAGCGACAGGGGATAGATTCGTATGGAGGGCCATGCTCGCCAACGCCATGCGGCAGGGCACAATGATGAATGAATGATGAGATGATCTTCATCAGATTCCTGTCGGTTTTTGGCCCGTTTTTTGTTTGTTTGTTTGTTTTTTAAGCGCTCTGAACTTACAGCATCACTACCATCAGTAACAACAATGATGACAGTGAGTAACAGGAGCAAGAGCACACAAACAAGAGGAAGGAAGTTGGAGAAGCATTGTGCCTTGTTGACTGTGAACCAGGCCTTTGTGTGCAGTAAGATAAACTTGGCCTCCACAGCCTGTTAGAGATAAACTTGGCCTCCACAGCCTGTCCTGTCATACAGCATTGTGTTTACTGGCGACATCAACACGCTCAGAGGTTGTAAATAATTACAATGCAGTGTGTGTGTGTGTCGCGCGCGCGCGTGTTGTGTGATGATTGAGAGAGAGAGAGTGTGTGTGTGTGTGTGTATTATTGTCAGCATGCCCATAAGTTGTAAATTACAGCTCAGTGTATGTGTGCGTGCGTTTGCTCGTGCTTGTATGTGTGTGTGTGTGTGAGCGCGCTTGCGTGTGTATGTGTGAGTGTGGGTGTGTATATGTAAGAGAGAGAGAGAGGGTGTTGTATATGTGTGTGTGTGTGTGTGTGTGTATATAGTGTGTGTGTGTGTTGTTATTGCCACGGCAAATCCCGTCTGTAGTGTTGACGCTTGATCTACTCCCTGTGTGTGTGTAAGACCATGTATACAGTGTGTGTGTGTTGTGTGTGAGTGTGTGTGTGCGTGCTGCGTGTTGAGGAGAGAAAGAGAGAGAAGAGAGAGCACATATAACTTATAAGTGCATGTTTTGATCGGTGCCTTATCAAAACAAATCTGTAGAGCAAGATAGGTCCTTCTCCTCATTCTCGCTGGTTTACCTTCCCCATCCATAAACAGGGTTAGATACCCACTTACACTGAGGCATGAGGCTTCTGGCCAGCCACGATCAGACACTTAGCAGTCAGTCTGTAGAAATGTTACAAGCACAGATGACTAGCTCTGTCATTATGAATACAACAAGCTACCCGTTGAAGTACTGACAGATCTGGCCATCTTCAATGGCAACTTTGACTTTCTCTATAGCCGGATGTGTGTTTTATGTGTCAATGGATAAATAGTTATGATATGTCCATAAAGAAGTAAAATGTAAAATGATGATCGATACCTTTTTTATAACTCTTCGATGTAACATCCCTTCTCCCGAATGATCGATTCCCATATGGTTTGGAAGTTAGGAAATGCCTTTGGCTACGCAGCCAGAGTTAGTATCTCGTACTTGGTTCGCTACCTCCGCTTCCAGATCATCGAAATCGTAGAAACTTACGTACAAACGATTTAATTCTTTCGACCTTGGTGGATGGTTCAAAGTCTAGGGGGACTCATGTCTTGAGATTCAGCAGGGTGTGCTGAGATGAGTGTCCCATGGATATGACGCCGTAAGTGACGTTACCTTTCATTTTATTTCGTCTTTAAAGAATGACACTCACTTAGAAACTGCAGCAAACTGCGAAAGCGGCTGTGTCCCTGGTACATTTTGTAGTGATTATAATCTTCCTTTATACAATTGTGTTAGTGTTAGCTTGCTAAACGCGGCCGTGACGCTTGGAATGACTCCACCAAACGTGACGTCATAGCAAATGACGTCATAGTGTTTACTCCTAATTTTGTGATTAGATCACGAATAATTGGGTTAGGTGGTTGTAATGAATTTCAAAGCATTGCAACAATTTTGTTTTACATTATTAAAACATTCTCACTGTCTGTTGGATTATCCTGTTACTTTCATTTTATTCTTCTCTCTGTCTCTCGCTCTCTCTCTCTCTCTGGTCTGTCTCTCTCCTCTCTATGGTGTGTGTTGTTGTCTGTCTGTCCCCTTCTATCTCTATATATATATATATATCTCTGTCTGTCTGTCTCTCCTCTCTCTCTCTCTCTCTCTCTCTCTCTCTCTCTCTCTCTCTCTCTCTCTCTTTTCACTCGTTCATGTGAAACGTTGCTTCTGTCCTGAAAACGTAAACCAGAGCACTCAGCTTCCATTACTAATACTATCTGTGTAGATTGAAATGTCATGCATTTCCTGGTCATACTGTGAAGCGAGAGACTACAGAGGACCTTTGTTTATCACAGCTAATGGAATTCGAAGATTTGTGAACAGTCGGGACAGACCGCTCACAGCAAGACTGCTTACGTATTCATATATAACCTGTCCTTGTGTGTTTATTTCTCTGTTCTTGGATTTCTTCTTTTTCTTCTTCTGTTTGAATTCATTTATAACTTGTCTGTCTGTGTTTATTTCTGTATGTTGAATTTTCCTGTACGTCTTCTTTTTCTTCTTTGTGCTTATTTCTGTGTTCTTGAATTCTCTTCTTCTTCTTCTTCTTCTCCTTTTCCTCCTCCTTCATCATCATCATCATCATCATCATGTTCTTCTTTTCTTCTTCTTCTCCTTTCGTTTGTGTTTAATTCTTTATTCTTGAATCCCCCCCCCCCCCCCCTTCTTCTTCTTCTTCTTTATTGTCATCTTCTTCGTCGTCGTCGTCTTCTTCTTCTTTTTACCATCATTATTATCATTGTTATTTGATATCTTTGCTTTGGTTTATTGTCATGATAATAATGATAATAATAATATGATTATTGTTTGTTGTTGTTGATATGATTATAACTTGTACTTTCTCTAAACAAATCGAAGACAACAGCAGCTAGAAATAGAAGTGAAGGATGATTTTTCAATTTCATTAGCATTACGACCTAGTTCTTTTTGTAAGAAATTAAACTAGTGCGATCTCTCTCTCTCTCTCTCTCTCTCTCTTCTCTCTCTCTCTCTCTCTCTCTCTCCAACACACACGCGCGCGCGCGCACACACATACACAACAGCAACACAGAGAGAGAGAGAGAGTGGAAAACGCGCATTCAAGCATGTTAGGCTATGTATTTCTGTGTGTGTATGCGCGCCTGCTTCTCTACTCTCTCTCTCTCTCTCTCTCTCTCTCTCTCTCTCTCTCTCTCTCTCTCTCTCTCTCTCTCTCTCTCTCTCTCTCTGTATGTTCGTACGTCCGTGCTTCTGCTTGTACGTGCGTTATGCGTAACAAGAACCATTATTCCGCTCGTGCGTGCAATAAGTGTAGCCAGGACCAGCATTACTGTAGTGACAGTGCCTTTGATAACGGATCTGAGAGTGTAGAGAGACGGAAACAGGCTGAGACTGCACGGGAAATGACTGCTTCAAAGAGTAGGCGTGGCTTGTGGACGTTATGGAAGTCGGTACTTAGGTGTCTGTTAATCGTAGAGAAACTCCGGTTTTGTCACAGCTCTGTGTCTATAGAATGATGGGGATGATAGGGAATGAAATGCCTAGTTGAAAAACAAAACAAAACAACTCATCTCATCTGTGACCTGTTTTCTCGAAATGAGTCCTAACTCGCAGGCAGCGAAAAGCGTAGAGGCCCGAAAAAGGTGTGATTGGTCGATTTTGTCAAGTTTTACTTTTCGTCAAAAATGGTATATTTAATTTTTAAATTACATGTACATGCACTCAGCACTTTATAATTCAATTGGAAAATGTATTTAAAATGCGTTTTAACCAGATAACGGCATGCTTTTTGTGTCAGAAAAAAGGGATATATAAACTTAAATAACAAGACAATTACAGTAGATTTTCACACCACTTTTTGTGTGCTATTGTGGCATGATGTGTTTTACCATGGTACAAAATTTGGTAAAATTGGTGAAGTAGAAATACCTGTTGCTAAGGTAAAACTTGACTGAAATGGTGAAAAGTTTTAAACTTGATTTTCTCAAAATGGCTGTTTGCTATGTTACACACTTCAAACACCCATGACTTCCTTATTTTTAGGAGTAGAATAATAAATTTCATATGAAAAGAAAGTTAATAATCTGGACATTTTGAAAATCATAATATAATATCCTAAAATCTGTTATTTTCACCGTTGGACTCATTTTGTTAAAACGGGTCACAAATTTTCGTCTCATCTCATCTCATCTATCTCCATCGCCGAGGATGACGGTGGGAGCTCCACTCTTTGTCACAGAGGATCACCAGGCGATCACGGTCCTCTGCTCCTGTGTTTGATGTCATGGACCCCAGTTTGCAGGCGTCAGCGATGTTGTCCATGAAGGATTTTGCTGGCCTTCCTTGTTTTCTCTTTGCCTCGATTCTCCCCTGCAGGACTGATGTCATCAAGCAACAAACAAACAAAAACACCCAAACCAGAGAGATTTTTCTGTTAAAAGTTGTCTTGTCTGGAATGGGCCACGAAATGTCTGTCTGAAAAAGCGGAGAGGGTTTGTTTTCCTTCCATCTTTGGCGTGTCACTCTCAGATAGATAAACACTAACGTCCGAAACCTGACCGTTTTCTTCAAGTTGAAAAGTTGCCATGTCTGGTAGAAACATTCATTTGTTTGTTTGTTTTGTTGTTGTTTGTTTATTTGTTTTGTTTTTACCATTACAATAGTAATGTCTAGCTGTGCTCACTGTTTTTGTTTGTTCGTTTTATTTTTGTTTGCCAACGATATTTCAAAAAAAATATTATAAGTTCTGTTTGATGATATCTTTTTATGTATGTTGCAAGAAGTTTAGTTTCGGTAGTATGTGTGTATGTCTGTTCCATTATATTACATATTTCATACGTGTGTGTGAGAATGTATGGAAAAATTGTATGGAAGAGTAGATGTGGGCGTATACGCCTATGCATAAAAAAAAAAGTTTCAAACGTGGAATACATCTGTTTTCTTCTAAAGTTTGTATAAAGTTTCGTACAGTTTTTTTCCCCATTATTAAGATTCATTTGTGATTGAAAACCACTTTGAAATAGAACAAACAAACAAAAAGCTCATAAGGGTTTAATGATAATTATATTTTTATCTAAAATCCGAAGTGGCCTTTGAAGATGATATGGGAAGGGATACAATCTAATCCATTCCTCCGTTATAGCAAAAACTTCTTGATTGGTAATACCTGCATTAAATTGCAGTTACAAACACACCGTTATGCTGACCCGTTATCTGTTTTGAAAACTAAAGACGCTGCTTCGGTAATTAACCCCCTCCCCCATCCTCCATTTCTCTTCTTTTTGTCCAACATGCATACACTCTGCATTACAGAACTCCAAAACCCCAACACGTGTGGTTCAACAGACACCGTCCCCAAGATGTAACAGCTAATTTCCCTTGCTGGTCTATCGTCACATCTCCAGTTCTCATCGCCTGTCAAGTGGGTTATATATGGCCTGTCATGGTAATATGTTTTGCTGAGTCTGTTTTACGCCCCCTCCCCCTCCCCCTCCCTCTCCCCAACCTAACGTTTTGCTACATACTGCTTGGAGAACGATCCTACGTCACATGATCTTTTGAAGAAAACCGAAATAATATTGTACGCTCCACTGGAAGTCTGAGGGCAGAAACGCTTTGAGAACGCTGAACAGGAGGTCCCCCCACCCCCCATCCCTTAAATATCAACGCCACGTTGAGACTATTCCAGAGCTGTGTTCTTTCCGCCCTGTTTTATGGCTCAGAATGCTGGAGGATGGCAGAAAGCGAACTTACCAAGCTCTCAGCCTTACAAGGGGAATTAGAGCACCTGGTCACAACAGGAAAGCTGGAGGGAAAGAGAACACCAGGTAGACCCGGGAGAAAACTATTTGTTCGGACTTGCAGGGTGGCTGAGGACAGAGAGAGTGGGAGATTTTACTCGCAGCGACAAGGGATAGATTCGTATGGAGGGCCATGATCGCCAACGCCATGCGGCAGGGCACATGATGATGATGATAATAATGATGATGATGATAATGATGATGATGATGATGATGATCAACCTTCCACACAAACAACCTCCGAAGAACCATACCAATCTTCTGGCCCAACATCATCCCTAATCCGCAACGTCTTGTCCAGTGCAGTCAAAGGAGTATGGACACTATCATCTTGAAAAGACGATGGAGATGATGGATGGGTCACATTATCTGAAGAGAGCAGAAAAACATTACCTGAACTTGCCTTCATTAAACACCAAAGGAAGAGGTAAGAGAGCAAGACCAGAGAACATGTCACGATGAACAATAGGAGACGTGGTTCTACGCAGACGGCTGGGCTGTAAACAGAAATAATAACAATTACAATATTTATTTATATTTGTTTATATAGCGCAAATTAAATAACAATAACAAGGAGACCTGAAGGCGCTAGAAACGCTTCTGGGTTTCCATACCCAGGCTGGCCTAAAACAGACATGAGTGGAGAATCATCGTTGCTACCTAACAAGCCAGAGACATGATGGCCAGTAAGTCTGATGCAAGGACTTATGATCAGTTCGCTGCAAGTATAGTTGTTGGTTTTTTGTTTGTTTGTTTTAGTTTTTTGTTTTTGTTTGTTGGGGGGGGGGGGGGTGTTTGTCTTTGTTTCTTAGTTTGTGTTGTTTTTTTGTGTATGGATGTTTTTGCCAAATTTGATCGAAATTTTCTAAGTTTCATGTTGTCAAACTTGATGACAGACTTGGTCTGACTTGCTGGCAAAGTCAGCGGAAGAAATACCGTCGGAAGTGTGTGTGTGTAAAAGTAATGTTTTAGCGGATAAGAATTGAACACAAACGCTCGGATTTTGAATCTAGAAACACGCGAAAATAAAAATGAGAGTGCGTATTCAGTTAACAAAACAAAACTGACACTTTTGTCCCCCAATTTTGCTTGTAAAGTATCTAAGGCCATTTAAGCTTAGTATGCTTTTTTGTTTCCCCTTCCGTAAGAAAACTTACATCACGTAGAATGGGTGCCCAGGGCAGCCTGTAGCTCTGCGTCTGCCTGTACAAAATGGGTCATGCCGAATCAGACATACAGACTGATGCTTTGAGATATCTGCCCCAGCCAGACGTAACAGTGAACCAGTTGTAACACATACCCATTTACCCATTCACAAACAGCTGATAAATCTTGAGCTATACCCCCCTCTCTCCCTCTCTCTGTTTCGTACTCTCCTCTCGTCTGTCTTCCTGTGTCTCTGGCTGTCTCTCTCTCTGTCTGGCTCTGTGTGTGTGTGTGTGTCTCTCTCTCTCTTTTCCCTCCCTTTCCTCCCCCTTCCCGTCTGTCCTCTCAATTTCAACCTCCCTCCATCCCGTCTGTCTGTCTGTCTGTCTCTCTCTCTCTCTCTCCTCTCGTCTCTCTCTCTCCTCTCCTCTCTCTCTGTGTGTGTGTGTTTTGCGCGCGCGCGCGTCTCCCTTCCTCTCTCCCTTATATTTATCCTTGTGTGCGCGCGCGCTCTAAGTTGGTCATGTTGATTACATCAAAGATAGAGGGACAAATCTTGTACCACCCCTCTCTCTCCTCTTTCTCTCTGTTTTTGTTTTGTTTTTTGTGCTTTCAAGTTGGTCATGTTGTTGGCGTCAAAGAAAAAGGGACAAGTTAAAAGCTTCGCTCCTTTTCTTTATTTGCTATTCAAATGTAGAGAGATTGCTTGTAGCTGAAGAGATTGACCCTAAAGTACATCCGAAGGAGGAGGAGTTATCACAGTTATTATCCGTCATACGGTTGCTTTTATACAGACGAATTGTCATTAGTCTTAAGAAAGAAGTGGCTGTGTTTATTTCCTTGTAATTTTATGTTAATTTTATTGTTTTGTGTTCATCCGTTTTGTAAAAGCCATTGGCCAGATACAAGTGAATCTTTGTGTCTGTTCTCTCTTTCTCTGTCTCTGTCTCTCTCTCTCTCTCTCTCTCTCCTGTGTTCTCTCTCTCTCTCTCTCTCTCTCTTTCTTCTCTCTCTCTTTCTCTCTGTCTGTGTGCCTGTCTGTCTGTCTCTCTCTATCTCGCACACACACACACACACACACACACACACACGCACTCGTGCACACACACACACTCTCTCTCTTTCTCTCTCTCTCTCTCTCAAACACACACATACACAGACACACACACACATACACACTCACATGGACACACACACACTCACATGGACACACACACGCACGCAACACATACAGACACACACGCGCGCGCGCACACACGCTCACTCTTCTCTCTCTCTCCCTCTCTCCCTCTCTCTCTCCTCTCTCCCTCTCTCTCTCTCTCTCTCTCTCTCTCTCTCGATGTCTGACCTCCTTTCTCTTTCTCTTGGTGTCTCTGTAAGCGATCTCTCGCACATCAGATGATCATCATCCAAGTTGTTTAGTGTTACATCTATCATTTTCTTTTACTGCCTGAGTCTGTTTCCATAAAAGCTGATCGCAGCAGTCGATACGGCGTGATCAGTGAAGATGATACGGAATGTAGGACATGGCACTGTGTAACAAACACAAACCGTGGAAAGAGTGTCACCACGTAAAGACAGTAATAAGGCTCACGACTGAACACGTTAAGAAAACGGTCAGGTTTAGGACGTTAGTATTTATCTATCTAGAGTGACACCAAAGATGGAAGGAAATCCGTCCGTCGCCCCATCACAAAACAAACGGAAACATTACGAGATGGTCAAGACATAACATAATCCTTTTTTTTTTCTTCAGTTCCAATTTCTCAAGACGACGTCTGCGTGCTCGGAATACATTCCGTATGCACTGACGACTTTGATGCCATGTGATGGGAGAAGATCCTGAAAATGATCATGGCATAAGCCTTAATTAAGACTGCGTTTAACTATAAGCCCTGTGTGTAGCTCCACCACAAAGCAGACGAAAACGTTACAATATAGTCAAAACATGGTAACAGATCTTTCTTACCCATTTGAAATAAAGCGGCTGGATAGCACAAGGTGATACAGCTATCTGGGGTGGGGGTGGGGGTCTCCAGGTGAAACAAAGTGACTGGATAGCACAAGGTGATACAGCTATCTGGGGTGGGGTCTCCAGGGAAATAAAGCGGCTGGATAGCACAAGGTGATACAGCTATCTGGGGTGGGGATGGGGGTCTCCGGGGGAAACAAAGCGGCTGGATAGCACAAGGTGATACAGCTATCTGGGTGGGGTGGGGTCTCCAGGGGAAACAATGCGGCTGGATAGCACGAGGTGATACAGCTATCTGGGGTGGGGGTGGGGGTCTCCAGGGAAATAAAGCGGCTGGATAGCACAAGGTGATACAGCTATCTGGGGTGGGGGTCTCCAGGTGAAACAAAGTGGCTGGATAGCACAAGGTGATACAGCTATCCAGGGGGGGGGGGGGGTCTCCAAGGAAACAATGCAGCTGGATAGCACAAGGTGATACAGCTATCTGGGGTGGGGGGGGGGTCTCAGTTGAAATAAAGCGGCTGGATAGCACAAGGTGATAGTTATCTGGGGTGGGGGTGGGGGTCTCAGTTGAAATAAAGCGGCTGGATAGCACAAGGTGATAGTTATCTGGGGTGGGGGTCTCAGATTGAAATAAAGCGGCTGGATAGCACAAGGTGATAGTTATCTGGGGTGGGGGTCTCAGGTTGAAATAAAGCGGCTGGATAGCACAAGGTGATAGTTATCTGGGGTGGGGGTCTCCAGGTGAACGAAAGTGGCTGGATAGCACAAGGTGATACAGCTATCCAAGAGGGGTGGGGGTCTCCAGGTGAACAAGCAGCTGGATAGCACAAGGTGATACAGCTATCCAAGAGGGGTGGGGGTCTCCAGGTGAAACAAGCAGCTGGATAGCACAAGGTGATACAGCTATCCAAGAGGGGTGGGGGTCTCCAGGTGAAACAAGCAGCTGGATAGCACAAGGTGATACAGCTATCCAAGAGGGGTGGGGGTCTCCAGGTGAACAAGCAGCTGGATAGCACAGGTTGATACAGCTATCCAAGAGGGGTGGGGGGTTCTCCAGGTGAAACAAGCAGCTGGATAGCACAAGGTGATACAGCTATCCAGGGGGCGTCTCCAAGGGAAACAAAGCAGCTGGATAGCACAAGGTGATACAGCTGTCCGGGGGGGGGGGGGGGGGGGACAAAGCGGCTCAGCTGGATAGCACAAAGTGATCCAACTATCTCCCCTACCCCCCGCACTGGGAGGGAGGGTGGCTGTTGTTTTTTTGTTTTGTTTTTTTCCTCCAGTGTAAATAGTATCCCCACCTTCGGGAAGCTGTGTGCCAGAAAGTTTCTCTGCAGCTGTCGTCCTTGCTTTGATCCTTTTGCTTTCTATCATCTTTCTAACATTTTAATGTCTTGCGGGTCCATTCACCCGCATAATTATGTTCTATAAAGCCTTACATACTGTCTAGCAAAATTCATAATCAATAGTTGTAACTGCATTTTGGCTTTAAGGAAATGTGATATGCAGAAGAGCTGAGTGAATTAGCAGATTTTGGCCAGCTTTGATAGTTTTTAGTGTCTTTGTGTTCAAGTTGTTTTTTTTTAAAGGCCCTAGGTGCTAAATTTGGTTGAAATGGTCGAATGCCATGGGCAATCCATAATATGTGCCATACATTTATATGTTATTATATTGTGACCTGATTTCTAATAAAGAATTTAATGAAAAAAAAAAAAAAAAAAATGAAAATGTACATCCTTAACCAGAAAGCACTTTATATTTATTGGTCACATTGTGTCAAACCTCCATCCCCCCAAAAATGGACTATGCAACACGATGAATTTGGCTAGTGACTCTTTAACATTAGCTGTCTCCATCCCAACGTATTATTGGCTTATGTGCTCTAATCATTAGGCTCCTCATACCCAACGTATTATTGGCTTAATTGTGACTCTAACCATTAGGCTGTCTCCGTCCCCTCAGTATTATTGGCTTGTGCTCCTACCATTAGCCCCTCCATCCCCACATATTATTGGCTTGTGACTCTTACCATTAGCTCCTCCATCCCCTCAGTATTATTGGCTTAATTGTGACTCTAAGCCATTAGCTCCTCCATCCCCTCATATTATTGGCTTATTGTGACTCTAACCATTAGCTTCTCCATCCCCTCAGTATTATTGGCTTGGCTCTAGCCATTAGCTCCTCCATCCCCACACGTATTATTGGCTTGTGACACTAGCCATTAGCTCCCTTCCATCCCCTCACGTATTATTGGCTTAATTGTGACTCTACCTACTCCTCCATCCTCACGATTATTGGTTTGTGCTCTAAACCATTAGCTCCTCCATCCCCACAGTATTATTGGCTTGTGGCTCTTAGGCCTCATTAGCTCCCTCCATCCCCAATACGTATTATTGGCCTTAGGTTGTGCCTCTTTGCCAAGATTATGCTTCCCAGTCCATCCCCACACGTAGTTAATTGTGGTGTTGGGTGATGCTCCTCATCACCTGTATTGGCTTACTCTCTCAATTCTGACCATTAGCTCTCGCTTGTGACACTAGCCATTAGGCCCTCTCCATCTCTGTCACAACGGATCCGCCGAGTGAGATTCGGGTTGCACACTCCCTTGCGAGAACGAGTCGCGACAGTGCAGCAATAGGGCCCACCCACCCCCACCCCCACCCTCGGCCCCAACCTCCCCAGCTTCACTCTTTCTTCAAAGTTCAGTGTAGTTCTGGTCAAAATATGTTTCAATGATCTTTTAAAAGAGAAATTTCATTTTGATTCAGTTGAAAATATTTTTATGATCTCTAAAAAAAAAAGAGAAATTAATTTCAGCCGCCAACACAGTGACAATCACAATTATAAAGGCCTGTGTGTTTGCGCGCGCGCGCGCACGTACGCATGCGAGCACGCGCGTGCACACACAACACACACACACACACACACACACACACACACACACACACACACACACACACACACACACACACACACACACACACACACACACACAACACGCACACCAGCTACGCACGCATCACACAGTCCGCAACTGCTCGATCTGAAAAAGGTCTCTCCAAGGAGATGTGCAAAGAGGGAGAGAGAAAAACCACCAACAACAGAGATCTATGTTCACAACATGACACAGGAAATGTGTGTAAACTAGAGGGACGGTTGTTGGTAAAGCTTTTCAACTGGGTCAGATAGGATGATAGCGATGCCGGAGTGAGGAGGTGAATGTGTTGACACAAGCTGCCTCCGGCCCGCCCCTATCGTCTGCAACACAACAGATCACCCTGACTTATGGCGGATAGTGCCATCATCGCTTTAACTCTTTTCACCCCACCTTTCTGTCTAACTTCTTATTCACTAACTCACTCACTCGCTCGCTTGCTTGCTTACTTACCTACTTACTTGCTTACTTGCTTACCTACTTACTTACCTATCGATGATTAGGAGGGTATTGGCTTCGCCTGGTTGATGGATGGCTGAGCATTTGGGCATTGGCTGGGGGTGGGTGGGGGTGGGGCGGTTCTGTTATGTGAGACGAGTTTATACAGAATAGTTAGTTGTGTTGTGAGTCAGACCTTTCATTATTTATTTATTTACTTTATGTATATGTTCCTTTTTTGAAAGTAAGATACAAACATGTCATTTACATGTAACCAAGATTATTCCAGTGGTAGGCTGATAAAATACCAGTGTGAAATATAGACTAGGTAAAACATAGTCTAGGTATGGCCTCAGGACCTGGCCAGCTCATGGGTTTATGTGCAGGCTTAAGGCTTGTGCCATGATCACCATACACGTGGTACCTGTGACGTTAGTGCATATGGAATTCGTTCCGAGCGCGGAGACGTCATCTTGAGGAACTGAAACTGAATCTGTCCAAGCCACTGCCGTTAGTGGTCTAACCGGAGACAATGGTGAGGGCTTTCACCTTTCTCTGGTCTAACCATTTCGCTCCCTTAGCCTGTTCACCAGCTTCCATTGCCTTCCAATAGGAAACTGATGGATAAGTTGAGGGATTCTTCCTTCGTTTGTCATCTTTGTGTTCAAGCTACATCATCGTCATCATCATCATAATCATCATCATCATCATCATCATCATCATCATCATGTGCCCTGCCACATGGCGTTGGTGATCATGGCCCTCCATACGAATCTTTCCCTTGTCGCTGCAAGTACATCTCCTAACCTCTCCGTCCTCAGCCATCCTGCAATTCCGTCCAGTATTTTTCCCCTGAGTCTATCTGGTGTTCTCTTTCCCTCCAGCTTTCCTGTTGTGACTAGGTGCTCTAATTTCTCTTTCCTTATAAAATGTCCTATGAATGTTGCTTGGGGTTTTCTGTTTTGTTTTGTTTTATTATGATTTTTTTTTATATTAATCTTCTTTATTAATGATCTTGTGTCTGCCTCCTTCAAGATTTTCAAGCGACATGTGGCGATAAATGTAGCTGGGTGTTCTTGCCCGCTATTCTTCCATGGTGCTTTGTGGTCAGAGGAATGGTAGTTGACCATGTCTCCTGTCGCTCAAATTGATAGAGGCGACATCGCTGTAATACTCGTTTGGTTCTTTTGACCGCAGAGGCAGGTTGGTAAAGGGGTCAGTTTGAATTTGCTGTTTGTATGGACGTTGAGTCGGACGCGGCCGGCCGAGCCTCCTCCATCAGGACCACTTGCTACTGTCTGGACAGAAGGTGATAGCTGTCCCTTTTCTGCTGTTGATGATCCTTTTGTGAAAGGGTTCACAGATTTCTCATCCACACACTCGAACCTCGCCCTCGGTCTTTCCTTCTCTGCCTTTCAAAGAACTAAGGACTTTGTCTTTGGAGCGGTTCTGAGATCATGCGGTCAAAGAGCTTCCCTAATCCCTGGCCCAATTCTGTGTGTAGGATTTGTAGCGAGCACGTGATGGGAAAGGCGATTCTACTTCTGCCTGTTGGAGGCATATTTTAAGCTTTCTTTCATCTCCTGCTAAAACCTGTTGTCATGGTATTTCTGAAATGAGGTGGACTTTACGTATTTGGAGTATCCCGGGTGTTTTGTTGTTGTTGTTTTGTTTTTGCTGCTGCTGCTGCTGTTGGTGTTTGTTTGTTTTTAGGAAGATTTATTTTTATTAATTATTAGCTTGATTTTTCTTATTTCTCTTTTTCCTTGACCCCTTCGTTTAAGAAAAAGTTGTTGTTGTTGTTTTCATGTTTATTGATATATTTGCAGATGAACTTGTCACGGAATCGTTAAAGCATTTCGTTCATAAGTGTGTGTGTGTGTGTGTGTGTGTGTGTGTGTGTGTGTGTGTGTGTGTGTGTGTGTGTGTGGTTTTTTTTTAATTGCTAGGCATGTTGACTGTTTCAAAAACGTAAGGCTGATTTTGTACATAAATTGAGACCGCATAGATTTCAATGAACAGCATTAAGTAAAACACAAAAAGTGATCGGTAACTGACGGTGAACGGTGATGCACTTTGCAGCTCTGTCACTTCCATTAGTCATCATCACTGAGGTCTGGTTTGGGCAGACGTGTCTTGCCTTCCAGTCTGACTGCTCGAGTCCTAGTATGACACGATGAAGAGGGGTGGTTCCCAGGCATTCTGCTTGTGTCCCCCAGTTCACCCAGCTGTGAATGGGTTCACCTGTTCACCTTTCGGCGACATCATTCTTGATGACAGCCGCTGATGCATGCCCCGTCAGCTGTCTCCATCCCCTTCTGTCTACAGTCCTTCTGTACATTTCATCTTTCGGCAACGTCGTCCACTTGGCTATGTTCTCTGTATAGGAAGTCGTGTGAATGGGGGATTGGGAAGATGAAAAAGCGAAGAAGAGAAGATGGGCACAGTTTGCTTACTTGTGGGTATGCATGTTGGATGTCTTCTTGTTTCCAGAAGCTACCGGACTCTGACATGACTTACAGGATCTTTAACGTGCATATTATTTGATATTCTACATGCGTGTACAGACGAAGGGGATTTAGGCACTGGCAGGTCTGCACACACACACACACGACATGTTGACCTGGGAGATCGGAAAAATCTGTTCACTGTATAACCACCAGGCAGATATAATATATCCAGGAAGGATTGAACCCTGGGCTTTCCATTTGAAAATCCGGCGTTTGCCCACTTGACTATTAGTGGTGGAATCCAAAACAAGTGTGACTGCCCTCGTTCAAGCAAACAGGAACCAGAAGAAAAAAAAAACACGAAAAAAGAAAAGAACGCGTATTTAGTACAAGACAAGACGGGCGCAAATTTTCGGCCAACTGGCCTTTGTCAAGCGTAAGATCACAAACAATCAAACACCAGATCCAAAAATTAGGAGAAAAAGACTGAAACTTCCCTGCTGCTGTTCAGTGTGAGAAAAGGATTCCTTTCTATCTTGTCTTGTTGTATTGAATACCCGTTCTTATTCTTTTTTCGTGTTTTTTTGTTTGTTTGTTTTTGTTTTGTTTTGTGGTTCCTATTAATGGTGGAGTCGGAATTGTGTGTGTGTGTGTGTGTGTGTGTGCGTGCGTGCGTGTGTGTGTGTGTGTGTGTGTGTGTGTGTGTGTGTGTGTGCGTTTTCATGTCTGTTTTACGTTCGCTCGGTTTGACGTCTTGAAAGACATCAAAGGCCACATGCTAAGGAGCCTGAAGACAGTCTGTCTCACCGTGTCTCAGTCAACGCTAATCTCCTCTTCTGACGTGTACTCCAGAAAGGAGCCGCAGCAGCTCTTTCTCTGCCAGGTCTTTGATGCTAAGGCGGGAGGAAATAGGCTGCAGAGTAGAAGACAGATAAGGGGAAGATGGAAGACAAACAGGCTGGAAATGGACCATGCTGAGGTGCCGGTACCTTACTTTTTCATTGTGAAATTAACCTTTAAGTCCTGCACCCATTCCTCATCTGTCTCTGAGACGGACCATGCTGAGGTGCCGGTACCTTACTTTTTCATTGTGAAATTACCCCTTTGACTCCTGCACGCAGTCCTCGTCTGTCTCTGAAACGGACCATGCTGAGGTGCCAGTACCTTACTTTTTCATTGTGAAATTAACCCTTTAATCCTGCACCATCCTCATCTGTCTCTGAAACGGACCATGCTGAGGTGCTGGTACCGTACTTTTTCATTGTGAAATTAACCCTTTAAGTCCTGCAACCTGCATCCTCATCTTTCTCTGAAACGGACCATGCTGAGGTGCCGGCACCATACTTTTTCATTGTGAAATTAACCCTTTGGCTCCTGCACCCAGTCCTCGTTATCTCAAAAACGGACCATGCTGAGGTGCCAGTACCTTACTTTTGCATTGTGAAATTAACCCTTTGGCTCCTGCACCCAATCCTCGTCTGTCTCTCTGTCGGCATCACCGGGTGCGGTATTGGCCGCTGCAGTCAGTGACAGCGACAGGGTTATCCTCCTCCATTTTTGATACGGTCCTTCGCTGGCCCTGCTGACTTCATGGATTCTCATTGCCTCATATTCGGTGATGTTGCCAATGAGAGAAGCTGATGGTCTGCATCCACCAGTTGCAAAAACTTAACCCTTTGACTTCCTCACCTGTCCACCAGCTTCCTGCAGGAACTGGTGGATAGGGTGAGGGAGTCAAAGAGTTCAGTTTTTGCTTTGCTAGCATGGTAACCCTTGGCAGTGTAGGATGCTGATGGACAGGTGCAAGAGTCGAATGGCTATACTTCTTCTATCTGGACCTAGTGAAGCTATTCTCTCTCCTACCACCACCACCACCACCACCCCACCACCCCCCGTTGGGTTGCCGGGGATCTGTTTCAGTATAAATAGTATCCCCACCTTCTGGAAATTCTGTGCTAGAAATTTAGAAATTTCCTCTTTTCTGTCACTCTCTTTGTTTCTGCTTTGTTGCTTTGCTTTCTGTCATTTCTACTTATTTTTTGCCTAATGGTCCATTTACCTGTATTTTTTCGATAAAGTCTTACGTACTTTTTCTTCGGATTGATAACTGGGTACATGTATTAAGTGCATTTTTGGCTCTAAGGAGGTGAGATATGCGGAAGCAATTTTAGGTAATTTATGCCTGTTTTTATATATGTTTTGGTGTCCTTATGTATGCTTATATTTGTATTCAGGTGTGTTTTTTAAATCTCCCTTGTGCGATAAATCGGACGGAATGGTCCTACGCCGGGGGCATGTCCTTAGATTATGTGCGCGAATGCATTGATATGTGTACTTAATTTTTTTTTTCTTCCCCTGTTGAAGTTTTGTGTTTTGAAGCGGTTATAGCCCTAATATGGCTCTGCGCAGTCGGCTGGGCTTTAAACAACAGTAAAAGAAAGAAAGAAACCCTCACCCCAGATCCGCTTATTTCTTATGTCTTCATTTGTTCTTTATTTCGTTTCATCTGCGCAGGTCTCCATGTGATAGGTTGGATAGAGTGGTCGAAGCCAGGGGCATCTCCATGGATTATGTGTGTGAATTCATTGATATGTGTGCTTAATTTTCTGTTCCTTTTTGTTTTGTTTTATTTTGTTTTGTTGTTGTTGAGGTATTGTGTATGTTTTGAAACGGTTATAGCCCTGATATGGCTCTACGCGTGTGCGCGCACACGCACGCACACACACACACACACACACACACACACACACACACACACACACACACACACACACACACACACACACACACGCACGCACGCACGCACACACACTCTGTCTCTATCTCTCTCTCTCTCTATCTCTCTGTCTCTCTCACAACACACACACACACTCTCTCTCACACTCACTCTCTCTCTCTCTCTCTCTCTCTCTCTCACACACACACACACGCACGCACGCACGCACACACACACACACACACACACACACACACACACACACACACACACAGAGCAAACAAAACAAAACAACAAGATACGCGCACGCGAGCGCGACAACTCCATTCGCTTTAACGTTTTTGAATTCACAAAACAGAGTCGTTTACAAAACAATTCTGACATGAATCTTGAGATGGCGTGAAATTGAAATATGAATAGACTAACTCTCTCTCTCTCTCTCTCTCTCTCTCTCTCTCTCTCTCTCTCTCTCTCTCTCTCTCTCTCTCTCTCTCTCTCTCTCTCTCTCTCTCTCCTCCTCTCCTCCCTCCCTCCCTCTCTCTCTCTCTTCTTTCTCTTCTCTTCGCTTCTCTTATCTCCTCTCTCTCTCTCTTTCCTCTCTCCCTCCCTCCCTCCCCCCTCTCGTCCTCTCTCTCTCGTGGTTTCGTTACATCATTGCGTAAAATAAAACACCGTTTCTGGTCTTCGTGTTCTGTTCTCCTTCTCTCCTTCTCTCTCTCTCTCTTCTCTCTCTCTCTCTCTCTCTCTCTCTCTCTCTCTCTCTCTCTCTCTCTCTCTCTCTCGTTCTCTCGCGCTCTCTCTCTCTCTCTCTCGTTCTCTCGCGCGCTCTCTCTCTCTCTCTCTCTCTCTCTCTCTCTCTCTCTCTCTCTCTCTCTCATGGTTTCGTGATATCATCACGTAAAGTTGAAATCACATAGCAATCCTTAGGCCCAGGAAAGTTGTAAGAGAGAAGATAACGACTGATGTTTTTAGGTTAAATCCTGACCCACTGAAAAAGTTAGATACTCTTGACTCCATCCACATTTACAGAACTCCTGTCTCGATCGTATGTCATAACTGTTTTGTAAAGGATTTTGTTTTGTATGGCAAATTCATTTGGAAAGGAATAGCTTTGTCTCGACTGGCGTTCCCCTGTGTGGGCCTCTCTCCTGTGTGTGTCTGTCGGGAAGTGTTGGGGGGTTCCTGTACGACTGACATCCGTGGTAAAGCTGCAGTTCCCAAACACACGCACGCACGCACGCACGCACACGCACGAACCCACACACACATACGCACTCCACACACACACACACACACACACACACGCACGCGCACGCACGCACGCACCGGAAAACAATACAGTATGTGTGCGTGAGCGTGAACACTCCATTCTCTTCAAATAAAGTGAATGTATTAAAAAAAAAATAAAAAAAATAAAAAGTCGTTTACAAGACAATTCTGGCATGCTAGGATGGAGTGAAGGTAAAATATAATCAGACTCTCTCACTCTCTCTCTCTCTCTCTCTCTCTCTCCTCTCTCTCTCTCTCTCTCTCTCTCTCTCCTCTCTCTCTCTCTCTCTCTCTCTCTCGTGGTTTGGCAATATCATTACGTAAAATTATTATAATGTAGTCTACTTTGGCCCAGGAGAGTGATAAGATAGTGATCAGAGAGAAGAGACACGACTGACGTTTTCAGGTTAAACCTCAACCCACTGAAGAAGTGAGATACTCTGATTCCATCCATTTTTACAATCTCCTGTCTCGATCATATATATGTCATAACCGTTTTGTAAAGGGTTGTGTTTTGTATGGCAAATTCATTTCGAAAGGAATGGCGTTGTCTGGACTGGTATTCCCCCTGTGTGGCCTCTCTCCTGTGTGTCTGTCGGAAGTAGAGGGAGGTTGCTGTACGACTGACATCCGTAGTAAAGCTGGGGTTCCACGGAGACGTCCCCAAACACACGCACGCACGTACGCACGCGCACACAATAACACACACACACACACCACACACACACACACACATTGCACGCGCGTACACACACACGCGCGCGCGCGCACTCTCTCTCTCTCTTCACTCACTCACTCACTCACTCACACATACACACACACATACAACAACAACAACATAAGCGAGCGAGAGAGTGCGACAAATCCATTCGTTTCAACCTAATTAAATTTCGAAAACAGACTCGTTTACAAAACAATTCTGGCATGAATCAGACGAGATGTAATGAAATTAAAATATTATTAGATTCTCTCTCAGTCTCTCTGTCTATCTATCTGTCTGTCTGTCTCTCTCTCTCTCTCTCTCTCTCTCTCTCTCTCTCTCTCTCCTCACTGTATCTCTCTCCCAATCTCTCTGTCTCTCTCTGTGAAAATATCGAATAATCGCCTTTCCCCTCCCCACCCCACCTCTCTCTCTTTCTTTCTCTCTCTCTTCTTTCTCTCTCTCTGTCTGTCTTTCTCTCTCTCTCTCTCTCTCTCTTCTCTCCTCTCTCTCTCTCTCTCTCTCTCTCTCTGTGAAAATATCGAGCAATCACTCTCCTTTTCCCTCCTCCACAGCCCTCTTTCTTTGTTACTGTTTGTCTCTGTCTCTCTCTCTCTCTCTCTCTCTCTCTCTTTACTGCTCTGAAAATATCAAGCAATCACTCTCTTTTCTCCTCCTCCACGCATTCTCTCTTGTTACTGTGTCTCTGTCTCTGTTCTGACTCTCTGTCTCTGTTCTGACTCTCTTCTCTCTCTCTCTCTCTCTCTCTCTCTCTCTCTCTCTCTCTCTCTCTCTCTCTCTCTCTCTCTCTCTCTCTTTACTGCTCTGAAAATATCAAACAATCACTCTCTTTTCCCCTCCTCCACGGCATTCTCTCTTTGTTATTGTCTCTCTGTCTCTGTCTCTGTTCTGACTCTCTTCTCTCTCTCTCTCTCTCTCTCTCTCTCTCTCTCTCTCTCTCTCTCTCTTTACTGCTCTGAAAATATCAAGCAATCACTCTCTTTTCCCCTCCTCCACGGCATTCTCTCTTTGTTTCTGTCTCTGTCTCTGTTCTGACTCTCTCTCTCTCTCTCTCTCTCTCTCTCTCCTCTCTCTCTCTCTCTCTCTCTCTCTCTCTCTCTTTACTGCTCTGAAAATATCAAGCAATCACTCTCTTTTCCCCTCCTCCACGGCACTCTCTTTGTTACTGTCTCTCTGTCTCTGTTCTGACTCTCTCTCTCTCTCTCTCTCTCTCTCTCTCTCTCTCTCTCTCTCTCTCTCTCTCTCTCTCTCTCTTTACTGCTCTGAAAATATCAAGCAATCACTCTCTTTTTTTCCCCTCCTCCACGGCATTCTCTCTTTGTTACTGTCTCTCTGTCTCTGTCTCTGTTCCGACTCTCTCTCTCTTTCTCTCTCTCCACCCTTTCTCTTCCCCCGCTCTCTCTCCCTTTCTCCCTCTCCCTCCCTCTCTCTCTCTCTCTCTCATATATATACTATCACTAATCGTATGACCTTCACTAGATTGTCGGATGGTGCAGTCAATGACTTGCAGACGACCTCCGAGCCATTGTCTCTGGTATTGATCTTGTCCGATACAACGGAGACAGAGACTAAAGTAGCTGGTGAGACGGCTTCGTCGATTCACCCGTTCTGTACGTCTTTTCAGTTTCTGTAAACTTTCCGCTCCCTCTTCCCCTCACCCTCTCCAGCAGCCAGTTTCCTGGCAGGAAGCTGGTGGACTGGGTTGAGAATGTGTATGTGAGTGTGTGTGTTGTTGTGTGTGTGTTGTGTAAGTGTGTGTGTGGTTAGTGTCGGTGGTGTTTTGTTGTTGTTGTTGTTGTTGTTTTTCAGTCGAAAAACATTCCATTGTTTGCAGTGTTTAGTTGCAGGTGTGTGGGTGTGGTGTGTGTGTTGTACTGTGTGGGTTGTGTGTGTTGTACGTGTGTGGGTGTGTGTGTGTGTTGTACGGTGTGGGTGTGTGTGTGTTGTACGTGTGGGTGTGTGTGTGAATAGTGTTGGTGGTGGTTTTTATATTTTCAGTCGATGAATATTCCATTTTTTGCACTGTGTTTTGTTGCAGGTGTGTGTGTGTTGTGTGCGCGCGCTTTCGCGCCCGTGCGTGCGTGCTTGTGTTTGAGTGTGTGTGTGTGTGTTTAATAGTGTTGGTGGTGCTTTTTTTTTTCAATCAAAAAATATTCCACTTTTTGCACTGTGTTTAGTTGCAGGTGTGTGTGTGTGTGTGTGTGTATGTATGTATGTGTGTGTGTGTGCGTATGTGTGTGTGTGTGTGTGTGAGAGAGAGAGAGAGAGAGAGTGAATAGTGTTGGTGGTGCTTTTTTTTTTTTCAGTCGAGAAATATTCCTCTTTTTTTTTTTTTTGCGCTGTGTTTACTTGCAGTGTGTGTGTGTGTGCGTGCGTGCGTGCGTATGTGTGTTGTGTGTGTGTTGTTGTTTTTTTCAATCGAGAAATATTCCATTTTTTGTTCTGTTTACTTGCAGAGGTATTGACTTTCTGTGGTCTGTAACCTTGTGGCTGTTTGTGCTGTTGCAGCATAGACATCTCGTTTGTCAAAATATGACATTGATTCCTGTCCCTGTACTATTTTCACACGCGGAAGATATATTATGTTGCTTTGATTATTTCGTGGGTGTATCCTTGTAGAAATATTGAGTTTTCAGTGTGTGTGTGTGTGTGTGTGTGTGCGTGTGTGTGTGTGTGTGTGTGTTGTGTGGTGTGTGTGTGTGTGTGTGCGTGCGTGCGTGCGTGCGTGCGTGTGTGTGTGTGTTCACCTGAGACTTGTATTGACCTTCTATTGGCCTTCGTGTCTTTCAGTTTTGATTCTTTTTAACCTTGAAGAAAAGTGGGAACGGTGTTTCTTATTGACTGCATATGTGTGTGCATGCGTGTGTGATTGAAAAAAAAGAAGGAAAAGTTTCCCCTGCCGTTTGTGGATGAAATCTTACTAATTTTTTATCTGTAGATAGTGTGTGCGCGCGGGCGTGCGTGTGTGAGCAAGTGCGTGTGTATTTGTGTGTGCGTGTGTGTGTATTTGCGTGTGTGTTTGCGGAAAGCAGTGGCAACCTACCAGATGTTGTTTTTTTTTTCCAAAAAAAACTTTACAGAATGACTCAGGTCATGCAAATGGCCTGAAATTTAAACTTTTAAAATGTTTGGTGTGGGTAATCGTGATTTATGGCTGCGAAGAAGAGTTGAGGCAGCAGAGATGTGGTTTTATCGGAGACTACTACTGTCAAATGGCAGATAGAAGAACTAACGAAAGTGTCCTGGAAGAACTTGATACCACCAGAAAACTGCTAGCAGACTTCAACAAGAGAAGACTAAAATACATCGGCCATGTGTCATGTAGCAAGAACACAGACCTCATGGCAACCATTTTCAAGGAAAAACAGAAGCAAAAAGGAAGAAAGGTCAGACTCCAATCTCATTCATCGAGAACATAGCAACATAAGTGGCCTAAATATTCAAGAAATTGTTCCAAAAGTCAAGACAGAACCGTTTGGAGGGAGATGGTGGTGTCAAAGAGTGCAGCGGCGACACTGAGCCTGGTGACGTCGACAGGTCAGACAGGTGAGGTAGTGAGGAGCCGAGACAATATAAGAATTGACCGGAATGGTCAGGTATGTTTGCACTTGGTTAGTGATAATGAGGTCATGTACTTCGGCATATGTCTCAGCTGTTTTCATCAACGACTTTCAGTAAACCTTCGACAAATACCTTCTGCTTTTGGAAAATGTATTCCTGTAGTTTCATCAAGACTAAACAATGGTAAGTGTCACAGTTTCAGTTTCAATTTCTCAAGATGACGTCTCCGCGCTCGGAATGAATTCCATATGCACTAACGTCACAGGTGCCATGTGATGGAAAAAATCCAGAATGATCACGGCACGAAGCCTTAAGCTGCACATAAACCCAAGAGCTGGCCAGGTCCTCGCACAGTGTCACAGTAACAGAAAATGATGTTTGCAAATGTCAGTGAGGATTTTTCAGTCTTTAGTTGAGAATTTTGAGCGAGTTGAAGTCATACATTCAGCATAGGAGTCAATACGCTTTCAGGAAGTGCAGAGGTAGAAAATGGTAATATGCTTGACTATCGTGATTTGTAGTTGTTATTGGTGGTGGTGGTGGTGGTGGTAGCGGGGGGTGGTTAGTCTTCAGTTTTTGTTCTCTAGTTAAATAATGGTCGTGCTTTTTTTTTGCCTGTGGTGCGCAATATCCTTCTCCCGGTGTTTTTGTGATTATTCCGGTTTTGTTTTTGTTTTGTTGTTGTTGTTTTTTGTTTGGTTGGTTGGGGTTTTTTGTTTTGTTTTTGTTTTAGTTCTTTTGCATTTTTTTTTTCTCTCTTTATATCCAGCACCCTCTTTTTCTCTCTCTCCTCCCTCCCTCTCTCTCTCTCCCCTCCCTCTCTTACTCTCAAAAGTTTTCATTTGATATGCATCTCTGCACATGTAAATACATTTATAATGCTGGAAATACTGCCATTGTATGACTTGCTTGTAATCTCGTGGTTGTCTTTTCAGCTTGGAGTTCCTTCAGTTTGGGGTTAGTTTTGCCGTATTTTGGATTGTCGGAATATTGAAATATAAATTGATTGACTGTCTTGGTGCCTATTTTGTATGACGTTAGTGTACAGAATAGGTATAACTGATTGACTGTCTTGGTGCCTATTTTGTATGACGTTAGTGTAAGAATAGGTATAACTGATTGACTGTCTTGGTGCCTATTTTGTATGACGTTAGTGTACAGAATAGGTATAACTGATTGACTGTCTTGGTGCCTATTTTGTATGACGTTCGTGTACAGAATAGTATAACTGACTGACTGTCTTGGTGCCTATTTTGTACGACGTTAGTGTACAGAATAGTATAACTGACTGACTGTCTTGGTGCCTATTTTGTATGACGTTCGTGTACAGAATAGTATAACTGACTGACTGTCTTGGTGCCTATTTTGTACGACGTTCGTGTACAGAATAGGTATAACTGATTGACTGTCTTGGTGCCTATTTTGTATGACGTTCGTGTACAGAATAGGTATAACTGATTGACTGTCTTGGTGCCTATTTTGTATGTGTTCGTGTACAGAATAGGTATAACTGACTAACTGTCTTGGTGCCTATTTTGTATGACGTTCGTGTACAGAATAGGTATAACTGATTGACTGTTGTTGGTGCCTATTTTGTATGACGTTAGTGTACAGAATAGGTATAACTGATTGACTGTTTTTGGTGCCTATTTTGTATGACGTTCGTGTACAGAATAGGTATAACTGACTAACTGTCTTGGTGCCTATTTTGTATGACGTTCGTGTACAGAATAGGTATAACTGATTGACTGTTGTTGGTGCCTATTTTGTATGACGTTAGTGTACAGAATAGGTATAACTGACTGACTGTCTTGGTGCCTATTTTGTATGACGTTCGTGTACAGAATAGCTATAACTGACTGACTGTTGTTGGTGCCTATTTTGTATGACGTTCGTGTACAGAATAGCTATAACTGATTGATTGTCTTGGTGCCTATTTTGTATGACGTTCGTGTACAGAATAGGTATAACTGATTGACTGTCTTGGTGCCTATTTTGTATGACGTTCGTGTACAGAATAGATATAACTGACTGACTGTCTTGGTGCCTATTTTATATGACGTTCGTGTACAGAATAGGTATAACTGATTGACTGTCTTGGTGCCTATTTTATATGACGTTCGTGTACAGAATAGGTATAACTGACTGACTGTCTGGTGCCTATTTTGTATGACGTTCGTGTACAGAATAGCTATAACTGACTGACTGTCTTGGTGCCTATTTTGTATGACGTTCGTGTACAGAATAGTATAACTGACTGACTCTCTAGGTGCCTATTTTGTATGTGTTCGTGTACAGAATAAGTATACCCCTCCCCATCAAATTGTAGTCGTTTTAAGTCAGTAGACTTTTTTGTTTGTTTGTTTTGTTTGTTAGTTTTGTTTGGTTGATTTGTTTGGTAATTTTTTTTTTGTTTTGTTGTCGTTGTTTGGTTAGTGGGTTTTGTTGTTCAACTTTTCTTTTTTCTTTCGTATTTTTTTTTTTTTTCTTTTTGTGTTTTCTTTTGTTCGTCGGTACCCTTTACACTGTCTTATGTCAACAGAAATTCAGGCTTGTAGATGATGACTGTGCTACAGGACACATCCGCGTCAATAAGTTTCATACATTGCCTGTATTTTGTTCTTCTTATTGATTTAGTCCTTTTTGTTTACCTTCCAGTTTTGTCAGTTGGTCCTTACCGCCTCTGCGTTGCCCTTTAAAGCTGTTCTGAATAAGAAAAAAATTAAGAAAAAGAAGAAAAAAAAGTCAGACTTGTACCTGTGCCAAGGTGGCCGATTTTGTTTAATACATGTATATGAAACTCGCGCAAAGGCACCAGTGTCGATCGATTCGGTGCCAGTGGTAGACAGATGTGGTCTTTTTGGCATCGGGCGTGGCATACTTAAAAATGTTATGTCTGTCTCTGTCTGTCTGTATGTCTGTCTGTCCTCTCTCTCTCTCCTCTCTGTCCTCTGTCTCTCACAAACCACACGCACACACACACACTCTCTCTCTCTCTCTCTCATTCCCCCACTCTCTCACTGTCTCTCGCACTCACTCTGTCTCTCTTTTCACACACACACACAACACACACACTCTCCCCCACTCTCTTTCTCTCTCTCTCTCTCTCTCTCACTTGCTCTGTGTCTGTCGTCTCGCTCTGTCTCTCTTCTTCTCCCACTTTCTCTCTCATCTCTCTCTCCACTCTCTCCCCTCTATCTATCTATCTATCCTCTCTCTCAGTCTCTCGCTGTCTCTCTTTTCTCTCCCCCTCCCCCTCTCCTCTGTCTCTGCTTCTATCTCTCGGTCTCTGTGTCGTTTCTCACTCTCGTCTCTGTCTGCCTTCTCTCCTCTCTCTCTCTCGCTCGCTCGCTCGCTCTCTTCTGTCACACACACCGTAACTCTCTGTCTCTCACTCTCGCCTCTCTCCTCTATCTATCTGTCTCTCCTCTCCTCTCTCTCTCTCTCTCCCTCTCTTCCCCCCTCTCTCTCTGTCTCACACACACACAACTCACTCTCCCTCCCTCTCTGTCTCCCACTATCTCTCTCTTCTCTCTCTCTCTCTCTCTCTCTCTCTCTCTCTCTCTCTCTCTTCGTTTAATGGTTTATATCTTTTTCTTCTAATATGGCTTCGTCACAAAATTCACAAATGGAAGGGAAAAAGGATACCAAGAAAGTGTTCATTCCAAGAGAAGGGAAGGGAGGAGAATGGGCCCTGGCAACAGTGCGGAAGATCAATTTAAGGTCCATTTTGGACTTGTGCCTGTACGCAGGAGACATAGCTGAAAAATAAATAAGTAAAAAATGTCCCTGGAGTCATAGCTGAAAAATGAATAGGTAAAAATGTCCTGTCTCCTTTGTAGGTTTGCAGGGCATCGTTGACTGTAAAGCAGTCTTGTTGAATTTTCCGTGCTTAGATTTTGTGTGTGTTGTGTGGTGGTGCGTGGTGGTGTGTGTGTGTGTGTGTGGTGGTCTTTGATTTAATTTCTATTCACTAAAGTGATTTTAGACAGAAAAAAGGGGGAGAGGGGAGATAGAGAGGAGGAGTGAAGATAATATTTGAAAATGTGGTTGTGTGTGTGTTGTGTTGTTGTGCGTGCGTGCGTGCGTGCGTGTGTGTGTGTGTGTGTGCGTGCGTGTGTGTGTATGTTGTGTGTTCTTTCCATCTCACATCATTTATTTATTTGTTGACGTCATTTCTTCCATTCTCATTCACAGAATTGTTGAGTTTTCTCTGCTTTTAATTAAAGTTGTTTCTCTCTCTCTCTCTCTCTCTCTCTCTCTCTCTCTCTCTCTCTCTCCTCTCCTCTCTCCTCTCTCTCACGCTCTCTCTCTCACGCTCTCTCTCTCTCTCTCTCTCTCTCTCTCTCTCTCCTCTCTCTCTCTCTCTCTCTCTCTCTACTTTTTAAACAGCTTTGTTCGTTTGCTGTGTCGAATATCCTCGTCAGAGGTATACTTTATGTGCTATGTCGAATTTCCTTGTAAAGTGGTTTGTTTGGCATGTCGATTCCTTGTAAGTGTTGCTTCATGTCTATGTCGATTCCTTGTAAAGTGGTTTGCTTCATTGCTAGCGAATTCCTGAAGTGTTGCTCAGTGCTAGTCGAATTTCCTGTAATGTTGCTTCATGTGCTATTCGAATTCCTTAAAGTGGTTTGTTTCATTGCTATGCGATTTCTCGTAAGTGTTTGCTTCATGTGCTATTCAATTTCCGTAAAGAGTTTGTTTCATCGAATTTTCTCGTAAAAAGTTTATTTCATATGTTTCGTCAAATTTATCTGAAAAAAGTTTGCTTCATGTGCTATGCCAAATTTTCTTGTAAAAAAAAGTTTTTTTCATGTGCTTTGTCGAATTTTCTCATGAAAAAGGTTTGTTTCATGCATTACGTCGAATTTTCTCGTTAAAAAGGTTTGTTTCGTATGTTTTGTCGAATTTTCTCGTAAAGAGGTTTGCTTCATATGCTATGCCGAATTTTGTTGTTAAAAAAAGTTTGAATTTTCTAGTAAAGAGGGTTTTTTTCATGTGCTATGTCGAATTTTCTCTTGGAAAAAGTTTGTTTCATGTGCTGTGTCGAATTTTCTGGTAAAGAGGTTTGTTTCAATTGCTTTGTCACATTTTCTCGTTAAAAAAAAAGGTTTGTTTCACGTGCTGTGTGGAATTTTCTCGAAAAAAAAATTGTTTCACGTACTATGTCAACCTTTTTTTTTTAAGTTTGTTAAGTTTGTTTCATATGCTATGTCGAATTTTCTTGTGAAAAAGGTTCGTTTCATGTGCTATATCAAATTTACTTGTAAAGAGGTTTGTTTCGAAATTTCACTTGCTGTGTCGAATTTTCTCGTAAAGAGGTTTGTT
>JAPXFY010000025.1:47854613-47879613 GCA_030674185.1 Monoplex corrugatus | reverse complement strand
TCTTTATTTCTCTGTTTCACTCTCTCTTTCCCTCCCTCTCCCCCCCCTTCTTTCCTCTCCTCTTCTTTTTCTTCCTCCCAGGATGGAGGAAACCCACACCACATGTGGGTCAGGTTGACTGACCAGGGCCCGGTATCTGTCCCATTGAGTTAGTTAGAATCCTGTGTGCCTGGGTAGGACTGAACCCCTTCCTCCATGGAGACGACGACGATAGGAAGCATGGATGGAATCTTGTTACCTTCTTGATGTTCTCTGGGTCGAGACTGATAGCGGGTGATGCACTGGACAATGCACCTGTATCAGGGCACACCGGACTGGGCGGGATGTTTTATGTTTTAAGTTGTGCCTGGGTTTTGTTTGTTCTCCTTCACGTGTATGGAGGTGTGGGTTTGATGTATGGTGATTGTGTGTGTGTGTGTGTCTGATTTTGTGTGTGTCTGATTGTGTGTGTGTCTGATTGTGTGTGGTGTGATTGTGTGTGTGTGTGTGTGTTGTTGTTGTGTGTCTGATTGTGTGTGTGTGATTGTGTGTGTGTTTGGGTGGGGGGGGGGTGATTGATTTTGTGTGTGTGTGTGTGTTTTTTTATGTTGTAAGTTTTGTCTGAATTGTGTTTTTTTCTTCGTGTGTATGGAGGTGTGGATTTGATGTATGGTGTGTGTGTGTGTGTGTTGTAAATTGTGCTTGGATTTTATTTCTTCTTCACTTGTAGGAGGTGTGGATTTGATGTCTGATTGTGTGTGTTGTGATGTGTGTGTGTGTGTGTGGTGTGTGTGTGTGTGTGTGTGTGTGTGTGTGGTGTGTGTGTTGTGTTGTGGTGTGTGTGTGTGTGTGTGTGTGATTGAGATGTGTGTGATGCATATATGTGTGTTGTTGTGTCTGCATTTTGTTCCTTCTTCATGTGTAAGGAAGCTTTGGATTTGATGTATGGTGATTTTGTTCGTTCGTTTTTTGATTTAATGTCTTTTCACTATAAGTGATATTACACAGGAGGGGGGGGGGGTAGAGGGTAAGAAAAAATAAAATGGAGAACGATAGTTGGACAGATTGGATGGGGCAAAGGGGAGACAGAGTAAAAAAAAAAATCATAACTTAACTAACATTAGTAACAATTAACTTCAACAACGTGAAGGGAAATTTTAACGCTAAAACACAAACTGCTTAAAGTTAAGTAATGCATTAACAGGACTGTGAACTAATGATTCTGAAATTTTAACTAACAAGACGTGTGTGTGTGTGTGTGTGTGTGTGTGTGTGTGTGTGTGTGTGTGTGTGTGTGTGTGGGGGTAAGGGCCTAGGGAGGGACGAGGACGTAGTTTCTGGTCTTCGTGTTCTGTTCTCTCTCTCTCTCTCTCTCTCTCTCTCTCTCTCTCTCTCTCTTTTCCTCTCCTCTCTCTCTCTCTCTCTCTCTCTCTCTCTCTCTCCATCTCTCCCACCCCCCTTCTCCCTGCTCTCCCATCCACCCCCACCTTCAGTGTGTCCTCAACCGCGTGCGCCTTGTCTGTAAGTTGGAAGGAATGTGGAGACCTCGGCAGCACGTAAGGTCTGCGCACAAGGCTCGTGGCATCTGTCATGACTAATTTGGATCGGCATCACATGGCATTGCGTGGCGCTCAGTGCAGGGCTGTTGTGACGCCTTCTTCCTTCTGTGCACAAACAGAAACCGTCCCCCCGTTGTAGTAGGCCTTTCCTATGGTGATGACTTGCTTGTGGTCTGGTTCTACTCTTAATGTGTTGGGGCATAAGTCTTGACTGGATTGATTTTGGAAAAGGAAAAAATTAGAGAGATAGGTTTAATTTTTCCAAGGTCCCACCCCTTGAAGACCAATTAGCCTTCTTAAAGAAACCTTTCTGAAGTCTTGGTTAAAAAAAAAAAAACGAATATGAATTTGAAGCGAGGGAGAGGGGATGGGCGCCGCCCTCATGGTGCTGGCCCCCGGAAAAAGTTGAGGTCTCTGCCACCTCACTCCCTTACGACCTCAGGGTTATGGAACTATCTAGGTAAGACATCAGGACCTGGCCAAGGCATGGGTTTATGTGCAGGCTTAAATCATTCCTGTAATCATTCTGGATCTTCTCCATTACAAAGCACCTGTGACGTTAGTGCATGTGGAATTCATTCCGAGCGTGGAGACGTCGTCTTGAGAAAATGGAACGATGCACCCCCCCCCCCCCCCCCCCCTTTTTTTTTTTTTTTTTTTTTTTTTTAGCGATGTTATGCTGTTGGTTAATGCCTCTGCCCAGGACTCGAGAAACCTAGGTTCCATTCATGGATCACACAAGGGATTTTTTCTCTCCCCAACCATTTGTTGTTGTTGTTGTTGTTGTTGTTTTTTAAAGGATCATCACACTCAAGGAGATTACCTTTGTTCTTTAAGATGCCCCGAATCCCTCACCTTTGTTTCGTTTCGTTTTTGTTTTTGTTTTTTAAGGATCTTCACACAGAGAGGTTACCTTTGTACTAACCCCCCCCCCCCTTTTTTTTTTTTTTTTTTAAAGATCGTCACAATCAGGATGTTACCTTTGTACTCTTTATTTTCTATTTTTTTTACTTTATTTATTTCATTTTCGTTTATTTTGTTTTTTATTTTATGTTGTATTGGCCTTTTTTTTATTTCAAGGATCGTCACACCCTATGGAGGTTACCTTTGTGCTCACCTTTTTTATTATTATGATTATTATTATGTATGTTTTGAAACGGTTATAGCCCCGGTATGGCTCCACGCAGTCGGCCGGGCTTGAAACAAAAATAACAGTTAACAATAAACCTGCCCCGTCTGAAAAAGATCTAGTCGTATGAGGCTAGAATACTCATAGCACGTGTCAGGGTGACTATCGTCTGCTGTTTGAGCTTTCTGTTATTGATGTTGAATTAGTTTGTGAAGTTTTGAATTCGTTTCTTGATTCAAACTGTCGTTTTATTGCTTTTCGCTTTGGTTTTGTGTGTTGTGTGTAGCGGGTGCGGCTTTTTTTGTTTTTTTTGTTTTTGTTGTAACTTTTATTTTAAACTTATTCTGTGGCCAGTATCGCTGAATACTTCACTGTCTCTGATAGGTAAACGTTTGAACTGTTATTGGACCTGGAATTTAGTACATAGAAAAGAAAAAAAGAAGGGAAAAAAGGCTTATTTTGACTTCCGCCTTTCTCAGGATTCTTCTCTTGTTTTACGGCACGTTTTTTTTTGCCCCTCTTCAAAGCAAAATGCAAATTGATTGCATGATGCCAGACTCAAGAGAATTATGTAAGCATGAAAGCGGAGCGGCTATCCTTATTGAAGTATTTCATCGCTTCTCTCTCTCTGTCTCTCTCTTTCTCTTTCTCTCTCCCTCTCTTTTCTCTCTGGCTCTCTCTCTCTCTCTCTCTCTCTCTCTCTCTCTCTCTTCTCTCTTTCTCTGCCCTTTCCTTCCTCCCTCTGTCCATCCCTCCATCCTACTCTCCTCCTCTGCCTGTTTCTGTTGGTCTGTTTTCTTTCTCTTCTCTCTCTCTCTCTCTCTCTCTCTCTCTCTCCTCTCCTCTCTCTCTCTCTTTCTCTTTTCTTACCCCCTCTCTGTCTGTCTGTCTATCATCTGTCTGTCTATCTATCTCCTTTCTCTCTGTGTCTCTCCTCTCTCCCTTTTCCTTTCCCACCCCTGTCTCTTTCTCTCTCCTCTGCCTCTCTCTCTCTCTTACATCCCTCTCATCCATCTCTCTCTGTCTCTCATCCATCTTTCTCATCCATCTCTCTCCCTCTCTCTCTGTCTCTCCATCTTTCTCATCCATCTCTCTCCCCCTCTCTCTGTCTCTCTCTCTCTCTCTCTTCCTCTCTCTCCCTCTCTCTTTCTGTGTGTGTGTCTCTCTCTCCCAATCTCCCTCCCTCTCTCTCTCTCTCTCTCTCTCTCTCTCTCTCTCTCTCTCTCTTTCCACATCCACCTGATCGTTTTGAAGTCGAGAGGAAGGCATTTTCCGGGAACATGGTTGCACATGACGAAGTCCAGATCGGTAATGACACAAAACAGCTGTGGTGGTTAACCGTCGAAACCGCGCTCACAAGCACGAAAACGAAGTACACAGTGTTATGTCTTGTTTGAATTAAACCTCTGATGCCAAATGTTCCTGAAAGTACAGGTACTTTTTTGTGGATCATCGACATGCTTCAACGCCTCTGACGGTCCATCTGTCTTCTTTAGCCTCTGTCGTTTCTTCTGTCTTCTGTCTGTCTGTCTGCTTCTTCTGTCTCTCTCTCGTCTCTCTTCTCTCTCTCTCTCTCTCTCTCTCTCTCTCTCTCTTCTCGCTGTCTCTCTCGCTCTCTCTCTCTTCTCTTCTTTTCTCTCTCGCTCTCTCTCTCTCTCTTTCGCTGTCTCTCGCTGTCTCTCTCTCTTCTCTTCTCTCTCTTTCTCTCCTCTTCTCTTCTCTCTCTCTCTCTCGCTCTCTCTGTGTACGTACACACACACACACGTATATATATGTATATATATTATATATATTATATATATATGTATATATATATATACATATATATATATATATAGTATATATATGCGTGTGTGTGTGTACACACACATGCATATACACATTTGTATGTATGCTTTTTCCCCTCCTCCCTCGCTCGTCCTCTCTTTCTTACTCCTCCTCCTCTCTCTCTCTCTCTCTGATTCTGCCCCGCTGTTTCTCTTTGCCCGTCGTAATGTTTCCATCATACGGGTGTTGTCAATGTTTTATAGATATCTCTTCCTTTGGTTCCCTCCCCCCCCCCCCCTTCCTTATTCCAAGACCTTGCCAGCAGTTATATAGTTTTGCGCTGGCTCAGGGAGTCTGCCAAGTAATTGCTGGCAGATTTGGGTTGAACACAAATGGAATTGTGTGACTGCGATGACTCTTTCTGGAAAAAGACTTCAAACTCTCAACTCCAAACTCTTGTCAGCAGACCCCCTCTGGAAAAAAGACTTCAAAGTCTCAACTCCAAAACTCTTGTCAGCAGACCCCCTCTGGAAAAAAGACTTCAAACTCTCAACTCCAAACTCTTGTCAGCAGACCCCCTCTGGAAAAAGACTTTAAACTCTTAACTCCAAACTCTTGTCAGCAGACCCCCTCTGGAAAAAAGCTCAAAGTCTCAACTCCAAACTCTTGTCACAGACCCCCTCTGGAAAAAAGCCTTCAAAGTCTCAACTCCAAAACTCTTTGTCAGCAGACCCCTTCTGGAAAAAAGACTTCAAACTCTCAACTCCAAACTCTTGTCAGCAGACCCCCTCTGGAAAAAGACTTCAAACTCTCAACTCCAAACTCTTGTCAGCAGACCCCCTCTGGAAAAAGACTTCAAACTCTAACTCCAAACTCTTGTCAGCAGACCCCCTTTGGAACAGTCATCAAACTCTTAACTCCAAACTCTTGTCAGCAGACCCCCTTTGGAACAGCATCAAACTCTTAACTCCAAACTCTTGTCAGCAGACCCCCTCTGGAAAAAGACTTCAAACTGTCAACTCCAAAACTCTTGTCAGCAGACCCCCTCTGGAAAAAGACTTCAAACTCTTAACTCCAAACTCTTGTCAGCAGACCCCCTCTGGAACAGTCATCAAACTCTCAACTCCAAAACTCTTGTCAGCAGACCTGTTTTATTGTCACTCCTGATCGATCCATGTCCCCTTTCGTCTGTTGTTTGTCTAGGCTCTGCGTGCTGTTACCATGGTTAGTGTTTCCTTCCCCCCCCCCCCCCCCCCCGATTTTTCGTTGTTGTTTGTGTCTTGATTGCTGTATATATGTCTTAGGAAACCTTCTTGAGCGCATGCGCGCAGAAACTACACACACACACACACACACACACACACACACACACACACACACACACACACACACACACACCACACACACACACACACACACACACAGACACACCAACACACACACGACACACACATACACAACACACACACACACACACCACGCACAACACACACACACACACACGCACACACACACACCACACACACACACACACACACACACACACGCACACACACACACACACACACAACACACACACACCACACACACAACTCACACACACACACACACACACACCACACAACACAACACACACACACACACACAACCAACGCACACCACGACTGCACCAACACAACCAAACACACACACACAACTTCCCACTTCGCTGCCTCCTCTCTTCTGTCTCTCTCTCTCTCTCTCTCCTCTCTCTCTCTCTCTCTCTCTCTCTCCTCTCTCTCATTCGTCACCTGTTCACACACAAACGTATAATTGCTGCTGCTGCAGTTACGTTTATGTCGGCGTACTTGACATCTCGAGTATGATGTCAGCGCAGTTCAGCAAGTAACCGTGTGTTAAGAGATCACAAACACATGCATACATGCATTCGCCGAGTCATCTGAAACCGCAATGTAGGCTGTCATCGAACATTTGACTTTGCAGTGGAAATATTGGCGTGTGTACAGGCAGACACTTTGATACATTACACGTATTTCAGACTGGACGCGCGAAGCATTTGGGATTAACCTTTTGACTCTCGCACCCTGTCCACCAGCATCCTGCATTGCCAACCATGCTAGCACAGCAAAAACTTAACCCATTGATTCCCTCGCCCTTGAGGGAGTCAAAGGGTTAATTTTTTTGCAGTTGGTGGATAAGGTGCGGGAGTCAAAGGGTTAAACATAGATGGGGTGGGAGGGTTACTGTTACTGTTATTTTTGTTTAATAAAGCCCAGCCAAATGCGTAGAGCTATATCGCGGCTGTAACTGTTTCAAAACGTACTCAATATTTCAACAGAAAAAAAAAAAGGAAAAGAAAATTAAGCACACATGTCAATGCATTCACGCACATAATCCAAGGAGATGGCCCTGGCGTTGACCGCTCCAATTTACCGCACAGAGGATTTAAAAAACATACATGATTACATATTTAAGCATATCAAAGGACACTAAAACATCTAAAACGGGCCTAAATTACCTAAAATTGTTTCCGTTTATGCCATTTCCACAAATCAAAAAAATGGACTTATTACATGTACTCAATTATCAATCCTAAAAGAAAGTATGTAAGGCTTTATGGAACACATACAGGTGAATGGACCAGCAAGGCAGAAAATAATAGGAAGAAATGACAAAAAACAAATGAGGAAGAAAGAAACAAAGGGGAGTGACAGAAAAGAGGAGGGGTATTATATCAAATGTTTAAACTGACACTTCACCATAGTATTATTGATACACGGGGTCTATAGCTGCATTTCAGGCGATTGTCAGAGGTGTTTCGGAGTTGTCCTCGATCAGGGGTCATGCGTCAATTAATATATGTCGCCATGTATGTATCCCGATGCTTATTTAGCTAACTGGCTCTGAGTAAGAGCGTGTTGCGAATACTTGACATGGACGAGCATTTTTGGTGAAATTCGAAGATTTATGTTTGATATAGACTTAATTTGTTTAAGCTCAATATCAGTTCAAATGGAAATTCATTTGTGCAATTACAGGCTCTAATAAACAGAAATACAAATATATCAGATACACATCGATAAGGGACTTAAACTGGACAAATATAAATTCACCCATTAATATCCATGTACCCACACAAACCTTGAAGCATCACCGTTTCATGCACACATTCCTGTAGATAAGACAAACAAACACTTAACTACAAAATGTAACAAGAACAACCCTTCCATCACGCATACACGTAAACCACTCAAAGCATAAATCTGAAATACACCAAATGTTACTCCTATGGAAATTAAATAAAACTAAACATTTTCCTCGTACAATAGAATGTAAAATGATATCACCATTAAGCTCTGAAAATGCACAAAACATAATCACGACAGCATTTCAAACACACGCACACCACGCTTCTCTCGCCCCTTGTCCCCACCCCCCTTCTCCCCATCACGCTCTTAATACATAAAATTTGAACGTAAAGACAAGAAAGCGCGCGTCCCTCCAAAATTGACTCATAATCTTCGCCCCCACCCCTCCCACTAAATTCTTGTTTGAAATCCATAGGTACGTGAAGTTTTATTTCCTGTCAGAAGACAGAAATCATTGCTTTTTTTACAGTGATAGCTCTGGCATTCTAGGGTACCTTATGATGGAAACGACATGATTTAAATTTGAAAACTTCTATAGCCGTTTTGTTGAACCAAGCACGGGCCGAGTCGATAGGCGCCTGTCTGTGCGGAGGCTGCTTCGCATGCAGTTAGCAATGTTCACTTGGTGTGGGACAGTGCACGGGAGATAACTCTTCTTTTCCTTGACCGCAGATATCAAGAGTTACTGCCCTCCAAATAGCAGTCTCTCTCTCTCTTTCTCTTTCTCTCTCTCTTTCTCGCTCTCTCTCTCTCTCTCTCTGTTTTACTTTTTTTTCTTCTTCTTTTCCAGTTTTTTTCTTCTTTTTTTTTCTGCATCATATCTATGATTCCATGAATATCCCCTGACATTATGGTACACGAAAAATCAGATGTACACTTTTTCGTACTAGGTATTGCTACCCCCCCCCCCCCCTCCTTAAATCTGAAGCTGCATCAGTAACAATTTTCAGCACAACATTTACAAGACAAAAAATTAGACAAGTATATATGGGGAAAAAACTGTCAGTGATGATTCATGGCATTTGTCATTCATCTGATTGTGGGAGCGTAGCGCTTTGGCCTGTTTAAGGTGTTTGGGTTGGTGAGGCACATTCTGACTCTGCTGCTAAGCGATTTGTTGTCTGTAAGGGCTGAATCAACCATACACACTCGCGCGCGCGTGCGTAAGGCACACACCCCACGAACAACGCACCTTCGCGCGCGCGCACACACACACACAAATACACACACAACACAGTGTGCACACTCTCTCTCTCCAAACAAACGCGCACACAAACACACGTACGGCGTGCGTGCACGCACCCCAACTCTCTCTCTCTCTCTCTCTCTCTTTCTCCTCTCTCAAACAACAAATCAAACGCAACAAACGCCACACACGCAGATGCCCCACACACTCATCACACACTCACTCACAAATTCACTCACACACGCTCAACTAACACACACACAGACATACGAATAAACAAGGGGATGAGTAGATAATGCTCTGAGTTTCCAGGAAAGCTGGAGGGAAAGAAAAACCAGGTAGACCCAGGGAGAAAATGTTGGACGGACTTGCAAGTGGCTGAGGACAGAGAGGGTGGAAGATGTGTTTGCGCCAACAAGGGATAGATACATATTGAGGACCATGATTGCCAACGCCATGCGGCAGGGCACTCATGATGATGATTGATGGATGATTAATCAGGACTCAGAGGGTTAACCTAAGCTTGGTCATCCTTTGTGGAAAACAAGAAATGGTAAATTTGTTTAACTGAAACGTTAAACGTCTTCGGCCTTGGGTCTCATTCTGTGGTCCGCACTAGGTCAAAATTATCAGTAGGAAAATAAGATCGTTGTAATGCTTGCCATCTTTGTCTTGTTCGTTTCCTGCTTGTCACTTGCAGTCCGACAACCGAGTTGATCTGGCGTGGAGCTTTTTTTTTTTTTTTTTTTTTTTTATGCCATCACAACACACACACACACACACACACACACACACATATATATATATATATTATATATATATTAGTGTGTGTGTAGTGTGTTATGATAGATATACACATAGATAATATATAATAATATAAATATAAAACATACATACATGATGACACACATACACACACACACACATAGCAACACACAAAAACTCACACAGAAAACGACAGCACACACACACCACACACCACACACCACACACCACACACACACACACGCACTCGTTTAGATTTCTTCGATCCAAACTCTTGCTGTTGATATATCATCGCAATTTTTATTGATACAGCTTTGTATTTAGAGAGTGGTTAGAAAATAGAAATAGCTGTTATTCAACGTCCCACTAAATCTGAAATCGTGTCGTGGCTTCTGCCTCAGCTTGCTTGAGAAATTGATTTGATTGATGTTGGTTCGGTTTTTACGTCGGTGATATGGCCGACGGGAATAACCATCCCAGGGAAGTGGGGGAAGGGGGAACCTATCTAATCCTATACAGGACACCGCCAGGACAACAATGTTAAAACGGGACTGTGAGAAGGCCGGTTTTAATGTAGCGCACCCTGGGATTCGAGCCCACAACCATTAGCATGTGAATCCGACGGGCAACAAACTGAGTACTGGGGCCGCATTGCTTGAGAAAAAACATGGGAGAAATGCGATGTACGTACTCAAAACGTTTGCAAGTAAATCCGGCGCTTGCAGACACGGGATGTTTGTATGCTTCCCACTGGGGCTTAAAAAGGTCAAGACGAAGATAAAGGAAAGAATCTCCTCCCCCACCCCCCACCCCCACCGAGCCGTGATAGTGGTCACAGTGTTCTGAATAAACAAACATATGTTGTCACCAGATTGCCAGCCCATGCAATCAAAGAGTGATTCTGTTACTCCGCTCTGTTACGATTTCCAAGCTTGAAGAAAGTAAGGAAATGATGATGATGATGTGTGGTGGTGTGGTGGGGATGATGATGATGATGATGATTCTTGGATAATGTAAATAGCTGTGGTGATAGTGAAAACGAATACTTGCTAAATTTCTTGCGACCTTGCAAACCAAAGGGGGGGGGGGGGGGGGGGGGGGAACAGAAACAACGGCAATAACAAACAGCTGTCGTAGACTTGCATTTGAACACTGTCGACACAAATGCACACGCACGCACGACGAACAAAGGCGTCCACTCAGAGAGAGAGAGAGAGGTGGAGTGTGTGTGTGTGTGTGTGTGTGTGGAACGTTGTATAATGGCAACGCACTTGTGGCAAAAAGTGTTGCGGTTTTATGTGGGGGTTGTTGTTGTTTGTTTGTTTGTTTTGTTTTCGTAATGGCTTTACCGTGCGAAAGTCGGGCTGTTCTCCCGGAAGAGATTGTGTCCACCCAGTGTGCTCCGTCCATTGATTAGTGAGTGAGTGAGCGAGTTAGTTGCTTGGTTCTTCCGGAAAACATTATGTCCACCCCTGTGCAGCGCTGTCTGTTTAGTTTAGTTTAGTTTGGTTTAGTTTGTTTAGTTTAGTTTAGTTTAGTTTAGTTTAGTTTGGTTTAGTTTAGTTTGGTTTTTAGTTTAGTTTAGTTTAGTTTAGTTTGTTTAGTTTAGTTTAGTTTAGTTTAGTTTATTTGGTTTAGTTTAGTTTAGTTTGAGTTTAGTTTAGTTTAGTTTGTTTGGTTTAGTTTAGTTTAGTTTAGTTTAGTTTAGTTTTTAGTTTAGTTTAGTTTAGTTTAGTTTAGTTTAGTTTAGTTTAGTTTGAGTTTAGTTTAGTTTGGTTTGGTTTAGTTTGGTTTAGTTTAGTTTAGTTTAGTTTAGTTTAGTGTTTGGTTGGTTGGGTTTGGTTTGGTTTAGTTTAGGTTTAGTTCAGTTGGGTTCAGTTTAGTTCGTTAGTTCAGTTGGTTTGTTTGTTGTTTAGTTTAGTTTAGTTTAGTTTAGTTATTAGTTTAGTTCAGTTCAGTTCAGTTCAGTTCAGTTCAGTTCAGTTCAGTTTTGCAGTTCAGTTTAGTTTAGTTCATTCGTGTAGTTGGTTAGTTGGTTGGTTCTTCTGGAAGACATTGTGTCCATCCCAGTGCAGTGCCGTCCATTAGTTTAGTTTAGTTTAGTTTAGTTTAGTCGGTTGGTTCGGTTTAGTTAATTTAATTAGTCTGGTTAGTTATTTAGTTCGTTAGTAAGTTAAATTTAGTTAAATTTGTTAATTAGATGGTGGTTGGTGTGTTGGTTAGGTAGTTAGCTAGCTAGTTGTTTTTGTTTGTTTGTTGTTGGTTTTTTTGTTTTTGTTTGTATCGATTCATTCTTGCGTTTATTTATTCGTTTTCAGTATGCATATATTTCTCTTTACCTACGTAGGTTTTTTAGTTGGGTTTTTTGTTTTTGTTTTGTTTTTTGTTTTGTTTTTTATACAGAATTTTGCAAGGGACAACTCTTTCATTGGTACAGGGATCTTTAACGTGCGCCGAATCGGCACACGGGACGTGGGACTATCGTCTCCTCCGAAAGACTGGCGTGTGGACCACCACTTAAGATCCGGGATTCGAACACAGGTTTCTCACGTCCTAACAGGTGGTGTAGCCACTAGGCCACACACTCCGCTCCACTGTGCAGAAAAACATTTATTGGCGGTGTGAGTGTGATGTTTCATCTTTGACATTTTTAGTGTATATTGATGATGCCGAACATGGGTGTGAACAATCGACGTTATCTTGCAACATGTCGCTCAGCCTGGCAGGTTTCATGACGAGAATAACTAATGAAGGCAAGTTTGGATTGCTCTCTCTCTCTCTCTCTCTCTCTCTCTCTCTCTCTCTCTCTCTCTCTCCTCTTCTCTCTCTCTCTCTCTCTCTCTCTCTGCTCCTAAACCCCTACCCCTCCCCATCTCTGTCTCCCTACATCTCTGTCTCTCTCACTCTCTCTCTCACTCTTCTCTCCTGTCTGTCTCTGTCTGCTTCTCTCTCTCTCTCTCTCTCTCTTCTCTCTCTCTCTCTCTTCTCTCTCTTCTCTTCGTCTCTATCTTCTGTCTCTCTCTTCCTCTCTCTCTCTCCCTTCTCTCTCTCTCTCTCTCTCTCTCTCTCTCTCTCTCTCTCTCTCTCTCTCTCTTGCTCTGTCTGTCTGTCTCTTTCTCTCTCTCCCAATTTCTGATTCAGCTAAAAACCTTGGTGTCTGCATTGACTCTACCCTCTCCATGAACAACTTTGTTTCTCAAACTGCCAGATCTTGCTACTATCACCTCCATCGTATAAGCCTGATCAGGAAGTATCTCTCTGTCGAAACAACTGCAAAACTCGTTCTCTCCTTCATAATGTCTCGCATTGACTATTGTAATTCACTCCTGTCCGGTCTTCCTGCCTTCACCATTCACATCCTACAGCGCATTCAAAACAATGCTGTACGCCTTGTACTCAAAAAGAAAAAAGCTGACCACATATCTCCTCTCCTGGCACAACTTCACTGGCTCCCTGTATCAAAGCGCATACAGTACAAACTAGACACCATGTGCTACAAAAGCCTCAATAACGCCTACTTGAGATCTATGTTCCCTCACGTACCCTCCGCTCTGCCTCCGATCCTCTGACTTTTCGCTTTCCACGCACTAAGCTCAATACCTGTCGTCCACGAGCCTTCTCTGTTTCTGGTCCGCTCTCCTGGAACAAATTCCTCTCTCAGTCCGTCATCAACCTACTTTTGTCTCCTTCAAGTCCGCTCTCAAAACTCACCTTTTCTCCTCTGCATAAAATCCTGACCTCACTCAATCCCCTCTGCAGCCTGTCTCCACTCGGAGGGGAATCCATTGTAATATATAATTGTATATAATATGCTCTCTATAATTTTCCATTGCTTTTATTCTTTCTCCCCATTTATAGCCGTGTGTGTGTGTGTGCGTGCGTGCGAGCGTGTGCGTGCGTGTGTGTGTCTGTTTCAGCGCTTAGATTTGATTTTATCAAGATTTTGCGCTATATAAAATATTGTAATTATTATAAATTAATTATTATTAATCAATCTCTCTCTCTCTCTCTCTCTCTCTCTCTCTCTCTCTCTCTCTTTCTCTGTCTCTTTCGCTCTCTGTCTGTCTCTTTCGCTCTCTCTCCCCTTCTCTTTCGCTCTCTCCTCTCTCTCTTTGCCATCTCTTACTCCCTCTCTCCCACGTTCCCTCTATGTTTCTGCTTTCCTTCTGTCCCTACCTTCCTCCGGCCCCTCTCCTTTATTGAGTTTTTCAAGATTGAATTTTCTCTGTGAACGAGTGTATCCAATTATTTTGTGCAACGAAATTTCATCTTTTCAATGCAGTTGAGCGATTAATATCATATTCTTCCGCGTTCTGGAAACAGATTAAATCTCGTATCTGTTTGGGTTTTTTATTTTAAGTAAAGGAGAGGAGCAGGTGTGGCCGCGTCTGTGTGTGGTGTGTTGTGTGTGTGCGCGCGCGCGCGTTGATCTCGTTTTCCGCTGTCGTGTAACATAAGAGGTTCAAGCACACAGTGGAAAATTAGATTCACAAACAGTGAACGGAAGAAAACAAAAACGAACTTTGAAATTATACAGAGTATAAACTATACCACTGATCTGCCTTGTTCCATAACTCCCTAGTTTGATGACGAGAAACCTCAAGAGGGTTGGGGATAGTTAGTCTTGAACATACCCATTCACATCAATAGTTTGATGTTCATTGAAGGTTGCAAATGGTTGGGGGGCTGCATGATCTGTTGCATCTTTACACAAAATATTTGGGAAAATAGTTATACATTGCTGATAACTGTTGGCGTATTTTGTATCGTGCAACCCAACTTGTGGTTTGAGCCCAGTTCTGCTTAATTATTGAAGAATTCCTAAGACGGTGTACATATGATTCAATTTTGGAGTACGATATAGCCATACACTTAAAACAGCTCTGAAATTGCTGCCAACATGAGTTCATCTTTTAGATCACTGTGGCTGAAACTTGGGTCTGATCCAATCTTTATTATGCAGACTGTTCAGGTAGAGATAAGAAAAAATTCTCCTATAATCCTGAGGTCGTAGGGGGTGAGGTGGTTCAGGCCTCAATTTTTCTCAGAGCCAGCATTATGGGGACGAAGCCCAGCACCCTCTCCCTGTCTGCTTTACTTTCACTAACTTTGTACAGGAACCAGGGGGGCGGGGGGGGGACACGAAAAACGAATCAGAACGCGTATTTAATACAACCAGACAAGACAGGCACAAATTTTCGGCCAACTGGCCTTTGTCAAGCGTAGACGTAAGATCACAAAACGAACAAACGTCGAATAAAAAAAAAAAAATCAGGGGAAGAAAGATTGAAACTTCCCTGCCGCTTCGTCCAGTGGGAGAAAAGGACTAAAATCACGGAAATTTGCGGCTGTCTTGTCTGGTTGTATTATTAAATACGCGTTCTGATTCTTTTTTCGTTTTTACTTTTTTTTTTTTTTTTTTTTTTTTTTTTTTTGGGGGGGGGGGGGGTTTGTTGAGTTTTGTTTTTGTTTGTTTGTTCGTTGTTTTTTTGTTTTTGTGTTTTTTTGTTCGTTTGTTTTTGTTTCGTTTTGTTTGGGTTTTTTTGTATTTGGGGGGTGTTTGTTTTTTTTGTTTGTTTTTTTCTGTTTGCTTGAACGCAGGCAGTCGAACTTGTTTTGGATAACTTTATACAGGCTCAGTTTTTCTTGGGGCCAGTATTTTGAGGACGGAGTCCAGCTCCCCTTCTTGTCCACTTTATTTCACCAACTTTTTATAGACCTCAGTTTTTCTCGGGACCACCATTTGGAAGAGACGGAGCCCAGCTCTTCTCCTTGTCAGCTTTACTTTCACCAACTTTGTACAGGCCTCATTTTTTTTCTTCAGGGCCACCATTGTGAAGAGACGGAGCCCAGCTCCCTCTCCCTGCCTGCTTGCTTTCACCAACTTTGAAGAAAGTCATTCAGTGTGACGTTAGTACTATGGAATTCATTCCGAGCGCGGAGACACTGAAACACACACACACACACACACACACACCTCCACACACACAACAAACACACACACACACCACACACACACACACACACACACACACACACACACAACAACACACACACACTGAAACTGAAACTGAAACTGAAGAAAGTCAGATACATACCTCTATCACAGCTGGATAAACTGGAGGGTAGTGCACGTGCATGATTTTTTTTAATAAAGTTTCGCGAGCGTGATTCACAGCACCCGTCCAAATCGTGCGAGCAGTCTGGAACAAGCATCAACAGGCCTCGACAGAACGACCCTGCTAACCTAAGGTCGGTGTAAACTGAGACGTTTTATGTTGGCACTTTTCGTTCATGGACGTCATCTTACTTCAGTTAGAATAAAAATCACCCCTTTTAACCCTTTGACTCCACCACCTCACCTACCAACTGCAAAACTTTAACCCTTTGGCTCCCTAACCTTACCCACCAGCTTCTTGCAGGATGCTGGTGGATAGGGTGAGGGAATGAATCATAGGGGTAAGTTTTTGTTTTGCATAGCATGTTGACAATGGAGGATGCTGGTGCACATGGTACGGGAGTGAAAGGGTTAATTTAAAAAAAACAGCCGCAGCGAAAGATTGTCCGTCGCATAGGTACACTCACATACACTGGATATGATACGTATACACAGACGCGCGTGCACACACACACACACATACATACACACACACACACATACACACACACACACACACACACACACACACACACCATACGCACGCACGCACACACACACACACACACACACACACACACACACACACACACACACACACACCACACTCACACACACACACACATAAATGGAGAGAGATAGGTTTTTGGCGGTAGGGGGGTGGGGTGATGGGGAGTGGTACACACACACACACACACACACACATGGATCGAGAGATAGGTTTTGCCGGTAAGTGGGGGGGGGGGGGTTGATGGGGACTGGAACAGATGGGGACATCACAGGGAAACCCTCTAGGTGTGTCGTGATGGTGAAACTCTTTTGTGTTGTGGTCCACCCCTGACTGATTGCTTACCTGGAATGCTGCTTACCTTACCTGGGAAGACAGGGGGGGGGGGGCGGTAGCGAGAGGGTAGGAGGGCAGATCGGGGGGGGGGGGCGGTGAGAGGGGGGGGGAGTGGAGGCTTTATGGGGTTGAAAACGGGTCGAGCATACGTGAGTTTAGATTTATAGTCTACAGTGAAGTGAACATAGATTTTATACAGTCTACAGTGAAGTTAACATAGATTTATACAGTCTACAGTGAAGTTAACACAGATTTATACAGTCTGCAGTGACGTTAACATAGATTTATACAGTCTACAGTGAAGTTTACACAGATTTATACAGTCTACAGTGAAGTTAACACAGATTTATACAGTCTACAGTGAAGTTAACACAGATTTATACAGTCTACAGTGAACATAGATTTATACAGTCTACAGTGAACTTAACTTAGGTTTATACAGTCTACAGTGAAGTGAACATAGCTTTATACAGTGAAGTTAACATAGATTTATACAGTCTACAGTGAACATAGATTTATACAGTCTACAGTGAACTTAACTTAGGTTTATACAGTCTACAGTGAAGTGAACATAGCTTTATACAGCGAAGTTAACATAGATTTATACAGTGAAGTGAACATAGCTTTATACAGTGAAGTGAACATAGCTTTATACAGTGAAGTTAACATAGATTTATACAGTCTGCAGTGAAGTTAACGTAGATTTATACAGCCTTAAGTTGAGTTAGCATGGATTATTAAAGTCCGCAGTTAGCTGTTTAGTCTTGTAGTGGAGAGACTGGTGTCGGACATGTTTCTGTTCATGTTCTCTGTATCGTTAATCTACCGGCGAGCGTGCGTGCGCCCATTCTTGCGCGTATACGCCATCGTACACGCAAGACGCTCCTAAAAGCGCGCGCGTGCGTGCGTGAAGCATATTCATTCGTTACCATCATTGCTTCTGCTTTCATAAAAGAGCCTGTTTCAGTAAGGCCGTTTTGTTTTTAGTTGTGGGTTTTGTGTGTGTGTTGTTCTTGTTCTTGTTCTTGTTTGTTTTCTGTTTTGTTAGTTTGTTTATGTTTTTTCGTATTTATCGTTCTTTGTATCTCAGGGCTGTTTTGCTTTCATTTCAAGTAGGTATGTACGCGTGACACATGGGCACATATGCTCGCACGCACTAACGCCTCCTTCTCACCCTCCCCTCTCTCTCTCTTTCCCCCCCCCCCCCCACCATATTCTCTCTATCTATCTATCTCACTCTCTCTCTCTCTCTCTCTGTGTCCTCTCTTCCCTTTCTCACCCCACTTCTCTCCCCTCTCTCCCTCTCTCTCTCTCTCTCTCTCTCTCCTCTCTCTCTCTCTCTCTCTCTCTCTCTCTCTCCCCTCTCCTCTCTCTCTCTCTCTCTCTCTCTCTCTCTCTGTCACTCCACGTACAAGCTGGAAATGAGACAAGTGAAGCGATTAAAATGGTTACGAGTTCTCTGCGACTAAGTACCTTGCCTGAATGCATGAACACAATGGACCTACTGCAGTCTACTTTATTCTCAAAACACAGTGACTCATTTTTTAACTAAGTCCTCTCTCTCTCTCTCTCTCTCTCTCTCTCTCTCTCTCTCTCTCTCTCTCTCTCTCTCTCTCTTTCTTTCTTTCTTTCTCTCTCTCTTTTCTCTCTCTCTCTTTCTCTTTTCTCTTTCTCTCTCCCCCCCTCTCTCTCTCTCTCTGACACACACAAACACACTTACACACGCGCGCGCACTGTACTTGATTATTTACCTATGCTCGCATGCACAGCATCAACTCGTCACGTTACATACTTGTGTGCTTATGTACAAAACGTGGGCACACACGCACGCAAGAACGCACGCACGCACACATTCTCTCTCTCTCTCTTCCTCTCTCTCTCTTTCACACACACACACAACACACACACACACACACACACACACACACACACACACAACACAACAATAACAACAGCAACACAACACAACACGCACACAACACAACACACGCACACAACACTACACACACACTCAACACAACACACTTACACACACACACACACACACACACACACACACACACACACACACACACACACACACACACACACACACACACACACAGCACGTGTGGAAAGAGGGATAGATTGTAATTCTTTCTGTTCCAGATTTTTTTAAAAAATTTTTTAAGATAAACGGTACCCTGTCTCGTTCACCTGCTACTGGCTTACACATTCACGTCAGTGTTTACACGGGCTGAACATTACCTCCCTTCAGTGTGCTCGCTTATCGCCCTTCGCCAGCCGCTTGGAAAGCAGACGGCTTCCCAGTTTTCACGTCTGCTCAACTTGTACACAAGTTGTAGACAGCAAGTGCGTGTGAGACAGCCGGGAAACTGGTGAAAATCTGAAGGAGAAGGAAATTTGAAGTGGAGTGTGTGTGTTTGAGAATTCAGAAAAAGAGGGCAAAATTGTGTGAAACTAGGATTTCCCCTCTGCTGTAGATCTAGACAGGTTTTTGGGGGGGGGTTGTTTCTTTTTTGTGAGGTTTTAATGCAGTGTGATTCATCGGTTGCGCTGTTTCTTCAGTCTCGTGCGATCTTGGGAGAGGTAGAATTCTTTTTATTTTGGGACAGTGTACAAGCGAAATTGAGTCTTTGCTTGGCACAGGAGGCTGAAAAAGAGAAACAAAGAAGTGAATCAGGTGTTCGAGTTATTAATTAGTCAGAAGAGTTTCAAGTTTTGTTGGCAAACGCGCCTGTCAGGCCTGACTCTTGCGTTTGTAGATCTAGAGAGCTATGCAAAAATTAAACTGTAATGTAACTTAAGTTAATGCTTTAGCTCGAAAAAATACTGTTATTCTAAAGTGACACATGATAGCGAAGAGAAGGGGGTGGGGAGAGAGAGAGAAGGAGGGTGTAGAGGGTTGTTTCTCAACAGGCCCCACTCGAGTCACCGAGGCTGCAGCACTCGTTGAAGTCTCCACATTTTTCAGTGCAAGAATCCTTCTAGGCAGCAGAACGATTTGTTAATGCGCTGAAGACAAGCAGCATTCTTGCAGCAGCTGCTGCCAGTCTGGAACAGAGTACCGTTTAGTGTTCGCACTCACTGTAGCCTGTAGCACTCTGTGTATATATACAGGCAGCCTGGGTGTTGGTTGTGCTGTAGAACTGTGATTGGAAGCAGGTTTTCTGTGCAGTTTGTAAAACCCTGTATAATCTTTTAGTTCTGGCGCTCCAAGACAAAGAGCGAGCTCTATTCTATTTCAGCGATGTGAATGTGTGTTGTACGGGCTTTTCGGCATTACTTATCGGAGTCCATTTCTTGTGTCCCTAGGGAAAGTACCAGAATCAAGTCAGAAAACTTCAGACTTCTTCAAGAACCACGCATTATATAGAATCTAACCAGCAGGACTTTTTCAAGTTTGAAAGTTTATGTCGCCTAATTAAGGGGGAAAAACCTTAGATGCGTGCAGTGTCAATTTTCCTTTTTACTTTGAAGCGTAGGCCTATTTGAAGTGCAAAGCTGGAAGAGAAAGAGGAATCGCAGTTGTTGATTTGAGCAAAATTGTATCACGATGTTTCCTGGAGCGGAAGACGGACAGAACGCTAATGTGAGTCTCTCTCTCTCTCTCTCTCTCTCTCTCTCTCTCTCTCTCTCTCTCTCTCTCCTTCTCTCTCTCCCCTCTCTCTCCTCTGTGTGTGTGTGTGTGTGTGTGTCTCTTGTCTCTCTCTCCGTCTGTCTGTCTCTCTCTCTCCCCCCCCTCTCTCTCTCTCTCTGTCTGTCTCTCTCTCCCGCTCTGTCTCTTCTCTCTCCCCCCCTCTCTCTCACAGACACACATACACACTCACACACACACGCGCGCGCGCGCACACACACACTCTCTCTCTCTCTCTCTCACTCACTCACCACACTCTGGAAGAGGCAGAACATTTGCTTGCGTGAATACACTTGTGCGTAACAATGCCAGCTTGCCTGTGTATTTTGTGTTTTTTTATGAGGTGGAATGTTGTTGCAGCTGCTTTGGGTTGAGGAGCTCACTGATGTCATGTGCTGTATAAGTGTGGTTCGTCGTTAGTGCTGCGTAGCTATCCTGTGTGTTAAAGAATAATGACTAGGACCGACGGAGTCTATCTCTCTCTCCCTCTGTCTCTCTCTTCTGTCTGTCTGTCCTCTCTCTCTCTCTCTCTCTCTCTCCTCTCTCTCTCTCTCTCTCTCCTCCTCTCTCTCTCTCTCTCTCTCTCTCTCCCCCCCTTCCCCTCTCGTAGTAGTAGAGAATTATTGATGGACGCATATATGTTATTTAATATATGTTGTGTTGTGTAGTCTGTAGTAGTGATTATGTGTAAACTTAATTATGTGTGTGTATGTATATGTATAATCGTTATTACATAAAGAGCTTTGTGTTTAATGCGTAAGCTCTGTTCGTGTGTAAAGTTTGTTATTGTTATTTTGGTATTGGGGGTTTTGTTTGTTTCCTTATACTAGACTAAATGTTATTTCAAACCTTAACAGCTGTACGTTTATTCGTCAGGCCTACTCGCGGGTTTGTGTGTGTGTGTGTTGTTTTTCGTTTTGTTTTTAAGATTTAACGATGGCAGACTTGGAAAACTGACCAGACACTTTCTGATTGTGCATTTGTCTTTGCGTGGAAGATAAAGAGCTGTCCCCTCTCTCTGTCTCTCTCTCTCTCTCTCTCGCTCTCGCTCTCGCTCTCTCTCTCTCTCTCTCTCTCTCGCTCTCTCTGTCTCTCTCTTTCTCGCTCTCTCTGTCTCTCTTTCTCTCTCTCTCTCTCTCTCTCTCTCTCACACACACACACACACACACACACACACACACACACACACACACACACACACACACACACACTGGGAAACATAGGATATACCTGCATACGTAGCGTAACAATACCAGCTTGTCTGCATACTTTGTGTGTGTGTGTGTGTGTGTGTGTGTGTGTGTGACATATAATGATACATTGTTGCAGTTGAAGTGCCTAAAGAATGAAAACCCAAATAGGCTAATGTGACATGTGTTAAGGGTCTGAGCTGACTGTTGCGTTGTTCGTTTTCAGCTGTACGCTGTGTAAACAAAAATGTGTAATTAGAAATATCTCTTTCTCTCTCTCTCTCTCTCTCTCTCCTCTCTCTCTCTCTCCTCTCTCTCTTCTCTCTCTCTCTCTCTCTCCCTCCCCTCCCCTCCCCCGCTTCCTCTTTCTCCTTCCTCCTCCTTCTTCCTCTTCCTCTTCCTCTTCCACTTTGTCTGCTTCTGTCATTAGTTAAAACGTTAGAGTGTTAAGGACGAAAGGCATGTAATTTAAAGTGGTTTCATGTTTGTTACAAAATATGAATCATCACGTTTGTTATCGTGGCTACGAATCTATCATATGTGGCTGCAAGCATATCGCTTACCCTTTTTGTCCCCACCCACTCTGGTAGACTGTCTTGCGTTTTCTCCCTAGGTCTACCTGGTGCTCTTTTTCCCTCTGGCTTTTCTGTTGTGACTAGGTGCTTAAATTTCTCTTGTCTCATAATTTACCCTAGAGATGTTACTTGTCTATTCCTAATCTTCATCGTAAATGTGTGTGTGTGTGTGTGTGTGTGTGTGTGTGTGTGTGGGTGTTGGTGTTGTTCGAAGGAGTATCTCATTGACATTGGCAGCAAGTTCAGATAATTTAGGCTAGTTTTTACGTATGTTTTAGTGTCGTTATTAATGTTGCCATGGTTATATTTGTATTCTTTTTTTTTTCCTTTTATTTTTTTTATTTTTTATTTTTCCATCCCTGGTGATAAATTGGGCGGAAGAGATCAACGCCAGGGCACATCCTTAGATTATGTGCGTGAATATCTTACCATGTGTACGTAATTTCTATTCTGTGTGTTTTTTCCGTTTTTCTTTCTCTCTCTCTTTCTTTCTTTTTTCTTTCTTTCTTTCTTTCTTTCTTTTTGGTTCTTCTTTCCTTCTTTCCTTCCTTCCTTCCTTGTTTCTTTCTTTCTTTGTTTCTTTCTTTCTTTCCAAGGAGGTTTTGTATTCATTTTGAAATGGTTATAGCCCTGATATGACTTCGCAGTCGGCTGGGCTTGAAACAAGAACAACAACAACAACAATAATGATAATAATAATATAGTAATGACAATAATCATGATAAAATAATAGTGATAGTAATAATGATGATAAAGTTCATTGCTCAGTTTAATTCCAAGGCGGTGTTACAGCGAGGGCAGTGGGGGGGGGGGGGGTTCCCATGCGCGCTGTATCCATTCTTTCACCCAATCGGTAAATTTGTGATCAGGAGATATATTAATATGCGTGGTCGAAATTAAGTGATTTATTAAAGTTTGTCGAAGGACATGTGTTTTTAACTACCGGTGTTAAGAATTCAGCTGTTCTGTTACACACTCATGTCTTTGTGTGGTATTTTGTTTATATTGTGATGGGGAAATACCTCGTTCTCACACCACTGCTTTGCGAGAGGGGAGAGAAAAAGAAGTGAGAGAGAGAGAGAGAGGAGCAGGCGCGAGCATTTCCTCTTTTCCCCTTCCAAACACACACAACTGCAGCTAATACTATCAATGCTGCTGTAGCATATTTGTGACCACAGACGTTCTGCAGACATATTGCTATCTCTGCACACCGTGTCCCGTCTCAGCACAGCACAGCATCAGCAATGCATTCTCTCTCTCTCTCTCTCTCTCTCTCTCTCTCTCTCTCTCTCTTCTCTCTCTCTCTCCTCTCACTCTTCTCTCTCTCATCTCTCTCTCTCGCTCTCTCTCTCTCGCTCTCTCTCCTTTCTTTCTTTCTCTCTCGCTTTCTTTCTCTCTTCTTTCTGTTTCTCTCTCTCCCTCTCTCTCTCTCCCTCTCCCTGTCTCCCCCTTCTCTCTCTGTTAGAAACTTAAATTTCTTGAAACTGTCAAGGAATCAGTTTCTTGAAGATTCGTTTTAATTCACTTACATCTGTTCCATGACGTGGTCCTGTTCCTCCATTTACGTGTCTCCTGGCATTCATACTAAGATCTTGCCATGCTTAGTTTTGCGCAAGGCGAAGGAGTCAATACTAACTAGCAGATTTGGATCGAGCGTATATGGAACTATCCGAGTACGATGAATCCCTCTTGAGTATATTCAAATTCAGTTGTACCAAAAGTGTAGGCTGTGCATTGTAGCGAGGATGTGTATGTGTCAGTTTGCTGCACGACCAAAACAAAATTGTTTTTGATGTGAACGCAGTGTTTTCTTGGGTTGTCATTGGTAAAACGGTCCGACAACGTAATGACATGGTTACCGATTCAGAAACCGCAGAGTGTTTGTGTGGGTGGTGGGGGGGGGGGGGGGGTGAGCACTTCCATTTAGTTTGATTATTAAATCGTGTTAGAAATCAGAGCTAGGTATGACATTATAAGCCTGTCTGTCTGTCCTATCAGTTCACTCACTCAGACATATTACAGATTTCCACCAAAGTTGATGCATTTTTAGCTGCGTTGCGTTCATTACCGTTTGCTTTAGCGATAAACCGAATCCACTAAATCAAAAAGAATCGCGCCATATTTGACAAACGAGCTGTACTGTCTAGACCTTTGCTTAGAAAAAAAAGAAAAAAGAAAGAAAGAGAAAAAATCTAAACAGTTCCAGACAGGGTATGAGCGAAGATATTCTGCCCTATGCGTTTGGGTGTTAGGCAACGCAGACCAGCCGATTTTCTCATAAAGTTGACGTTTTGCGCGCCACCCTGTTGATAAGGTCAGGGTAAGCAGCATTCCTCGCTTCAGCAGGCAGTGAATGATGCCTCAGGAATGTGTCTTATCTAGAACGTTTCAACACTCCGAAACCAACACTGTTCACGTCCCGGCCCTGGAGATGTAGTCTCTAGCTTGTATCTCGTGTCTGTTGAAGGGGAGAAAATGTAACTTCCAGTCGCGCTGTTCTTGCGTTGTTGCTCTCTATCTCTATCTCTATGGCTATACTCCCAAAAAGATAGTGTGGAATCGAAAACGCGGGTGTTAGCGTGTTTCAGAGCTTCATTGTCTTTTTATGGCTTTTGGTATGGGCCGTTGTAATCATGCACATGCAATCTCTCGCAAGTCTTCTCGTTTCCTTACCGTTCTCTGTCTCTCTGTTCTCTGTCTCTCTCTCTCTCTCTCTCTCTCTCTCTTATCTCCTCTCTCTCTTCTCTCTGACCTTCCTCGACACATCGCACTGTATGCATACTTAAATACACACGCAATTACTACATGTTAGGATCGTACGGTGAGGGAATGTCGTTTTCGAAATTTGGAGAGGAAGATAAAACGATACAATTTTCCTAGATATTATGAGTTGGTGAGCGGGAGAAGGGGTGGCAGAAGTTCAAGGTCGTACCATATAGGCAGAAAACGAAAATTCTCTTCTCTCCTCTCTCTCTCTCTCTCTCCTCCTCTCTCTCTCTCTCTCTCTCTCTCTCTCTCCCCCCCCCCCCCCCCTTGTTTGTGTCTTGTGCACGGAAAATGGTC
>JAPXFY010000025.1:47779613-47849613 GCA_030674185.1 Monoplex corrugatus | reverse complement strand
TGTTGTTGTTTGTTGAAAGTGTTAATGATCTACTCCTCGACCATCCAGTTGTAAACGGTGGGGTTGTTGGTTTAGAGTGAGCGACGAATCAAGCCAGGAGGGAAGGTTGTCAGCTTACCGTGAAGGCCAGCCTGTATTACAGTACACATGTAGCCTGTCAGTCTAGACACATTGTATGGCAGTAGCCATCAAGTCAGGAAAGGCGGTGGCGGAAGATATCAGCAAGTACTTTCACATCAATCAAGGTAGGAAGTTAGTGGTGTAGTAAGTAGTCTTCCTTGTCCAGCTCAACGCCCGTTGTGTATTGAGCGTGTCTTCTTTTTGAATTTTCATTTATTTACTTGTTTATAAGTTTAGTTATTTATATTCGTTGATTTTTATCAACTGACCATTACTCCATTGTGAGAACTAGCCAACCTGGTGCACTGTCTTAAAGTTAGGGGGTTGCCGGGGGCTCTTTCGGTATAAATAGTATTCCCACCTTCTGGAAATTCTGTTCTAGAAATTTCCTCTTTTTCTGTCACTCTCTTCGTTTCTGCCTCCTTTCCTTGCTTTCTGTCATTTCTTCCTATCATTTTCTGCCTTGCTGGTCCATTCTCCTGTATGTTTCGATAAAGTCTTACGTACTTTCTTTTTTATTCCTGGATGATTCCTAGCATTTCTCCTCTCTTTCTGCCCCCTTTCTCTCTTTCTTTCTCTCTTCCCTCCGTCTGTCTCTTTTTTTTATCTCTCTCTTTCACCCCCTCTCTCTTTTTCTGTCTCTCACATACATACGCACTTACTCATTGTTAAAAACGGGTACCGCTGAGGAAAGATATAATAAAACAGCTTGATTTTTCTTTCTTTTTTCTTGGGGGGGGGGGGGGTCACATTAACAACTGAATTTGGGGTGTGATCATGTTGAAGTCAACTTTCCATGGAACTGTGTTTCGTTCTGAATGAAGGCAAACTGAAACTGCCAGTCGAACAAAATAACATGCCCCAGAAGAACTGTTTTGGGTAGGAAAATTAGAAGGAAAAAAAAACGGGACGGAATGTCATCGCAGTTTATCCAGTCAAAACTAGTTTGTTGGATCATGGTACATTTTGTGATTAATACATCACATAGAAACAACAAAATGGAATATAAAAAAAGAAATAATGAGGACGTAACTGTTACAGGTTTCAGTTTCAGTTTCTCAAGACGACGTCTCCGTGCTCGGAACGAATTCCACACTAACGTCACAGGTGCCTTGTGTACGGTGATCATGGCACAAGCCTTAAGCCTGCACATAAACCCATGAGCTGGGCAGGTCCTAGGCCTTACCTAGCCTATCACGAGCAAGATAATGACAGAGTATTTAGTTTAAAATACCCTCCATTACTAATAGTTGTGTTGTGAAAAGTTTGGATTTAGCTTTTAAATCATTCCCAGCACTGGTAGAAAAACAGAATCGTGTGTAAAACACGATCACTTTTCAGGCTGTGGTAAGCGGGTGATGGTGAGCCTTTTACAAAACGAAAAGAGATTAACCACAACCACAAGGCGGTAATAATCACGAGTCCAGATGTAACACCGGTCGAGCGCGGCTAAGGCCAGGCGAGTACTTGATGATCCAGAACCCTCGCACGCTTACAGCAACAGGACAGCAATGCATGCAGCACTCCCAGACGTAAACCGAACCCATCATGCTCCTTAATAACCCTTTGACTCCCGCACCCTATCCACCAACTGCAAAAAAAAAAAAAATAACCGTTTGACTCCCTGTCCCTATTTCACCAACTGCAAAAACTTAACCATTTGACTCCTTCACCCTTTTCACCAACTGCAAAAACTCAACCTTTTGACTCCCTCACTGTTCACCGACTGCAAAACCTTAACCCTTTGACTCCATCACCCTATCCACCAACTGCAAAAATTTAACCCTTTGACTCCCGCACCCTATCCACTAACTGCAAAATTTAACCCTTATGAAGCTGGTGGATAGGGTGAGGGAGTCAAAGGGTTAAGTTTTTGTTTTGCTAACATGGTCGACAATGCAGGATGCTGGTGGACAAGGTTGAGGGAGTCAGAGGGTGTAAGTTTTTACTTTGCTTACATGGTTGACAGTGCAGGATGCTGTTGGACAAGGTTGCGAGAGTGAGAAGGTTAAGGTCCACCGATGCGGCCAGGTCAGCACAGGTGGAAGGAAATGCGTACCTGGAGATATTTACCGGTGCCGCCGAGGGGGAAAATGCAATCATTCACTTGAGCGCAGGAGCTTGCAGATACAGCCCCGGGCCTTTCACCGGTCCTGACGGTTCTGCTTCCTGCAATAACATTCCGTTCCTAGTGTCCCGAGCGCTGAGCCAGTCTCTGTGTTATCCCGTGTGGTATATATAGAGTTAAGTAGTGGCAGAGAGCTGATATGATACTGCACTTCTGCTTCATGATTAACTTTATCCCCGTTTGTGTAAGTGGGCTTCTGCGCAGGTGCCATCGGAGTCTTTGGCGATCCTGTCCCTAGTCGCGCGTACATGGAAATGAAACAGACTTTGAGAATGTTTGTGGAGGGGAGGAGGATGAAAGTTGAGTGTAATATATATACGTTATATCTCTCTCTCTCTCTCTCTCTCTCTCTCTCTCTCTCTCTCTCTCTCTCTCTCTCTCTCTCTCTCTCTCTCTCTCTTCTCTCTCTCTCTCTCTGTTAATGACAGTTTAATCTCACTTTGGTTACAATGATTTATATCTCGTTTTTTTCCCTTGGGGATGCGCGGGGGTTCTTTCAGTATAAATAGTATCCCCACCTTCTGGAAATCCTGTGCTAGAAATTTCCTCTTTTCTGTTACCTTCTTTGGTCCTTTGTTTTGTGTCATCTCTTCTTACTATATTCTGCCTTACTGGTCCGTTCACCTGTGTGTATCCATTAAAGCTTTACATACTTTCTATTAGGATTCGATAATTCTTCATCATCAGGTGCCCTGCCGCATGTCGTTGGCGATCATGGACTTCCATCTGTCTCTGTCTCTCGTTGCCCCTAGCATCTCCCCCACCCTCCTCGTCCCCAGCCATCTGCAAGTCCGTCCAGCATTTTCTCCCTGGGTCTAGCCTGGTGCTCTCTTTCCCTCCAGCTTTCCCGTTGTGACCAGGTGCTCCAAATCCTCCTTCCTCATAAAATGGCCTATGAATGTTGCATGTCTTTTCCTAATCTTCCTTATGAGTGTCTACTTGTGTCTGCCTCCATCAAGACTGTCCCCGTTTGTTTTCTTTGCTGTCCATGGAACTCTCAACATTCTTCTTAGAAACCATATCTCGGCATTCGATAATTGGGTAATGTATTAACTGCATTTTTTGGCTCAAGAGAAATTTTATGAACAGAAGCAGTTTTAGGTAATTTCTGGCCTATTTTTATTTCAGTGTTTTCAGTTTACATATTGTATTCAGGTTTGTTTTTTTAAACCCCTTGGTGATAAATGGACGGAGTGTTCAGTGCCGGGAGCATGTCCTTAGATTATGTGCACGAACGCATTTATATGTGTACTTAATCTTCTTTTCCAGTTTTCTTTTTCTCCCTGTGGGGTATTGTGTACGTTCTGAGGTGGTTATAGCCCCGATATAGCTCTGCAGTCAGCTGGGCCTTAAACAAAAATAGAAATAAATATTTCATTTCAGGCTTAAAATCGTCACGCCAGCCTCTGACTCAACCTTGTTCTTTAGCTTTATTTTGCACTGTGGACTATGTCTATACTCATTAACATTTATATTTTTCGTACGTAATAACTCTTAATATAACGTGTGACAGTAAACATTACGAAAAAATTTAAAAAAAGGGGTTGGGGAGGTTATAATATGATACTCATTACAAAAACAAGAAAATAGGGGGGGGGGGGGGACAATGAAGAAAGGCAAACCCCCCTCCCACCCAAAAAAGGGAGGAAAGAGGTTGGGGTATAAATAATCGACTGAGTGCGGTTTTGTATGAATTACCAGGCATGTTGGTGAGGATAAGCTGGGAGGTAGGGACTGAGTATTTAACTTAGGGGAGACAATGACCATTTAAGATTACCACAAAAAAATTGTGTCCACATGATTTAGCTTTAGGTGTATGTCCATTTCATTCCCACACTATGTTGAACTGAAGATTCACTCAGGCGACTCCCAGACCTGTGCTTAAATAAAACCACCTTTCCAAGTGGAAACGTACGGGAATTTAAGACAAATGTCTTGACATTAGAGGGAAAAAAATGATGACGGATAGTCATGCCAGACTGACATTTTCTTCAGCCCTCGCTTTTAAAATTTGTTTTTGGGTACTTCTCGTCTTGAGACTGGATGAATCTCATTATGTGTGGCATGGGTGTCAACTGATAGTAGACTTGAGGTTTTTGAAAGATGCGTTAAAATCTTTTTTTTTTAAGATAATCAGAAAATCGTTAGTAAATCGTTTCATCATTTCTGGTGTCTGTAATCCAAAAGTGGATTCAAACATGTTCGTATGATTTGAGGGTTCATGTTTCTCATTCGGCCAGATGTGATCAGTATTTCTGATTTTGTAAAGATCTGTCTATAATCACAGAGACGAGATGGATTAGGGAACGAGAAGGGAGTAGGTTTATGTTCTAATTTCTTTATGGATTTGCACTTTCTTGAAAAAGACATCAAAGGAAAACACAAGATGGGATAAGTCACACTGATTTTCTTCTGACGCCTCTTAAGCCTCTTTTTATTAACTTAGTTGTCATGAAAACACAATTCAGTCAGATTACAAGTACACAACTGTAGCGTGTTGACAGTATTTTTAACCCAGTGCGATTGACTATGAACTTTTTTGTTTGCAGGAGAGTCAGGTTTGGGCAAGTCCACACTGGTCAACAGTTTATTCTTGACAGACCTGTACCCAGAGAGACAAGTTCCCACAGCAGCAGGTAAGTGTCTCTCTGTCTCTGTCTCTGTCTCTTTCTCTTCTGCTCTCTCTCTTCTCTCTCTCTCTCCTCTCCCTCCTCTCTTCCTCTTCTCTCTCTCTTCCTCCCTCTCTCTCTCCTCTCCCTCCCTCTCTTCTCCTCCCTCCCTCCCTCTCTCTCTCTCTCTCTCTCTCTCCCTCTCTCTCTCTCAGTCTAATGACTAATTTCCACAAAACTTTCAAGAAAATTAGAAATATGGACAAAATCTCGAACAAGTCTCAAAACCACAAATTAGATTAGTGTTTGGATGAAAGCTTGAAGTTAAGACGACGTGGATCATATTACGAAAGCATCGACAGAAGAGCGAACAGCTAGAGATCCATAAAACGGGAGGGGTGGTACAGGTGGAAGAACTAAATGAGAGAATGGGCTGGTGACTTCAAATGAAGGATCATCCAGATTAGACATCCATCAAACTCATAGAGAAACAGAACCACCAGCCGAAAGCTTTGCTTGAAATCTCTGCTCTCGGGGGGACGAAAACAGCTGGCTAGATTTGCTTTCAGTTCATCAGCAACCTCAATGCGATTCCGAGATGTCTTTTAAATATGATGAAGTAATAAAGTAATAGGCACCCCACCCACCCCCCCCCCCCGGGGGTTTTTTTTTGTTTGTTTTTTTCGCCAAGTTTAGTCGTTTTTTTGTTGCGTAAGTCCTTTTTTTGTATGCCTTTCCGTTTAATTCCGTTTCTTTTTTGAAAAAGAAAAACAGTGACAAACCACCAGTTGTTGCTTTGTGACGAATTCTCAGTATCTGAACAAAGAAACTGTACTAGGTCAAGTGTTCGTTCCAAGGTGTAGGATAAAAGTTGTTTAAGACTCCCGCACCTTATCCACCAGCTGCAAAACCTAACCTTTTGACTCCCTTAAACTTGCCACCAGCTTCCTGCATGAATCTGGTAGAAGCTGGTGGATAGGGTGAGAGAGTCAATAAGGGTTAGGTTTTTGCCTTGCTATCACTGATGGTGATGCAAGATGCTAGTGGATAGGATGAGGGAGTCAAAGGGTTAAATTTTTGCTTTGCTATGACTGATTGTATGTGATGATGATGCCGGATGCTAATGGGTAGGGCGAGGGAGTCAAAGGGTTAAGATGTAAAGTTCTGAGAACCTTGGACAGTGGTTATGGGATACTTAAAGGAAAAGCTAGAATTGTACAGACGGCTTTTATCGATATATGTAGTGTTTTGTAGGGTCTAATCAATCAACAGACGTATATAACGTGCACAGCCTGCAAGAAACTCCCCAAATAAAAGTACTGCCCTGGATCTTCCTTTTGTACTGTAATGTTATGATTGTTCAGTTGTTTGTTGTGTATTTGGGGGTTTTCGCCCTGTGTCTTCTTGCATGCGCCTGTGTTATGGTGTGTGTGTGCGCGCGCGCGCGTGCGTGTGTGTGTGTGTGTTTGTGTGTGCGTATGTGTGCACCTGTGCGTGCGCGCGCGCAATTGCGTACGTCTGTGAAACAATGATTGGTTGATTGAGTTTGTCTTGCTGTTCGCTTTTGTTCCAGCAATCGGCATAGCTCACTTCTTACTTTGCTTTCTGAGGTGGACTGTTGCCAAGATTAACCCATTCAAAAAGATTTTGGCATAAATACAGGAAAGAACCTTGTGCCCTTGACTTACGTTCCAGGTGGATGACAAAAGCTCGTTAACGTTTACGGTTCACAGAAACTGAAACTGCCAGTACAGTAATGTACTTTTTAACCCCTTTGTCTCCCTCATCTGATCCACCACTTGCAAAAACTGAATCCTTTGACTCTCATCTTATCCTCCAGCTTCCTGCAGGAAGCTGGTGGATAGAGTGAGGGAGTCAAAGGGTTAAGTTTTTGCTTTGCTAGCATAGTTGACAATGCAGGATGCTGGTAAACAGGGTGTGGGAGTCAAAGGGTTAACGTTTATGTTAGAAAGAAACCAAACCGCCAACCTCTTCAACGTTCCAAGGTTCACATGAACTAAACTACCAAAATGTTCGCCGTTTTATGACCTATGCAACCAATGCGGTCACCGTTTTATGACTTAAACTACCAAATGGTCACCGTTTAATGACCTATGCAACCATTATGTCCACCATTTTATGACCTGTGCAGCCAATGTGGTCACCGTTTTATAACCTAAACTACCAATATGGTCACTGTTTTATGACCTATGCAACCATTATGGTCACTGTTATATGACCTATGCAACCATTATGGTCACTGTTATATGACCTATGCAACCATTATGGTCACTGTTTTATGACCTGTGCAACCAATATGGTCACTGTTTTATGGCCTATGCAACCATTATGGTCACTGTTTTATGACCTATGCAACCAATATGGTCACTGTTTTATGACCTATGCAACCATTATGGTCACTGTTTTATGACATATGCAACCATTATGGTCACTGTTTTATGACATAAACTACCAATGTGGTCACAGTTTTAGCATCAGTGGTTCACTGCACTGAAAGTAAACCAGTGACTGGATGGACTGCATGCTTCATGTTACAGACACTAATAAACTATTAATTAAACTGATAATTGTATATGGTAAATGTTTTACGATTCAGAGACTCTGAAATACCAGCCGGGTAACCAGTATTTCATTATTTGCATTATTTCATGGTACAACATCGGTGGTCTAGTGCTAGAATACTCGCCTGCCACGCGGGTGACCAGGGTTCGATTCCCAGTCGAGGCACTGAATTTTCTAGTTGGCCCTGGGGCCCAGTGGATAAGCGTCTGACTTCAGATCAGAAGATTGCAAGTTGAGTCTGTCGGGGTCGAAAGCTACTTTGATATAATATCGATAAAGTATAGACTAGGTAAAACAGTCTAGGTAGGGCCTCAGGACCTGGCCAGCTCATGGTTTATGTGCTGGCTTAAGCTTGTGCCATGATTACTGTACACATGGCACCTGTGACGTTAGTGCATATGGAATTCGTTCCGAGCGCAAAAACGTCATCTTTGAGAACCGAAACTGAAACTCATGGTACAGAGACACCGAAGTACTGAACCGGTAACTAAAAAAAGTGCTTAATGTTTACGGTTCAGAGATGCTGAACTTTCAACCTGGTAAACCGTACTTTTCAGCTGTCAACCAACAATCCCAAAGCCCAAAACCAGTGTGCTCCGATGCAGAAAAGATTGCATCAAAGCATAATTGTACAAGGGAAGAGCGGTCCAAAATAAATATGCAGAGGCTCTTTGATGGGAGCATGTAACGCACTTTGGAAATGTACCCAGAGAGGCACAGTTAGTGGTGGCAGAGCGCGTTCTACTGTCGGTCAGTCCGTCCGTCCGTCATACAGGTAGAACATAAAGAAACCCACATTACGTGTCTTACATCACGGATAAGTACCGTCCTGAGCGAAAATGTTAGAAACGTTTGTCGTGCTTATGCTGTGTTAGTGAAGACTGATGCTGGAATAGTGCCCTCTCTCTCTCTCTCTCTCTCTCTCTCTCCTCTCTCTCTCTCTCTCTCTCTCTCTCTCTCTCTCTCTCTCTCTCTCTCTCTCTCTCTCTCTCTCTTCCCTTATCATCGTATTAACGGGGGGAAAAAGATATGGTAGTGGTGATGGTTCATACACCCCAAAAAATAACATCTGTACGTCTCTTTCTCTCTCTCTCTCTCTCTCTCTCTCTCTCTTTCTCTCTGTCTCTCTCTCTCTCTCTATCTATCTATCTATCTATCTCTATCTCTCTCCTCTCTCTCATCATCATCATCATCATCATCGTCATCATTCTTTGCCTACCGTTTCTCCACCTCTTCCTTCCATCACACACCCAGTTTGTCTCTCTCACTCCTTTCCTCCCGTTATCACTGACTCACTTCGCCTTTTTAAATCGAAATAGTGTTATTTCAGACCACTACAGTAAGAACAAAAAATCTGGTAATTGTTCAGTACTCAGACGTTTCTAATCAACGTCTGCCGTGATTCGTCTTCCAATCGTCCGAAAATGGTTTGCGTATGTAATACGGCAGAAGTGGCCTTTGCCAAATCCGCATTTGGCTGTTCTGTCCAAGGCCAGATGGTACCCGGTGTAACAGCCGTGAATAAACCCAGACTTTTTATATACCCCCACCCCCCTCTCAGATATATCCTCGTATAACGTGCGTATAAAGGAGGGGGGGTTGTTTGTTGGTTTTTGTTGGGGGGGGGGGGTTGTTGTTGGGATTTTTTGGTTTGTTTTTGTTTTTGTTTTTTATTAGGATCATCGCACCCAGAAGCTGGCACAATTTTTACAATGCGATGATGATGATGTCAGTGAGAATGATAATCAGTGATGTTATGGAGTTCTATCTAGGATTGAGACTGCGCGATAGGGCTGTACTCTATGCTTACTATCATGATATATCCTGGCATCAACCAGGCCCGAGAGATACAGACACCTGCGGTGCTGGTCAGAAGATGTGAACAACACCCTCAGTGATGCATCTGTGAAGTGGATGAGACTCGACTGTGTGGTCGTGGTGTGGTCCCAATCTTCCCAATGAGCCCATAGCGCGCCCAACTTTGGGTAGGAGACGGTTAGAGCCGAAAACTCCCACAATGATTGTTGAAGGGACTGATGGGAATTCAAACCCACAACCTTCCAGTCGGTAGTTGCGTTAACCACTACACGACGATGACTGGTTTGTACGTATAAAATATATCTGATTTCTTGAGCTTCGCGCCGGTATGATATTTTTACATAAAGTTTTACTGTGATGCTACACACAGTTATTTTCCTGATTGATAAAAACTTGAGCATTTGAACATTGGGCTTTGTTTGGGAAAAGTCATAAAGAATAAAATCAGGATGTACAAAAATTACTTGGAAGGCTTAAAGCAGGCTTCTCCTGTTTATATTTGAGAGAATTGTCCCAATACAGCAGATCGACATGGCGTAAGGAGAAATAGTCTTACATATGCCTTATTTTTCACAAAATTTCAGACGCTAAAATTTCTCATTGTGAACGAAGGACTCGTCACAAAATCAACAATAATTTTTCTTAAAATTTCAGACGCTAAAATGTCTCATTGTGAACGAAGGACTCATCACAAAATCAACAATAATTTTTCTTTAAAATTTCTCCTTGTGAACGGACTCGTGGCAATATTAATAATTTTTCACAAAATTTCAGACGCTAGAATTTCTTATTGTGAACGAAGGACTCATTACAAAATCAACAATATTTTTCACAAAATTTCAGACTCTAAATTTCCTATTGTGAACGAAGGGACTCATTACAAAATCAACAATATTTTTCACAAAATTTCAGACGCTAGAATTTCTCATTGTCAACGAAGGGTTCATCACAAAATCAACAATATTTTTCACAAAATTTCAGACGCTAGAATATCTCATTGTCAACGAAGGGCTCATCACAAAATCAGTTGAGTTCACGTGTCAGTAAGAAGCAGGTGCTGTACAAGTCAAATCAGCCCTTGACATGTCTTGTTCACTGGAAAACCGACAGAAGGTCTCACAGCCTCCTCCTCTCCTTCACCTCCTTCTACTGTCTCCTCTGCCTGTCCTCTATCCTTCTCCTCCTCCTCCTTCCATCACAGACCCATTCCGTCTCTTTCACTTCCTTCCTCCCGTTGTCACTGACTCATTTCGCTTTTTTTTTCTTTTTTTTTTTTTCAAAATCGAAATAGGGTATTTCAAACCACTCCAGGATAGGGGAAAAAATCTGGTAATTGTTCGATACTCAGATGTTCCCAATCAACGTCTGCCGTGATTTGCCTTCGAATCATCCGAAGAAAAAATAATTATGGTTAGCGGATGTAACAGCAGAAATACCGCCAATGCCAAATCCGGCCCTGGCTGTTCTATCCAAACCCAGATGGGACCCGGTGTAACAGCTAAGAATAACCCCAGACTGTTTCATACACCCCCATCCCTGTCTGACGTATAACGCATATGAAGTATATATCTTGACCTTTGCGCTTCTGTGTAGTATTTTTGCTGAAAGTTTTACTGCGATGCTTTACACTTATTTCCTTGATAGATTAAAAACGTGACTGTTTGAACCTCAAGCTTTTTTTGTTTTGTTTTGTTTTTGTTTATTTGGTTGTTGTTGTTGTTTTCGGGGGGATGAACAAAAATCAAGATGTATGAAATTATTTTGGGAGGTTTAAGCAGACTTGTCCAATATACATACGTGACAGGATTGTTCTAAGACAACAGCTCGACGTGACTTAAGGAGAAATAGCTCTACACTGGTCTCCGCCCCACCCACCCCCCCCCCGCCCCGCCCATAAAGTTTCTTAAAATTGTCATTGTGAATGAAGGACTGCGTTCACCCGCCAGTAAGATACAGTTGTCGCGTACGTCAAATCGGCTCTTGACACATCTTGTTAACTCAAAAACCAGCTAGAGAGATTGGCGTATTCTAGTTTCACGTGGAACATGTCTGGTGTTAAGGACCCTCCTTGCAAAATATTGCATGGGACAGTTCCCATAACGAATGTTTGTCGATGCTTTTGCAAATTGTCTTTCCAAAGTAATATCCACAGAAGATGTCATTTTTATACACGACCACCCCCCCCCCCCCCCCCTTATAAAATCAGCTTAAAGTGGCCAAGCTCTACAATTGCAGCGCATTTAAATAATTGTAACCAGACAGACATTCGTGCTCGTGGACATTATGTTCTCTAATCATCCGTAGAAAATCAGCTTAACGTACTGCAGTCTGAATCTTTACTTTATTTTAAAGCGCTTTGAAATGACAAAGCTTAATTAGGAAATTAAAGACATTCCTGTTCTTGGAACCAGAAAAGCGTGCACACGTGCTTGGGCGTGAGAGAGAGAGAGTGAAAGAGAGAGAGAGTGTGTGTGTGTTATGTGTGTGTGTGTGTGTGTGTGTGTGTGTGTGTGTGTGTGTGTGTGTGAGTCCTCTTTGTAGTCCTTTTATTTTCAGTCTTAGTGGCGTTATAGTTTCCATCAGTTTTATTTCTGTCCACTCGTAGCTGTCCGTTATTAACCTGCTTGTTTCCAAGATTTTTTTTCTCTCGTTTTTTTTTTGTTTTTTTTTTGTTTTTTTTTATTTATCTTGGCAGCTGAATTGAGGGTTTAAAAACCTCGAAGAACTGACAGACTAAATTTAATTACAGAAAAGAGTGTATTGATTAGGACAGAAGTAGGATGATTTGGGATGGATTGGAGAAGCGTCGTCCTGCATACATTTGACAACCACCTATTGAGGCCATTGTTAAAACGGTTCTTCAGTATGGAGTCGCCCTGCTAAATGTCCTCGTCGGCTTATAGCGAAATCCTGGTACATTGTATTCAGAAGTACATGGATATTTTCGCATTGCAAGTTTTGTCCAATTTTTCTCTTCTTTTCCCGCTTTCATCTTGATTTTTTGTTTGTTTTGTTTTGTTGTTATTTGTTTCGTTGTTTTTGTTGTTGTTTTTAGGGGGGGGGGGGCATCCGTTGCTTCCATACTCCCATCTCTCCCTCCCCTTTTATTCGTAGTCACACACACACACACACACACAACACACACACACACACACACACACACACACACACACACACAACACACACACCACACACACACACAGAGTCATACGGTATTGAGGCAGAGGCCACCAGAGAAAAAGACACAGTGCACCCAGAAAGGATTAGGAACAGAGAAAGTCCTGCCCCCACCCCCACCCCCACCCCACCCTCTTGCCCCCGCTCCTCCCAAGACGTGAGACTGAGAGTGAGTGAGTGAAGTGAGTCATCCCAAGATGACACAGTCCAATTTAACGTGGCTGTGGTCAAGTGGAAATCTTTCCCTTGTGCTCGTGTGTGTGTGTGTGTATGCATGTGTGTGTGTGTCAGTCTGTGTGTGTGTGTGTACCGATGATGTGTTGTTGTGTGTGTGCGTGCGCGCGCGCGCGTGTGTGTGTATGCGTGCACGGTTGCGTGTATCTGTGTGTGTGTGCCGATGGTGTGTGTGTTGTAGTGTGTGTGTACGTGTCAGTGTGTGTGTCTGTCTGTGTGTGTATGCATGTGGATGCATGCTGTGTGTGTGTGTGTGTATGCATATGCGTGCTTGCGTGTGTGTGTGTGTGTGTGTGCGTGCCGATGAGTGGCCAGGCTTGATAAAACGAAACGTGGAGTCCCCAGACGTCTGTCGCTTCCCATCAGTAACAGCTATAATGTTCTGCGTTAATGTTGTAGAAATGGCGCATGGCTGTCTGAGGGTTCGTACAATTACTAGGGAATTAGTCCCTCTGTCGTCCTTTGCCAAAACAAGAGCCAGTATTTCCGATAAATCTGTTGTTTTTGTGGTGTCTGTGTGTGTGCGCGTGCTCGTGCTCGTGGACGTGTGTATGTGTGCCTCTCTTTTTGACAAAAAAACTATTAACCGTTATTTCATTATGTGTGCTCGCGTGCGTGCATGTGTGTACATGCTGTATGTGTTTCTCTTTTTGACAAAAACTATCAGCCATTATGTATGTGTTTCTCTTTTTGACAAAAACTATCAGCCATTATGTTTTTTGATTGTTGTTGTTGTTTGTTGTTTTTACTACAAGAATCAAGATTTTTGTCCTGTTCAGAAAACTTACCTTAGTTTGCCAGTTTGAATTTTATGTAATCCAAAACAAGTGTGATTACCCGCGTTCAAGCAAACAGGAACCAGAAAAAAACACGAAAAAGGAATGTTTTTCTCACACTGGACGGAGCAGCAGGGAAATTTCTGTCTTTTTTCTCCTAATTTTTGTATCAGGTGTGTGTTTGTTTGTGTGTGATCTTACGCTTGACACAGGCCAGGTGGCCGAAAATTCGCGCCTGTCTTTGTCACGCGTTCTTATTCTTTTTTTCGTGTCTTTTCTGGTCCCTGAATTTTATGTTTTTGTTTTGTTTTGTTTTTGTGGTGTTTTTTGTTTTTGTTTGTTTGTTTTTTCCCTCAGTGATGTTGCCTCTGCAGGGGAAAGAACTGTTCGTTGGGGATTTTTGTTCACATTGTATGGATGGGTGTTTACCCTTTTGTTTTCTATTTTATTATTAAACTGAGCAGTGATTGTTCTGTTTCAGTATTTAAATGCCCAGAAAGAAAAACAAAGTTTGGAAAATTAAATACAGTATAGCTTTTTGTTGAATATTTCGTCAATAATTAGTTTCAAGCATCAGGACTCCGGCCATTTAGATTGCGTTTACGTTAATGATCAAGTCCTGTCATTTTGGACGAAGCCCTGGCGAATTAAGATAAATTTGTCATTTGGGTATGTGAAGTTAATAAGTTATGTTATGCCCCCCACTTGCAATGGTAGAGAAGCGAAATCGTCATAATTATGCTTTGCGATCTGTTTGGCCCAACATAGTGGAGCACGGAAACTTTAGTGGATAATTTTGAATTGCGATATGTCTCGAAATTGAGTTTCATAATTCTAATTGGCGAAAGCCAGATATAGTCTTTCCGTCCTTGCAACAGCGTTAGTTTTGCATTGGCTGTTTTGTTTGTAATGTATTCTGTAATAACGCGAAATGTATCTGAATCTATCAGGAAATGGACATTCTATAAATCACAAGGATTGACTGATCGGCCTCTCTCTCTCTCTCTCTCTCTCTCTCTCTCCCCCTCCCCCAGTAGAAATCTTGTGTTATGTCAGTGCTCTCTGTTGTCTGTCTGTCTCTCTCTCTCTCTCTCTCTCTCAGGACAGATCATGTCGAATACCCCCCCCCCTCTCTCTCTCTCTGTCTCCCTCTGTCTGGCTCTCTCTCTCTCTCTCTCTCTCTCCCTCCCTCTCTCTCCCCTTCCACTCTTCCTCTGCTGTTTCATGTGTCAACTGTCAGACGACATGCAGCCGGGGTCAGTCTGAGGTCAGGACAGGTGTGAATAGGTGAACAAATTAACCGACTCTCCTCTCGCCCATTGTTTGCAGCTTTCACGATTGTGACCCTTTGATTAAACTCGACTTTGGAACTGGAACACCATCACCGTTCCTCACTCAACCCCGTCCTCTCTCCTATACTCCCACCGCTAGCATTACCGCACCCTCATCCACACAAACACACACGCACGCACGCAAGCACACAAACACACACGAACACATACTCACGCACGCACGCACACACGCGCACGAATACATACTCACACACACGCACACGCACGCACGAACACAAAAACACACACGCGCGCGCGCGTGCGCATATACACACACACACAGCACACACACGCACGAACACATACTCACACACACGCACGTACGCACGCACTGTTATCCTTTGCCAAACAAGAGCCAGCGTTTGCGATAAATCTGTGGGTTTTGGTGGTGGTGGTGGTGGTATATGTGTGTGTAGATGTGTTTGTGTGTGCGTGCGTGCGTGTGTGTTTGTGTGCGTGTGTGTGTGTGTACACGCACAAAGGAGCGCATTGTCTTCATCTTTGATCGGACAATCTTATGATTTTCATTTTGTGATTTAGCGCTGTAGAAGGTCTTTCTCTCTCTCTCTGCAAGGATTTTTGGCTGATTAGTCAACAGATAGTCACCAAATTTTAGTCATAGGTCTGATCCATCACGGATGCGTGTGTGTGTGTGTGTGTGTGCGTGCGTGCGCGTGCGTGCGTGCGTGTGTGTGTGTGTGTGTGTGTGTGTGTGTGTGTGTGTGTGAGAAACATGGATAATGTGTTTATTTACTGAAGGCCATCTTCTTGAAGGGGCAGACTGAGCAAACATACAAGAATGAAATGTTTCGGTTTCAAGATCGTTAAGGAAAGTGTGTGTGAATGAGAGAAAAACTATGAAACCATTATTCTAAACCCGTTCACACCCTAACTCTGCCCATCAAGTACCCTTTCGCTCTCTCACACTGTCCACCAGCGACTATTGTACACTCTCACCCTATTCAACAGCTACCCTTTTTACTGCCTCTCCCTATCCACTATCTACCCTTTGACTGCTTCACTACCTTCACCATCTCGTGTTGACTGGGATTGGATTTGGGAGTCAAAGAGAACATTTCATTACTTATGCTGTTTAAATCCGATACCATGAACGGTCATTTCATCAGACGGCAGATGCACATCGGAAATAGCCGGCAGAATCGGCCAAGCCAAAACAGCATTCAAGAAGATGACAAGCATTCTTACCAACAAATGCCTATCAATTAACATCAAAAAGAGAGTCCTTGAATGTTATATAGAACCAATACTGTTGTACGGATGTGAGGCGTGGACAGTTAGCAAGCAAAGGCAGAGCAAGATTGAGGCAGCCGAGATGTGGTTTGTAAGAAGAATGTTGAGAGTTCCATGGACAGCAAAGAAAACAGACAAGACAGTCTTGATGGAGACAGACACAAGTAGATCACTTTTAAAGAAGATTAGGGGAAAAAAACAGGCAACATTTATAGGCCATTTTATGAGGAAGGGGGATTTGGAGCACCTGGTCACAACAGGAAATCTGGAGGGAAAGAGAGCACCAGGTAGACCCAGGGAGAAAATGCTAGAGGGACTTGCGGAGTGGCTGAAGACGAGGAGGGTGGAGGAGATGCTTGGGGCAACAAGAGATAGAGACAGATGGAAGTCCATGATCGCCAACGCCGCGCGGCGAGGCACCTGATGATGACCATGTACTTGCTGCGACAGAGGATAGATTTGTTTAGAGGGCCATGATCGCCTAAGCCATGCGGCAGGGCACATGATGATGATGACGATGACCATTATCATTTGGAAGACAGTCGAAACTGACACTTAACACTGACTTGATATTGGGATATGATAGAATTCTGACATTTGTAAGAAGCAAAATCCTGTTTCTCTGTAGTTGTGGAGAAACGGGATCGGGGATGGGGGGGGGGGGGGGTTTAAGGTGAGTATACAAGACGACTTGTACTCTAAAATCACTGTCCACGGAAATTGTGTTGAGACGAGAATGACCCTGGGAGGAAAATGGGAGACTAGAAGGTCTAGAGAGGGATAACAGTTCATGGATTTAGAAGGACGGAGTGGGGGGGGGGGGAGGGAGAGGACGATGGGTGATTCATCTGGGTTAGATCCCGGTGAATCAGGAAATCCAATCGGTGATTCTTTCCCCATCTCAGACGCGCCATGCATCTTCATTAGTGACTGCGTGTGGCCTCATGTGTCCAGCGATAAGCACGTGCATGGTGTTCCCACACGAACCACGCCCCTCTGTCACAGTCAAAATGCCCCATGACCCGCCTGTTTATTGGCTGTTATCAGGACTCTCGGAAATAAATCTATCTGGGTCATACGGGGCAGTGTGGATGCTGCATGCATGTTTATAGCTTACAAAATGCTCAGAGAGGACAGAGTCACTCAGCAAACTGTTAGCATTTCTTCAGTAAGGGCTAGATATGTGAAACACACTCCTGGAAAAGGGGGAAAAACTTGAAAAACAAAACAATAAAAGATCAATTTATTCGAAAATGAAAACAAACTAAACAATTATATCCAGTTGACACATCAAAATCATTTTCTTTAAAGGGATTGAGGACAAAACGCAAACTGTTTTTTTGTTTGTTTGTTTGTTTTTTTGTGTGACACAAGAATACTGCTGTTTCTTGTACTATTCATCTGTTGTATCTTGAATGAAACATTGCTGTTCGTTTCGATTATGGACATATGTACAACATAATACGTTCGGGAATGAAACTGTTTAAAGCAGCAGTCATTAGCTTTTTGTAACAGACAATAAAATACCTGTTTGCACATGTCTTTATTACATTCATTTGTGTTTTCTGTGTACGTTTTCAAATTGGATGAAAGATTGATGTCGGATCTTGTGATTTTAATGATGACGACCAGATTGTAATTTCTTAATAGAGATTATAATGTTTTTCAACTTGTCTGTTAAATGTTAAATGTCTGTCAACATATCAGTTCACGACATAATTTCGTGACAATAAACTACGTGCCTGCACCGTAGTGTTTCTGTCTCCCACCCCCACCCCCTTCCCAGATGTGACCTGTAATGACCTTGCCCTTTTGAAGAGGGATTGGCTTTTGTGACCTTGTACTGGACACTGCTCATGCCCAGCGTGCGCTGGACACAAACTGGTCGATGAGTGATCCTAATGAAAACGGTAATTGAAGGTGGGTTTACTGCCGTGTCGCTGTCTCCCCTCGGAGGCTGGAATGCGTCTTCCGGGGTCACCGCAAGATGACAGATGTATGGCAAAGTGTCAGACTGTAAAGAACAAAATTGCAGTTTCTTTTTTGTTGTTGTTGTGGTGGTGGTTGTTGTTGTTGTTGTTGTTGGGGAGGGTGGTCTCATTTTCCCATAACGTCCGTACTTTTCACTGAACAAGCGTTTGGAACTACAAAGGCAGGATTTACAGGAGTGTGAAATCATCACGTTTGGGATGTAGATTTTTTGTGGGGGGAAAGGCAGGTAAACATCTTTGATTCACAAGGTTGATCCTTTTCATTTGTCACGTTGCCCTAATAGCAATTATGGGTCCTTAATCTTTTCACACAAACTCTTGCTCTCTTCCCCAACCCCCAGTAAAATTAAAATTGCATCCACACAGGCTCTGTTCCGTTTCACCAAAGTAACCCAGCAGCAGAACAGGGTCTCCTCTGGAGGGTGGCGACATGGCGGCTTTACATCTGTGGATGCCATGAGTTTCTTGGTATTGGACTTCGACTGAATGAACTTGGTGTTGATGATGTTTTGAGAGGCCGGAATGAGTGGCATGGGATCACTGGGGTTGGGACAGAAGAAATAACAATTGAGGTTTCAGTAGGATCATAACGTTTTATTGTTCAGCAGTAGCTTGCATTGCAATGGTTGAAATGCACATTTGTGGACTTAGTTATGTTTAAATTTGTATTCAGGTGTGTGTGTCTTTCTTTTGTTGTTGTTGTTGTTTTAAATCCCGTATGCGATGAATTGGACGGAATGGTCAACGTCAGGGTATCTCCTTTGATTACGTGCGCGAATGCATTGATATGTGTGCTTAATTTTCTTTTTCCATTTTTTTTTAATATTTATTTTTATTTTCCGGTTAAAGTATTGTCTATGTTTTGAACTGGTTATAGCCCTGATATGGCTCTACGCAGTCGGCTGGGCTTTAAAACAAAAATAACACAAAAAAACACAGTGACCATTTGAATACCTATAAGGACGTTAATTACCAGCTTATTGCATGACCAGATGTACATGTCAGACAGATATTTTCATGTCACTTCACTGAATGATTAATGGAATAACACGAAAACCAGTAAAGGTTTAGTTTTCCTTTTCCTGCAGCGCAGAGTTGTTGATTATAATTCGTATTATGAATTTCAAACAAAAGATTGGCTTGTAAGTGGTAATGAGATAATTACAATGACTCTTTCGCATCGTCATAGAATCACACAGCATTCTTACAGAGAGTTGACTTATTTGTGCTTATCTATAGAGTTTGAAATCTCCCTCCTTCCCCCACCCAAAGAAAAAAGTTGAGATTTCCTTCCTTAGAGCGAAAAGTTTACCATAGAGGATTAGTGGCCTCAGGTTTTAGGGTGAGGGTGGAAGGTGAGGAGATTGGCATAGTGTGGCTTATGTCTTTGATTAGTTCCGTTATCTGTCTGGTTATTTTGACCGCGTGAAAGGAGTACCCTGTCTGTGAACATGTCTGGGATAATTAAACTCTTTGTGTGCGTGCACGATCCCTCCCAGTCCCATGGAATCTAGAGTCAACGATTTGTGTGTGCACTTTCTCCCTAGCACCATCAAAGGCCAGGTCATGAGATTTAAGATGAAAAAGAAGGCGGGCTTCGTTCAGTGGATGCATACGCTTTATTACAACAGCAATGATGGGTGGGTATAAGGCCCTGTTTGATGTTTAATACAGCAGCAATGATGGGTAAGAGATACGAAACTGTCTGATGTTTAACACACACAACATTGATGGGCAGGATATGTGAAACTGTCTAATGTTTTTAATAACACACAGCAGTGGTGAACGGAGCCTGTCTGATGTTTACATTAGAAGATCAGGGCAGTGTGTTTCAGAATTTTGAAGTTGAAAAGTAGGCTAGTCTGCTTGTCTGTACAGATCATGGTGGAGATAAACACAGCATGAGGAGTACTGGTGGTAGCAGCAGCTGTGGCAGTCTTAGCACATACATCGTTAAATTGTAGTGTCCCTAGATGGCGTCTCCACGTTCGTTGCAATGATGTCACAGATATCACGTGATGGATAAGATTCAGAATGATCGTGGCCAAAGCCCTACACCTGCGCATAAACCCTATGTGTTGGCAAGATGTTGGGTATTGTACACCGGGCCTAATCGAGAGTCAAATCCACAACCCCTGCCTTACCAACATGGTGCTATAATCATTTGAGCTAACGGGCCAGTTAAAAAAAAACTGTGGCCCATCTTAGGATTGAACCCACAATCCCAGCACTATCAGCACAGCACTCTGACCAACTGAGCTAACAAGCCCAATGTGTGATAGTTGTAGGGCATAGTGTAATGTCTTTGTTATTGTTTCTTTAGATTTGGTATGTTACCGTCATTCAGCAGAATGGTATACACCAGCAGCCTGTCTTTCGTGTGTTCTGTGTACGTTTGTGTTTGTGTACACAGTGTAGCTCAGTAACATGATCATTCATGATTTTAGATTATGGATGAACATGGACAGAGATGATTATACTTTATTTTTCCTGTTTCTACGAGCCTGTCACTAATATGACTTAACGTGCATGTTGGGTATCCTGCATGTATCCCACATATCGGGGGTTCGGGCACTGGCAAGTCTGATTTTGAAGTTCAGAAAACATCTCCATCCTTTACCCACCAGGAGCAGGTGTCTAAGCAGATCGAACCCAGGACCTTCTCATTGAAAGTCCAATGCTTACCCACTTGACTATTGCGCCTGTGGAGAGAGACAGACACAGAGAGAGAGAGAAACTGAAACTGAAAATGGTTTATTGCCATTGACATTTTTGTCCTTGTGGCAAGGAGCATAAAACAGTCATTAAATTTTATGGCGACGTTTTTGTGAAATAAAGATTTATAAATATAGTCATGGCTGACATTACATCCATTCAATTTTTTTTCTAATGATGAAGAAAAAATTGAAGGGAAAAAGTTGAACAAAACGTTGAACAAAAAGTTGAAGAAACAGTTGACCACCCAACGTAATTAGTCATATAAGTAAGAAGAAGACCCAAATCCGGCAAATAAACTTAAGAACAGTATAAAGTGATATCTTCGCTGGAGATAAACTTACATTAGTTTAAAAAGTTGAACAAAAAGTTGAAGAAACAGTTGACCACCCGACATAATTAGTCATATAAGTAAGAGGAAGACCCAAATCCGGCAAATAAACTTAAGAACAGTATAAAGTGATATCTTCGCTGGAGATAAACTTACATTAGTTTAAAAAGTTGAACAAAAAGTTGAAGAAACAGTTGACCACCCAACGTAATTAGTCATATAAGTAAGAGGAAGACCCAAATCCGGCATCAAACATAAAAACAATATAAAGTGATATCTTCACTGGAGATAAACTAGAGAGAGAGAGAGGCTTCATTGCTTTTAATAAACTATCGTCTTTGATCGACCTTTGGGTTCACAGGCATTTATGAATGAATTGTAGACATACGCTGATAAAGTAGCAGTGCATGTTGACTAATGTTTATTACAATTTGAAGTGGTCTATTGATTTGAAAAAACTTTGAGATATCTATTGTACGTATCATTTATATCACTTATTTGCATTTCCATGTCAGTTAATAAACTTGATATGTTTCCACCGTGGGGATGCCAGGGGCTCTTTCAATATGAATACTATCCCCTCCTGGAACTTCAGTGCCAGACATGTCCTGTTTTCTGCCACTCTTTGTTTCCGCCTTGTTCCTTGCTTTCTTCATTTCTTCCTATCATTTTCTGCCTTGTTGGTCCATTCACCTGTATGTGTTCAGTAAAAAGTCTTACATGCTTTCTCTTAGGATTGATAATTGTGTACATATATTCAGTGTATTTTTGGTTCTAGGAAAATGAGATATGCGGAAGCAATTTTAAGTAGTTCAGGCCCGTTTTTATACATGTTTTAGAGTCCTTAGTTCTGTTTATATTCATTTGTTTTTTAAATCCCCTGTGATAATTGGACGGAGTGGTCAACGCCAGGGGCATCTCCTTAGATTATGTGCGCGAATGCATTGGTATGTGTACTCAATTTTCTGGGGGTGTGGGGGGGTCACCCTGTTTTAAGTACTGTGTGTGTATTGAAACGGTTATAGCCTTGATGTGGCTGTACACAGCCGGCAGGGCTTAAAGCAACAATGAGAATAAGAACTCGATACATTGATACCTGGTTGTCATAGATATAGATCTAGAGGTATAGCTCCTGCTTTTTATGGAGAGTCTAAGTGCACAGGTTTGAGTCCAGCTCGAAAGAAGCTTTTGTTACGTTCATCCTCCCATCCATCTTTCCATCCATCTACTGTCAGTGGGCACTTAACCTTGTTCGGAATTGTGTAACGTGAAGCATTGCCCTCATAACGCTGGTTCTGAAAAAAACTTCTCTTCATACTACCTCATTCCCTTACAAACTCATGGGAACGTACGACAAACCTTTTCATGTAATATATTATTAACATGAGTATATAAAATCTATGTGCTTGACATTAGTAAACTAAAGGTCTTTTCATACACTGTCACAAAGATTCGCAGGCTCTATGTGCAGCCTATATTGAGAAAATTAACATCTGCTCCTGACAAAATAATATTCTACGCCGGTTTACACTCGTACGATCAGAATTTCCTGTTTTTCGACCAAAAGGGGGGAAAGAAAAAGTCAGACAGAAAGAAAACAACTTTGTCGAGTTGCCAAAATCTGTATCAGTCATAAAGCGCAAGGTATAAGTTTGCTCTCTGACTGCGCGTGCACCTGGGAGTCAAGTTTTGTTGTCTATGCACGTGTGTGTACGTCAGCCATGACGGGGGTAGGGGGGGGGGGGGAGTGGTTGGAGGTAGTAGCATTTCTGGGCCGAACGTATTGTGAAGCGCTTAGGTTCGACATGCTTGTGTTCTGTTGTACATAAAGCAGCCCCACCGTGCCCAAGATGTTCGCTCTTGACCTTTTGCTTGCTTCTTTGCTGCGTGACTTCTGTTCAGGGAATGAATGGAGCATCTGTTCCTCTGGGAAACTGCTGTTGCTCGTTTCGTTCAGGGTCTTTCTGTCTGTGTTTTTGTCTGTCTGTGTCTCTGTCTCTCGCTGTCTCTCTTTGTCTCTATCTCTGTCTCTCTCTTTTTTGTCTGTCTGTCTCTCTCTCTCTCTCTCTCTCTCTCTCTCTCTCTTGTCTTTCTCCTTTCTCCTCTCCCTCTGTCTCTATCACACACACATACACACACATTTTATACTCAAGTTGCCCTGTCTGTCATTGACATGCACGCACATGCTCTCTCTCTCTCTCTCTCTCTTATCTCTATATATATATATATATATATATATATATTATATATATATATATATATTATATATTTATGTGTGTGTGTGTGTGTGTGTACACATGTATCATAACACACCACGCACCACCACACACACACACACACACACACACACACACACACACACACACACACACACACACCACCACTCACTACTCACTCACTCACTCACTCACTCTCACACACACTCACTCACTCACTCACTCACACACACACCTTACACCACCCACCACCACGAAATCTCCTTACTCATCACATCCGCCCCGTGGTTATCAAAGGCGTTTCTCCCTCCTCGGTTTTGAGATAACCACATTCTCAGAACTCAAGCCTCTGAAAAAACGGCCTTGGCTCATCAAAATGTTTATGGCACTTTCAGCAGGACGGTGAATCATCATCAGCGAGTGCCGACTGTGAAGGTAGCTAGCTAGCTTTTCTTGCTACCTTCCCGTGCCCGGTGGAGATGATACAACCCTGTCTGCGGAGGATGAGTTCCATACAGTTCCGTTATCTCTCCTCTCTGTGTTTATGTGTATAGATTCCGGCCTGGTGTGTGTATGTTTGCCTTGGCGGTATGCATGTCTGGGTTAACATTGACCCTATCCTCGGGGTTATAGCGTTGCTGGATCCTGCCTCAATTTTGGATCAGCCCCCTCCGGCTCCCCTTCCTCTTCCTCCTCCTCCTGCTTCTTCTTCTTCTTCTTCTTCCTTCTCCCTTCTTTCTTCTTCTTTTTCTTCTTCTTCTTCTTCTTCTTCTTCTTCTTCCTTCTTCCTTTTCTTCTTCTTCTTCTTCTTCTTCTTCTTCTTCTGCTGATTCGTTCCTCTTGTTCTTCGTCGTCTCCTTCTTGTCCTTAATGTTGTTGCTGTTGTTCTCCTTCTCCTTCTTCTTTTCTTCTTCTTCTTCTTCTTCTACTTCTTCTTCTTCTTCGTCGCCTTCTTCTTGTCCTTATTGTTGTTGTTGTTATTGTTTTTTTTTCTTGTTGTTGTTGTTATTTTGTTCCTCTTCTTCGTCGTCGTCGTTGTCTTTCTCTTCTCCTGATTCGTTCTTCTTTTTCTTCGTCGTCTTCTTCATGTCCTTGTTGTTGTTGCTGTTCTTCTTCTTCTTCTTCTTTCTTCTTCTTCTTCTTCTTCTTCTTTCTCCTCCTTCCTCCTCCTCTTCTTCTCCTTCTTCTCCGTCTTCTGCTTCTTCGTCTTGTTTCCTCTCCTTCTTAGTGTGCTGCTGCTGCTGATTTTCCCCCATCTCGTCCACTCCCCAACCATATTCTCCTCCTACTCCTTCTCCGTCTTCTATCTCTCCTCCTCCCCTTCTTCGTCTTCTATTTCTTAATAACAGTTCCCTGATCTAAAGCTAAAAACACCGAATCCAGTGTTGCAGAGATGACTAATGTTCTCTTGTTCCATAAAAACTTACACACAGACACGGTGTCCAGTTTTGAAACAGATTCCTATTCTAGTCCATACGCTAACGTTTGGGCAGTATGTTTCCTTAGACCAACTTGTGTTCTTTTTTTTTTTTTTTTTGCGGCAGGGTATATTTTCATGGATATAAAACGTGTGAAGTTGGTGTCGGCTGGGTATAATTTTGATGTGTATAGAAGACTTGAAAAGTATGAATCATGAAGTTTTGGACGTAGTGTTGGTGGCATACACATGCACTTGGTCGTTGACCCTCTGTGGCTTGTGAACTGCTCATCCATCCCTTGAGATTTCACAGGTTTGGCTTTGTTGTCTCCGGGCTGACATGGAAGGTGACTAATCGTGCTTCTGCCCTTCACTCACTCACTCACTTTGGTGCACCCTCACCCCCACGCCTCTTGTTTCTCTTCAACACGCACACTGCTCGCACACACACGCGCGCGCGCGCACACACACACACACACTCTCTCTCTCTCTTCTCTCTTCTCTTTCTCTCTCTCTCTCACAAATGTCATGTGTATAGAATAGCAATGGCAAGTTTGAAAAATGGCTTCTAGCCAGTAACTGTTACCGTTGGAAAATAAAGCGTCATTGTCGTTGCCCCCCCTCCTCTCTCTCTCTCTCTCTCTCTCTCTCTCTCTCTCTCTCTCTCTCTCTCTCTCCCTCTCCTTCTCTGTTTGTGACTCTTTGATCTCTGCCTCCAAGACGAGCAAAATTTGATTAGACTGAGCGTATTTGGGAACAACAGAATAATGTAATAAACATGTCAAGTGCTTCTTGATATCTCTCTCTCTCCTCTTTCTCTCTCTCTCTCTCTCTCTCTCTCTCTCTCTCTCTCTCTTTCTCTCTCTCTCTCTCTCTTCTTCTTCTGTGACTCTTTGATCGCTTCCATTCAGAACGAGCAAAATTTGATTAGATTCAGCGTATTTGTGAACAACAGAATAATGTAATAAACATGTCAAGTGCTTCTGTTCCTTGATATCTCTCTCTGTCTCTCTCTCTGTCTCTCTTGTGTGTGTGTGTGTTGTGTGTGACTCTTTGATCACTTCCATTCAGAGCGAGCAAAATTTGATTAGATTCAGCGTGTTTGTGAACAACAGAATAATGTAATAAACACGTGAAGTGCTTCTGTTCCTTGATTCTGTCTCTCTCTCTCTCTCTCTCTCTCTCTCTCTCTCTCTCTCTCTCTCTCTCTCTCTCTCTCGCTCACTCGCTCGCTCCCAGGACTGTTTTATTTATATATTTTAATGATGGAAACAATCATCTGTTTGTCTGTAATGACAAAATTTCTGGTATACTACATACACATCACACACACACACACACGTGCGCGCGGCACACACACACGCACGCACGCAGTCACACGTAAACACACACAGACACACATTATACCATTTGGCCTTTAATCTTCCATAATATACTGTAAATTGGTGCGCTTTTGTATGTTACAGAGAAGATCCAGCAGACGGTGAAGATTGAGCGTCCACAGTGGAGATAGAGGAGAGAGGGGTCAAGCTGAGACTGACCGTGGTGGACACACCAGGATTTGGGGACTCCCTCAACTCCACAGACTGGTGAGACCATGTATAGATCGGTTGTTCAGATGCTAACACAGGGCATGGGGATTCATGTCGGTCTGCAGACGAGTGATACAGTATAGATTGGAGTCAAAACAGACACTCCAAAGCTCTGCCGAAATGGGCAGATTGGTTCCTTCGATAGAACCTCAGATCTGGTATCGTGAGGTCAGTCCCTACTGGCAGCACTAAAAACTGGCCTGTTTGCTGCCCATCTTAATGTTTCAGTCATTCTGGTGTGTCACCTAGAGTTTCAATGGTCCCTCCACCTCAGTTCCCCTTCTTTTCGAGATCTTGTCAACATAAGTCCACGCTAACCAAGGATACTTTTCAGTAATCGGGCAACATTTATAGGCCATTTTATGAGGAAAGGGGAATTAGAGCACCTGGTCACAACAGGAAACTGGAGGGAAAGAGAGCACCAGGTAGACCCAGGGGAAAAATATTGGACGGACTTGCAGAGTGGCTGAGGACAGAGAGGGTGGAAGATGTGCTTGTGGCAACAAGGGACAGATGCATATGGAGGGCCATGATCGCCAGCGCCATGTGGCATGGCACTTGATGATGATGGTGTGTGCGTGTGTGTATGTGTTTTGTTTTAACTCATGTTTGGGCACTCTCTCAACTTAACAGACTGGCGATGTAACCTGCAGAATAGTTCTTTGGATTGTAATTTTCAACAGTAGGGTGTTGGAGACTGTCAACTTCACAGAGGGGTGTGATAATGAAGAAGTTTGACTCATCGATTTTACATAGATACATACACAGATACTTTGGGGGAGAGGAAGGGGTGGATCTCTGTATTAGTAATCTGGACAGTTATTCTGTAAAGCATTTGGTTCGCATTCACATGACATTTCCTTTCTTTAATTAATGAAAAGGAATACTCTGTTCGTGTGTGTGTGTGTTGGTGGGGGTGATTGATCTTTAACTCCTTCGCAGCTTATGTTTTGACTATAGTGTATGCTGAGAAATATTCCGGGAAAACAGAAAACTACACCTATGATTTTTGTTCTCTCACATCTTCAAAACTTTTATAGATATTAACGATAAAAGCTTACATAATTGAAACAGTAATGAACAAATATTCTTTGTTGTAAGAATATAATTTGCAGATATTGAACCAGGAAGTCAAGAATTATGTGAGGGAGGTTGATAATCTTCATCAGATTTATTATCCAGCTGTACTTCTTCCAAATCAAATTCTGGAAACATTGGCATCAATTCAACTTTGACAAGACGAAATCTTTATCAGCACTGTCAGTGTTCTGAAAAACTTCCAGTGCTTCCTCAGATGTGAACATTCGTTTTCACTCTACCAGTGATACTGGACAATACAACTTAGCTTTTTGAAAGCTTCTCTAAAATTTGTCATACAACACAGGTAATGACAAGAATAGTTAATCTTGTTGTGCTCAGAAAAATAGAAGAGCGTTCAAGGAGTTACATTTTTTTTTTATTTCTGTAAAGCTGAGGGGAACATGGACACTCTTCCATCTGACGTACAGTGTACGTCAACAAAGGCCTTGGTGATCATTAAGTCGTGATATGCATTGCACGTCAGCAGTGCAGTGAAGGGGTTAAAGGAAAAGCGGGGAGAAATATGGATACAGGAAGACTGATGGCTGGACTTTCACTAATGTGTAGGGGTTTACACAGGCTTATGGCATTACTCACGATTAGTGTGGGTCTTCCATCACTTGCCTTGTGTGGTGTAGCGTGCCTGGGAATGGAGATTGCTTGTTCACTATCTCATGCCTTCTTGTGCAAACTAACAATTGGTAGATCTTCAATGGACCACCGACTGGAAAGTTTGGGTTTGAATCCCCATCAGTCCCTTCGAAAATCACTGTGGGATTTTTCGCTCTGACTGGTTCCTACCCAAAGTTGGGCGTGTTATGAGCTCATTGGGAAGAATGGGACTACACAGTCGAGTCACATCCACTTCATAGATGTGTCATTGAGAGTGTTGCTCAAATCTTCTGATCACCACCACAGGTGTCTGTATCTCTCGGGCCTGGTTGGCGCCAGGATATATTATGATAATAAGCGTAAAATACAGCCCTGTCACGCATTCTCAGTCCTAGATGGAACTCCATAGCATCGTGATTATCATCGTCATCCACATCATCATCATTGCATTGTAAAAACTGCCAGCTTATGTGGCCATTTTAGTGGCGTAGATAATGGGACGGGGGGGGGAAGGTGACCAGAAAGGTAACCTCTGTGAGTGCGATGATCCGTAAAACAAATAAAATAAATGTAGTCTTTCAAATGGACTCTCTTGGAGGGCTGGTGTGGTGGGGGGACAGGACCAGCTTCAGTATGCCTTGCTTGCACATTGCAACAAAACAAAAAGAAAAGAGCTTGTTAACGTTTGGGCGCAAAGTTTAAAAAAAAAAAAAAGAAGAAGAGGAGGAGGCAGAAAATTTAGAAAGATTTGTGATTTGTTCTCATATTATCCATACTTAAAGCCTTAGCCCTGATCCGGCTCTAGTTGTCGGCTGGGCTGTAAGCAGTGTGAACTTGATCCTTGAGCCTGTTATTTTACAACAACCACTTAACAGTTGGTGAGACTGGTTTTTCGCCGTGTGTTTTAGATCTTTTCGTCAGAATTTGATGGACTCACATCCTCTATTCCATCCCTATCCTCCTCCGATGATAAGCAGACGCTGCTCAGTGTCAGTGTTGAAAATGATTTTTCGAATGGCATTACAATACTGATACATGGCAAACTCATGGGGAGGAAGGGGGGGGGGGAGAATCTGGTTGCAAAATGGCATATTGCCAACACCCCTCCTCCTCCCTTCATATTTATGTTTTTAACCGGCAAGAGGAAATGGGGGGAAAAGTCGCGTGGTGCAAGGGTAGGAAAGTGTAAAGGGTGTGGGAAAGTCTGGGTGTTATGAGCCTGCATACACTCCTTAAACGACCTCTGACTTATTGCAAGGCGCTGCCTTATCATGCAACAGTTTAATTCATCTGGTGCTGGATTTTGTTGACTCTTGGCAGAGAAAGAACGGGTGTTTTTCTGAGTAGAATTCCGGAACAATTTTCTGTTATTCTGCTGGGTGATCTTGATTTTTGTGCAGTAGAATTTGTTAACCCTTTGACTTCCGCACCCTGTTCACCCAACTGCAAAAACTTAAACCTTTGATTCCTTCACCCTATCCACCAGCTTCCTCAGGAAGCTGGTGGGTTGGGGTGGGAATCAAAGGGTTGAGTTTTTGTTTTGCTGGCAGGATTGACAATGCAAGAATGCTGGTGGACAGGGTGCAGGAGTCAAAGAGTTAAAGAGGTGATTCATCACGCTCGGACACTTTTATATGTGTGTGTTCCATCTAACTCTGCCAGTGATGATCTGAAGACGCCTTGATCATGCGCAAACCCTTGTGCTGGCAAGGTCTTTGTACAGTAACCATACAGTGGTTGAAAAATATTGTATGCAACTTTCAGTGAAGCCAGAAGTCTCTGAAATCCTTCTGTGTGTTTTGTGTGCGAGAGAGAGAGAGAGATGCACGTGCATGTCAATGACAGAGACAGGGCAGCTTGAGTATGAGATGCGTTTGTGTGACAGAGGGAGAGGGGGGGGAGAGAGAAAGAGGGGATAGAAAGGGAGGAAGAGAAAGAGAGACAGACAGAGAGACAGACAAAAGACAGAGAACAACACAGACAAAGAGGTTCTGAACAAAACGACCAGCAGTTTCCCAACGGAACAGATGCCCTATTCATCCCCGTACAGAAGTCATGCAAAGAAGCTGCTTGTTTTTGTTTTGTTTTTTTATCTGTATGTCTTGTGTATCTTCAGAGTGAGCGCAATAGTTGGAGAAATCCCATCAGCAATCAGTTTAAAAGATTCTTTTAAAACAGTTATCACTAAGTCTTGTTGTCAGTTTAAAAGATTCTTTTAAAACAGTAATCACTAAGTCTTTGTGCTGTCATACTTTTGTTTATTGTTGTTAATTTCAGTTTCAAGCCAGTGGTTCACAGTAGAAAAAAATCAGTTTGACAGTTTGACTTGTTACTTCTTGCTTGACTGTATTTTCAGCTTCAAGCCTTGCACTTGGTGTAAAAGATACATTAAGTCTTGACTTAATGTTCCCCTTGTGCATTCAAGCATTGGCTTAATTTTAGTCTTGTGCAGTCGAGCATTGACGTAATGTTCTTCTTATGCAGTCAGTCATGCTTCAGACAATCAGGTGTGTGACCTGGATGATGGATGTGGTTCTCGGGTCTTAGAAGGTTTTCATTTTGCCCAATTCTTTTTCAGAGTTGCTTTTGTTTGGCTGTTAGACTTGCCCCAGTTAGGCCATTGGTTTTATCCTGTTAGGCCACCAGAGTTTCCAGTTAGACCGCTAGTGTTGTCCTGTTAGACCACAGGAGTAACCTTGTTAGGCCACTAAAGTTGTCCTGTTAGGTCACTGGTGTTGCCCTGTTAGGTCACTGGTGTTGCCCTGTTAGGTCACTGGTGTTGCCCTGTTAGGTCACTGGTGTTGCCCTGTTAGGTCACTGGTGTTGCCCTGTTAGGTCACTAGTGTTGCCCTGTTAGGTCACTAGTGTTGCCCTGTTAGGTCACTAGTGTTGCCATGTTAGGTCACTAGTGTTGCCCTGTTAGGTCACTGGTGTTGCCCTGTTAGGTCAATAGTGTTGCCCTGTTAGGTCACTGGTGTTGCCCTGTTAGGTCACTGGTGTTGCCCTGTTAGGTCACTGGTGTTGCCCTGTTAGGTCACTAGAGTTGCCCTGTTAGGTCACTGGTGTTGCCCTGTTAGGTCACTGGTGTTGCCCTGTTAGGTCACTAGTGTTGCCCTGTTAGGTCACTGGTGTTGCCCTGTTAGGTCACTAGTGTTGCCCTGTTAGGTCACTAGTGTTGCCCTGTTAGGTCACTAGTGTTGCCCTGTTAGGTCACTAGTGTTGCCCTGTTAGGTCACTAGTGTTGCCATGTTAGGTCACTAGATTTGCCCTGTTAGGTCACTAGAGTTGCCCTGTTAGGTCACTAGTGTTGCCCTGTTAGGTCACTAGTGTTGCCTTGTTAGGTCACTGGTGTTGCCCTGTTAGGTCACTAGAGTTGCCCTGTTAGGTCACTAGTGTTGCCCTGTTAGGTCACTAGTGTTGCCATGTTAGGTCACTAGTGTTGCCCTGTTAAGTCACTAGTGTTGCCCTGTTAGGTCACTAGTGTTGCCCTGTTAGGTCACTAGAGTTGCCCTGTTAGGTCACTGGTGTTGCCCTGTTAGGTCACTGGTGTTGCCCTGTTAGGTCACTAGTATTGCCCTGTTAGGTCACTAGAGTTGCCCTGTTAGGTCACTGGTGTTGTCCTGTTAGGTCACTGGTGTTGTCCTGTTAAGTCACTAGTGTTGCCCTGTTAGATCACTAGTATTGCCCTGTTAGGTCACTAGAGTTGCCCTGTTAGGTCACTGGTGTTGCCCTGTTAGGTCACTGGTGTTGCCCTGTTAGGTCACTGGTGTTGCCCTGTTAGGTCACTAGTGTTGCCCTGTTAGGTCACTGGTGTAGCCCTGTTAGGTCACTAGTGTTGCCATGTTAGGTCACTGGTGTTGCCCTGTTAGGTCACTGGTGTTGCCCTGTTAGGTCACTAGTGTTGCCCTGTTAGGTCACTAGAGTTGTCCTGTTAGGTCACTGGTGTTGCCCTGTTAGGTCACTGGTGTTGCCCTGTTAGGTCACTAGTGTTGCCCTGTTAGGTCACTAGAGTTGTCCTGTTAGGTCACTGGTGTTGCCCTGTTAGGTCACTAGTGTTACCCTGTTAGGTCACTGGTGTTGCCCTGTTAGGTCACTGGTGTTGCCCTGTTAGGTCATTAAAGTTGCCCTGTTAGGTCATTAAAGTTGCCCTGTTAGGTCACTGGTGTTGCCATGTCATGTTAGGTCACTAGAGTTGCCATGTTAGGTCACTAAAGTTGCCCTGTTAGGTCACTAGAGTTGCCATGTTAGGTCACTGGTGTTGCCCTGTTAGGTCACTAGTGTTGCCCTGTTAGGTCACTAGTGTTGCCCTGTTAAGTCACTAGAGTTGTCCTGTTAGGTCACTAAAGTTGTCGTGTTCAATCTATAGAGTTGCCCTGTTAGGTCACTAGAGTTGTCGTGTTCAATCTGTAGAGTTGCCCTGTTAGGTCACTAGAGTTGTCGTGTTCAATCTGTAGAGTTGCCCTGTTAGGTCACTAGAGTTGTCGTGTTCAATCTGTAGAGTTGCCTTGTTAGGCCACTAAAGTTGTCGTGTTCAATCTGTAGAGTTGCCTTGTTGGGCCACTAAAGTTGTCGTGTTCAATCTGTAGAGTTGCCTTGTTAGGCCACTAAAGTTGTCGTGTTCAATCTATAGAGTTGCCCTGTTAGGCCACTAAAGTTGTCGTGTTTAATCTGTAGAGTTGCCTTGTTAGGCCACTAAAGTTGTCGTGTTTAATCTGTAGAGTTGCCCTGTTAGGCCACTAAAGTTGTTGTGTTCAATCTGTAGAGTTGCCTTGTTAGGCCACTAAAGTTGTCGTGTTCAATCTGTAGAGTTGCCCTGTTAGGCCACTAAAGTTGTCGTGTTCAATCTGTAGAGTTGCCTTGTTGGGCCACTAAAGTTGTTGTGTTCAATCTGTAGAGTTGCCTTGTTAGGCCACTAAAGTTGTCGTGTTCAATCTGTAGAGTTGCCTTGTTAGGCCACTAAAGTTGTCGTGTTCAATCTGTAGAGTTGCCCTGTTAGGCCACTAAAGTTGTTGTGTTCAATCTGTAGAGTTGCCTTGTTAGGCCACTAAAGTTGTCGTGTTCAATCTGTAGAGTTGCCCTGTTAGGCCACTAAAGTTGTCGTGTTCAATCTGTAGAGTTGCCCTGTTAGGCCACTAAAGTTGTCGTGTTCAATCTGTAGAGTTGCCTTGTTGGGCCACTAAAGTTGTCGTGTTCAATCTATAGAGTTGCCCTGTTAGGCCACTAAAGTTGTCGTGTTCAATCTGTAGAGTTGCCTTGTTGGGCCACTAAAGTTGTCGTGTTCAATCTGTAGAGTTGCTTTGTTAGGCCACTAAAGTTGTCGTGTTCAATCTATAGAGTTGCCCTGTTAGGCCACTAAAGTTGTCGTGTTTAATCTGTAGAGTTGCCTTGTTAGGCCACTAAAGTTGTCGTGTTCAATCCGTAGAGTTGCCTTGTTAGGCCACTAAAGTTGTCGTGTTCAATCTGTAGAGTTGCCCTGTTAGGCCACTAAAGTTGTCGTGTTCAATCTGTAGAGTTGCCTTGTTGGGCCACTAAAGTTGCATGCAGTGTAAGGCCACTTGTGTTGGTCTGTTTGGCTACTAGTATTGCCCTATTTGATTTCTGCTTGACCCTTAGACATATATGTCTGATTGTAGGTTCAGCTTTACTTAATATATGTGTTGACTGTATTTTCAACTTTACTCAATATTTGTGTTCACTGTTTTTTCAGTATTAATATCCATGTTGGATATATTTTCAGCTTTACTTAATATATGTGTTGACCGTATTTTCAGCTTTACTTTATTTTAAGTGTTGACTGTATTTTCAGCTTCAAGCCTGTCATTCGCTACATAGATGACCAGTTTGAAAGGTACCTTCAAGATGAGAGCGGTCTTAACAGAAGACACATCATTGACAACAGAGTCCATTGCTGCTTCTACTTTATCAATCCTTCTGGCCATGGGTATGTTGTTGTTTATATTTGACTGTTTGGTTGTCTGTTTCTGTTTTATTTTTTATGTATGTGTTTGTATCACTCTATGTTAATGTGAATCAGAGTCATTTTAAGGTGTGCGTGTGTGTGTGTGTGTGCGTGTGTGATTTTTTTTTTTTTAGGGGGGGGGGGGGGTGCTGTTGTTGTTGTTGTTAGACATTTTTCAGCAGTTTGTACCTTTCAGTGATTTGCAGAGTTCTTGTCAGATCACATCTTTTGTGTTTGCATTAGTCACATGCAGTAACAATGGTTTATGCCTTTTGTAATAGGACACATATGTTAGCTCTTATTGGTAGACTGGGATAGTTACTATTTAATGTTTCTTTTGAGGGATTGCCTTCGTTTGGGTTTTTATAGCCAAAAAGTTTAAATTGCTTCAGTGTCAGTTCTTCTTAAGACAGTGTTTCTAGGTTCAGAGTAAATTCTTTATACAGTGTTTTGCATTCAGATCCATAACCCTCTGTGTGACCTTTTCATTCCCTTACCCTAACCACCACCTTTGTTCAGTGGACTGCACACAGCTGATGGACAAGGTTTGAGAGTGTAAGAGTTCAATGAATGGGATATAAATCTATAAAAAAAAATTTTTAAAGTAACCTGAAAACACTTGGTTATAAAGTAACCTGAAAGACCTTGGTTATCTCCAACTATACTAAGCCTTAAGCAATTCTGCAAGGAATTTTGGTCTTTTTCTTGATGAATCCCTGTCTATGGAAGCTTATGTTTACTGAGCAAAATCCTATATCTCCAACTTTGTAGAATAAGCAAAATCAACCTGTTTCTTTCTGATGATGCTTCAAACAAGCTGCACATGTCTTTCATTCTGTCTAGATTAGACTACTGTAACTGTCTTTGAGCTGGACTTTCTGATGACAAGCTATCCCATCTCCAACAAATCCACAGCAATGAGGCATGATTTGTCTTACCAAATTGACTGAAAATGTCCCACACTCTGGTTTCAATGTCTAAGTTTGAATACCATGCCCACATATGTGTCAGACTCCTGTCTTACAAACCTTCTTAGAGCTCTCAGGTCATAAGGAGGTCCTCTCTTAACCATACCTAGGTTCTCTCCAGTTAATAGCGGAAAGAAATCCTGTTTTTAGGCCCAGCAACATAGAATTCCCTCCCAGCATCTTTAGAACAAAGTAGTAGTTTGCTTACTTTCAAAAAAATACCTCAAAACATACCTGTTTTAGAAATATTTTCAAAACTGCATAGGTTAATGCTTTTGGCTCTTCAAGGTCTAGTTGTATTGTAGTTTGTCTAGATGTGTGTATCTATGTGTGTGTGTGTGTGTGCGTGCATGCATGCATGTGTGTGTGCGTGCGTGCATGCATGTGTGTGTGCGTGTATATGTGTGTATTTTCATGTGCATATCTGACTATATCTATATTGCATTGTCATTCTGTTCTGGCCTGATGCTTTCTTCATAGTACCCTTTATGCTGGCCATTTTTGCAGGTTACTAGAAAATGAATGCAAGCACATGCAGAAGTGAAGATTGCAGTATTGTAGATAAATGAATGGACTAATAATGGCAAAATTTGTAATGTACTCACTTCAGTATTGACAGATTTATCACTTGTGGAAAAAAATCAGTTTATTCTTCACAACTGATGCAAAGGGGTAACAAGTCTCAAATAACAGAAGTGTTTTAAATAGAATCGTTTTTGTCTGTAGATATTTCCGTATTGGTTTTAATGTAATCTTTTGTACCTGTAGACATTTCCAAATTGTGAAAATAGAATGGGCAAATGTGTATATATACAGTGGATAATCACTGTAGAATCAATATCAATGCCATTAGGCTACATATAAACTGACACATGCACACACTCACTCACACTCTCACACCACCTGTGCTGGCTGTTAGTATAGCAGTCATGCTTGTAGCACTCAAGCAAAGACATTTACAGGGAATATGAGGATACATTTACACCTCAGGATGATTGTTGATCAGAGCTGTACTACTTAGTTTCCACTCAACCTTTGAACCATGCACCAAGAATTTTTAAACTCGATTTACATTACGGCTTACTTCATTAACAGACAGATGTGCATATGACTCATATGAGGTACGTTGTAGCATATCATAATGAAAAAACAGTTCATGTAATTACATGGCAACCTCCCCCCACCCCCTACCCCTTGATTTTTTTTTTATTTTCTTTTTTATGCAAAGTGCAGTTAGCATTCTGACATTGCTTGCACTACACAGAAGGAATGATTATATTATTATTATTATTATTATTATTATCATTATTATTAACATTAGTATTCTGTTATTATTTTTGTAATATTCAGAACAGTTAACACATTTACATGGAAACCCTCCCCTTCCTCCTCCACCACCCACCCCCAGTTTCTTTTTATTTTATTTTTTATGCAAAGTGCAGTGAGCATTCTGACTTTGTTTGCACAATACAAAATGAATGATTGTTGTTTTTATTATTATTATTATTATTATTCAAAAGACTGTGATCGTCGCTGTGTGCAGGCTGAAGCCACTGGACGTGGCCTTCATGAAGACAGTGCACCACAAGGTGAACATTGTCCCTGTGCTGGCCAAGGCAGACACACTCACCAAACAGGAGGTCAACAACCTGAAACAAAGGGTAAGGTATTGCTATCAGTGCATCAGCAACACTTGTACAGGGGATAAGGCGGGTAATCTGATACCTGCTTTGCCAGTAATGTTTAAACAAGGTTAGGGAGAAAAGAAAAGCGTTTAACCCTCTGACTCCTGCACCCTATCCACCAACTGCAAAAACTTAACCCTTGGACTTTCTCACCCTATCCAAGGGTTAAGTTTTTGCTTTGCTAGTGTGGTTGGCAATGCGGGATGCTGGTGGACAGGATGAGGGAGTCAAAATGGGTTGAGTAACAGAACTGAAACAAATCACTTACTTATCCAGCATAATGGAGATGTGGAGTTCAAGAGGGATTTACTGGACAGTTCCAAAACATTCCCTGAATGTGCCAGCAATTACCAGGCAGGCAGACTCCTTGAATCTGCAATAAATTTGTAAGTCTTGAAATTAAAATGGAAAGATGGATAGGACCTATGGTACTCTTGACACTGCCAGAATGATTGGACTACTAAGATGTGCAGTGAACTCGTCAACTTTATATTGCGGGACTGGATTAAACATAAGCACTTTCGCTATGTAATTTTCAAAAACATTCAAAAATAGCACCACTTGCTTTTGTGCAATACACGACATAATAGTGGCAGTATATTTCAAGGGCCATAAGAGAAGTAACCATCTCATCTTATTTTGCCCTTTGATGTACAAGTTCTTCAGGAAAGGGAGATTGTTTGTATAGCTTGGCAGTGTTGTTTTTTCCCATTTTCTTTTGTAACCAAGTTTGTGATAAAACCTTTTAAAAAGAATTTCTACCATTTTGTCTGAAATATCCAGGAGCTTTTATACTTTATTTTATGTCCTGTCAGATAATAGTTCTGACAGCTGTGGTTAAGAGTCCTATGTTTCCTGTTTATGGCATAGACCAGATAAAAGGGTGGCATCAGTATTTTAGTAGGTGATGGTGGTAGTAGCTTTTTGTTTGTTTGTGTCTTTCTTTCTGTCTGTCTGTCTTTCTTTCTTTCTGTCTTTCTTTCTTTCTGTCTGTCTGTCTTTCTTTCTGTCTTTCTTTCTGTCTTTCTTTCTTTCTTTCTTTCTTGATGTTTCTAATATTCTTTCTTTCTGTCTGTCTGTCTTTCTTTCTTTCTTGATGTTTCTAATATTTATCAAAGTGTAAATTGCACACTTGAAGATTTTTTCCATACCTTGAAGATTTTCCCCTATCGTGCCAAAAGGTTTATCTTTGCCATTCACATTACAAATCTTGATTTATCTTTTCTGTTCATTTTATCTAAGGGCTAAAAGCTTCCTGGCCCCTCAGAGAATGTGTCAGGGAAGGTTTAGACTTCTTTCTTTGTTTTGTTTTTGTTTAAGCTTTTTTTTTTTTTTTCAAGATAGTTTGTCTGAAGACTATTATATACATTATTCTTGCATTGCACTATTCCCTAAATTCAGTTTGTTGGTTGGTTGGTTGGGTTTCTTTTTATGTGTTGTTGTTGAAGGGAGGGGGTGTCTGCCCCATTACTGCAGTGCTGTTGTGTCACTTACCCCCATGCTGCTCATTTTGACTGTCCAACAAACCTCCAAACCCACCAGAACTGAGACTACCGTGAAAGCAGGGCACAGGCCACGGAGTCTAGTTCCAACAAAGCTTATGATGAAACTGACAGTGATGATGTTGTGGAGTTCCATTTGGGATTGAGACTGCGTGACAAGCTGCACTTACTTTTATGAGATACCTTGCCTTCGGCCAGGCTCGAGAGACATAAACACTCTGCACTACTTGTTCCAGAAAATTGAGCAACAACATGAATATGACGTCCATAAAGTAGATGAGACTAGACTGTATGGTCCCAGTCTTCTCAACAAGCCCATTGTATTTGTTTGTTTAACCCTTTGACTCCCGCACCCTGCCCACCAGCATCTTGCATTGTCAACCATGCTAGCGAACCAAAAACTTAACTCTTAGACTCCCGCATCCTGTCCTCCAGCTTCTTTCAGGAAGCTGGTTCGGGTGAGGAGTCAAGGGGTTAAATTTTTGCAGATGATGGATAGGGGTGCGGGAATCATAGGGTTAATGAATTCCAGTGTGCACATAATGATTCGTTTGTTTGTGTTTCAGATAATGGACCAAATAGACGATTATGGAATAAAGATTTATCCTTTACCTGACTGTGATTCTGATGAAGATGAAGATTACAAGGAACAGTGTCGAAACCTCAAGGTTTGACTTTCTTTTTTTCTTTTCTTTTCTTTTCTTTTCTGTATTTTCTTTTCTTTTTTTTTTTTCTTTTCCTTCCTTTCTTTTCTTTATTTTCTCTTTATTTCCTTTTTCTTGCCTTTTGGTGGTTTTTGTTTGTTTTGTTTTGTTTTGTTGTTTTTTTCTCATTCCTTTTCCTTTTTTTCTCTCTCTACTTTTCTTTTTCTGTCTTGTCTTTTCTTTTCATTCTGTTTTCTTTTTTTTTTCTTTTCTTTTATTTGTTTGTTCTTTTACTTTTGTTTTGTACTTTTTTGGGGGGTGGGGTGGGGTGGGGTGTTGTTTTTCCTTTTCTCCTTTCTATTTTTGTCTCTTTTCTTTCTTGTCATTTCTTTGCATACACACACATACACACACACACACACACACACACACACACACACACACACACACACACACACACACACACACACACACACACACACACACACACTCACTCACATAGTCACACACACACACCAACACACACACACACACACACACACACACACACACAGAGGAGAAAATAAAGATTACAGTTCTGACTTTATTTGCTGCTTTGAGTCTAACCTTTCAGAAATTACATTACATTAGATATTGGTTTCCTTTCCTTTCATTTTTTCATTTTGTTTGTTACAGATTTTATCTTTAGAATAACTACAAATTTGTGTGACATTACACATGTCTCACTGAATCATGGCTGAAAATGTACTACCCATTCTTCATTTTGTGTTACAGGGTGCTGTCCCGTTTGCAGTGGTGGGTGCAAACTCCATCATCGAGATCAAAGGTCGCAAGATGAGGGGTCGCATGTACCCATGGGGGGTGGTGGAGGTGGAGAACCCTGAACACTGCGACTTCATCAAGCTCAGGACCATGCTCATGTACATCATCTCTATTGTTTGTTTGTTTGTTTTGTATTGTTTTAACCCTTTGACTCCCACACCCCACCCACCAGCATTCTGCATTGTCAACCATGCTAGCAAAGCGAAAATTTAACCCTTTGACTCCCACACCCCACCCACCAGTGTTCTGCATTGTCAACCATGCTAGCAAAGCGAAAATTTAACCCTTCGACTCCCACACCCCACCCACCAGCGTTCTGCATTGTCAACCATGCTAGCAAAGCGAAAATTTAATCCTTTGACTCCCCACCCTATCCACCACCTTCCTGCAGGAAGCTGGTGGACAGGGTGAGGTAGTCAAAAGGTTGTTTTTGCAGTTGGTGGACAGGGTGCAGGAGTCAAAGGGTTAAAGAATCGTATGCCAGAGAAGAGAATGTTGTGATTGTGTTTTGATGTTTATGGCTAGACTAAAATTTGCCAGCTGTAATTTGTTAGATGCTTGCAGATGAATATGTTTACTGTTTCGGTCATACGTCTCTGCCTTTTTCATTATCATAATTACAGTATTACACTATTTATATGGTGCCAAATCTTGACAATTCAAATCAAAGGGCATTAATGCATCAGGCATACGCTTACAATCGACAAAGACAACCTTACAATGTTTAACATTAAAAAAAAAAAACTACACAAATTGAGGGAAAGAAGTAATTGTAGAATTCAGTGTTGGGAAAGAGGTGGGTTTTTATATTGGATTTAAAAGCATAAAGGGTAGGTGTTTGGTGAAGTGAGAGTGGAAGTCTATTCCAGGCTGATGGTCTTGAGACCGCAAAAGAACGCTGGCCCTTAACATAGTCAGAGGCTTCCACTTGTTTAAAAAATCAAATGTGCTCATGATGTGATACATTTTATAGCATGCAGGACATTGTTGTTATTAATCCCCATAGGGATGCCAGAGGCTCTTTAAATATAAATGGTGTGTCTGTCAGTTACACTTATATTTGGGTTCATATGTTACTTGCATTTTTGGTTTTAAGGAAATGTGAACTATTTTGTAGCAGTTTAGGTAATATAGGACAGTTTTTATATATGTGTTTGTGTACTTAGTCATGTGTTTATATTCAAGTTTGTTTTTTGAATCCCTGTGGTGATAAATTCAACTGAATGACCAGCGCTAGGGGCAAATCCTGAGATTAATTGCATGAATGCAGTGATAAGTGTACTTAATTTTCCTTGTCAAGTTTTCTTCTCTTTTTTTTTTCAGTCATTGATGTATGTAAATGTGTTTTGTTTGAGATGGGAATAGCCCTGATATGGCTCTGAGCATTTGGCTGGGCTTGAAACACTAATTATGATAATACTTGGCATTATTTCTGTCGCAGCAGAGCGATAATAAACTATGCATTCCATCATATTACTGTGCTCGTTAGAACAGTGTACTTTCATTGAGCTGAACAGCACTTTTTTATTCAGCTACCTCAGGTTTCTTCTACAAAATCACAAATTCAAAGGCATCTAGAGTGCTCAAAAACATAAATGTTCATATTTGATGATAATGATGTCTACATCTACAGTGCTTCATCTTGCAAGAACCCAAAGAGCTTCACGAAAGTGTAAGTGCCAATTAGCACTGAGGCAGACATATATTCTGAAAATACTTGTGAACAGCTACCATTGATGGAAGGGTCCATGAAAACATATAATGCTAAAATAGGCATTTGGAAAAAAAATTAAATTGGGGAAAAGAAAAAAATCTTCCACCCATCCACCCCCCACCCCCCATGTGTCAAGCCTTACTGCAAAGATGATGGCAAACAATTTTTTTTTAAAGTACATGGACCCATATGCCTTTAACAGAACAAAGCAATGAATATGCCACATTTTCTCTCTCTCTCTCTCTCTCTCTCTCTCTCTCTCTCTCTCTCTCTCTCTTCTCTCTCTCTTTCTCTCATCTCTCTCTCTCTCTTGTGCCTGTCTCTCTCTCTCTCTCTCTCTTTCTTTCTCTCTCTCTCTCTCTCTCTCTCTCTCTCTCTCTCTCACACACACACACACACACACACACACACACACCACAACACATACATACATTACAGCTGAAAACAATTAGTCTCAAAGAGCAGACTGGAATGTTCAAGTGAATGGCTCTTTACACAGTCGGCTGGGCTTTAAACAAAAATAACAGTAAAAGAATATTTACTGCTGCATCTGCTTTGCCGTTGGGAGTGTGCAGAGCTTCAGATCTTGAGGGAAGGGAGGCAATGCATATTCAGAGATTGGGAGAAACAAAACTGCTTATCATCAGCTTTAGTTTTATTCTGTTTTAAGTTCCTCAGAGACAGACTGGTTTTCTTTATTATGAAAATCATCATCATCATCATCAGGTGCCTTGCCGCATGGCGTTGGCGATTATGGACTTCCATCTGTCTCTATCTCTTGTTGCCTCAAGCATCTCTTCCACCCTCCTTGTCTTCAGCCACTCTGCAAGTCCGTCTAGTATCTTCTCCCTGGGTCTACCCGGTGCTCTCCTTCCCTCCAGCTTTCCCGTTGTGACCAGGTGTTCCAATTCCCCTCTCCCCATAAAATGACCTATGAATCTGTTTTCTGCCTCTGTTTCCTCAGAATTGTATTGCGTAATTTTTGTTCTTGAGATTTTGCTGCCACTCGCTTAGTTTTTTTTTTTTCTTCCGTCTGTGATTGCTGGTTTGTTTTCAGAGCACAGGTGTGTATGTGTGTGTGTGTGTGCGTGCATGCGTGTGCATGTGTCTGTGTGTGTGTGTGCTTGCGTGTGTGTGTGTGTGCGTCTGTGTGTGTGGGGGGAGGGGGGGGGGCAATGAAACACCACAGTAAACAGAGTTTTTATGTAATGAATTGAGTTAAGACTTGAGATATCAAATCTTGGGTCCACTTCTCTATTACAAAAGCCAGCCCACTTGTTGAGTTTTATTTGAAGTTGAGTGTCTGTGGACTGAAAATATGTATGGTAGGCCATGTGCGTTATGTTCCGTACTGTTCTCTGAATATTTTATTAAATTTGCTGTTGACTGATGGGCAAGTGGTTTTGCCTGAGGAGTGAGTAGAGATTTTGTCAACTGACCCCAGGGCAAGCCAGGAAAAAAGTTACTGTCCTACCCTGGTGTATGTTTGTGTATGTGGCGCCCGTGTGTGTGTGCATGTGCATGTGTGTACACCAGAGGATTTTTTTGAGAGCGGGTTTAATATGTTGGTTTGGTGACTGTTACAGTACACACATGCAGGACCTCCAGGAGGTGACACAAGAGACACACTACGAAAACTACCGTGCTGAAAAGCTGGCCAGCGGAGGTTCTGCTCCTTCCAAGTCAAGCAGAAGGTGGGTGCTCTCTCTTCATTTAGGTTGTCACGAATCCCTCCAAACCACTCCTTTTTACTTCCCACACCACTCCTGTTATAAAGAAAGAACCTTGAATGTTCTGTTAAGTTTCACATTGTGCCTTTGGTGATAGAATAGAGATTTGGGTGGTGTTTTGTTATGTGGATAGCATAGCTGTAAACTCTTGCTATGTACAGCTATGCCCCTTGCTATTCCCCTGATACGCACCATTTGTATAGGTCGTGAGAAAAATTCTCATACAAACAAACGAAAACAGAGAGCTTTGAAATTTGGCAGGGTATCTATTACAAGATTGGTGTACAACATGCTGAAATTTCAATTGTCTAACCTCATGGTTGCTGAGTAAAGGTATAAGTAAAATTAGAGAAATTTTCAGGTGAAAAATGTCCTACAAAATACAGTCATGTCAATATATCAGTTCGTACAGTCACATTTGGATTGAAATTTCATAAAATCCAACTTGCACACACTCCAAGTGCACTGAAGGAAGAGATCGTCTTGAAGAGCGCTGAGATGTCGAATGTTGTTCAACCATTTGCTTTTCCGTCATCTGTTTCACTGCAGAGCTAGTGGGTCATGAACTTTGCACTGTCTACACACCAACTGCAGAGTACAGTGACCTGATAGCCTGAAACGAGACTAAGACTGACCGAAGAATCTATTTCTGGCCATTAGTTTCAGATAACGGAAATACTTAAAGCCCCACGAATTTTCAAAGCCTCAAGTCGGATTTCTCTGACGCTCGTACACAAGCGTTGTTGAGACATGATCAGGAAATCCCGATGCTCATAGTGAGAGAGTTAATATGTTAACTAGAAACACCCAAGGATGCTGGATGGGATCCAGTGCAACAACACCTCACCATTGGCCAATCACCTCTCAGCTCCTAATGCCACACAGCATAGCAATTTTGCCAAGCAAAAAAAAAATGGGGGGGGGGGGGGGGCACTGTCCATGTCCTGCATTATTTTGTTACAAAACAGAAATAGCTAATAGCTGAAGAGTGTTAGTGCTTGTTAATCATGGTAAGTATGTTTATTAAAACACAATTTTAGGAGGGGAAGATTTTGTTCATAATTTCTTCAAAATAATACAGCCTCCATGGTGGCTGGCTATATGTTTGTTTTGGACTGGTTCCTGTGTTTTCCAGTTCTGATTAACGTGGTAGTGTTTATTGATGTCTTTTCTGTTTCTTAGTAACGGGTTGGGCATTTTTGGCCTGTGTATGTCAGTGTGTGATTGTGTTTATGGAGTTGTGCACGTTTCTGTTCATGGCGCTTAGTTATAATTATTAGTTGCAAAGAGTGGAGTGTTTGTTCTGTGCATGCTAGAAAAATGATTAATGTTTCGTACATTCCCAGGTATGAGTGTGTGCAGTTTTGTCTGTTACTTGAGCTTTCAGTTAGCTTAAGATTTGTTTCCTTTGTGTTGTTTTTTAAGTTATTTATATATGAGTGCATTTTTTTCGTTTAATATATATGGTGGCATGCATGTTGGTGTCTGGGTTTTGTTTATTTACATTTCCCTTAGCTTTTGTTGTTGTTTTGGGATTGTTCTCATTAGATGTGTTTTGGCGATTACTTGTTGCTGTTGATGCTTTGCATTACCATTCCATTATGTTCTTCATTTCATGTTAAAAGCAAAACGGCACCAGTAGCTCGGTAAGACATGGAAACACAAATCTTGTGTTACACTTTGCCTCTAGCAGTCACATAATTTACTCCTGTATAACTACACCTGTCTTCAGTAGTTACATTCAGTTGCTTTGATAACTAATTCTTTCTCCTAACACAGAGGATTTTCATATCTGCTAACAGTAACTGTTGTGACATACACTGGACTAATGAAATGTCTGTGTTTGAGCATGACCACATTACATATAGTCAGTCCCGTGACTGGATGAAAGACAAGGTCTGATATAAGGTCTGTTTTATCATCCCGGTTCCAGAGGTGTTCTTCCAGTGTCACCCACATCTCTCATCATCATCATCATGTGCCCTGCCGCATGGCGTTGGCAATCATGACCCTCCATATGCATCTATCCCTTGTCGCTGCAAGCACATCTTCCACCCTCGCTGTCCTCAGCCACCCTGAAAGTCCGTCCAATATGTTCTCCCTGGGTCTACCTGGTGTTCTCTTTCCCTCCAGCTTTCGAAACTGTTGTGACCAGGTGCTCTAATTCCCCTTTCCCCATACAGTGGTCTATAAATGTTGCTTGTCTTTTCCTAATCTTCCTTATCAGTGAAACTCTGATCATGTAGACAATAAACCAAAGAAGATGAAGACTGCAGTGCTGTGTTCCCTCATTCTTGGCTGTAGCTAAAGCTAACGAACACACTCCAGCTTGTGTTTGTTCTCATATGATGTACCTTCCAGTGTGTATGTTCTGTAAGTTTGGGACACTTTGGATTCAACATCCAGCGTGCAAAGACTGGTCTCATTGCATGAGGGTCAATATCATTGTTTTGACTTCTGAAAATGTGAGTTTCTAAGAGTTTTTAGCTACTTTCTCCACTCCACTGATGAGTGTTCACAGCTACATCTCATTATGTCCAGACTAATTCTGCCCATGGGTCAGGATCCCTTATGCTGATATGTAACTATCACACCATGTGTGGTAACAGAAAAAAATCTGATTAAATCATTTTACCTGCAGTATCTGTGAAGTTGGTTGTTGTCTACAAGCTTTTGCTGGTCACTACACCTTTGTACGGTAGAGTGTTGTTCTTTGCTGCGTTCAGAAGTAGGGCGTAAAACCAGTCTCACATATGCATGCATTGCTTGATATGTTGTGAGTAGTTGGTATTCAGCTCCTCTGCTCTCAGGTGGACCTTGTTGTATGATCTCCCTTGGGTATCCAAAACAAGTGTGACTGCCCGCGTTCAAGCAAACAGGAACCAGAAAAAAGACAAAAGTAGAATACGAACGCATATTTAATACAAGACAAGACAGTCACAAATTTTCGGCCAACTGGCCTTTGTCAAGTGTAAGATTACAAACACCAGATACAAAAATTATGAGAAAAATTTTGTTGTTTGTTTGTAATCTTACACTTGACAAGGGCCAGTTGGCCGAAAATTTGCACCTGTCTGGTCTTGTTGAATTAAATACGCATTCTGGTCTTGTTGAATTAATTAAATACGCGTTAGTATTCTTCTTTCATGCTTTTTCTTCTCCCTTGGGTAGTTGGTATTCAGCTTCTCTGCTCGCAAGTGGACCTTGCTGTATGATCTCCCTTGGGTGGTTGGTATTCAGCATCTTTGCTCGCAGGTGGACCGTGCTGTATGATCTCTCTTGGGTGGTTGGTATTCAGCGTCTCTGCTCGCAGGTGGACCTTGCTGTATGATCTCCCTTGGGTGGTTGGTATTCAGCATCTCTGCTCGCAGGTGGACCTTGCTGTATGATCTCCCTTGGGTGGTTGGTATTCAGCGTCTCTGCTCGCAGGTGGACCTTGCTGTATGATCTCCCTTGGGTGGTTGGTATTCAGCGTCTCTGCTCGCAGGTGGACCTTGCTGTATGATCTCCCAGGGTTCCATTGGGGTTTGGGTTTGTTTTTTTATCCCTACGTTAGGAAGTGTGATTCTTCCAAGCCAGAATTTTCATATTTTTCCAAATGTTGTGGCCATCGCCTCTGCAGTGTTTTCCCATTTCTATCAAAGAGGCTGTGGTGGTGTTCAGCTATTCTTTTATTGTGGTGATGTTTTCTTGTTGTGACACTAGTGTAACATTCACATTTCTGTCACATTCATCACAAGAAATATAATAAATCATTAAACGAGGAGTTTATCAGGGAGCTGCAAGTGGCACAAACTGATGGGAAATTTTCAGTTCTACCATCTTTGTTTGCAATACATGTCTATATGCATGCATCAGTATTTATGTTAAAAGAGTGTGTGTTAACACTAATAAATCACATTGTGTTGAAGTACTTTCTTATCATGACAGAGACATCAGATTAACAGCATTATATGAACACCATCACAGAGCTCTTTATATATTGCAAATATGCTTTAATCTTCAGAACTTAACTGCTGTTATTGTTCTTAACCGAATTTCTCTGTTCTCTTACTTGATAGGTTTAGATGACAGTAGGATCTCTTGGAAACAGTTTAGCTGAGAATTGTCAGTGTAAGCATTACAAGCTTATGTATTATGTGTGTCTCAACATGTTTCCTGTGGACAATAAAAACTGGTGAGCACACGTTTGATATTTACAGCTGCTTTCTGTACTCACTGAATGGTGAAAATTTGTTAGTGACTTAAAGCATGAAAGAAGCTCGATATCGATATGGGTGCTTACTTGTGTAGCATGTAACATGGTTGTACAGCCATTATGGATGCCATATGAATATAATCATATGACTGAAATATTTGTATGTTATTTTATATACATCTTGTCATGCCATTGCTCTTGATTTGCTGTAATATGAATATTTACTTTATATTTTAGTTTGTGAAAGGTAAAGTAATGAGTGCATTAGGAATTTCAGTCTTCATTTCCTGTATTTTTTACTGCATGGAAGTTACAGTTTTGTGTTTATTTTGTATCTTTGTGTTTCATCAGTATGTCTCCATCAGTGCAAGTCTTACACTAACCGATTACAAAACTTTGTGTGATTTGCTCGTGATTATTGTTAATGGTTTATCCTTTCTTTAATAATGAATGTGTATTCACCATCTGAAATGTCTGGATTTTATTTGATTTTCCATATTTCAGGCATACTCATGTCTACTGATAACTGTGTTTGGCTGTTGTTAACCAACTTCAATCGTTCTTATTCATGTATGCTTATTGCTAGTCACTGTAATCAGCTGTTTCCTTTACCTGTGTGTATGATTATTGTCTTGCATAATCATACTCATTCTTTTGCACTAAATGTGACAAGAACAAGATTTCATGCTAGAAAAGGTATTAAGAACTGTTAAATGGGGAGAAAAAGAAGAATAAAGAAACGTATCTAGCATTCTGCGAGTCATTTATTTTGCTGTTTGCACGATTGCATTTTGTCATTCAGAGTGATTTTTGCTTGGTCATCTTATGCTGTCCTGTACAAGTGTTCCTTTTTGTACTTATTTGTTTTGTAAAGAACATCTGAAGAGGGCTGAAAATATTGACACGGAACTTCTGTCTGTCGTTACTTTAAAAGGATATACTGTTTTGCATCAGTATAAATGGAAAGAGTAGATTGGATTACAATCAAAAAGAGGGACAGAATTTGGGTAATGGCTTGTGTATTAGAAGTATTTATTCACCAGGTTTGACCTAACAAAATGATTAGTGTGTGTGAAATTTTAAGCTGTGTGTTGTAATGAAAAGTATGGGTATGTTACACATTTTTTCCCAACGCTACAGATCTTCTTCTGTTGTAGGATTTTCATGTTGAAAAAAAATATGAATACTTTTCAAACCAGACCTAAATGAGCAAGCAGCAAGTTTTCCCACAAAGAGAGGATTTTACATTGTTTCTTTGCTCCCCCCCCCCCCCCCTTAGTGGTCGTGGTGATTTTTGTGGAGGTTTTCTTATTCTGTTGGTTTGTTTTCTTGCTGTGTTTTATGTTTGTTTTGTTTTTGTGCCTGTGTACATATGAATGCTTTGTGTGGAAATGAATAAAAAAGTTTAATGTCATTTTTGTTCTTGCAAACAAAAAAATATAGGAATGCAAAAGCAAAAATGAATGAATAAAAATCTAGTCAAGGAAAAACTAGAGCACTAACATTACCATTTCTAAGTTTGTCTGTGGTTATGTATTTTCTTATACTTGCACAAATGTATACATTTATAACATTTTCCTACCTGATTTGTTGTGATTCAGTGCCCCTCCCAGTCAGCCAGACGGTATCAGCGACAGGGAAAGAGAACTTCGACAGAAGGAAGAGGAGGTAAAAGCCATCCTTCCACCCTTTTTGTGTGACACGTTTACTATACTTCATCATATCATAATGAAAGCTGAAGGGGGAAGATTTGTTTGTTTTTTGTTTTGTTTTGTTTCCTCGTTTCTTTTCTTACACTGTATGCATGCTTCCTATATTTCAACAGGAAAATCGGTCTTAAAGGTATATATATATCACTCATAGCAATCTTTTTTTTTTTTTTTTAATTGATTTCTGAATGTTTTGAGATACATGTATTTCTGAAAGCTAAAATCTTTTCTGATCATTTTGATATTTACTTGGACATTGTGGGGCGGGGGAGCATATGAAACTGGCAATTCAAATTACATGATGGTTTTCAGAAAATAGGCTCTAAAGATTTCATACACTTGTCGATCACATTTTCCTTAGTAACACTTGTAGATCACAATTTCCTTAGCAACACTTGTAGATCACAATTTCCTTAGCAACCCCAGTTCCATTCAACAGTCACACTGCTCAGGAAAACCAAGACAAAAACCTTTCCAAAGATGTACAACACATTGGTCTCTGCAAGGGTTACACCTTCTCTTATTCAATCAGAGTGTGCCATTTGGTTATAAAAAAATTAATAAATAAAAAAACTTTTAAAAAAATAAATAAAAGAAGGCAAATTTTGAATGTTTACATTAGGGAAAAAAGCTTGATTTTGATCCTGCCGGATTCTTTTAAGCTTAATATGTACAGTTGGGTCCACGTCCTGGGAAGCAGGACAAGTAGTCGATTGCAAAGTCCGGGCCGAAGTACTGTGTCGTTTTATGTCATTTAGGCACTGTGCTACCCGTTGAGGCCAACCTGGTTCGCCCTGAAACATTGCTGACCAATAGGGCTCAGGTGTAATCCTGACAGCAGAGGGTGGATGCAGTCAGCTGGCGACTGAAAAATCTTTGGCATTAGCTTTTGTCTTCACAGTTGCAGGCAATTGATTTCTTTGGAAATAGTGTCAGGATCTCAGTACAGTATGTACACGGACTTCCAGAAAGCAGTGGCAAACTACTGGATGTCAATTTGCCAAAAACTTGCTGACGATTCTATACTGATGTCGGACAATATCGCTAACATGAAGAGGATTCAGCATAGAGCAGATGCAGTGGGCAGGAAAACAGGTCTAAATATGAATGCCAAGAAGACAAAAATAATGCGACTCAGAGGAGAAGAAAGTCAAGCATATCGAGACACTCAAACCAACAAAGACTGCATTAAAAAATGTATATTGGTGCCCTTAGTTATGTTTATATATCTGTATTCTGGTTCTGGTTCTTTTAAATCCCCCTGGTGATGATAAATTGAACGGAATGGATAACACCATGGGCATTTTCTTGGATTATGTGTGTGAATGTATTGATAGTATACTTAATTTTCTTTTCTAGTGTGTGTGAGTCTGTGTGGTGTGTGTGTGTCTGTGTATGTGTGGTGTGGTGTGGCTGTGTATGTGTGGTTTGTGTCTGTGTGAGTGTGTGTGGTGTGTGTGTCTGTGTCTGTCTGTCTGTGTGGTGTGTGTCAAGGTCAACAAGGTATTGTGCGCGTTTCACAATGCTTATATCCCTGATATGGCACTGTGCAGTCAGCCAGTCTTTAATTTAAATACTGATAGTAATAATAATAATAATTATCCAACTGCTGCTGCTTTCATGGTTTTAACTGATTGGTATGTATGTGTGTGTGTGTGTTACAGCTGCGTAAGATGCAGGAGAAGCTTGCTCGCATGCAGGCAGAAATCGAAGGCAAGAGACAACCTCAGCAGCCCAACGGCAATGTCAAAACACACAATGTTTAGTGATGTCATCATCGTTTATGTGCATCTCTCCATGCTGAAAAGAGGTAGGCCTATGTCCTTTTTTTTTTTTTTTTTTTTCATGACCAGTTGACATGGTAGATGTTTTTTTTATGATTTTTTTGTTGTTGTTTCTTTGACATTGCATTATTATAGTTCAGCTGTTGTGATCAGAGCAATAAGGTTTGACATGTATTTTGTTTTCAGTGTCTGCCTTTGTCTCTCGTGCTTTTGTGAAGTACTGAGAACTCTTGCAAGATAAGGCACTGTGAGAATAGTCATTGTCATTATTATAATATTATTATTGTTGTTGTTATTATTATTATTATACTGCTACTACTACTGCCACTTTTGTTATTATTATTATTATTATTATTATTATTATTGTCATCATTATTATTATTATTTTATTATCAAATGTGAAAGTTTTCAGTATTTGATATTACCTTGTGACTTGTAGTCTAACACAGTCTGTCTTTTATGTGTTTGAAATATTTGCAAAGAAATATTGGTTACACTTTTTTATACACATTGTTTTGTTCTTTTTGTTGTGTTTCTGTGAGAAAGAGGGAGAAACAGGCAGGAACATTTAGTTTGTAGTCAATTAATAATCATTTAAGAGAGAAAGAAAGAAAATACTTACTGTTTTACTTTTTCCATCCGCTTGTACCGTGGGCTCGCGGGGAGATACAGTCGTCTGTCAGCAGCAAGGCGGGTGGCCTGGAGAAGGGACATCTCGTGAGCTCTGAGGGTGTCTGCCACGGAGTCGCTCCATCGTCATCTTGGTCTTCCTCTGGCTCTCCAGCCAGAGTATCTGGTGTTGTATGCCCGAAGAGCGGATGGTTTAGGGACATACGTGTGAGATGTCCGAACCACTTGATCCTCATATGTTCGATGTGTTGTAGGATTGGTGTTGCTCCTACCATGTCTCGTATCACCTCATTTCTGATCTTGTCCCGCCTTGTCTTGTTTACTGCTTTCCTCAGGCATTTCATTTCACAGGTGACCAGTTTTCTCTCGAGGATTTAGTCAGGGACCATGTCTGGCACTGGTATGTCAGCATTGGTAGAAAAATGGCGTTGATGAGTTTCGCCTTAGTGCTGGTAGGAAAGCTGGGGTGTTTCAGGAGAGGGGCAAGTTGGTAGCTGACTGCGTTGGCTTTCTGGCATCTGGTCTCGATTTCTCTGTCTAGTTTGCCATCTTGCGTGAAGATGCTGCCCAGGTATTTAAATTCACTGGCTTGCTTCAACTGGGTTCCGTTGATGTTGATATCCAGTTTGTTTGGTCTCTTACTGACAGTCATGACCTCGGTCTTGCTGATGCTGATCTTCATGCCATATGTCTCACAGCTTTTCATTGAGCTGGTCTCTGTGCTCCTGATAGCTGTATCTTGTCATTGTTCACCATTGCCTGGTCGTCCGCAAACATGAGTTCATTGAGTGCCTCAGGGTCTGGGTTTGCCTCCTTCGTAATCTGATCCATATAGATCAAAGAGAAGAGGGGAGAGATTACAGCCCTGCCTTACTCCCGATGTCACTGGGAACCAGTCAGATGTTCCACTGGCAGTGCGGACTGCAGTCCTGCTGTTGGCTGTTAATAATCATTTAAGAGAGAAAGAAAGAAAATAATAATAAATAAATTTTTGTTTTCAGATAGGTGGGTGTGGGTGTTAAAAATCTGTACATCTGTATTTGTGTGCGAGGGAGAAAGAATTGCTGCAGAATGTGCTGCTCGTGCATAATATCAGGAGGGCTTGTTGTTTGTTTTTGTTGTTGTTGTCATTGTTGTTTTGTTGTTGTTTTACCATTGCAAAAGTCTATTACACCAGTAAAAAGATTTTCAGTATTTTTTAATCAATGCTGAACACAGGTATGAAAAGTTATATTTCAAGTATTTTATCACAATATGTAGACATATAGTACTTTTTACCAGTCCTAAATACAGATGTGAAATGTTATTTTTCAAGTCTTATTCTAGCGTCGGCACTGTATGGAGAAATACCGGCATGCATAGATGTGCGCAGTTCTGGTAACCATAGACCTAATGTTACAGGACCACTGCTACACCCGTCAGTGCTGATTCATCTTGCCACGCCATCATCTGCTCCAACATGCAGGGAGACATCATCCCATCCTCCTCATCACATCTTTATACATGCTACGCACATATACTTCTCTGTGTGGAACCTGCAGAGACGGGACATGAACTTTATCATATCATCAGTGTGTTGAAGCCTGCTAAGCCTTACTGGGTCTTCAGTCACGACCTGTGCTTATTTGGTGATCAGTGTGTGAAAGGGGTGCTTTGTTAGCTGAAGATGTTCTCTCTGCATGAAACCAGAAAAAAAAGGAAAGTAAACCAGCTCAAGCGTTCTCTTCCTCCGGCATGTCAAAAAAACCAAGTTCTGCCAACTCTTCAAGAACCTGAGTGACGTTTATGTGTGTGTTTGGAATCTTGACACAGACTTCCACACACCGCTGTAGTCATGCTGTCCTGCACAAAGATGTATACACAGACACAATTTTGTCCTGTAAAATAAAAACAGTTTATTACTTATTTTTTGTAAATTGTAACTTTAAGAGTATGGAATGTTTCAGTTTTGAAGTGTTCACCTCTTCTATTAGTTTTCATTAAGGTAATGAAGCAATTTTCTTAACCCTTTGACTCCCATGACCTATCCACCAATTGAAAAAGCTTAACCTCTGGCTTCCTCAGCCTGTCTACCAGCTTCCTGCAGGAATCTGGTTGATACAGTGAGGGAGACTAGGGGTTAAGCTTTTGCTTTGCTAGCGTGGCTGACAGTGCAGGATGCTGGTGGACAGGGTGTGGGAGTTAAAGGGTTAACCTTTTTCCTCTTTCAGCCTGTATATCAGTTCTGCTAGCTTCTAGCTGGTGCGATGGCTGAGGAGTCAGAGGGTTAAAAAAAAGTTTTTTTTTTCATGAAATTCTGGTTTTGTTGAATTGTGTTATGGGCACTGTGTGAACAGTTGCTATATTTCATTATTTATTTCTTTTCATCAAAATCAGCTATTACATCAAACAGCGGGATGAGACAGACAGCTTTCCCGTCAGCACAAGTATTACCAGGGAAAATTTTCGCACTAAATCAGAAACAGCAGAAACTTCCACAAAATGTATGCCTTTTTTGTTTGTTGGGGTTTTTTTTTTTTTTGGTTGGTTGGTTTTTTGTTTTTAGCACTCAATTCATTGTGGTATTTGTATGGTATCACACAAATTTCATTTTAACATTCATTTATTGAACGCTTGCTTTCTACTGTAATAGGATCTGATTGTCCTGCTTTTTTAGCTGTTTTTACAACTTGTTCAAGTTTCTACTTGTGTGCATATTGTTCTGCGTGTGCACGCGGAAACGTGAGTGTTGGAGGGACAGTGGCAATTGTAACAAATTCTTCTTGGTGCTGACTGCCAACTCTGCTAGAAATGTGGTTTCTTTGTCTTTGTGTGTTTGTCTTGTTTCACTGCATTTTTTATTATAACGCGTTGACTCTGTCACCCAGCTTTCTGTATTATCAATGATGATAGCAGGCCAACAAAACTTTAACTCTTTCACTTCTTCGCATCATAGTAAGGAAGTGAGAGGGTTTTTATGTTTTGCTGCTGGTGGGTTTGGTGATGTAGTCAAAGAGTTATACATGGACTATTTTTTTTTTTTTTTTTGTACATGACAATGTCTTAGTTTTTTGATCATCTGCGCTTATTGTTTGTACAGTGATTTTTTTTTTAACATGCTTCTTTGATGTATTTTTCATGTCTTTGCACTTTTTTTTTAATTTTAGTCATGGTGCACATTTCTTATTGACTGCATTTACAGAAATTCAGCGGTGACACTGGCTAACGTAACCTGAAAAACACTATTGAAAGAAATGTCAGCAGATATTTTCATTTCTACAAAATATGTCCGCATTAACATTTTTTTTCTCATAGATTTTACTTCCTTTGTGTTTTGTGTGTGTTGGCAGGGTCAGCTCATGTTTATGTAATTTTCTGTGTGTTTCATTTTGTATGCCTGCAGTACCAACTGCTATAACTCAATTGAGTCAACGGACAAGGAGATTGCCTTCAACTGACAGTACTATCATATGCAAATGTACCAGATTTTTTTTTATTCTATTATGTGTAAATATACATCAGTGAAACACTTTCAGCTCTCAGCCTTGCTGAATATGTATAAACCCAACCTCCTCTACCAATTCCATGCTCTTGTATTTAAAAACAATACAGCTGATTCTGTGTTCTGCTAGATCTCTTTGCATATTTGTAGCTTAGTTAGAGTGGCATATGATTCAGCCTACAGATAGTTTGAGTTTGAGTTAGCTGGAACTGAAAAAATAAATAGTACATTCATGGTCAGACGTGGCCTGACCCTGTAAATGGCAAATGATCGGAGACCAAAAAAGGGCAGAATATGTCAAATTGAAGTTTCCTCCCTGATTCTACCAATCAGAGATAAAAAGAAAACTTTCATCTGCAAACTCTTTCATGATGATGATGATTTTATTTTTTCTGTCATAAGCTTTCAGTTTTGTGGAGATTTCTCTTCAGACAAAGTATATTCAGCACCAAGAGTGCTTTTTTGCTTAAATGAATCTTGATCAGAGACTTGAAAACTTTCCAGAGCAAAATGCAAACTCCAGAGATTCCAGCTGGTAAAAGTTGGATTTTTTCTTTCTTTGTTTTCTTGGGGTTTTGTAAGGGGGGGGGGGGGTTGTTTGTTTTGGTGGTTTTTTTTTTTCTTTTCTTTTCTTTTTTTGTTGTTTTTTTTTTCCAAGAATAAGTCGGTTTGAAATGTCAGTCAGTGAAAGTCAAGTAAGCTTTTCTGTAAACAGTTTCGGTTTAAAATGTCGGTTCTCCCATCATTTAAGTACAACATGTAAAAGTTCTTGTACTTCTGACTGCAGATGCAGACTTATTTAATTCTGTTTCTTTTATTCAGTGTAGTGTTTCATTTTTAATGTGTGTACTGATAAGATGTGTAAGAGTTGTTGAAATGTAACGTGTACAGTTGATCTCTCCATTCATGATAGTGAAGATTTTGAAGCAATGCAATGTGGAAGAAGAGTAACACTTATGTATAAAAGGATTATTTTTATCACAAGAGGAGTGATGATAATACTTCATCCTTCCTTCCAGTCTCGTTTCCTGTTCCCACTTGGTCTGTGTATGACTATTTGGTTTAAACATACTCCACTAGACAGTCTTCGTATCATGTTGCCTCTGGTCATGTGGTATATTCACACATATATGAAGTAGTTATGTAAGTCGTATATCGAATTTATCACTTATGGATTTCATCATTGAATGGAGGTCGTATAACTGTTCACTATGTTGTCAGTCTTGTAGTCACCTTTCACTTGGTTTATCTTTCATTTCACTATTGTAGTGGACAGTTTATTGAAGGGGACATACTGTTCCATTTATCTTTGAGTATATCAGCACTTTTGAACTTGTCCATCATTGAATGCAATTATCATGTGCAAAGATTTATATTTAAAACAATGAGCCAAATTTCCTTCTTTTTTTTTTTTCTTTTTTTTTTATATTCCAGTCACAAAAATTATGTCGTACTCAGTGTTGTGGTATTGTTTGGTTTTCTGATTGAAAGAATAATGTTACAAAAAAAATTTTTAGAATAACAATTATGCACGTTAAAGATCCTGTAAGTCATGTTTTGTCTGATGGCGCATGGCAACATGAAAACACCCAGCATATCGCATGCACACCCACCAAAGATGCAGACTGTGTAACAACATAGTAGAATGTGATCAGCTCGTCTAACAGTTGAGTTCTCCATGCTTCACAAGAAACTCTGATCATACGTAATGCACAGTGAGTCTGAATGAGTTTTTAGAGAATAGCGTTTAAACAAGAATGATGTATGATAATAATGAAATCTGCTTTTTCCGGTTTGGTGTCAGTTGAGAAGAAAATGTCATATCTGTTTCATGTTTCCAACAGGTTAAAAAAAAAATGGAGAGGGAGGGAGGGGAGTTGTTGTTGAACATACTTTTGGTTGAATGCTAAGACATTATCCATTTCATGGACTCATGAAACTCTTCTAGTCTCTTTTTTTCATGGTAATGACTGCGAAAAAGTTGTTTGATGTTTTGTTTAGTTTCCTATTTTGTCACTGTACATCATTTGTAAGTGTTGTCATGAACACATGTGTGGCAGATGTTCTGGGTAGGAGGGTTATTCCATATTGTGTTCACACAAACAGTTTGAAGATTGAAAGTGGCTGATTCATTACTGACAGCTACCAAATCACCCACAAGCTTGAACCCCCCCCCCCCCCCCAAAAAAAAAAAGAAGAAGAAGAAAAGAAAAAAAAGAAAGAAAATGATAAGAGATTTAGAAATCAAAGCAAAAGGAACAGTTTAGCCGTTGAAAGACTGGTTTTAATCAGTTACAATGGTCAGTAGAGAAATGAAATTTTCACCTTGAAGATTATTCAGTCATGGTGAATTGAGACTAGAATTACAAATATAGTGTTGTGTCCATGCAGGTAACTAGGACAATATTACAGCTTGTACACTTTCACTGGTGTCCTTGCAGGTTTCACTAATGTCCTTGCAGGTAACTAGGACAATGTTCCAGCTTGTACACTTTCACTAGTGTCCTTGCAGGTAACTAGGACAATGTTCCAGCTTGTACACTTTCACTAGTGTCCTTGCAGGTAACTGGGACAATGTTCCAGCTTGTACACTTTCACTAGTGTCCTTGCAGGTAACTGGGACAATGTTCCAGCTTGTACACTTTCACTAGTGTCCTTGCAGGTAACTGGGACAATATTCCAGCTTGTACGCTTTCACTAGTGTCCTTGCAGGTAACTGGGACAATGTTCCAGCTTGTACACTTTCACTAGTGTCCTTGCAGGTAACTAGGACAATATTCCAGCTTGTACACTTTCACTAGTGTCCTTGCAGATAACTAGGACAATATTCCAGCTTGTACATTTTAAATAGTGTCCTTGCAGGTAACTGGGTCAATATTCCAGCTTGTACACTTCCACTAGTGTCCTTGCAGGTAACTAGGACAATATTCCAGCTGGTACACTTTTACTAGTGTCCTTGCAGGTAACTGGGACAATATTCCAGCTTGTACACTTCCACTAGTGTCCTTGCAGGTAACTAGGACAATATTCCAGCTTGTACACTTTCACTAGTGTCCTTGCAGGTAACTAGGACAATATTCCAGCTTGTACACTTTCACTAGTGTCCTTGCAGGTAACTAGGACAATATTCCAGCTGGTACACTTTCACTAGTGTCCTTGCAGGTAACTAGGACAATATTCCAGCTTGTACACTTTCACTAGTGTCCTTGCAGGTAACTAGGACAATATTCCAGCTTGTACACTTCCGCTGGTGTCCTTGCAGGTTTCACTAGTGTCTTTGCAGGTAACTAGGACAATATTCCAGCTTGTACACTTTCACTAGTGTCCTTGCAGGTAACTTAGACAATATTCCAGCTTGTACGCTTTCACTAGTGTCCTTGCAGGTAACTGGGACAATATTCCAGCTGGTACACTTTCACTAGTGTCCTTGCAGGTAACTGGGACAATATTCCAGCTTGTACACTTTCACTAGTGTCCTTGCAGGTAACTGGGACAATATTCCAGCTTGTACACTTTCACTAGTGTCCTTGCAGGTAACTAGGACAATATTCCAGCTTGTACACTTACACTAGGCTAGGACAATGTTCCGGCATATACATACACTTTTACTGTATCATTTTTCACGTACATTGTAAGATACGGAAATTCACCTAAGACAGAAATTGCTTAGTAAAGGGAGGCAATGGAAACTATATTGAAAATCCTACCCTGATAAGCCAGGTAAGACAGGGGAAGCAATACGTTGAAAATCTGTCACACATAATTCTCATAAGCCAGTGTCATGAGCCCAAGAAAGGAATTGAAGCCAGCTAAACTCCAGGACTGTTTCTGAAAGATGTTTGGACTTTTGATCATTCTATCAAGAATGACTTGTTAGGAATTGTTGTCCTGGAAATGTTATTTTTGTGTTATCATCATGAAATTACTGAGTCACATTTTGAGACTCTTAAGATGTGAGAAGAAAGGTAATGTTATCCTGAAAACGTTTGTCCTCAGGTTTTTTGTAGTACTTTATGATGCATTTTTGAAAATGTTAACTGTTACTTTCAGTTACTGTTGATGGTAATCAATAACTCTTTCCTGAATTTTGTTTAGTTTGAAAGTGAATTTTGAACAGAGATTATGAATCACTGACACTGAACTCCATCACTGAAATGTGCACAGTCTGTGCCAATTATGTTGTCTAGGTTTTTGTGATCGGTAGTATGTGCTTGTAGCAGATTGTAGTTTTTCAAGTGAAATGTGTATTGAGGTTATTGTTGTTTTTTAAACAGATGACCAAGTGTACAGAAGTGGAAAAGGATAAAAGTATATCTGTATGCAGGCTCTTATGTACACATGCAAACATACTATCATACATGCACGTAATATTGTAAAAAGAAACAACAGAGCACACACACATACACACACACACACACACACACACACACACACACACACACACACACACACACACACACACACACACACAACACAACACAACACAACACAACACAACACACACAACACACACACACACACACACACACATACACACACACGCACACACACACACACACACACACACTGTGTAATATGTTTCAGCAGAACTTTCTTTTTCTTTTTTTTCTTCTTTATTTTTCCTCCCACATTCTGTCATGCTTATATTTCAAGTTGTGTTCTTTACAAAATCAAACCTGTATATTGTTTACAAATGGAAAGTCAGTTGCAACCATGAATCTTGCTTATTTTAGTGCGATTGTGTGGAGGAGTATATGCGCTTCTTGCTTGAGTACATTTTCCACTATATTTCGTGCTTAATAACAATATGCTACAACTTATAATCTGCCTTCCATCCTTCTCACCTTCTCATTATCATTTTAAATCTCACACACTTTTCCTAACGTTTTGTTCCTGATACCACCTTTGCGCGTTCAAGGGATGTTAAACCTATGAGAACTCTACACAACTCCCGAAGGCAGGCAAAGTCGGCCTTTCTGAAGTGTGAATGTGTTAATGAATGATTGTAATTCATTGAATGATATTGCCGCGTGTTCGTTTTCTCATACTATTTATGCTTCTGAATAGTTTTGCTGTCTTTCTGTCTTGCAACATGTTAGAATGTGGTTTTTGGTATACAGATATCGACATGGAAAGTTAGTGTACGTGCGTGTTTGAAACTGTCTGTTTTATATGTCACACCATGTAATAAACTGCATTTTAAAGTATCATTGGTGCCTCAAGTCTCTTCTCCACAGTTTACAAGTCTCTGTTTTTTATTTTTATGTTTATTCATTAAACTGTTCATTTTATTCAAATGCCTAACTAAAATCTACTGATAATGAAAACGGAAAAGGTATTTCATAAAGTATAGACAGGCATGTTTACACACACAAAAGCGCATGTCACAGCATGCACACACACACACATTCGCGCGCACGCACGCACGCACACACACACACACACACACACACACACACACACACACACACACACACACACACACACACACACACGCTTACATCACACACGCGCGCACTCACTACACACACACACACACACACACACACACACACACACACACACACACACACACACACACACACACACACACACACACACACACACACACACACACACACACACCTGTACTTCAGTATCTCACCAATACTCCTTGTGCTTGTATGACTGAAATGGATAAGAAGTTCCATGTGTTTTTCTATTATATGTTATCAGTAAACTGTTTTCGCCAAGTTTAATTTCCACATATTCGGGAGCATTTTTTTCTATTTCCTCTTTCAAACAAAAGGAAATTGATTCATTGGGACCTGTGGTATCTTTGTGTATCTGTGTACGTAAAATTCTGCAATCATTTCTTACCTGTTTATTAATGAATGTTTTACTGATCTGTGTCACACGCTTGAAAATCTCATATGAACACCCATCCCCAAAGAAGTTCAGAAGTTAAATAGGCATAAGTAGCGTTTAGGTTTCACAGTCAAACATGAAAATGTATCTGCAGTTATATGTTTTTGTATGTGATGGGAGTCTTTAGACTTGAAGAATATATCTGACTGTGTGGGTCCGTGATATATCTGAATAAGGGGGGAAAGTTCAGCAATGTAGTTCTCTGAGAGCAAGGGCTCGTTGTTGACAGCAAACATAAACTATACAATTCTCTGGGAAAAAAAATTATCATTAAGATCACTCATCCATTTACAGATAGATTGTCTTTATGGCCTTTTCGTTTGCATTTTGATTTTGAGCAAAACATAGTGATGTGAAAGAACAAAACACCATTGTTCTTCCTGGGTCACAGTTCAAACCCTGACCCTGACCGTAACTCTTTGACTCCCGCACCCCATCCACCAACTGCAAAAACTTAACCCTTTGACTCCCTCACCCTATCCACCAGCTTCCTGAAGGAAGCTGGTGGATTGGGTGAGGGAGTCAAAGGGTTAAGTTTTTGCTCTGCTAGCGTGGTTTACAATGATGGATGCTGGTGAACAGGCTGCGGGAGTCAAAGGTTAATGCAAGTCCTCCCATTAGCAATAAGATCACACAGTACTCTGAAAGACGTGTTCAATGACTTCACAGCATCTTCATTGAGTCAGATCACTAGAAAGGAGAGAATGTTTGTGTAGTTTGATGATCTTCCTGTTCGCTTTTTATTTTTTATATTCTATTTTTTTAAGCCAGTCTGCATTCATCGAGGGAAGTATGGTATGTTGCTTTTTTTTTTTGTTTTGTTTTTTTTTTTTACTTCCTGTATTGGACATGATGAACAAGTTCATTGTTCAAGTTGCCCATGATCAATAAATCTTCATTCTTATACTGGTGTTTTGTGGTTCTGTCCATCTTTTTTTTTGTTTGTTTGTCTGTCTTGGTATTTCTGTGCTCTAATTCTCTCTCACATAAAGACACAAACAACAGACATGCCTATTTATTCACTTATTTACTTGTTTATTGCCCACTGAGGAAAGATGGGGAAAAAAAACCGATGCAGCAGAAATGCGGCTCTGTAGACGACTTTTCAGAGTCAAATGCACAGACAAAAGAACAAACCATAGGATTCCTTTTCTCACACTGGATGGAGCAGCAGGGAAGTTTCAGTCGTTTTCTCCTCATTTTTGTATTTGTTTGTTTGTTTGTGATCTTGCGCTTGACAAAGGCCAGTTGGCCGAAGATTTGCGCCCGTCTTGTCTTGTTGTATTAAATATGCGTTCGTATTCTTTTTTCGTGTTTTTTTCTGAAACCAAAGCATATTAAAGGGGAACTGAATGTTAAGCGCCATCTGCTGACAGAGATCAACGAAAGAAAGCTGAAATATGTAGACCATGTGATCAGAAACACCAAAATAGATTTGATATCAGTGGTCCTGCAGGGGAAACTGAGGTGAGGAGAAGAGAGGGACGACCACACACCTCCTATTTCAACAACATCGCTGATGTCTGTGGTCTGGAGATCCAGGAAGTCGCCCATGGATGTCTCAATGGTGTGACCTGGAGAAGACTTGTGATGCTGAGCATGGCTCCTACCGCCGATCCTGATGAAGGAGAGGGATGAGATGAGGTGATGGCATGGGCATGTAGATCAGTTGTGAAGGTTCTTCTCTTCTGTCTGTCCTCTTCTGTCTGTTCTGGGGCTTACCTGTGCATAGTATCTCAGGTGTGTTCGAGGGCCTTGAGGTCTACTATTGTTCATCACCAAGTTTCTTGAGTCTTCTTCTCTTTCGTCTTCCTTCTGGTGTCTAATGAGGAGCAGTCTGGGTGATGTTATCTTGCCCTCTTTGGAAGATATGCACAATCTATCTCCTTGTCTGAGTGAAGTTAACCTACCCTCTTTGGAAGATGTGCATTGTATATCTCTATGTGTTATCATCATCATGTGCTCTGCCACTTGGCATTGGAGATCATGGCCCTCCATATGAATCTATCCCTTGTCGCTGCAAGTACATTTCCCACCCTCTCCATCCTCAGCCACCTGCAAGCCCGTCCATTATGTTCTCCCTGGGTCTACCTGGTATTTTCTTTCCCCCCAGCTTTCCTGTTGTGACCAGGTGCTTAAATTTGTCTTGTCTATTCAGATTTATGTGTGTGTGCAGAAGAACCATTGTTCCGTATCATCACAACCATTCATAAAACGCACATTCAATTCATGACTTGCGAGAACTGACAAATACACACTTGTTCTGCACACACGTATGTATGTACATCAGCCTGAACTCAGCAACACTTTTCATTTGATTGATTTGGTTCAGTTTTTACGTCGACACCCACCTCAGGTGATATGGCCGACAGGGATAACCATCCCAGGGAAGTGGGACCTATCTAGTTCTATACCAACACCACCAGAGCAACAATGACGTCAAGATAAGACGGTGAGAAGGCCAGTTTTAATGTAGCACACCCTGGGATTCGAACCCACAACCATTAGCATGTGAATCCAATGCTCAAACCAACTGAGCCGCTGGGGCCCGCCACTTTTCATTGCTAGATCATGGGGGGTTTATTTCTTTGGTTGGTCGCTTGGTTGGTTTTTTGGTTTGGTGTAGGCTTTTGGAGGCTTTTTTTGTGTTGGTTGGTTGTGTTGTGTGTGTGGCGATTTTTTTTGTGTGTGGGGGGGTTGTTTCTTGTGTGAATGTGTGAGTGTGTGGTGTTCTCAAACATGTTGCCATCAAAGGTTTCAGCTGCCTCTATGTTTATGCTCAGACCTTCACCATTTTCATCGTGTGTGGTTGACAGTACAGGAGACAGACACAAGCTGGCTGGGACTGTGAAGAAGAGAAGACTGGCAACAAAGCTGCTGCTTCATTCTGAGTGATGCACTTACTGCTGTGAGGTGACATCAAGTAGTGATGATGATCATAATGATGATGCTTCAGCTACAACTCTCTCTCTGCTCTGTCTGTCTCTCATTCTCTGTCTGTCTGTCTCTCTCTCTCCCCCAGGATATTGATGATGATGCTTCTGCTACAATCTCTCTCTCTCTCTCTCTCTCTCTCTCTTCTGTCTCTCTCTCCCAGGATATTGATGATGATGCTTCTGCTACAATTCTCTCCTGTGTCATCTCTCTCTTCTCTCTCTCTCTCTCTCTCTCTCTCTCTCTCCTCTCTCTCTCTCTCTCTCTCTCTCTCACTCCCCCCCTCTCTCTCTGAGACCTGGATATAAAAAAAAATCATTAATGTGTTTACGCCACTACCCTTGAAATGAAATGATCTTTTTCTTCTTCATCTTACGCAGGCTAGAGCTTCTTCTTCTTCTTCTTCGGTGGTATTAACGTCCCAGCGTGAGGCTAGAGCGCCTGTCAGCATTCCCTATCTCAGTAGTTATTTATGGGAAGCAACTACAGCGTCATTATGAAAGCGTTAGTCCAGTAAAAGTTTCCTCCCTTATTGTTGTGAGAATCTTTCCTGTCTACTGGTATTGGAGTTTTTAAAAAAGTTTCATTTACTTCTTACGACGACTTTTATTCGATCGTAAGTACTGGATAGATTTTAATGAACATAATATACATTGCTTAGTATCGTAAGCTAACTGAACACAATACAGCAGAAAACCAATTACACGTGTAGTAACATTGTCATGTAACTATGCGGAGAAAACCAACTGTAGGCGCTGATTACACTTGGAGCCTATTTAGGAGCTAGTTCTGCAGTTTTTCGACTGTTTCAGTTATATGACGTGGTTCGTCTTCAAGACAGTCCCTAATCGTGATCACCCTGGGACGTTAATATATCATAATCATCATCAAGTGCCTTGCCACATCGCGTTGGCGATCATGGCCTTCCATCTGTTTCTATCCCTTGTTGCTGCAAGCACATCTTCCACCCTCTCTGTCTTCAGCCACTCTGCAAGTCCATACAATATCTTCTCCCTGGGTCTACCTGGTGCTCTCTTTCCCTCCAGCTTTCCTGTTGTGACCAGGTGCTCCAATGCCCCTTTCCTCATGAAATGGCCTATAAATATTGCCTGTGTTTTCCTTATCTTCCTTATGAATGATCTTGTGTCTGCCTCCATCAGACTGTCTCGTTTGTTTTCTTTGCTGTCCATAGAACTCTCAACATTCTTCTTAGAAACCACATCTCGGCTGCCTCAATCTTGTTCTGGCTTTGCTTGTTGACTGTCCATACCTCACAACCGTATAACATCGGTTCAATATAACATTCAAAAACTCTCATCCTGGTGTTAATAGACATTTGTCGGTAAGAATGCTTTTCATCTTTTGGAATGCTGTTTTGGCTTGGCCGATTCTGCTGGCTATTTCTGATGTGCATCTGGTGAAATGATCGTTCCAGATATTTAAACTTATCAACCTGTCTCAAGGTTGTGCCGTTTGCTGTTATTTTGCATGACGGGATTTCTTTTTTTTTTTTTTTTTTTTTTTACTGATTACCATGACTTCAGTCTTCTTGCTGTTTAGTTTTAACCCTTACCTCTGCTTTCTATTTCTAGTATATTCACAAGGTTTTGTAGGTCCCTTTCATTTTCTGCAATTAGCACGGTATCATCTGCATATCGAATGTTGTTTATCATTTGTCCTCCAACCTTTAATCCAGGGTCTTCTTCTAGGTTTCTCATGATGATTTATGTTGTAAAGTGAAAACAGATCTGGTGACAAAACACAACCCTGTCTGACTCCTCTTTTGATATTTGGAAAGAGCTTATATCGTTTTCTATTCTCATTGCAGCTGTTTGTTCCCATTACATATTTCTGATTATTCGTAGATCTTTTCCATCAGTATTCAGTCTTTCTGGTTGGTTAATCAATTCTTCATGTTTTACCCGATCGAAAGCCTTGGTATAATCAACAAAGCATAAATATAAATCCTTATTCATCTCGATTGACCTCTCTATGATAGTTCTGAGGATGTATATGGCATTAATAGTTCCTTTCCCTTCACAAATCCACACTGTTCTTCTGCTATTTCTCTTTTGATTCTATTCCTTGTCCTCGTCATGATTGTTCTTAATATGATTTTTGTTACATGACTCATCAAGGTGACTGTGCGATGGAGTTCGCATTCTACAGCCCTTTGGAAGTGCAATGAAAATTGATTTTGACTGATCTTTGGGGATTGTTCCAGTGTCATAAATCCCATTTAGGGGGACTGTTACTTTTTCAGTACCAAATTCCTCCAGGGCTTCAATCATCTCTGTAGTAATGTTGTCTGGTCCCGGGGCTTTTCCTGGTTTCATCTTTTTCAGTGCTGCTCTAACTTCATCTTTCATTATGGGTGGTCTTTCAACATTCTTTCTTATAATGTATTCTTCGTTTCTGTCATCTTCAAAAAGGTCTTTAATGTAGGCCTACTCTCCCCATTGTCTAATATTTTGTCTTTTTCCATGATAAGCGTACCATCTTTCGATTTTAAGCAACCAGTTGATGTGCTTGTATTTTACCTGTGGACAATTTCTTCAATTCTTCTGTACATACCCTGAGGATCCGTTTTGTGTCGGTCTTCTATTTCTTTGCATTTTGTTTTCAGCCAAGCTTCCTTAGCTTCATTGCACCTGTTCCTGATTTCTTTGTTTATCTTCCTGTATATCTCCTCCTTTCTCATTAATGTGTTATGCCACTACCCTCGAAAAGAAAATATCTTCTCCCTTTTCTTTTTCTTCGTCTTACGTTCATATACAATACAAAACAAAATTACTGTTTCAACTGACATGAAAAACCGGATCAATTAAAGACTCTTCGATCCGGTTTTAGGATAAAGGGTGGGTGGAGTTATAGCAACACACACCACAACACCACACACACACACACACACACACACACACATATACACATACATACACGCATACATACACACACACATAACATACATACATACACACACATACATACACACAAATACAGACATACATACATATACTACCACACACAATACTAATACAAAACATAATATACAAACAATACATACATACATACATACATGTACATTCATCTAAAAGCAATATGTTAATAGACGCTAAAAGAAATAACGAAGAACGTAGCATACATATACTCACATATGTAGATACATATTCATACACACACATAATACATACACACACAACATACTAACACCATCACACATCACACACACATGCACACACACATGCATACATACACATCATCATCATCATGTCGAGCTTGCTCGGCTATCCATGACACGTTTCTTCCATCCTCCTCTGTCAGACATTGCAGTAGTTAGTTCATCATACTGACAGCCCGTATCATCGATCAGTTGGTCGATGAAGGTCTTCTTTGGACGTCCTGGTCTTTGTTTACCGTGACTGGGTCTCCATAGTAGAACATCCCCCACCAGTTCTTCTTTGCTACGCCAGCAGGATCCCGCGAAGGCGCAGTCTTTGTTGACGTATTTGCTTAACTGATTGGTGGGATCTTACCATATAACTCTTTGTTAGTTGGATGTTCTCTCCAGGATTTGTTCAGGGCTGCACGCAGCATTCATGTGCATGCTCCATCAATCTTATTCTCTAATCTTCTTCAACATACACATACATACAGACACATACATATATACACACATAATATATACACACATAGATATATACACATACATATATACATACATACACACACATACATGCACACACATACATGTATACACACATACATGACATACACACACACTAACATGACATACACACACAAATACATACATACATCCGTCTAAATCCACATATGTGATTAGATGTTAAAAGAAATAACGCCAGGGTTTCTCTGGGCATCTCAGCAGTAGGTTATATATTTATTATCTCAATAACAATGTGCATAAGACATGAAGTTTCCAATCAAATGGTTTGGTTTGGTTTGGTTTAGTTTTTACGTCAGCAACCACCTCAGGTGATATGGCCGACGGGGATAACCATCCCAGGGAAGTGGGGGAAGGGGACTTGACTAATCTTATACTGACACCACCAGAATGACAATGATGTTAATTTAAGATGGGACAGTAAGAAGGCCAGTTTTAATGTAGCCACCCCGGGATTCAAACCACAACCATTAGCATGTGAATCCGACGCTCAACCAACTGAGGTCTGCGGTCAGATAGTCTGGAGTTCGATCCTACCTTGGTACCTTCTCTTGGTAGTAAAGACAGACTTTCTCAATCTCTCAGTCAGCATGTGTGCAGGTCTAATAGTGTCTAAACCCCTTTGTATGTTACACACACGTATAATTATAACATGAGATATGCACGTTGAAGATCCTGTAAGTCATGTCAGTGTCTGGTCATCATCATCATCATCATCATCATCATCATCATCATCATCATCTCGTCATCATCATCATCATCATGTGCCCTGCGCATTGGTGTTGGCGATCATGGCCCTCCACACGAATCTATCCCTTGTCACTGCAAGTACATCTCCCACCTCTCTGTCCTCAGCCACCCTGCAAGTCCATCCAATATTTTCTCCCTGGGTCTACCTGGTGTTCTTTTCCCTCCAGCTTTCTGTTGTGACTAGGTGTTGTAATTTCTCTTCCCGCATAAAATGTCCTATAAATGTTGCTTGTCTTTTCCTGATCTTCTTTATGAATGTTCTTCTTTGGTCTACCTCTTCAAGACTGTCTCGTTTGTTCTCTTTTCTTTGCTGTCCATGGAACTCTCAACATTCTCTTAGAGATCCAAAACAAGTGCGACTGCCCGCGCCAAGCAAACAGGAACAGAAGAACAAGTAAACCAAAGTGAACGCGTATTCAATACAACAAGACAAGACAAGCGCAAATTTCGGCAACGGCCTTTGTCAAGTGCGAATGCACGGTCACAAACAGACCACAAACAACCCAATTAACGGATAATAAGAAGAGGACTAAAACTTCCCTGCCGCCTCGTCCAGTGGATAAAAAGGGACCAAATGAAATGCCATGTGTCCATGAGCAGTAGTAAGCTGCCTCAATCTGTTCTGACTTTGCATGTTGGACTGTCCATGCCTTACATCCGTACAATAGTATTGGTTCTATATAACATTCAAGAACTCTCTTCCTGATGTTAATTGATAGGCATTTGTTGGTAAGAACGCTTTTCATCTTCTTGAATGCTGTTTCAGCTTGGCCGATTGTGCTGGCTATTTCTGATCATGGCCAACCAAAAGAGAAGGGAGATAAACAACGTGAATAGGGGCACCTGTGGAGTAGCACCGTACGGTAGGGACCGTCGTGTTTGCGCAGGTGACACCCGACCGTCAGCAAGCTACTCAGTGTTTGGTGGTTTCTGGAAACATGAAAACACCCAACACACACGTCCACTGAAGTATGCAGACTGTGCAGAAATACGTTGTCTGCACAGTGTGGGCAAAACAATGCGCATACGCGCTTACCCAAAAACAAAACGAAACGCTTAAAAAACAGATAAACACATGCTTAAGGTCGGACTGGGGATAAGATCAAACGTTTGCAGGAACACAATTCTGCAGAGTCATGTACATATTCCTCCCACACCCACCCACTCCCCCGTGGGGATGCCGGGGGTTCTTTCGGTATAAATAGTATCCCCACCTTCTGGAAATTCTGTGCTAGAAATTTCCTCTTTTCTCTCATTCTCTTTGTTTCTTTCTTCCTCCTTTGCTTTCTGTCGTTTCTTCCTATCATTTTCTGCCTTGCTGGTCCATTCACCTGATGGTGTTCGATAAAGTCTTGCGTTGTTTTTCTGAGGGCTGATAATTGGGTACATGTATTAAGTGCATTTTTGAGTCTAGGGAGGTGTGATGTGCGGAAGCAATTTTAGGTAATAATATGCCCGTTTTTATGTATGTTTCGGTGTCTTCAGGTATGCTTAGATTTGTATTCAGCTGAGTTTTTTAAAATCCCCTGTGGGATAAACTGGACGGTGTAGTCGACGCCAGGAGCATGTCCTTAGATTATGTGTGCGAATGCACTGATATATGTACTTCATTTTCTTTTCTTTCTTTTTTCCTGTTGAAATTATGCAATTTTTGAAGCGGTTTTAGCCCTGATATTGCTCTACTCAGTCGGCTGGGCTTTAACCAACAATAACAGCAACATGTACAAATGCATGTTTAAACTGTGCCTTTGTTTTAGGAGGTCCTGGAGTGCATACCATTTACGAGGATTTGAGACAGGTAGGCACACTGGTGGCTCGTACTGCACTCAGAGAAATGTTTGGCTTCAGGTCGTCGCGATTCACAATAGTAAACAAGGTTTTTGTGCGTATGTATTTTACCGCTACGAGTATTATAGGGTG
>JAPXFY010000025.1:47769613-47774613 GCA_030674185.1 Monoplex corrugatus | reverse complement strand
GCCCAGCCGACCGCGTAGAGCCATATCAGGGTTATAACTGTTTCAGTTTCAGTTTCTCAAGATGACGTCTTCGCGCTCGGAACGAATTCCATACGCACTAATGTCACAGCTGCCATGTGTATGGTGATCATGGCACAAGCTTAAGCCTGCACATTAACCCATGAGCTGGCCAGGTCCTGAGGCCCTACCTTGACTGTTTTACCTAGTGTATTATTTTTATCAGCCTACCACTGGAATAATCTTGGTTACATGTAAATGACATGTGTATCTGTGTATCTTACCTTCAAAAAAGGAACATAGTTATACATAAAGAAAGTAAATTAATAATTAAAGGTCTGAATCACATCACAACTAGCTATCCTGTATAAACTCGTCTCACATAACAGACTCCCCCCCCCCCCCCCCCCAGTCAATGGCCAAATGCTCAGTTGTCAATTAACCAGGTGAAGACAATATTTTCTTAATCATACATAGGTAAGTAACTGTTTCAAAACATACACAATATTCCAACAGGAACAAAAAAGAAAAAGAAAATTAAGTACGTGATAAACAGGACCAAAACGTCGATTGATTACATGAGAAACAGTATTAAGTACGTGATAAACAGGACCAAAACGTCGATTGATTACATGAGAAACAGAAGGTATGTTAGGGTAGGGGAAAAAGTATTGTTTAAAGTCCAGCGACTGCGTAGAGCCATATCAGGGTTATAACTGTTTCAAAATATACACAATTTTCCAACAGGAACAAAAAAGGAAAAGAAAATTAAGTACATGATAAACTGGACCATAACGGCGCATTGATTACATGAGAAAGAGAAGGTATGTTAGGGTAGGGGAAAAACGTATTGTTAAAAGCCCAGCCGACTGCGTAGAGCCATATCAGGGTTATAACTGTTTCAAAACATACACAATACTCCAAGAGGGGGAAAAAAGGAAAAGAAAATTCAGTAGGCTTACATGATAAACAGGATCATACCTGGGCATTGATTACATGATAAACAGGATCATACCTGGGCATTGATTATGATAAACAGATATACCGGGATTGATTACTGATAAAAGGATATACGATTATTATGATAAGATCTACCTGGCTGATTACATGATAAACAGGATCATACCTGGGCATTGATTACATGATAAACAGGATCATACCTGGGCATTGTTTCATGATAAAGAGAAAATATGTTACCCAGTGTCACCGCTGTTTTTTGTTTGTTTGTTTGTTTGTTTGTTTTTTTTTTTATGTAAATGCAGTCAAGAAGAAATGTGCACCATGACTAAAATAACAAGTGCAGAGACATGAAAAATGCACGAAGGAAGCAGGTTAAAGGAGCTTTTTCAGTGTAAGTAGTATCCCCCCCACCTTCTGGAAAATCTGTGCTAGAAATTTCCTCTATTCTGTCGCTCTCTTTGTTTCTGCCTTGTCTTTTGGGCTTTCTGTCATTTCTTCCTGTCATTTTCTGCCTTGCTGGTCCATTCACCTGTATGTGTTCGATAAAGTCTCATGAACTTTCTCTTAGGATTAATAATTAGGTACATGTATTAAGTGCATTTTGTGGCTCTAGGAAAATGAGATATGCGGAAGTAATTCTAGGTGATCTAGGCCCGTTTTTATGTACGTTTTAGTGTCGTTAGTTATTTTTAAATTTGTGTTCAGGTATGTTTTTTAAATCCCTGTGTGATAAATTGGACGGAGTGGCCAACGCCAGGGGCTTTGTTCCATTATGTGCGCGAATGCATATTGATACGTGTACTTAATTTTCTTTTCCTTTTTTTTTCCCTTGTTGAAGTATTGTGTATGTTTTGAAACGGTTATAGCCCTGATATGACTCTACGCAGCCGGCTGGGCTTTAAACAAAAAATAGCAGTAACCGAAGCTTCTTCAAGGTCACAGTGGTCTTAAAAAGTACAGAATCTGGAGTTTCTCTCATAATTTTTATATCAGAAAGGGAGATTGGTTAGAATGGCTTGACGATCTTGTGTATTTATGAGTTCAGATGAGTGGGAAGGAGAGTGTATTGGAAGAAGATTTTCATTTTTTTCTTTTTTTTTTCTTTTATATTTGTGTGTGTGTGTGTGTGTGTTGTGTGTTTGTGTGTGTGTTGTGTGTGTGTGTGTTGTGTGTGTTGTGTTGTTGTGTGTGTGTGTGTGTGTGTGTGTGTGTGTGTGTGTGTGTGTGTTTTGCTGTCGTGCAGATTGTTGTTCTATTGTTGATTTTGGTCTCTTTTTTATACTATGGAAGAAGTGATTGAGTTTTCTATTTTTTTTTTGTGTGTTTGTTTGTTGTTTTTGTTGTGTGTGTGTGTGTGTCCTTTGCTGATCCGTGTCTACAAAGCCCTTTCTCGGTCCTTTCAAACTAGACATGTAGCGTACGTGGAAGAAGTTTACACACACTTCGATTTGTTTAACCCTTTGACTCCCGCACCCTTTCCATCAGCCGCAAAAAAATTAACTCTTTGACTCCCTCACCCTCCCAGCTTCAGTCTCCGCTTTGCAGTTAGGAATGGGGAAGATGAGAGTCAAGGGTTATGTTTTTGGTTTTGCTGGCATGGTTGACAATGCAGGAAGCTGGTGGACAGGGTGCGGGAGTCAAATGGGTTATGTTTTTGGTTTTGCTAGCATGCTTGACATTGTAGATGCTCGTGGGCAGGTTGCTGGAGTTAAAGGGTTAAAGAGAGAGTTGTTCATTTGTGGCCTGTACATTTTAGCAGAATCTGAGCAAACAATGAAGATTTAGGTCACCTGTCTTACTTGGTTTTTAATATTCTGACCTGGTTTTCATGTAAATAGACTTTTTGTCCTCGCACAGCGGGTCTAAAGTTTGGGGGAAGTATGTGTGTGTGTGTGTGTGTGTGTGTGTGTGTGTGTGTTTGTGTGTGTGTGATGTGTTGACGTGTGTGTGGAGAGTGTGGTGGTGGGTGTTAGTTTTTGTTTTGTGTGATGGTTGTGCACGATGTGTGTGTGTGTGGGTGCAGTGAGTTGTGGTTGGCATTTGTTCATTGTGGTGTATTTTGTTGCAGTCTGAGCTGTTAGATGTTGGGTCTGTCGTTATGTGGTTGTGTAAGTTTCTACTGGTTTTATGTAAATAGATTTTTTGTCGCTGGGTGGTGTATGTGTGTGTGTGTGCGGTTGTGTGTGTGTGTATGTGCGTGTGTGTTAGTGTGTGTGTTTGTGTGTGTGTATTGTGTGTGTGTGTGTGTGTGTGTGTGTGTGTGTTTGTTTTGTGTGTGTTGTGTGTGTGTGTGTGTGTGTGTGTGTGTGTGTGTTGTGTGTGTGTGTGTTTGTGTGTGTTTTGTTGTGTGTGTGTGTCTCTCTCTCTCCCTGTATGTGTGTTGTGTTTGTGTGTGTGTGTGTGTGATGTCAGTATTTCTGTATATATTACATCTCTTTGTGGCTAATAAATGCATAAGGCACGGCGATTATAACTACAAATAACAACAAATTAATATATAAAATAATCATATCATAATAATAGTAATGATAATGAATAATAATAACAACAACAACAAATTCCTGAAACACGCTAGGTAGCATACAGAGGCTGACAGAATATACAGGATTAGAGGATCTCCATTGCTGCTGTACATGTCAATAATATAATAGCAGTATACATTTCCTTTTTTTTTCATGTCGGTGGGGTCGGTGCCTGGGGCAATGTGTAGCAGAACGTTTTCCAGGCTACAGGCAGCAACAGAACCAAGAATAGAGCTATAATGACATAATGGCTACCTGGCTAAACTTTGTCTCTCAGTGATAAGGCTACTTACTACGTAGCTTTCATCGGCGATCCGGCCGACTTCTCAGCGCAATGCTGGAGTCAAAGAATAGAGCTTTAAGGCACATATTGGTTGTAACAAGTTGGGCTAAAGATCACCAGTTGAATGTTTTATATATCACGTTGTTATCATCAATATCGACAGGCAACAGGAAAAAATGAATAAACCACTGATTGCCTACCCTCTAAAATGTTCTTTTCTTTTAAATACGCGAATAAATAAAAATCTTAGTTTTTCAAGAGCAGGCAATCATAGACATATTTTGCAACGTGTTTTTTTGCGAGTTATCTTTTAATAAGCCTGTCACTTGGGTATAGAGTTGTGTATTTAGAGCAATGAATTTGTAAAAGGCATATGTTTTTCCTGCTCTTCTTTTTATCAGTTCCAGTCGTGTTTCATTATGTTAGAACAAGATTGAGACAGCCGAGATGTGGTTTCTAAGAAGAATGTTGAGAGTTCCATGGACAGCAAGAAAAACAAACGAGACAGTCTTGATGGAGGCAGACACAAGTAGATCACTATAAGGAAGATTAGGAAAAGACAGGCAACATTGATAGGCCATTTTATGAGGAAGGGGGATTTGGAGCACCTGGTCACAACGGGAAAGCTGGAGGGAAAGAGAGCACCGGGTAGACCCAGGGAGAAAATGCTGGACGGACTTGCAGAGTGGCTGGGGAGAGGGGGGTGGGAGAGATGCTAGGGGCAACGAGAGATAGAGACAGATGGAAGTCCATGATCGCCAACGCCATGCGGCAGGGCACCTGATGATGATGATGAGTATATGTAAGAAACGAATATCGTCTTCACCCACACTGCAAATTATTTATTTTCTATCTTCTCTTGGAATGTTACTTTGTGCAGTAGTGAGTGTGTGTGATAAGTGTGTAGTCATTTCCCCCAGTGGGGATGCCGGGGGCTCTTTCAGTATAAGTGATATCTATCCATACCTTCTGGAAAAACTGTGCTAGAAATTTTCTCTTTTCTGTCACTCTTTTTTGTTTCTTCAGGGCTTAAAACGTTCCGCGTCTGGGCGGAATTCCGCGATTTCGGTTTGTAAAAATAAAATAAATTTTAAAAAAAAAGGAGCAAGGCATCCGTGATCGGCTTGCAAGCGTTCATAGCAACGGCGCGCAAGTTATGGCCCCTGATTTTTCTTGGAAGAAGTTTCCGTTGAACACCTGTAAAACACTCAAGTTAAAGGGTGAGTGTTCATTTTATT
>JAPXFY010000025.1:47757113-47762113 GCA_030674185.1 Monoplex corrugatus | reverse complement strand
TAGAGATGGAAACACATTGGGCGTGACCTGTGACGGGCGTGGTCACACATTTAATTAGGTCAGTGTGTCATCTTCTTCTTTTCATGCTTCTGTACAAAAAGGACGAACTGTGGCATCCAAAACCCACACAGGACTAAAATATTTCAGATAGTTGACAAGCTACATGCCGCAAACAGGCATACATTTTGTGTGTAAGCCCTTCTTGGGGACATTAATCAATAATTAGATCAATCAAAAATGAGGTCAAGTAAATTTCAAGATTACTTGCACTGAGTTGCTCTCGGTGGTAACATAAAAGTGAGATCCAACCATATTGTGTAAGATAATAACATTTTCGTTCTGTGTTTTGTTGTTGTTGTTTTTTCCGTAGAAGACGGATCACATTTATTTTTTAATAGAGCCCATGATACAAGAGAAAATTTAAGTAGGTCAAGTGATTTTCATACTTTGGTTGCTTTATTCCCACGAGCTTTGTTTTTATTTTTGCCTGATTAAACTGATATTACAAAACAAAGCTGAGACACTCAGGACTTATTTACCTGTGTATTTCTTGGTTATCTAGTAAATCATACCGACTGATTTGAATTTCAAATAGTTAAGCTATACAAGGATCCTCTTTTCATGAAAACCTGAGCTTCGTAATAGAGCAATGTATTTATGTCCAAAGTATCATATGCATGTGGAAACAAAATGACAAAATAGTTTTTTACATCAAAGAAATCAATCAGTCTAGCTATAAAATATACAAATTAATGTCTTTAAATGACTGGTTTCAAAACTGAAAAAGAAAGAAAATGACTTTCACATGTCTGATTTAGACATCCTGATAGCAGTCTCCACCACAAGCACAGAGGGTGGTGTTAGGCCTGGAACAGAGTGAGCAGTCGTTTTTCAACATGGAAAGATTGCTCTTGACACTTGTGGGTAAAGTCGAACTTGGTTTGAAAACAAAGGAAATCTGTTTCTTTTTATGGGGTCAGACAGACACTTGGTTCAAAGCGCTCTTCGACGAATGCTGTGTACTGTTCTGGGTCCTGTGTGAGGGCAGTCCTCACACTGTTAACAACTTCGTCGTTCATAACTTCTATCAATGGCAAAGAGGTACATGCTGTCCTCCATGAAAGGATTCCCCATTTCTTCAAAGCGGGAAACCAAGACTGACTTGTGTTGCAAATGCAGTCTGAGTGCAGGGGCGTTGTTCATGATGGCGAGTACTCAATTTTGCATCCCCTTCCAACTGGTTCTCAAAGTCTCCTACAAGTCGTGATATTTCTGGCCCAGCAATGATCCAGCGTCTCAGAGCATTGGGGTTGTTTGTAAGGCCAATAGCACCTCCGTCACCTTTCACAAGACCGTTACATTGTTCATGTGACCAAATTGCAGAAAAAAATGCGTTTTGTTTTTCTTTCAACAAACGCCCCAGTGCAGAAATGATGGAATATAGCCAGGGTGGATTTCTTCAAGCATTGCCAGGTCTTGGATGTGAACAGTCAACCAGCGAGCATAGTTTAAAGTGGTCCAGGGCAAACATCCAAGGCATCAGTTTTGTCAAGCACTGAACATACATTCTGAAATCTTCTGTCCGGATTGAGTAGACCAGCTGAAAAACGCACAACTGGAAACCCAAAACTGTAGCCCACTATGTAAAATATGGCTGCTCATCTGTCATCTTTTCTCTCCAGTCCTAGAAATCTAAGATAATGCTTTGATCCGACTCCAGGAACTTTGAATAGGCTCGCCATAGCAAAATGTAGAGTGCAGCAGCCGTGATCTGGTGGGTATGCCTTGTTCTGGTTAAATGAGCTGCCCTGACTAACGAATTGGCAACGCCAGAAAATGCAATTCTTGCCATGATAATTGCAGTGTTCCACCCTGAACCATTCAACCAGACTTCAAGCGTTTTGAAAGCAGCCATTTCTATGTGAAGCCCTCCTAACATGATGACAAAATGTTTTTCGCCAAAAGTATCAGGCCAGCACCATTGGATTCCTTTTGCTATGGCATACAGTGGCTGATCCATTCCTAACACAGGTGTTTGTCCAAGATTCTGGTGTTGTATAGATGTTTTTACCAGGGTCACGGCATGTCTGATTAATGCAGTAGTATGAGCATTGTCCATGAGGATAGACAGCAATCCAGTGATGGCAGTTGGAACATCATTTTGTGGCTGTAGAGACACATAGTATGCAGCCCATGACAAACGGTCACTGTTGTCTACTGGCCATGTTTCTAACGTCCTGACACATGTTTCAACCATGCAAACTGTTGGACACAATTTTGAACCTCAGAACTGATGTCTGGCTGCTTACGCCCTGATGGTGCAGGTACCAACTGTTCTTTGTTAGGTTCAGGCTTAGGGAAAACATTGGTGTAATCAGGTAGCAGCAAAGGAATTCTCCGATTTTGGTTGTTTGCATCATCATCAATGAGTGGGCTCCATTGCTCCTCACCATCATCCTGTGTCACTCTGTGCTGAATGAGGGAGATGCTGCTTTCATGGAAGAAATCAGATGAAGTTGTTGAGCTGGGGTTGTGGTCTGTGTTATCAACCATGCCAACTGTAAACAAACTCTTTCTCATATTTGTTGAGTCAACTACCTTATCGTCCTCAAATCTTCGGCAGACATTGTGCGCTATCTGACATGAAACTGACATCACCCTGTCGTACAAAATCCGCAGACCTAGGTCACTGAGTGTGCCAATAAGTTCCTTCTTTCATTCTGCATGTAATTTCAGGTCAAAGTTGTTGTTGTGCCAGTGAAAGCTTGAGTCCTTTGCAGTCTTGCGACAGTTGAAAGCAATCACTTGGGAAAGCGTGAGAACAGCTTGCCTGTCTGGCTTTGTACCAGACTCGGGTTGTTCTATAGCTGTTGGACCATCTAGGATGAAGCTCATAAGTGCTTTCAGGAGGCTGGGACGGAATCGTCTTGGCAGCTGTCATTAAACGTTCCACTGAATGTTACTTTTTTCTGAAATAAATCTTTCCTTATGATCTGGGCTGCTTTGACCAACTGAAGGGCCTCAGAATCAGAACTGCATACTTTCTTCAAGGCGTTTCAAAGATCTTTGTCAAACTGACGAATGACATTTCTTCCCTGACTTGTACATGTGAGATCTGGGATAGCAGCTTCTATTTTCTGTCGTAGGCGTGTTGAATGTACCTTCGCGTTTGTTAGACCAAACTGTGAGAGGCGAGAGGTGTATAGACGAGACAGAGAAGTCATGCTGAAAACTGAGGCTGTGTGAGTATCATCTCTGAAGTTTTCAATGTAAGCCACAACCTCTTCTGATTCTGGTGTCTGGTGTCTGTGCAAGGCAGACATATGTTTTACATGATAATGGCAATCCATTGCCACCATGTCTTTGACAGCAAGCTTTCCAAGTAGCTCTATATCGTTCAGTTGCTGGGCATGAACACGACCTTTGTAACAAAATACAAAGATAAAATCATTGCTCTGTGAAGTCCTGTGGTGCCAGATGACCCATTGCAGAACAGACATTGTGGTTCACTTCCTTTCTCGTCTGCGACACAACCACCATCATCTAAGCTTCCGTGTTTTCACAGGGCTAGGTTTATCATTCATTTCTCTTTCTGTTCAGAATAGTATTGCTTATTTTCGCACGACATGATTTGTGCCAAGAAGCTTCATGAATCATCTCCTTGGCACACGAAAAGATTTACCTCTCCCAACAAAACATACAAATGAAGAACTCCCATCTGTATTCTCCAACTATTTCACCACCAAAATACAAACTCTTCGTGACAGGCTTGACAGGACACCCTGTCAACCATGCCCACCTGACCCTTCCTTCTCTGGCACACCTCTTACTACTTTTACCCCAGTCTCACAAGAAGAAATTCTCAACACAATCAGATCCATGTCGTTCAAAACCTGCGAACTAGATCCTCTTCCAGGTTCTCTCTACGCCGACTGTCTCCCTACTCTCCTCCCATTCATCACTGACATCATCAACACTTCTCTTCAAATTGGAACTGTCCCTGATTCTTTCAAGTCTGCTATTGTTCACCCTCTCCTCAAGAAACACAATTTAGATCCAAATGAACTGAAAAATTACCGGCCTATCTCTAATCTCTCTTTCTTGTCAAAACTCCTTGAAAAAGTCGTCCTCAACCAGCTGAACTCTCACCTGTCTGCCAACAATCTTCTCAATCCTTTCCAGTCAGCCTACCGCCAGTGCCATAGCACTGAAACTGCCCTACTACACATTCTCAACAATCTCCTCCTTGCAACTGATACTGGCAAAGTCTCTCTCCTCACACTCCTTGATCTGTCTGCAGCCTTTGATACCATTGATCATGATATTCTCCTTTCTAGACTTCATCATACTTTTGGCATCTCTGACATTGCTCTGTCTTGGTTCACTTCATACCTATCCAACAGAAAACAAACCGTTCTCATCAATGGCACTTACTCTCAACCTGCATACCTGACCTGTGGTGTTCCACAAGGATCTGTCCTTGGCCCTGTTCTTTTCACTCTTTACACCTCCCCCCTATCCACCATCATCAACTCCCATTCTATAAAACACCACTTCTATGCTGATGACACCCAACTTCAAGACAGTGACTCACCTGATAATATACAGCGCCTGTTGACTCGCACCACTGAGTGTTACTCGGACATTAAGAACTGGATGACACAAAATAGACTTCAGCTTAATGACGACAAAACAGAAGCTATCCTCATTGGCACCCGTCAGAAACTTTCTCAGCTGCCTCCTCTTTCTCTCCCATTATGTAACACATCAGTCCCAATTTCTGATTCAGCTGAAAACCTTGGTGTCTGCATTGACTCTACCCTCTCCATGAACAACTTTGTTTCTCAAACTGCCAGATCCTGCTACTATCATCTCCATCGTATAAGGCTGATCAGGAAGTATATCTCTGTCGAAACAACTGCAAAACTCGTTCTCTCCTTCATAATGTCTCGCATTGACTATTGCAATTCACTCCTGTCTGGTCTTCCTGCCTCCACCAT
>JAPXFY010000025.1:47719613-47747113 GCA_030674185.1 Monoplex corrugatus | reverse complement strand
GCATGTATCCAATTATCAATCAGAAGAGAAAATATAAAGGTTCTATAGAGTACGCACAGGTGTGTGGCAGAAAATGCTAGGAAGAGATGAAAGAAAGCGATGGAGCGAGGCAAGAAAGAAACAAAGAGAGTGACAGAGGAGCGGACATTTCTTGAACAGAATTTTCAAAAGGTGGAGACGCTATTTGTACTGAGAAAGCTCCTTTCATCTCCACGGTAGCAATGATGATGATGATGATGATGATGATGATGATGATGATGATAGTGGTGGGGTGGTGGTGGTGGTGGTGAAGATGATATGATGATGATGATGATGATGATGATAACGCAGGGGTGCAAACGGGTGGGATCACAAGTGTGTGTGTGTGTGTGTGTGTGTGTGTGTGTGGGGTGTGTGTGTGTGTGTGTGTGTGTTGGTGTGTGTGTTGTGTGTCTGTGTATGTGTGTGTTTGTGTGTGTGTGTGTTTGTGTTGTGTGTAGTGTTTTGTCATATTTGCATGCGCAGTTTTTTGTGTTGTTTGTGTGTGTGTGTGTGTGTTGTGTGTGTGTGTTTGTTTGTGTGTGTTTGTGTTTGCGTGTGTATGTGTATGTTAGTTACATGTATTTGTATGTCTGTGTATGTGTGTGTGCGCGAGCGGGGTACAAAATCAAGCAGGTGTACATCTCTGAATGCGCCTGATGCAGCATGCACTGAGCTGGTTGGCTCTTTTAACCCTTTGACTCCCTCACCCTGTCTACCAACGTTAAAACTTAACCCTCTAACTCTTTAACTACAGGAAGCTGGTGGATAGGGTGAGGAATCAAAGGGTTAAATTTTGCTTTTCTAGCATGGTTGACAATGCAAGATACTGGTGGACAGGGTGTGGGAGTCAAAGAGTTAATAGAGCCCTGGATTCACGATCTGATGTCTCGAGTTCGTCCCAATCCACAACTAGGTACATGTTTAATCCAGACCGTAAGTCATTGTGCATACAAACCTGCGACTTGGATTCTTTCAAGACAAAACGTTACAGCAAACCCCCGCCACTTTCCAAGCAGATCCATTTCCATTCAGACCAGACAGATAGGCAGACAGACAGACAAACAGGCAATAGACAGACAGACAGATACAGAGCCACAAGGCACAAGAACCTCTTGCATCACACACTCAATACGCCGGCAAGCCAACGATCGAAGCTAATTATGCCAACAAGTTCACAAACTACAGGCAAAGCATGATAATCGTCGTGATAATGATAATTACACCGAGTCAAACAGACCAGCCCCCCAGCCTGTTGTTTTAGCGTTTCGAAGATTATCATACACAACCAGCGAATGAGTATGTTTCATCATCAGCATTGAGAGACTGTTGAATAAACTCAAGAAAATCAATTGAGGAAAAAATAAAGAGATCTCCCATTAGAAGAACAAAAAATGTTCAGATAATTATACAGAGAGATGCCGCTAGCACAACTAGCGGCACGGCTATGGTTCACGATTTCATTTTCAGCATTAAGAGACTATGTTGAACAAACTCAAGAAAATCAATCGAGAAAAAATAAAGAGATCTCGTCAGAAACCCCAAAAAAGTCAGATAAACATACAGAATGCGCAGCACAACTACGCACGAGTATGTTGATTATCAGAATGAGAACTTAGAGACTCAAGAAATCAATCGAGAAAAAATAAAATGATTTCTCATTAGAAGAACAGAAAACTTCAGATAATTATACAGAGATGCAGCAGCTAACAGTTCTTATTGCATCTTCATATAGCACCGTGACGTCACGCTCGTTTGGTGGCTTGTGGGCTGGCAAAGGGAGAGAAGTAAGCCTTGCCTGTCTAACTTGCGGGTCCTTGTACTGTCTGTGAAAGCTCCGGCAGCTGTTTGGCATCTAAACGGGTGGAGTGTCTTGATGTTTGTTCGCTCAGTGGTAGCCTACCTGGCTTTTCTGCAAGCAGGTATTGAACGTCTGCTTTGCTGTCTTCAGTGGTCTTCCGTTATTGTTGGTGGTGTTGGCGGTGGTGGTGGTGAATGTTGTTGGTGTAGTTGTTTTATTGCCGTAGTGGTCGTCGTCGTTGTCGTTATTGTTGTTTAGTGGGTGATGGTGATTTTGTTGTTAATGGGTTTTGTGTTCGAAATTGCAATCGGCAGTTGAGAAACATTTTATGAAACAGGTGAGCTTTTTTTGTTTGTTTGTTTGTTTGTTTGTTTGTTTGTTTGTTTGTGGTGCCGGTGCAAGTTTGTTTTTCAGGTGTTGTGCATACGCATGTTTTCTTCTTGTTGTTGGCGTCGTCGTTGCTGTTGTTGTTGTTGTTGTTGTTCTTCTTCTTCTTCTTCTTCTTCTTCTTCTTCGTCGTCGTCTGCTAGCTTCTTCTTTTCTTCTTCTTCTTCTTCTTCTCCTTCTTCTTCTTCTTCTTTTTTTTCTTCTCCTTCTCCTTCTCCTCCTCCTCCTCCTCTTCTTCTTCTTTCTTCATCTTCTTCTTCTTTCTTCTTTCTTCTTCTTCTTCTTCTTCTTCTTCTTCTAGTTTCTCCTTCTGTTTCTCCTCCTCCTCCTTCTCCTTCTCCTTCTTCTTCCTCTTTCTTCTCCTCCTCCTCCTCCTCTTCTTCTTCTTCTTGTTCTTCTTCTTTGTCTTCGTCTTTTTCTTCTTCGTCTTCTTCTTCTTCTCCTCCTTCCTCTTCTTCTAGCTTCTCCTTCTTTTTCTCCTCCTCCTCCTTCTCCTTCTTCCTCTTTCTTCTCCTCCTCCTTCTCCTCCTCTTCTTCTTCTCCTTCTTTCTTTTTCTTCTTCTTCTTCTTCTCTTTCTTCTTCTTCATCTTCTTCTTCCAGAATTCCGTGAAGAGTCTTTGAGGCGCCGCACTAAAGAACTGTTCACCAGATTCTTCTAGCTGCGTCTGTTGTTTGCCAAAGCCTGGGTCTCTGCAAGTGATTTCTTTGTCCATTGTGCAATGTTGCCAGCCCATCGAGTTTTTTTTCTGTCTTCCCCTCCATCTCCCTCCCGCAATAGTTCCGTGGAGGATTGATCCAACAAGGTCATTGTATATATTTTTTTTATTTTTTATTACATTTCCATACCAGGAAGAGAGTTCTTGAATGTTACATAGAACCAATATTGTTGTACGGATGTGAGGCGTGGACAGTCAACAAGCAAAGCCAGAACAAGATTGAGGCAGTCGAGATGTGATTTCTAAGAAGAATGTTGAGAGTTCCATGGACAGCAAAGAAAACAAACGAGACAGTCTTGATGGAGGCAGACACAAGTAGATCACTCATAAGGAAGATTAGGAAAAGACAGGCAACATTTATAGGCCATTTTATGAGGAAGGGGGATTTGGAACACCTGGTCACAACGGGAAAGCTGGAGGGAAAGAGAGCACCAGGTAGACCCAGGGAGAAAATGCTGGACGGACTTGCAGAGTGGCTGGGGACGAGGAGGGTGGGAGAGATGCTAGGGGCAACGAGAGATAGAGGCAGATGGAAGTCCATGATCGTCAACGCCATGCGGCAGGGCACCTGATGATGATGATGACCAGCGAAGTTTTCTTTTTTTAACTGCAGTGAGGAGATCTCCATATGGTCCTGTGTGTTATATGGTGGCTTGACGCACTTGTTCATCGGTGACACGTTCCATGTATCTGATGCTTTGTATCTTGTATCTCCATTTCCATGGTTTGGATTCGTTCTTTCCAAATCCGCTGTGAGGGTCCATGTCTCACATGTGTACAGGAAGATGGAATAATTATATCAGCGCACATGAGAGCCTGTCTGGTGTTTCATGACGATATTCTTGTCCTTCCATACATATTATTATCATTATTATTATTATCATCATCATCATTATCATCATCATCATCTCACCACCACCACCACCACCACCATCATCATCATCATCATCATTATCATCATCATCATCATACCATCATCATCATACCATCATCATCATTATCATCGTCGTCGTCGTTTGTCGTCGTTGTTGTTGTTGTTGTCGTCGTCGTTGTTGTCGACGTCGTCGTCGTCGTCGTCGTCATTGTTGTTGTTGTTGTTGTTGTTGTTGTTGTTGTTGTTGTTGATGATGATGATGATGATGATGATGATGATGATGATGATGATGATGATGATGATGATGATGATATTGTTACTGCTTTTCATCGAATCGATTTCGTCTTTGATAACACTTGTCTTTTCTTAGCTGGCTGTTGTTTGTTTGTTTGTTTAACAGTTTGTTTGTTTTTGTTTGTTTGTTTGTTTGTTTGCTTAACAGAGCTTCAAGATTTCATGTCTCGAGTTAAGTCCCAGCCTGCTTTAAAGTTGCTTGTTCGCTGTCCAAGTTAACCCTTCGACTCCTACACCCTGTCCACCAGCATCCTGCATTGTCATCCATGCTAGCAAAGCAAAAACTTAACCCTTTGACTGCCTGGAAGCTGGTGGATAGGGTGAGGCAGTCAAAGGGTTAAGTTGTTTTTTTTGTAATTGGTGGAAAGGGTATGGGAGTCAAAGGGTTAATGCTGCAATCATTCTGGTGGTGTCAGTGTTTCATACATCATGTTCTCCTCCCTTTATTTTTCAAGATCTTGACGATGCACAGGCTTTAGCACAGGACCAAGGATTGCCAGGTAACTGCAGACAGATTTTTTTGGGGTGGATCACATATGGAATTGTCCGAGTCCAGACAAGCAAACTCCAAGTCTCCAGACTCATGGCGAGTGGATCGCATATGGAATTTCCCGAGTCCAGACAAGCAAACTCCAAGTCTCCAGACTCATGGCGAGTGGATCGCATATGGAATTTCCCGAGTCCAGACAAACAAATTCTAAGTCTCCAGACTCATGGCTAGTGGATCGCATATGGAATTTCCCGAGTCCAGACAAACAAATTCTATGTCTCCAGACTCATGGCGAGTGGATCGCATATGGAATTTCCCGAGTCCAGACAAACAAACTCCAAGTCTCCAGACTCAGGGCGAGTGGATCGCATATGGAATTTCCCGAGTCCAGACAAACAAACTCCAAGTCTCCAGACTCAGGGCGAGTGGATCGCATATGGAATTTCCCGAGTCCAGACAAACAAACTCCAAGTCTCCAGACTCAGGGCGAGTGGATCGCATATGGAATTTCCCGAGTCCAGACAAACAAACTCCAAGTCTCCAGACTCAGGGCGAGTGGATCGCATATGGAATTTCCCGAGTCCAGACAAACAAACTCCAAGTCTCCAGACTCAGGGCGAGTGGATCGCATATGGAATTTCCCGAGTCCAGACAAACAAACTCCAAGTCTCCAGACTCAGGGCGAGTGGATCGCATATGGAATTGTCCGAGTACTGACCGCAAAGCGTTGCCCATTATATTAACCGTTTTTCATTTTAAACTTATTCAACGAGAATGAGACTTGTCTTATTTTGCTGGAGACTAATTTCCCTTCCGTGCGGCCATTTAACCCTTTGACTCCTGCACCCTCTCCACCAGCATCCCGTATATTCAACCATGCTAGTAAAGCATAAACTTAACCCTTTGACTACCTCGCCCTATCCACCAGCCTCCTGCAGGAAGCTTTTGGATAGGGTGAAGGAGTCGAAGAGTTATGTTTTTGTAGTTGGTGGATAGGGTGCGGGAGTCGAAGAGTTACGTTTTTACAGTTGGTGGATAGGGTGCGGGAGTCGAAGAGTTACGTTTTTACAGTTGGTGGATAGGGTGAGGGAGTCAAAGAGTTACGTTTTTACAGTTGGTGGATAGGGTGAGGGAGTCAAAGAGTTGTGTTTTTGTAGTTGGTGGATAGGGTGCGGAAGTCAAAGGGTTAGTTTGAAAATGTGTCTCGGTGTAAATCAGACTTAGAGACATTACTTTCATTGTCCGTAAATACTGAGCTAACATTGACATCGTACGATATTTGTCCACTTCACGCCCTCCAGCTCACTGCTGACCATCGTCTTGTTCATTCACTTAGCGTTCTACAAGCATGATGGTACAGGAGGACAAATCACAAAAATAATAAAGAAGAAGAAGAAAGAAAGAAATGAAAGAAGAAAGAAAGAAAAGAAATGAAAGAACTACTGAGTTTTCCCATACTTAACGCAGAAGGAAACATTCTCTGCTAAATATGTCAGTTGACCTGATACTTGGGTAGCACATAAAGGAAGTTGGTGCTCAAAGATTCAAGTTATAGCGGCAAAGGAACTATGTAGTGTCGCCTGGTTTGACCTCTTTCCATTGTTTGGGGGGCAGGTTAGTATAGGGCAGTGGCCGACAGAGAGTCGGAAGTGGCTTCATGCTTGACAAGTGTCCACTTCCGCTTCCATGGGAAGTTCGGGAACGTTACCACATTATGACCCGGGTCACGAGCCGGTTGTATGTAGTTATTACTGTTGTTATAGCCTGTGGCTTAGATATATAGCTATTACCGTCATTAGCCTGTGATATAGGACATAGATATCTAGTTATTACCGTCATTAGCCTGTGATATAGGACATAGATATCTAGTTATTACCGTCATTAGCCTGTGATATAGGACATAGATATCTAGTTATTACCGTCATTAGCCTGTGATATTGGACATAGATATCTAGTTATTACCGTCATTAGCCTGTGATATAGGACATAGATATCTAGTTATTACCGTCATTAGCCTGTGATATAGGACATAGATATCTAGTTATTACCGTCATTAGCCTGTGATATAGGACATAGATTGCTAGTTATTACCGTCATTAGCCTGTGATATAGGACATAGATATCTAGTTATTACTGTCACTAGCCTGTGATATAGGACATAGATATCTAGTTATTACCGTCACTAGCCTGTGATATAGGACATAGATATCTAGTTATTACCGTCATTAGCCTGTGATATAGGACATAGATATCTAGTTATTACCGTCAATAGCCTGTGATATAGGACATAGATATCTAGTTATTACCGTCATTAGCCTGTGATATAGGACATAGATATCTAGTTATTACCGTCACTAGCCTGTGATATAGGACATAGATATATAGCTATTACCGTCATTAGCCTGTGATATAGGACATAGATATATAGCTATTACCGTCATTAGCCTGTGATATAGGACATAGATATATAGCTATTACCGTCATTAGTCTGTGATATAGGACATAGATATATAGCAATTACCGTCATTAGCCTGTGATATAGGACATAGATATATAGCTATTATCGTCATTAGCCTGTGATATAGGACATAGATATATAGTTATTACCTCATTAGCCTGTGATATAGGACATAGATATCTAGTTATTACCTTCACTAGCCTGTGATATAGGACATAGATATCTAGTTATTACTGTCACTAGCCTGTGAAATAGGACATATATATCTAGTTATGTCACTAGCCTGTGATATAGGACATAGATATCTAGTTATTACTGTCACTGGCCTGTGATATAGGACATAGATATGTAGTTATTACTGTCATTAGCCTGTGATATAGGACATAGATATCTAGTTATTACTGTCAATAGCCTGTGAAATAGGACATGATATCTAGTCTAGTTATTACCATCACTAGCCTGTGATATTGGACATAGATATCTAGTTATTACCGTCACTAGCCTGACAGATATCTAGTTATTACCGTCACTAGCCTGAGACAGATATCTAGTTATTACCATCACTAGCCTGTGATGTAGGGCATAGATATCTAGTTATTACCGTCACTAGCCTGTGACAGAGATATCTAGTTATTACCTTCACTAGCCTGTGATATAGGACATAGATATCTAGTTATTACCGTCACTAGCCTATGACATAGATATCTAGTTATTACTGTCACTAGCCTATGACATAGATATCTAGTTATTACCATCACTATTCTGTGACATAGATATCTAGTTATTACCATCACTAGCCTGTGATATAGGACATAGATATCTACTTATTATCGTCACTAGCCTGTGATATAGATATCTAGTTATTACCGTCACTAGCCTGTGACATAGATATCTAGTTATTACCATCACTAGCCTGTGACATAGATATCTAGTTATTACCATCACTAGCCTATGACATCGATATCTAGTTATTACCGTCACTAGCCTATGACATAGATATCCAGTTATTACCGTCACTAGCCTATGACATAGATATCTAGTTATTACCATCACTAGCCTGTGATATAGATTTCTAGTTATTACCGTCACTAGCCTGTGACATAGTTATCTAGTTATTACCGTCACTAGCCTATGACATAGATATCTAGTTATTACCGTCACTAGCCTGTGACATAGATATCTAGTTATTACCGTCACTAGCCTATGACATAGATATCTAGTTATTACCGTCACTAGCCTATGACATAGATATCTAGTTATTACCGTCACTAGCCTGTGACATAGATATCTAGTTATTACCGTCACTAGCCTGTGACATAGATATCTAGTTATTACCGTCACTAGCCTATGACATAGATATCCAGTTATTACCGTCACTAGCCTGTGACATAGATATCTAGTTATTACCGTCACTAGCCTATGACATAGATATCCAGTTATTACCGTCACTAGCCTGTGACATAGATATCTAGTTATTACCGTCACTAGCCTGTGACATAGATATCTAGTTATTAACGTCACTAGTCTGTGACATAGATATTTAGTTATTACCGTCACTAGCCTGTGACATAGTTATCTAGTTATTACCGTCAATAGCCTGTGACATAAATATCTAGTTATTACCATCAATAGCCTGTGACATAGATATCTAGTTATTACCGTCACTAGCCTGTGACATAGATATCCAGTTATTACCGCCACTAGTCTGTGACATAGATATCTAGTTTTACCGTCACTAGTCTGTGATATAGGACATAGATATCTATTTATTACCGTCACTAGCCTGTGACATAGATATCTAGTTATTACCGTCACTACTCTGTGACATAACTATCTAGTTATTACCGTCAATAGCCTGTGACATCGATATCTAGTTATTACCGTCAACTAGCCTGTGACGTAGATATCTAGTTATTACCGTCACTATTCTGTGACATAGATATCTAGTTATTACCGTCACTAGTCTGTGACATAGATATCTAGTTGTTACCGTCACTAGCCTGTGACATAGATATCTAGTTATTACCGTCACTAGTCTGTGACATAGATATCTTGCTATTACCGTCACTATTCTGTGACATAGACATCTAGTTATTACCGTCACTAGCCTGTGAAATAGACATCTAGTTATTACCGTCACTTTCTGTGACATAGTTATCTAGTTATTACCGTCACTAGCTTATAACATGGATATCTAGTTATTACCGTCACTAGCCTGTGACATAGACATCTAGTTATTACCATCACTAGCCTGTGATATAGATATTCTAGTTATTACCGTCACTAGCCTGTGACATAGTTATCTAGTTATTACCGTCACTAGCCTATGACATAGATATCTAGTTATTACCGTCACTAGCCTGTGACATAGATATCTAGTTATTACCGTCACTAGCCTATGACATAGATATCTAGTTATTACCGTCACTAGCCTATGACATAGATATCTAGTTATTACCGTCACTAGCCTGTGACATAGATATCTAGTTATTTACCGTCAACTAGCCTGTGACATAGATATCTAGTTATTACCGTCACTAGCCTGTGACATAGATATCTAGTTATTACCGTCACTAGCCTATGACATAGATATCTAGTTATTACCGTCACTAGTCTGTGATAGATATCTGGTTATTACCATCACAAGCATGTGACATAGATATCTAGTTATTACCGTCACTAGTCTGTGACATAGATATCTCGTTATTATCGTCACTAGCCTGTGACATAGATATCTAGTTATTACCGTCACTAGTCTGTGACATAGATATCTAGTTATTACCGTCACTAGACTGTTACATAGATATCTAGTTATTATCGTCACTAGCCTGTGACATAGATATCTAGTTATTACCGTCACTAGTCTGTGGTATAGATATCTAGTTATTACCGTCACTAGCCTGTGACATAGATATCTAGTTATTACCGCCACTAGTCTGTGACATAGATATCTATCTAGTTTTTGCTGTCACTAATCTGTGACATAGATATCTCGTTATTACTGAGTCAATAGCCTGTGACATACATAGCCATTAGTGTGTCACTCATTCGTGGCATATATACCTAGTTATTGGCGGCACTAGCTTGGGGCACAGGTATCGTGCCATTGATTTGCTATACCCACAGCCATCAGTTAATGGCATAAATCATTTTGCACCCGCCATCGCATGAACTCTGGTTCGTTAACCTATGATTCCGGCGTCACGGACGATTAGGTGCTTACTTTGTAGTACCACTCCGGACTGGAACGTTACAGTAACAGGAATCCTACTTCAGGTTCAGTAGATGATAGTAGTCCGTTAGTGACAGAAACCATGTTGCCCCCAATTCGCTTGATCTAATCCTGTTCGTTTACGTGTGATGCCTGTGTTTCGGTCAATTGGGTGCTGCTTGATATATACACTGTGGTCCACAAATATTTTCTCTATGTTCGTGAGCACGATAAAAGATTTGCTTCTTCATGTTCTTTAATTGTTGTTGTTGTGTTTAAAGCCAGCCGGAGGTAGAGCATCATCTCATCATCATCATCATCTATCAGGTGCCCTGCCGCATGGCGTTTGCGATCATGGACTTCCATCCGTCTCATCTCTCGTTGTCCTAGCATCCCCCCCCCCACCCTCCTCGTCCAGCCACTCTGCAACTCGTCCAGCATTTTCTCCTGGTCTACTGGTCTCTCTTCCCTCCAGCTTTCCGTTGTGACCAGTGCTCAAATCCCCTTCCTCATAATGGCTATAAATGTTGCCTGTCTTTTCCTAATTCCTTATGGTGATCTACTTGTGTCTGCTCCATCAAGACTGTCTCGTTTGTTTTCTTTGCTGTCCATGGAACTCACAACATTCTTCTTAGAAACCACATCTCGGCTGCCTCAATCTTGTTCTGGCTTTGTTTGTTGACTGTCCACGCCTCACATCCGTACAACAGTATTGGTTCTATATAACATTCAAAAATCTCTTCCTGATGTTAATTGAGAGGCATTTGTTGGTAAGAATGCTTGTCATCTTCTTGAGACATATCAAGGCTATATGTGTACTTAATTTTCTTTTCCTTCCCCCCCCCCCCCCCTGTTGAAGTACTGTGTGTGTATTGAAATGTTTACAGCCCTGATATGACTCTCCGCAGTCGGCTGGGGATTTAAGCAACAATAAGAATAACAATGAGAGTCCATATGGAATTCATTCCGAGCGCCGGGAGACGTAATCTGGAGAAACTGAAACTGGATCTGAATCTGACTTTTGGTTCATTAGCTTACAGTAGATTGTTAGTGTCAGAAGGGGTACTGCCCTTATCGGCGTGATCTCTGGCTCATTAACCACGATTCCAGCATCACTTTATACTCCTGTGAACGGTTCAGAAAGTGAAAGACAGCATCAGTAATCTGAGTTTCTGGTCCATTAGCCTGTGACAGACTGTTAAGAGACAGACACGATCATGTCTTTCATAACTGCAGGATCTTCCCGTCATGGACTATTCAATGCTCTGCTGTCACGTGCGCTCTGGTCAAGAAAGGAGAAGAGTGGCCGAATGGTTCAGACATTCTCCTGCCAATAAGTAAACTCGAGGTTCCAGGATTCGCTCCCCGTAGAGACCTCGACTTTTCTCCTCAGTTTGGCCGGAAAATCGAACTGAACGTCTAGTCCTTCGGAAGGGGACGAAAAACGTGTTGGACCCGTGTGCCTTTTGGCTGCGCACGCTAAAGATCCCACGGTAGTTGAAAATCCTGAAGAGCAGGCCATTGCCGGCTGTCTTGGTAAAAAAACCATTGGAGAGAATGTTGATTTCCCAGGTCCCAGCCCTTGAAGGCCAGTTAGCCTTCTTGACTTTCTGAAGTCTTGGTTTAAAAAAAAAAACACGTGAATATAAATATGAATTTGAAGCGAAAGAGAGGAGAGGGGATGGTCGACGCCCTCGTGGTGCTGGCCCCGGGAAAAGTTAAGGTCTCTGCCACCTCACTCCCCTACGACCTCATGGTTATGGAACTGTCTAGGTAGGACCTCAGGACCTGCCAGCTCATGGGTTTATGTGCAGGCTGAAGGTTGTGCCGTGATCGTTCTGGATCTTCTCCATCATATGGCACCTGTGACGTTAGTGCATACGGAATTCATTCCGAGCGCGAGACTCGCCGAGAAACTGAAACTGGTCAGGAAAGTTGCCGCTTCAGCGATCTACTTTCTGGGTCACTAACCACTAACCCGTGACTGTTAGAGACGGAAACGATCATGTCTTTCATAATTGCAAGATCTTCCCGTCATGGACCATTCAGCCTAACTAAGTAACATAACTCTTGAGAGTCACGAGTTATCTCCCAGTAGAATTTCTCAAATCCGACACAGTTTGCGCTACCCATCAGCTAGCAAGGCAGACTTGGGCATTCCTTTTTGAGGAATGTTTGAGCTTGCAATTCTGTGCCTTGTGCTGCGTCTATGCTAGCTGAATGGGTACGCAAACTGTGTTGGATTTGAGAAATTCTACATGGAGATAACTTCGTGACTCTCAAGAGTTATGTTACTTAGTTATATTTAAAAATTCTCCTGCTTCCTCTTATTTCCTTTGGTATTCAATGCCTCGTTTCCACGTGGGCTCTGGTCAAGAAAGTTGCCACCTCAGTGATTGATCTGCTTTCTGGTTCATTAACTACTAACCCGTCATAGTCTCTCAGTGACCCATATCGCTTTGTTTGACCTGTTGGAATGACTCATGTTCTGGCCTCACAGATCCAATCAGGTATATATGAAAATAGATCGAAAACTTGTAATTAATGAACGAGAGGAAAAAAAAGCGAGGACACTTGTAGATTATCCAACAGTGGAAACTGAATGCAGATTGTATCAAAAGTGCCTATAAAATGTCATCATCATCATCATGTGCCCTGCCGCATGGCGTTGGCGATCACGACCCTCCTCTATGCGAATCTATCCCTTGTCGCTGCAAATACATCTCACACCCCTCTGTCCTCAGCCACCCTGCAAGTCCGTCCAATATTTTCTCTCTGGGTCTACGTGGTGCTCTTCTCCCCCCCCCCCCCCCCCAGCTTTTCTGTTGTTACCAGGTGCTCTAATTTCTCTTGCCTCATGAAATGTCTGTTAAATGTTGCTTGCCTTTTCCTAATCTTCTTTATTAATGATCTTCTTGTGTCTGCCTCCTTCAAGACTGTCTCGTTTGTTTCTTTACTGTCCATGAGACATTCTTCTTACAAACCACATTTCAGTTGCCTCAGTCTTGTTCTGGCTTTGTGTGTTGACTGTTCCACGCCTCACAACCGTATAACATTATGGTTTCTATTAACATTCAAGAACTCTCTTCCTGATGTTCATTGATAGGCATTTGTTGGAAAGGACGCTTTTCATCTTCTTGAATGCTGGCTATTTCTGATGTGCATCTACCGTCTGGCGAGATGATCGTTCCCAGATATTTATACTTATAAACCTATCTCAAAGTCGTGCCGTTTGCTGTTATTTTGCATGAGGGGATTTATTGCTATTTTAGTGATTACCATGACTTTAGTCTTCTTGCTTTTTAGCTCCAGCCCTTTATTTTTGCTTTCTACCACTGTGGTAGAGTATACTATTAAATAAAACTGAGGAGGAACTACTATTGCCCTATTCACGGACACTAACAAAACTTTATATGAAAAGAAGTAATTCTTGATAGGCCACCAGTTTCCTATGGATATGTTAAGGGAATGAAAGTTGCGTTGTAGCAGAAAGACGGAGTGAAAAGAGTCGAATCTACAATTGGAGTCAAAGATATGAAATTTGTTCCAGAGGGAGTCATGGCATTCGGATAATTCCATTAGTGCTCCACCCAAATCTGCCAGCAGACTCCTTGAGACTACGCAAAACATTTATACGCAGGCTGTTTGTCTTGAGGGGGTTGTGGTTGGGGTTCAGGACCTGTGAAACACTGACAGCGCCAGAACGATTGAAGCCTTGATTGATTTAACCCTTTAACTCCCGCACCTTACCACCAACCACAAAAACTTAACCCTTTGACTCCCTCGCCCTATCCACCAGCTTCCTGCTGGAAACTGGTGGATAGGGTTAGGGAATCGAAGGGTTACGTTTTTGCTTTGCTAGCACGGTTGACAATGCAAGATACTGGTGGACAGTGTGAGTGCAGTAGAGCAGAGCAGCGCTTTGAATTAAGAAGGAAGGAGACATAAGAGTCAGAGACCTTGTGAAGCAATGATAACGTAGTAGAAGAGGCAAGAAGGATGTCTTTGTGAGAACAAATGATAGACAGCTAGTAGACCAGCAGGAGAAGTTGTTTGTGAAAACAAAATAGATAGACAGCATAGTAAGACCAAGACAGGCAAAGAAGGACTGTCTTTCGTGAAGGAGACAAAATAGATAGACAGCTTAGTAGACCCAAGAGAGGCCAAAGAAGGTATGTCTTTCGTGAAGGAGACAAAATAGATAGACAGCTATAGTAGACCCAAGACAGGCGAAAGAAGGGTTGTCTTTCGTGAAGGAGACAAAATAGACAGCGTATAGTAGACCCAAGACAGGCGAAAGAAGGATTGTCTTTCGTGAAGGAGACAAAATAGATAGACAGCTTATAGACCAACAGGCAAAGAAGGATGTCTTTCGTAAGAGACAATAGATAGCGCTATAGTAGACCAAGAGGCAAGAAGTGTCTTTCGTGAAGGAGACAAAATAGATAGACAGCTATAGTAGACCCAAGAGAGGCCAAAGAAGGGTGTCTTTCGTGAAGGAGACAAAATAGGACAGATAGTAGACCCAAGACAGGCGAAGAAGATTGTCTTTCGTGAAGGAGACAAAATAGTAGACAGCCATAGTAGACCCAAGACAGGCGAAAGAAGGTTGTCTTTCGTGAAGGAGACAAATTGAGTATCCTATACTCTATGAGGGTTAGGCATTACTACTTTGCACATTGAATGGACCCATGGGTGTCTGTCTTATCGTGTAGTGACATACATAACAGCTATATGACCAAGCATGCTTCGTAAGAACAAAATATAACACCATATAGTACAGACAACATGTCTATACATAAATATAGACATGCATGGCCAATACAGCGAAAACGATCACATAGATAGACATATAAGACCAAGAGGCGAAAATCATTCATAAACAAATAGATAACACATAGTAACTGCAGACAGCATACTGCTTTGGGGGCATAATAACATAAGACATGACATTAAAGGCAATAACACCTATGACCAAACAGCATAAATTGTCTTACATGCAGCATAGCCAGACAGGGGTGTCTCTAAACAACTTCCATTCCCTACTTTCTATTACATATCTACACATGCACATTAACGTACACATTCTTTACATACATACATACATACATACATACATATACAACATACATACATACACACATACATAGATACATACGAACATACATCCATACATACATATCTCTCTCTCTCTCCCTCTCTCTTCTCTCTCTCTCTCTCTCTCTCTCCACACACAACACCACACACACACACAATATATATATATATATATATATATATATATATGTGTGTGTGTGTGTGTGTGTGTGTGTGTGTGTGAACAATGTGTGTGTGTGTGTGTGTGTGTGTGTGTGTGTGTGTTGTTGTTGTTATGTATTATATATACAATATCAACAGAGTAAAACAAAAAGGATGTGGTCTAATGGAAGGTAATCAGTGAAGAAAGTTGATAAAATATATCACAACGTTCCAGTCAACACTTTTAATTTTTATAGAAAGCAGAATAAAAAAAAAATCATGCTTCGAGTTATAGACCAATACTTGTGCCTTACCGCTACTCCAAGTCATTTTGTTTACTTAATACTTTATTTTACCAGGTTAGAGAGATCATCACTTCTTCAAAATAAAAACAGGTTTATGTACTGACTTTGTGCAGGTGACCCCAAGACTCGTTGACTTGCCATATAGCTGGGCTACCAAGTACTACAAGTACGGTGTCATCGGCGTGTCGGTGTGTGGTATTATATGAGTGGTGTGAGAGAGTTCCACAGACAGACAGACAATCTAGCTGTGGTATGAAACGATTAGTTCCACAGTGTCAGACAGTTCCACATACAGACACAATGTTATTTTAGTGTGTGCATGTGTGACAATTTTACAGACAGACGACTGATTACAATTGATGCAGTGTGACAATTCCACAGCAGTGAAATTCTAAGACAGTGTGACAATTCCACAGCAGACAGGAAATCTAAGGACATGTGACAATTCCACAGCAGGACAATAATCTAATGAGCAGTGTGACAATTCCACAGCAGTGACAATTCTAGAGCAGTGTGACAATTCTCACAGTGAGACAATTCTACAGTGAGCATGTGACAATTCTACAGACAGTGTGACAATTCCACAGACAGTGTGACAATTCTACAGACAGTGTGACAATTCCACAGAGACAGTGTGACAATTCTACAGACAGTGTGACAATTCACAGACAGTGTGACAATTTCACAGACAGCGCTTGAACAATTCCACAGATAGACAGTGTGACAATTCTAAGCAGGGAAAGGGGACACACAGACAGTGTGACAGTTCCACAGACAGACAGACAATGTAATTGTGGCGTTGACAGTTCCACAGAAAGACAGCGTGACAGTTCTACAGCCAGCCAGACAAATCCACCGTGCTGTGAGACAGTTAATTCCACAGGCAGACAGACAATCCAGCTTGTCTCTCAGCAGCGGCAAAAGCTAGTAGGAAGGATATTAGCAGCAGCAGCGAGTGTTTCCGTGTCAAGTGTACTATATAATAGTACCGCGTACTACCGTGTGACAGACGGACTGACTTGTGGGTTTGTGACTAGAGTAACAGTCTGCTACGTGTGTGACTGCTGTCATCGTCAGCGTCCATAATGTTCAGTAACTCGCCACTGTCCTCTCGTCGCTACGCCTCTCGACTTCAGGGATCGGATACCAGTCCTGGGGTGAGTGATTGATTGATGGTGGTGTCCAATTGGTGTGTGTAGTGGTGGTGTTGTCGTTGTGTGTGTGTGTGTGTGTGGGTGGTGGTTGTTGTGTGTGTGTGTGTGTGTGTTTGTGTTGTGTGTGTGGTGGTTTTTTGTGTGTGTTGTGTGTGTGATGTTGTGTTTGTTGTGTGTTGTGTGTGTGTTGTGTGTGTGTGTTGTGTTTGGTATGTGTGTGTGTGTGTGTGTATTGTTGTGTGTGTGTGATTTGTGTTGTGTGTGTGTGTGTGTGTGTGTGTTGTTTGTGTGTGTGGTGTTGTGTGTGTGTGTGTGTGTGTGTTTGTGTGTGTGTGTGTTGTAGTTGTTGTGTGTGTGTTTGTGTGTGGTGTTTGTTGTGTGTTGTTGTGTGTGTGTGTGTGTGTATGTGTGTGTGTGTGTGTGTTGTGTGTTTGTGTTTGTTGTTGTTGTTGTGTGTGTGAGTGTGTGTGTTTTGCGTGTGTGTATGTGTGTATGTGTGTGTGTATGTGTGTATTTTTGTGTGTTGTGTATGTGTATATTTTTGTGTGTGTTGTGTATGTGTATGTGTGTGTGTATGTGTGTGTGTGTGTGTGTGTGTATGTGTGTGTGTGTGTTTGTGTTTGGTGTATGTGTGTGTGTGTGTGTGTGTGTGTGTGTGTGTGTGTGTGTGTGTGTGTGTGTGTGTGTGTGTGTGTGTGTGTGTGTGTTTTCTATTTTTCTCATCGGTTGTTGTAGACAGTGGTGGTGGAAAAGAGGAGGGATTGGACATGTACATGTACACGGGCGTGCGTGCGTAGGGAGCATCCGTGATTTTTGCGTGAATAAGCGCGCGCGCGCGTGTGTATATGTTTATGCAAGCCTATGTGCAAGTGTGCGTGTGTGTGTGTGTGTGTGTGAGTGTGTGTGTGTGTGTGTGTGTGTGTGTGTGTGTGTGTGTGTGTGTGTGTGAGTGTATGTGTGTGAGTATGTGTATGTTTGCGTGTGTATGTGCGTGTGTGTGTGTGTGTGTATGTGGGTGTGTGTACTTGTGTCTGTGTATCTGTGCGTGCGTGCGCGCGCGCGTGTGTGTGTGTGTGTTGGAAGCAGAGTGCCTCAGTCAGTATTTTGCAGGTCATTTCATCCTTACACAAAGATTACAATGTTGCCTAGATTGTTCTACTGACCTTTTCCAGAGGGTTTTTTTTCTTCTCCTATTTGGCCACTGCTCAATTCTTGTGTTTCTGAACAATTGGCGAAACTGTAGAACTTGCGTGGGAACTATGGTCCTTGTCTGGCATGGACACTCATCCGTGTGGGACTGATTGATTGATTGATTGATTGATTGATTCAGTTTTTACGTAGGCACCCACCTCAGGTGGTATGGCCGACGGGGATAACCATCCCAGGGAAGTGGGGAAAGGGGAACTTATCTAGTCGTATACTAACACCACCAGAACAACGATGATGTTAAGATGGGACAGTGAGAAGGCCAGTTTTAATGTAACGCACTTCGGGATTCGAACCCACAACCATTAGCATGTGAATCTCACGCTCAACCAACTTGAGCTACTACAGCCTCGTTCGGCCATATGTTGAGAGCAGGCCGCAGTGTCAAATCTTCGGGCGGGAACATTGTGGTCCGTTGTTGCCGCTCAAGATAATGGGTGGGATCATTTCTGTTGAGGTCAGCGTTCTTTCAGTCCGCTACAGACTGTAGATTCTCTCTCCCAGACTGGTGTGGTCATGATTCAGGAAATATTGTCTTCACCTAGTTTGATAGACAGCTGAGGCTTTGTGCATTGACTGGAGGAGCGGGGGAGGGGACTTACTGTTGAATGAGACAAATTTATATTGAGTTAGCTAGTTGTGTTGTGATTCAGACCTATAATTTGTTTATTTATTCGTTCGTTCTTTAATTTAACGTCTTTTCACTATAAGTGATATTAGACGGGGGAGGGGGGAGGGGGGAGAGGGGGAGAGGGTAAGAAAAAAATTATGAATAAAATAAAATGGAGAACGATAGTTGGACAGGTTGGATTGGGGCAGAGTAAAAATTCATAAATAACTTAACTAACATTAGTATCAAATCACTTCAACAATTTGAAGGGAAATTTTAACACTAAAAGTAAAACACAAACCGCATAAAGTTAAAGTAATGCATTAACAGGACTGTGAACTAATGATTCTGAAATTTTAACTAACAAAGATTGATCTGATTGTTTATTTATTTATTTGTATATATGTTCCCTTTTTTGAAGATAAGATACACAGACACACGTGTCATTTACATGTACCGGTAACCAAGATTGTTCCGATGATTGGCTGGCGTTTAGAGCCTGATATGGCCACAGTGGTTGGCTGAACTATATAGGAAGCAACACGAAATGAACTGACGACTGCCGGCTAGGATTGAACTCTAGACATCAGATGTGGAGCCCATGGCCCCATCAACAGAACCGGCAGGCCCAAAAAGATGTCGCCATCATTTAGCGTGCACCGTGCACATTCTCGTACAACACAACACAACGTACAACACAACACAACACAACACAACGTACAACAACAGTCATATCCGGAATAACAGGCACTTTGTTGTATACCTAGTAGTCAGCCTGGCACGGTACTGATGACAATCATTCCTTGCGGTTTATCATCATAATCACTCACTTCCTCTAGTCTCACTGCGACGATAGACATTAGAAAGAGGGACAGGCAAAGCGAACCGTCATAGACGTAGAAAGAGGGACCACTTTACCATACAACAGACGATCATAGACATGTAAAGAGGGACAGGAAAAACGAGCCATCATAGACGTAGAAACAGGGACCACTTTACCATGCAACAGATGATCATAGACATGGAAGGAGGGACTGGTAAACGATCCATCACAGACGTAGAAAGAGGGACCAATTTACCATGCGACAGACGATCATAGACATGGAAAGAAGGACAGGTAAAGCAAACCGTCATAGACGTAGAGAGAGGGACCAATTTGCCATGCAACAGACGATCATAGATATTAGAAAGAGGGACAGGTAAACCAAGCCATTAAAGACGTAGCGGGATAGTAACTTACCATGCATCGGGCGATCACAGACATAAAAAGAGGGACAGGAAAAACAATCCATCATAGGCATAGAGAGGAACAGGTAACTTACCGTGCGATACGCCATCATAGATATAGAAAGAGGGACATGTAATTTACTATGCAACACGCGGTCATAGACATAGGAAGAAAGGACATGTAATTTACTGTGCAACACGCGGTCATAGACATAGGAAGAAAGGACATGTAATTTACTGTGCAACACGCGGTCATAGACATAGGAAGAAAGGACATGTAATTTACTGTGCAACACGCGGTCATAGACATAGGAAGAAAGGACATGTAATTTACTGTGCAACACGCGGTCATAGACATAGGAAGAAAGGACATGTAATTTACTATGCAACACGCGGTCATAGACATAGGAAGAAAGGACATGTAATTTACTGTGCAACACGCGGTCATAGACATAGGAAGAAAGGACATGTAATTTACTGTGCAACACGCGGTCATAGACATAGGAAGAAAGGACATGTAATTTACTATGCAACACGCGGTCATAGACATAGGAAGAAAGGACATGTAATTTACTGTGCAACACGCGGTCATAGACATAGGAAGAAAGGACATGTAATTTACTATGCAACACACAGTCACAGACATAGGAAGAAAGAAGGACATGCAATTTACCATGCAACACGCGGTCATAGACATAGAAGAAGGGACAGCTAGGTTACTATAAAACACGCCATCATAGACATGGAAAGTGGGATAGGTAACTTATTCATCAACGCGCGATCATAGACATTGAAATGGGAGATAGGCAACATACTACGCAACATACGAGCCATATGTCTGCCTCTCTTTGGTGATCTGCAACCCGCATAGGACTTGAATATTAATTTTAACTCTTTTCCCCTCTCTTTTTGCACGTTTGGAATAGTTTTGTGCTTTATATTTTTATTATACTTGTCTATTTTAAATTAATGTATAGGCTTCTATGGCTGTATACTTATATCACATGTGTAGAATGGTAAGGACTAGCTGTAAGACGGGTCCAATGGGACCTAGCGCTACTATCCTTGAGTAAGAAAGTGTTTTCAACCGACTTGGTTAATCAGGTGTTGCAGAGGGCTTGGGACAGTACAAATCAGAGATTTCTGTAGCTCCGGTACGTTATGCCGGGCCGTTAGCGACGATCAAGCGAGGCCATAGTTACCAAGGAAAATAGTGCTGTGCCGATCTCTCTAATCATGTCTCTACTCTCTGTTACGATTGATGGCATCAATAGCCTACTGGCCGTTAGCGACGATCAAGCGAGGCAATCGTCGCCAGGGAAATAATGCTGGTGCCGATCTCTCTATTTATGTCTCTATTCTCTGTTGCGATTGATGGCATCAATAGCCTACTGGTCGTTTGCGACGATCAAGCGAGGCAATCGTCGCCAGGGAAATATTGCTGGTGCCGATCTCTCTATTCATGTCTCTATTCTCTGTTGCGATTGATGGCATCAATAGCCTACTGGCCGTTAGCGACGATCAAGCGAGGCAATCGTCGCCAGGGAAATATTGCTGGTGCCGATCTCTCTAATTGTGTCTCTATTCTCTGTTGCGATTGATGGCATCAATAGCCTACTGGCCGTTAGCGACGATCAAGCGAGGCAATCGTCGCCAGGGAAATAATGCTGGTGCCGATCTCTCTAATTGTGTCTCTATTCTCTGTTGCGATTGATGGCATCAATAGCCTACTGGCCGTTAGCGACGATCAAGCGAGGCAATCGTCGCCAGAGAAATAAAGCTGGTGCCGATCTCTCTATTTGTGTCTCTACTCTCTGTTCCGATTGATGGCATCAATGGCCTACTGGCCATTAGCGACGATCAAGCGAGGCAATCGTCGCCAGGGAAATATTACTGGTGCCGATCTCTCTCTACGTGTCTCTATTCTCTGTTGCGATTGATGGCATCAATGGCCCGCTTAGAGTGCCACCAGTCATCACAGTGTCATATGTGAGGCTCTTAGCATTGTTCACTTTCGCTTTGTTGGACTCTTAAAGTAATTATATCGTGATACTGGGCCGTTGGGGAAACTCAAATCGTTATTCGTGGTTTTGATGTGTGATCTCTTTGACATACACTCTGCATACAGTCATTCTTTCTCTCTGTGTCTCTGTGTTTCTGTCTCAGTTTCTCTCTCGCTTTCGCTCTTTCTCACTCTCTGTCTGTCTGTCTGTCTGTCTGTCTGTCTGCCTGTCTGTCTGTCTGTCCGTCTCTCTCTCTCTCTCCTCCCTCTCTGTCTGTCTGTCTGTCTTTCTTTTTCTTTCTCTGTTTTCTATCTGTATCTGTATCTGTTCTCTCTCTCTCTCTCTCTCTCTCTCTCTCTCTCTCTCTCTCTCTCTCTCTCTCTCTCTCTCAAGAAACGGTTGAGAATATCTTGCTAATACACTTTTGCCACAGAAGTAGCACTGTCTGGCGTGTTCACACATACACACACGCACGCCACACACACACACACACACACACACACACACACACACACACACACACACACACACACACACACACACCACACACACACACACACTGTGCATCTCAACAGAGGTTTGCTATGATTAAGACACTGACACTAATTTTTGCATTTTTTAAGTACAACATAATTATTGTAAGTGATAAACGGAAATCAGATTATATGTATTGCATGTCTATGACAAAACTGTGATAAAAAGATTTTCTCATTTGCTTAGTGATAGATCCCTTCTCAATTTGGATCAAAGATGAAGACCATTAATGAGTGGCGAATGCATAAGTTTGAAAGTTATGGCGCCAAGGTCAAGGCCACACAGACACACAAAAAATGCTTGAAATCAGCATACTGTTTTGAGGAAGGAATACGAACATCGCTTTCTCGAGAATTTTTGACAAATTTTTACATCATGTTTTTACTGTAATGATAGTCTACCAAATTTTCGCGTTATGTCAAGTTTTATATGTTCTGGCATTGTTGTTTTTCAAGGTCACGGTGGCCTTGAAGAGTACAAAATCAGGATTTGCTGCAATAGTTTTTAAAAAAATAAAAATGGAGTTTGTTAGAATGGCTTAACCATCTGTATAAAATGGGACCTTGTTAGCATGGCTTAACCCTTTGACTCCGGCACCGTATCCATCAACTGCAAAAACTTAACCTTTTGGTTCCCTCACCCTACCCCCCAGCTACCTGCAGGAAGCTAGTCGATAAGATGAGAGAGTGAAAAGGTTACGTTTTTGCTCTGCTAGCAGTGGTTGACAATGGAGGATGCTGGTGGACAGGGTGCGGGAGTCAAAGGGTTAAACGTCTGTATAAAAAGGGAGCATGTTGGAATGGCTTAACCCTCTTGCCTTCATATTGGGACTGTTCGACGTCAAACGAGAGGAAAAAAAATATTTAAAAATATTTTTCCCCCGAGGAAAACCTAATGTTTTCCTTGTTCCCAGTCTTTTAAGGAGAAATCAAGACCAGTAAAACACGGTATGCTTCGTTGTGTTGTGGTGGGTGACATCGACAACGAGGAAGACTTCCGCCAACCGTCTGGACTGCGTGCTGTAGGACTTCACGTGCCTGATAGAGATTAGAGCGAAACGTGCCCTTGCATCATCATCATCATCATGGACCCTGGAACGACCTTCCTGCAGAAGTAGTAGAGAGCCCGACTGTTACATCCTTCAGATCGAGGCTCAAATCTCCTCCGACGGCGCATCTATAACAGCGCCACCTCCCATCGCTGCGATACTCCTCAAGGGAGGTTTAGCGATTATAGAACATAACAGAACAGAATCAGGTGCCTTGCCGCATGGCGTTGTCAATCATGGCCCTCCGTATGTATCTATCCATTGTTGCCTGCAAGCACATCTTCCACCCTCTCGTCTTCAGCCACCCTGCAAGTTCGTCCAATATTTTCTCCCTGGGTCTACCTGGTGCTCTCTTTCCCTCCAGCTTTCCTGTTGTGACCAGGTGCTCTAATTCCTTTTTCTCATAAAATGGCCTGCAAAATGTTGCCTGTCTTTTCCTAATCTTCCTTATCAATGGTCTTCTTGTGTCTGCCTCCATCAAGACTGTCTCGTTTGTTTTCTTGGCTGTCAATGGAACTCTCAACATTCTTCTTGGAAACCACATATCGGCTGTATCAATCTTGGTCTGGCTTATTGCGTGTTGACTGTCCACGCCTCACAACCGTACAACATATTGGTTCTATAGAACATTCAAGAACTCTCTTCCTGATGTTAATTGATAGGCATTTGTTGGTAAGAATGCTTTTCATTTTCTTGAATGCTGTTGCACAACAAATAGAATCACTCTTGTCGGTATCCAGCAGCTAAACCCCTGTGACACGGAACTCCTATCAAGCTGGGATACGCAAGCCTCCAGTGATCTCTGAGACAGGGAGAACAATGCCAGAATGGTTCAAACGTTCGCCTGCCAATAATAACTAAGTTCGGAGGTTCCAGGGTTCGCTTCCCATAGAGGCCTCGACTTTTCTCCTTCAGTTTGACCGGAAAATCCAAGTGAACGTCTAGTCCTTCGGACGGGGACGAAAACAAAGTAGGACCGTGTGCGTTCTGGCTGCGCACGCTAAAGATCCCACGGCAGTTGAAAATCCTGAACAGCAGGCATTGCCCGGCTACCTTGGTGTAAAATATTGGAGAGACAGGTTGATTTCCCAGGTCCCTTCCCTTGAAGACCAATTATCCTCCGTGCCTTTCTGAAGTCTTGGTTAAAAAAAATGAATACGAATATAAATTTGAAGCGAGGCTGGCTGCGCACGCTTAGATCCCATGGCAGTGAAAATCGTGAAGAGCAGGCATTGCCCGGCTGCCTTGGTTATAAAATATCGTGGTGCTGGCCCCGGGAAAAGTTGAGGTCTCGGTCATCTCGCTCCCTACGACTTCAGATTAATGGAACTACTAGGTAGGATCTCAGGACATGGCCAGCTCGTGGGTTTATATCAGGCTTAAGGCTTGTGCCGTGATCATTCTGGATTTTCTCTGTCACATGGCACCTGTGATGATAGTGCATATGGAATTCATACCGAGCACGGAGACATCATCTTGAGAAACTGAAACTGAAATAACACTGATCTGAGAAAGGGAGGGTTATTATCTGTCATCATCTTCATCATCATCAAGTGCCCTGCCGCTGGCGTTGGCGATCATGGACTTCCTTCCATCTGTCTCTATCTCTCGTTGCCCCTAGCATCTCCCCCACCCTCCTCGTCCTCAGCCACTCTGCAACTCCGTCCAGCATTTTCTCCCTGGGTCTACCTGGTGCTCTCTTTCCCTCCAGATTTCCCGTCCTGACCAGGTGCTACAAATCCCCCTTCCTCATAAAATGGCCTATAAATGTTGCCTGTCTTTTCCTAATCTTCCTTATGAGTGATCTACTTGTGTCTGCCTCCATCAAGACTGTCTCGTTTGTTTTCTTTGCTGTCCATGGAACTCTCAACATTTTTCTTAGAAACCACATCTCGGCTACCTCAATCTTGTTCTGGCTCTGCTTGTTGACTGTCCACGCCTCACATCCGTACAACAGTATTGGTTCTATATAACATTCAAGAACTCTCTTCCTGATGTTAATTGTTGCTAACAACACTTTCCATCTTCTTGAATGCTGTTTTGGCTTGGCCGATTCTGCTGGCTATTTCTGATGTGCATCTGCCGTCTGGTGAGAAGACCGTTCCCAGGTTGTTATCTATATGACTGCCAAAGCGGCAGCCTGTCATCAGCAGATCCACGCAGCAACGACTATCTTCACGTGCTATTATATCACATGTATTCGCTCTACAGTCATATTTAGTCCGGGGCAAACCCCTTTGAAATATATGTTCTTTTGTAAAACCTTACACATCTGCATGATAATGACTTGATGATATCGGTGCATATATTGATATGTGTATTTCATTTTTTTGAGGCAACTGAAATGTGGTTTCTGAGAAGAATGTTGACAGTTCCATGGACAGTAAAGAAAACAAACGAGACAGTCTTGAAGGAGGCAGACACAAGAAGATCATTAATAAAGAAGACTAGGAAAAGGCAAGCAATATTTATAGGCCATGTTATGAGGAAAGGGGACTTAGAACACCTGGTCACAAGAGGAAAGCTGGAGGGAAAAAGAGCATCAGGTAGACCCAGGGAGAAAATATCGGACGGACTTGCAGGATAGCTGAGGACAGAGAGGGTGGTAGATGTACTTGCAGCGACAAGGGATAGCTTCGTTTGGAGGGCCATGATCGCCAACGCCATGCGGCAGGGCCCATGATGACGATGATGATAATTTTGTCCCCACCCCCCCTTTTTTTTTTTTCTCCCCCTGTTGAAGTATTGTGTATGTTTCGAAACGGTTATTGCCCTGATATGGCTGTAGGCGATCGGCAGGGCGTTAAACAACAATAACAATAACAATAACAGTATGTATATGTAAGAAATGTTTACGTGTGAGTGTATTCTTTCTTGTAAAAAGTGTATGCCGTTTTCAACGAAATGTACCGATACGGCTAAGTATACCGATAAGGCGTGAACAATCGTCGTCTTTCCCCGCTGATTCCGCCAAACCCCTTCCCTTGACTGTGGTTTCACTAGATAATAGGTAGTTAATCCCCTGACGAGGACCTCTTTGATAACAATATGGGACACATTTTTTTCCACATTGTCATTATGATGAGAATGGGGTGTCGTGGTGATGATGAAGGTCCCTTTTTGGATTGAGACTTAGTGACAGGGCTGTCTGTACACTCCGCTTATTGTTGAAATAATTATGTCCTGACGTCAGCCAGGCCCGAGAGATAAGACACTTGCGGTGATGGTCAGGAAATCGGAGACACCACACACAACACACACACACACACACACACACACACACACACACACACACACACACACACACACACACACACATACACATACGCGCACGAGCAACGCACACACACACACAGACGCGGGCGCGGGCGCAAGCACATATCCACTCCGGTCGGTACAAAATAGTCTCCTGTTTAATTGCAAAAAAAACAGAGAGAGAAAGAATGAGAGGACCGGGAGGGAGACAGAGGAAGAAAGGGAGAGAGAGAGAGAAAGAGAGAGGGAAGGGAGAGAGAGAGAGAGGGAGAAACAGAGAGAGGGAGAAACAGAGAGAGAGAGAGAGACAGAGAGACAGAGATAGATAGAGAGAGGTATATCTCAGAAAGAGAGACAGACAGACATAGAGACAAAGACATAGAGACAAAGACAGAGAGACAGAGACGGAAAGAGAGAGACAGAGACAGAGAGAGACAGAGAGATTCAAACAGGAGGAGAAGGAAGAGGAAGAAGAATGAAGAAGTGGTGGTGATGAAAATGGACGATCGTTATTATAAACATCCTTAACCCCGCTGTTCTCATAAGTAACAGCCGTCATCCTCAAGGTAACTAACTCCACATTTATCATTCTCCTTTCTTCCGCCCTTTATATAAATTAACCCTTTCCGTTCCTGTATGTGTGAGTGTGTGTGTATAATACTATATCAGT